>CM060676.1:231628510-232828510 GCA_030686995.1 Artemisia argyi | reverse complement strand
TACTCATGAACCATTGACATACCAGGAGGTAGTTGCTTGTAAAGATAGATCTAAGTGGAAAGGTGCTATGGATGAAGAGATAGATTCTCTTAAGAAGAATGAGACCTATGAGTTAGTGGATCATCCAGCTGGGCAAAAGCTGGTGAGTTGTAAATGGTTGTTCAAGATAAAGGAAGGGATTGAAGGTGTTCAAAAGCCTAGGTACAAGGCGAGGTTGGTGGCTCGTGGATTCACACAAAGGGCAGGTATTGACTATAATGAAGTATTTTCGCCGGTAGTTCGACACACATCTATTCGGGTTATACTTGCATTAACTGCATGTATGTAACAATTCGCAATTTCAGGTTAATTACTATTCCCGGAAAATTTCACTATTCACTTTTACTATTCATTTTTACTATCTATTTTTACGATTTATTTTCCCGAAAGTTGATCTTTGTTTCTTGGCCTCGAGTGATAAATCATTTCCATGACAAATTAAAAGTTTGACACTCGTCAGATCATTTTCGTGAAAGTTAATAAGGAATTACACGTTTTAGGGTAAAACGTCAATCAAAAATTCTATGCACAACGAAACACGACCGCGTTAATTTTCCCCGTATCAGAAAAATGTTTGATACACTCATGATTTATTTGAGAATAAATCATGACTGTGAAAAACATGACCAAATAAACCTCGGCCGTGAAAAACTGGAATTTTCAGTTTTAAGCGTTTTTACTCAGCCGTAACCCTAGCCTATACCTGCACCGCGTTTCTAAGATGATTTGAGTTTTCACATTTTTGGAATAAGTCAACATATTTTTCCCTCCTCCTTTGACCAAAAATCATTACTTGATTTTATAAGTCATTCCTTGATTTTTAGGCTTACGGTTTGATGTCTAAAAGACATTTAATACCAACCGACACTAGACTGAGCCCAGTATAGACATTATAAGTCTTATTAAATCATTTATATCCTATTAGAAAAGTAACATTTTACTTTTCTCAATTTTACATAATATTCGTACATTTTACGTGTTACGCGTTTTAGACCCGTGTTTCCAGTTTTAGCAGGGTTTTACCACCCCAATGGAACCTACCACTTATTTTATATTTTATTATGGAACATATTGACATGTTTAACCATACTTTCAAGTTCCATATTTTTATGACACCCGGTTTTACGTTTTGAGGCTTAATCATTTACGGTTGGCATTTCCCGGAGTCAAAACTCATCCAAATACTTAGGATATTATCAAGCAAACCGTACACACCAAAAGCTTACACCAATTAACGACACAAAGCAAGATGTCGAGTTCTAATCGTAGCTAGAACCAATCTCACACCAAATAACACACCACTTCTTCTTCACACCTTTGCACTACTTCAATACTACTTCACACCACAAATATCTTCACACCTTCAAGGCACTAATGTCTTGATACCTTCAAGCCACCAATGTCTTCACACCTTTAAGCCACTAATGTCTTGACACCTTCAAGTCACTAATGTCTTCACCCCTTTAAGCCACTAATGTCTTGACACCTTCAAGCCACTAATGTCTTCACACCTTCAAGCTACTAAAGTCTTCACAACTTCAATCTACTAATGTCTTCAAGTCTTCTTCACTTGGAACCCTCAATATCTTCACACCAAGTTCCTATTGCTACAATCTCCTATCACCAATATTATCTAACCCTTCTTCTCCACTTCAAGTTTCACTTTACACTTACACCAATTCTAGATTCTTCAACTAAATCTAGCTAACTAATACATACACCTTATTCACCAATGAATGAAAGATTTACAAGAAAATATAGACAAGCAACTTAGATAGCAAGATGATACTAAGTTGTAATACTTCTAATAGAAGTATTCTTCTCTTTGCACTTTGAATGTTGAGGCTTGAATCACTTTGAAACAAAGATCAAAGTATATAAGATCAAAGGATTATTTGAGAAAGGAAATGGATGTTTAGATCTGAAAGTTTCTGGTGCAAAAAGGTGAGAAAAATATGTGGAATGATCCAATATTTATAGGGCCAGAAAATACTGTTCGGGAGCGTGCCGGTCCCCTTAATTGTAGGCCGGTCCCCTTAATGATTAAGGGGGCCGCCTAGTAAAATTAAGGGGGCCGCCCTCCTGAACGTTTGAAAAGATTCTCTGGATAAAATTTGACCTTTTTGATTGGAAATTTGAAATCATATTTTTGTGGTTTAATAAAGCTTTACCAAAAATGATTTACAAATATATATAAAATGTTAAAGTCATTTTATAAAATGTTATGTCTTAAGACAAGATTTCCTTTGATCTTATAATGCACTAATCACTTTGTTTATTCATACCTTAAGTGAGTATTTACTACTAAATACTTGTTTACGTCATAACCTTTGGTTTGATGAGTTTACGTTTTGTGATTATCAAAACATAGAGATATCGAAAGATATGAATAACGTTTTTAGTCATTTATTTATATCAACAATATCCATACTTAATTGTATGTTACGACATTCGCCTTAAACGAAATTATGGTGTTTTACCTTATAAGAGGTTGTTGATAAAGGCAATAGATTCATAACTTCGATATTGTTGTTCAACCCGACAACAACTAAGAATGCATGTCATATCCATAGGTCTTTGTGAGATATCGCTTCAAATATAACTGTTGGATGCTCGTGATCACCCCTTATATATTGACCTCGAATGCTACATAACAATTAACAAATTAAGCCCTCTTAACATCCTAGGAAACCCCTTTTTGCGCACCTTCATGAAATTGATGACATCAATTTAAGTAGGTTGACGCAATAAAACTTTCCCATAAATTTTCATAAAACAAACACAAAGTTTTTCAAGACAATCACGAAATGTTTGCCACCCATTTGTAAATATTATACTTGGGCATTAACGACGGAGTCGAGCGCCATTAACGAATAAAAAACGAGCACTTCATGAATATATAACAGTGCATTTTACTCGTACTATAGATAATTTGTTTAGATTATTCATAATAATTTGTTAGATCTTCAACAATGCTAGTGGATAGTTATCGGCTCATTTGGAACCTCTTTCTTAGTGGCTTTGCGTTATAAAGAGGATTTCAGAAAAGTATGTGTCTACTACATGATTATGAGCACCAATACAACATAACCTCTATCATGTGGTTTTGTTAACTGCTTGATAGTTTTCCCTAGGCTTATAATTCTTCTAATTGATTCAAGCCTCATTTTTATTTTATTTTATTTTATTTTTATTTTTATTTTATCACATGCGAGCTATTTCACAAATTTAAATCACATGAATGTGATAAAATAATCCCAAATGATTTAGATAGTTTTAAAGTTTTTGATTGTTTCAAAGAAACCTTCTTCAAATTCAAATTTCTTTATATTAGGTGATTTTCAAAAAGTAAAAAAATAATGTTGAAAAAAAAATGGAGAGGGTATAAATTTTAGTTATTAAGTTTTAAAAAATTGTATTGACATAAGTATAGTTATCAGTTTTCATGTTTTTTTATTAATTTTATAAATTTAATAAGTACCGCCTATACTTTATACCCTATATACTTATATTTTAAAAATAAAATGCAACATATATGTTATTATTATTTATAAATATTATTATCAGTATATATTAAATTAATATATTTGCATGAAATTATAAATATAAAATAGAAATGACGAGTTACTACGGTATGTAAATAAATACACGTGATTGCACATATACGAATGACTAATGTTATTACTCTTTATCAGATTATGTAAGGATATCAAGAAAAGTATTCTTTTTTAACTATCCACATTTAATAATGACTCATGTTATTCCTTTTAATAAGTTTAACATGCGCGCGGGTTTAAAAATTAAATACTGCTTAAATTGCTATTAACAGTAATAAAAATTAAAATAAAAGCACGACCTCACGAGTTATTAGGAGATGAAAATAAATAAATGAGATTGTACATATAATAACGAGACATATTGTTCTCAAGGGTCATTATGTACCACTAAATACACATAATGTCTAGAAACATGACATCAATAATTAAATTTAAACAATATCAACCTAAACACCATGACAGTTAAACAAAGTCAAATTTTTCGTGCAACATAAATCTGTGTAAAATATTAATCGATATTAACACATGTTGAAAAAATTATGTAAAAACTCATGTGTGTACAGGTATTATAAGTTATAGCTATATAAGTATTAAAAATTTAATATAATTTTATAGAAAAATCTTAAATATTACAAAATTATGATTTTATTAATTGTTACAATATTTAACTTAAAAAACAAAATTATTGAAACATTATTACTCGTTATATTATCTGTCCAAACCTCATGCGTGCTCGAGCTCTAAAATTAGTTTACTACATTTCATTTGACAAAAAACTTTAGACATAAAGAAACTTGAATATTACTTATTCACTTTTGGATCATACATAAACCTAAAATCTGAAAATTCTGCTGGAGCTATTTTTGTTTAGAGACGGTTCCACAACACATTGGCAATTTTAGCATGGACCCAATGGCCATTATGAATGTATCTTTTTTATGGTGCGGTCCAAGTCTTGGAAAAAAGCTGCATAAACATGTTTCTTAAATTTGGAGTTTGGACAATGCCTATCTAATCTATAATTTCGTTCTCAACCCAATATGAAAGCTTAACCAAGAGGTTAAAAAAACACCCTAATTACACCCGGATACCAGACATTGATTGTTTTTGTTTTTATTTTTGTTAAGATATGCATAATCTATATTCTAAACTTAAAAACTATTGTCAAAGTTTATAATTAAATTAAAAATATTCGCATTCTTTGGTGCAATTATTTTAAGAAACCAATTGGAAGAATAATACAATCATTGTTGAAATGCTTGATATGACTAGAAGAAAAATTAAAGAATAAAATGTTTTGAAAAGCCCAACAAGAGAATCCGTAGATGAAGTCCAGTGAACTAAACTCTTGGGGGCTTTTCAGCTCACTTCAAATCCATGGAGTTTCTTATTAAACCATTATCCATAAGAACTTGAGTACTTAAGTTAACTGGCTGCTATTCATAGTCAAATGAATAAATTACATGAATAGTCCCTGTGGTTTAATGAAAATTTCACCTACCGTCCCTCAAACTTAAAAGTTGCATGTATGATCCCTGTCACTGCCAAAGAATAACATGAATGGTCCCTCAGATTAATTGTCGTTAGTTTTTCCGTTAGTCCATTTGCACTGTTAGTCCTTTAACGACTGTTTGCAATAAACATTTGCATTGTTAGTCCTTTCATACGTTTTTGTGTGTTTTTATACGTTTTCGCCCATTTTCTTGCGTTTTCATCCATTTTTCTTACGTGTTTTTCTGTTTTTCTTACGTTTTTTTTTTCGTTTTCATACGTTTTCACCAAGTTTCTTACATTTTCATCCGTTTTTTTCTTCAGTTTTTTCAGTTTTCATACGTTTTTCCAGTTTTCATATCCTTTTTGTGTTTTTATTCGTTTTCGTCCGTTTTATATGTTTTCGCTCATTTTCTTACGTTTTCATTCATTTTTCTTACGTGTTTGTTTGTTTTCTTACGTTTTTTCCGTTTTCATACGTTTTCACCAACTTTCTTACATTTTCATCCGTTTTTCTTACATTTTTGTCTGTTTTTATACGTTTTCGTCCGTTTTTATACATTTTCGCCCATTTTCTTACGTTTTCATCCGTTTTTCTTACGTTTTTGCCTGTTTTTCTTACGTTTTTTCCGTATACATACGTTTTTCTTATAATTTGGTTTATAAATTTTTGTTTTCTTATAATTTTTTTTCTTATAAATTTTAAAGATATACAGGAAAAAATTATAAGAAAAACGGACAAAAACAACTGAAAATGAAAAAACGTAACAAAACAAGACAAAAACGCAAGAAAAACAGACGAAAATGTAAGAAACTAGGCAAAAAAGTAAGAAAAACGGACAAAACCGTATAAAAACCAACTAAAACGAACAAAAATATATGAAAACGGAAAAAAAATGTAAGAAAAACATATAAAAATGGACGAAAACGGATACGAACGTATAAAAACGGATGAAAATATAAGAAAATGGGCCAAAACATATAAAAATGGACAAAAACTTATGTAAACGTAAAAAACGTATGAAAACTGGAAAAACGTAAGAAAAATGAAAAAAAATGTAAGAAAAACGGATGAAAATGTAAGAAACTGGACGAAAACGTATAAAAACAGACGAAAGTGTATGAAAACGGACAAAAACATAAGAAAACTGGAAAAATGTAAGAAAACAGAAAAAAAAAACATAAGAAAAACGGATGAAAATGTAAGAAACTGGGTGAAAACGTATGAAAACGGAAAAAACGTAAGAAAAACAGACAAACAAGTAAGAAAAATGTATGAAAACGTAAGAAAATGGTCGAAAACGTATATAAACGGACAAAAACGTATAAAAACAGATAAAAACGTATGAAAGGACTAACGGTGCAAATGTTTATTGCAAACGGTCCTTAAAGGACTAATGGTGCAAATGGATTAACAGAAAAAACTAACGACAGTTAGTCTCAGGGACCATTCATGTTATTCTTTGGCAGCGACAGGGACCATACATGCAACTTTTAAGTTTGATGGACGGCAAGTGAAATTTTCGTCAAACCACATGGACCATTCATGTAATTTACTCTAGTCAAATAATATAACTTGCTAAAATATACATATTTGGATATGATGTTGCATGTCAAGTTTTACAGTAAATTTAACCACGATAAGATGCCCAATAGCAATTTACAAGTAGCCTAGAAGCACAGAAATGACTCGATTTGAACTTACATATGTGCAAGCTTTAAATGCCGAATTAGTTGTAACTCACATTTAGGAACTAGAAATCAGAAAAAGTGGAGTAATAAATACAGTAGTTTTCAAGATGAGCAACATGTACGCCATTTTCGGACTCGTAATCTCTTTAGCAAGGACTTTCTTGTTAAGTAGTTGAGTAGGAATGGCAAAAGCACCCGAAACCGACAGGGAAAACCGAAACCCGAACCGGTTGAGTCGGGTTCTGGGGCGGGTTGGCGGGTTTGGATACGGGTTTGGGTATTGATATAATTTTTTAGCCGGGTACGGGTTCGGGTACGGGTTATGGTAATACCCGCCCGATTACCCGTACTCGTATCCGTTTACCCGAATATACATCCACTTTATTGATATTATATTTAACTAGAATATATATACATTATATATAATTTCTTTCATTATATTTTTTATATACGTATCTCAATTATATATTATATTTTATTTTGTACATGAATTATTCAAAAACATTAAATCGTTTGATACGATATTCATTTTCTCTAACTTTAACAAAAAATGAATATATTAGGGTGTTTTCCTTTATTTTTTTGGTGGATTTTAGTGTGTGACTTAATCTTAATACTGTCATTTTTTTCATATATTATTCAATTGGTGCTAACCGAAACCTGCGGGGAAACCCGAAAAACCGATGGATAATATTAATTGGGTACCCGACGGTTAATGGGGCGGATACGGGTATGGATATTATAAACGGGTACGGGTACAGGTACACTAAAACCCGCCCCGAACCCGACCCGTTGCCATCCTTATAGTTGAGATTCCACAATCTTCGTGAAGATTTATCCATGAAATATCTTTAACAACCGTCTAAGAAGCGGCACTTACGTTGGTGGAATCGATGGCGCGCTGATGTTTCCATGAAATATAAACTCTACTATTTTAGCCAATGACTTGAATTCCCTTCACCCACTGAAACTTCCCTGACATGCATCTTTAAGATACAATTTGTTGCCAACAAGAGTTAAGTTGTAACTATGCTCATATATCCATGTCGGCTATTCAGCAAACCAAGACAAATCAATATATATCCATCAATGTGAATGAATCGGCTGTATATGTATGGCCACTTACTATGACGTCTGGCGTCTAGTGAGATGTCAAATACCACAAGAGCTCCAACGTACAGCACCTCATTTATGATATGCAAACAATGTGAATGCGCGCTTTGAACACGCTCTTGACCCGCCATATATGTCCCAGATTTGGACCTTAACTTCATTCCTAGCTACTAATTTTATATATAATTCACTCTTATTTACTTTCATACTCATCCCTTGCAAATCTAGCAAAAATGAATCTTATTTAATCATCCATATAATCAACATGCATGCATGCTGTATAACTGCCAATTCACATTTGCATCATTGGACTCTAACATAAACGGAAAGATGGAAAACATGACTAGTAGTATATGTATGCTAGGTCATCGCTAAATGAAAAGATAACATGTCTTAGTTTATGATCACACAAGGTTTCTTATAAATGCAAATTGTTGCAGACTTTATATACGGAATGAAACAGAACATAAAGAGATATCCGAGCAAGCAGTCTTGGAGTGTGTTTCACACTTTAATTAGGTAACAAATTTCATTTGCAAATGTCATATGACAATTACCAAAATAAAACAAAAAATAATAATAAAAAAATAAAAAAATGTAGAGTTTATCAGATTCCAAAGACATTTATATGCCGACTAGCACCTTTATGAACAGATATTAGGACATGACTGAGGGCCCCAAGATTCCTTCTTGTGGTATATATTGAAGGACATTCGAAACAAGTGCCATATATACATGTATAAACATGTTCCTTCAACTCGGTACTGTATATATCAAGTCAAACATCCTCACTTTTTAATACAATTTACCCACATATATATTAATCTTCAGAAAGAGCTAGGAGGGAATTAAGACACCTAGCTAGCGCTTGAGGAGAACGCATGCATGCAATAATGAGAAATTAAACATAATCACAAATCAACCAACTACATAACCTGAACATGAATCCTTCTCCGTTTAGATGTTTTAGATGTTCCAGGATTATAAACTACGTACGGATGCTTGAAGGTAAACACTAGTAACATTTTGATATAATTCTTTCCAGATTTTCCAAAACTAAAACATTTTTGGATACATATATATATATATATATATACAAATTAAAGTAGCGATTAATCAAATTCTACCCTTGTAATTTACATGGCATGTACGCAAAGATGTGTGTGTAGATGGAGGCAGGAAATTAAATGTATATGCACCCCACAACTTTACCATTTCAATATGAGAATATCAAACCAACCAAGTGAAAATGATTGATGGAGGGAGACTCAACAAGTTGCATTATATTGCTGTGAATTGAATAATAGTATAATAAATTTAATCGATCTTGAGAAAATGACCACACCAATTGCCTATTGGCAGCCAGCTATTTATTCTAATGTATTACTAGTAATATCGACTCCAAAATCTTGAGAAAAAAGCATAGCCTTTCAAAATGTCGACACCAAAATAAGTGCTTATACAAACAAACTCAATATACACGAAGTTTTTTTTTTTATAGATATCAAAAAGAAGAAAGCATAGGCTACTAATCTTGATTGATTACTACTGTCACACTTTACACAAAATCTATGATGATGATGATAATATAATATATACAATAATCATCTATGAATTTGGACTTGAAGACGAAGAAGAAGAAGTTGGGTGGTGTTGTTCCATGAGGTTGCCCAGCAACTTTTCCGCCTGGACAAAATTAAACAATCAATCAATTAATGAAGTAGTATATTCTATAATTAATAATATAAATGTGGAAGTGCACGAATGATAGAAATTGATATATATAATAGTTACTACTATACCTACCTTGTGTTTAGCTCGGGGGGTGGTGGTTGTTGATTGAGAAAGAGTCACTAATGCTGGGATAGCCCCCAACATCAATCCTGCTATTCTTCTAGTGTCATCATTCTTATGAGATGAGAGCAAGGCCAACAAAGTGATGACAACTAACTCTTTAAGCAATGAAGACGATTGAACCAGGAGGAGGAGCAAGGCCTTTATTCCACCTTGTTCGACTATGGCCTCTCTTCCTTCCTCTATCGCCGCCAAGCTGTTCAACACAACCAGCGCCTTCTCAGCCATCCCCATTGTCTCATCGTCATCTTCTTTTGTTGCGCCTTTAGTAACAAGGTCTACCAAGGGCTTGACCAAGCCTGCAGCCAGGGCTCTTTTCTTATTGGTTTTGATTGAGCATAACTTATATAGAGTGGTTAACGCATCTTTCTTCCCTCTAACCGAAGATGCGTTTACTAACAGCGATACCAAAGGAGGAATGGCTCCAGATGCTCCTATGGAAGCCTTGTATTCTTCATTGAACAAAGCTAAACTAAGCAAGGTGCATGCTCCGTTTTGCTTTGAAACTTGCGTCCCGGTTTTCACTACATAGATCAACGATTTAACAGCGCCTGCAATGAGTGGTTTGTTGTCGTGGAAAAGAGACAGATTAAGCAGCGCTGTAACAGCATGCTCTTGGGTTTGAGGATCAGTAGACCTGAGAAGTGTAATAAGAGCCTGAATAGCACCCGGTTCTCTTCCTATTAAAGCTCGGTTGTCAGACCGGTTCTTTGCAAGGAACCTGAGCTTGGCAGCAGCAGACTTCTTGACAGCTAAAGAGGTGGAACTAAGACTGTCAACGCACATCTTAACTGTTGGCTGCAAGTCCTCGGGAGAAATGCTTTCGATTATCTCAGTTGAGAAACTCTCCCTTTTCAGAAAACCTTCACATGGCTCCTCATCCACCTCATTATTAGTAGTATGAAGTTGTTGTTGAGGGTCATTAAGATTGGCGAGGCGTTGTAATTCTCCTGACATATCACTCATGTACACAGACGAAGAGAAATCCATAGAAAGGTCGAGATCATGATCAAACGAAGAAGAGACGACAGGAGGTGATTTGGAAGCAAGCTCGTGTAAATGAACATCGATCACTGACTCGCTCTCATAATCAATAGAAACCTTGGAGAAACTGTAACGTGAGCGAATGGTTCTCATGGATCGACCACCCATATCAGTTACAGTACGTTTCATCAACATGTATATACTAATTCTAAAGCTTTTCTTTATTCAAATTGGTGTTCTAACTTACTACTCATCAAGAGATAGGAATAGAAGGTTTATATGAGTGCTTAGTTTTGGACTATTGCATGCCACACAACTAATAGCCAGCTAATATTACTACTATTTGTTTTCACCTTTAGCCGTTTTGACTTGCTTTATAAACAAACAAATCATTTCATTTGTTTTCACTTTTAAAATACAACATGACGTAAATTAATAAAGTGAATAATGTTTTATTCAAATGACATGCGTGTATATATAGGATTATCCATATGTATAATTAACCTTATCATATGAATTGTTCTCCGAGCCCGGCCTAGAAAAGAAAGACATCTTGTATAGTATAGCTCAATGTACATTAACATTTATTTATTTATTTTGTTTACACTCTACTTATTAGAAAATATGATTTGAAGATCTCAGTAGGAGTTTTAATAATGTCATTGTAAGCTAGAATAATACCAAACAGATTTCATTTAAAATGTTTTTTTGTTAGTGCATTGAAGGGATGAAGTTTATATCTCTATCTAACAATCACAACTCAATTTTGTTTAAACTTTATGTGGCATCTTATGAATATGTCATCGTTAGGTTCATCCACCTTGAAAAAAGAAAAAAAACATTGTTTATGTTCAAGAGAGTTTGGTTCACAAAAAAATCAATATTAAATAAGACAATCCTAGTAGGAATTTAGAGTTTTGGTTACATATATAATAATGACTTATGAGGTTTTAGAAAAAATAATTATAGTCAGTATTTAAAATAATGACCTACAACGCAAATATTTAACGAAAAAGGACTTTCGATGCAACAGACTTAACTAATGGCAGCGACTAACGGTGCAAAAGTAAAGTTAAAGGGCAGAATTACAGGAATGCCCTTATGGACTTATAACACTTAATATTAAGAGTTTAATTCCCTTATGTTACACATGCTAGGGTACGTGTTTTCCTTGGCCATTTTAGAAGGAACTAGCAGGGTACCCCCTAAAAAAAATCATGGAATTAATAAAAATATCACGGGAAGTCATTCCGACATCTAAATTTGCTTGGTCACAGCCTTGTATATCGAGTCGAGTTTTATTGAGTCGAGTCTTGGTCACAGGTTCATGTCTAAGTTAAGATGCAGGGTTGTACATTGTTTTTAAATGATTGTAATATTGGGTGTATGGGTGTTTTAATACTATGTAGAATGGGAGTTGTACATTATGTTTAAATGATTGTAATATTGGGTGTAGGTGTGGTTTTAATGCTATTAATGTAGAATGAGGGTTGTACATTGTGTTTAAATGATTGTAATATTAGGTGTAGGGGTGTTTTTAATGCTATTAATGTAGAATTCTAAGGAAAGTGGTCTGAGTTTCGATTCATGCTAGTTTTTGTTGTACACAATGCTTTGTTTGTTGTAATTATGAAAATTGTTTGCTTTAAAGTGTTGTAAATCATACATCATTATTTGTACATCTGAATTTTTTGAAAAGAGAGTCATTCCTCCATTATAAGTAGTATAGATTAGCAACAATACATTAGTATAAAAAAAATAAATAAAAAATAAAAAAATGAGGATTCAAGAGGTGACTTGGAGATATTGTGTAATCCTAAGAAGATTTCAAGTGATTATGATTAGTTCTTATCAAGGCGTGTAAAGAAATTTTAGATTATGATAATTGATTATTGGTTCACGATGAATTAGTATTTTAGAAAGAATAACCACTATGATGATTTAGAACATGTTGCGGTGTTTTTGTGATTAGTAGATAATGATTTAGTGTACAGAATTGATATGGAGCATTTTAGTATAAAGTATTTCATGAAAATTAGTTGAGGTTATCATGAAAATGATGAAGTTGTTATGTTAATGACTAGTTCATGGTGAAAAGAAGTGTTTGACACAAGGGTTATTTTAAAACAAGCTAGTAGCTAACAGTTAAAGTTTATGTGTTATGGATGAGAAAATAGTTCATAATGATGCTAGAATGATTATAATGTGTTTAGGTAATCGTGGGAAGCACGAAGATCATCAAGCCTAAACCTAAAGTGAGTAACAGATTAATAGCACGAGTAGTAGTATAGTTATGTATAGTTTTTGTATGAATGTTTTAGCTACATGTTTAGTTTTGAATAATAGCAAGTGATAATTTAGATGATTTATAGTTTATAGTTTATGCCGTGGGTGTTTAAGCGACGCGCCATTAGTCAAGTTACAGGTGTATAAGCGATGCACCATTAGCCATGTTAGTGTGCCTAAGAGATGCACCAAGCGGAAACTCCCATCACGTATAATGTTCATATGGGATTGATTAGAGATCTCTCATATTGAGCATGTAAAGCGTTAGCATATAGTTAACACATCTAATTTAGCTATGTTGCCTCATTAGTAGTCATGACCCAGATCGCGTCCGTGCAAGATGGTAAAGGTCGCACATGAGTATTTGCTGCCTATAGAGGGAATTCCGTGTTAGTAGCAAGGCGATTAGATATCGCATCATAGTAGTAAGACGATTAGATATCGTACTTTTATTGCAATGCGATTAAATATCGCATTATAGTAACAGGTGGATTAGATATCGCAATTTAGTAGTATCCAATTGGCAATATTAGTAGAAGCATTTTAGAGTAATAGTATCATGATCAGATAAGTTATGACCCTTGTAGAACTGGGCAGATTTAGTAGCAAGATAGAACCTAGCTTATAGTTCATGCATGTTTAGTTTAGTTCCGTTTTACTCAATAAGTCTAAATGACTTATGGTTTTCAGTGATGTTTTATGTAGGTAATTGAAGAAGATTTGGGGCTTGTAGATAGTAGAAGGAAGAGGTGCATTTTGTGGTAATGGATACGCTCGTGGGTATAGGTGACGATCGAGCTTCTCATTCACACCACTTTGATATTTAGTTAGTAAACGCCCCTTCAATGTTGTAGTTTCATGTTTTTCAAGTTCAAACAACTTTTGGTTAGTTTAGGTCAGTTTGTATATGTTTTAGAACTAGTTGTGTAGAAATGGGTCAAAAATAGGAGTGTTCGGCATAACTCCCTAACTTTGAAATACTTAGCTTCAGTATGTTGCATAAAATGTATGTTTCCAGATTTTCATGTTTTTACGGAAATGGGTAAGTGCACTTTCAAAGAAATACAGGTTCCAGCCTCAAAGTCTTTATATGGCGTATACAGCCATACAGGTATAGTATGTATAGATCTGTCAAATAAAAAAAATTGTGGGCATTTTAATAAAATCATATTTCATTAGAGGGACACTTCTATATATTTTCAACGATATTTTTTTCAATTTTCTTTGTGAGTGTTGAAATTTACGTCTTAAAAATCACACATGATTTGTAATATGAAAAATCACATGTGATTTGTGAAACATGTAATTGAAATCACATGTTATTTGTGATTTGAACTTTAAAAACCGTATCAGAAATCACATGAGATTTCGTATTTTCTAAAATTTTAATATCCATTAAAAAAAGAAAAAATATATGTCCAAAGTATATCGAAGTGCTCGTTTATTGAAGATAAAAAAAATTTCTCGTTGCAATGATGTAATTTTGTCGCTCAACCGTTTTTTAAGATAATTTAGTTTCAAAAAAAAATTGGTGGAAAGTGAGTTTTTTTTTTTTTTTTTTTTTTTTTTTTTTTTTTTTTTTTTTTTTTATGATTAAAAAAAATGAATGACCATCATTTGTCTTTTTAGTTTAGTGATAGAACTCACCCCATGTTCAATATACACAAAATATTTCTAGACGAGTAAACCGGCTCTTATAATTGGACATGTTTGCTCAACAAAACCATATAATTTTTCAAACTTAAAACAACATTTCTATATGTTACTCCGTAATTTTGATTATTTTTTTTCCCAGATAAAACATGTAAATAAACTATAAAAAATTGGATATTTGACTATTTGTCAT
The DNA here is from genome assembly GCA_030686995.1 of Artemisia argyi. Lineage (NCBI taxonomy): Eukaryota > Viridiplantae > Streptophyta > Magnoliopsida > Asterales > Asteraceae > Artemisia > Artemisia argyi. Next base: position 232,813,648 of record CM060676.1, on the reverse strand, counting down.
TTAGAATGTAAGAAACTGATGAATTATAATTAAACAGAATTAAAGAAAATCTAGAGCAAATAAAGAACAGAAGATGACAAAAATGCATAAAGGCATGGAACAAGATAAAATGATGATAATAACTGAAAAGCATGGAAAAGCCACATCCATGGCCTGTGCAACCAGCAAATATAAAACATGCACACACATTATTATTCCTTCAAAATGTTTTTTGCCAATGACTGAAAAGACCATAACCAATTTTCATCACTGCCATAGCTTTGTAAATCTTTTAACCTTATACATAGTCACACAGAATTATACAACTAGAATGTTTAATGCAACAACATCGTTAGCCTTTTATGAATACATAACAACAATAGTCAAACCTGCCGGAGTATCAGCCTACATAAACATGTGTCATATTGTCTTGAAAAGACCCATATCGGCCTAGGCTGCTAGCATTTATGTATAATAAGTCATAAAAACTCCAAAAAATCTCAATATAAATATAAATATTTGGAGTCTAGTTGACATGAAAGTGACCTAAACAATGTGGGTAACCAATAATACAAATAACAATAGGGAGCAGAAACATCTACACCGGCTCCTTGGCAATAAACGTGCATGAAGCAGGTTACTCTATCCCCGAAACATTAAATAAGCACATTTATTTTATAATAAATTTTTCATTTTCTTTTTCCATATCTACATCCATTCGCATTAGATGCCTGCCTCGCCAACATATTTATTCCATTTTCACCTTGTTGTATTTAAGTAAGGAAGAATGCTGTTATTACCAGGTGAGCCAACAACACTAAGCTTAATATTAATCATGCAACAGCTTAAGTCTCCCGTGGTTCAAGCCCAGCAATTTCTCTTACCACTTGAGCTTTGTCAGCCTCAAACTGTTCGTCCTCTGCAATGCAACATCAAACCGTAAATATCAACGCATTTCTTTCATAATACAGCATTTGAGTTATAATTGAATGAATTCTGTCTTTTCTGACCTTTATCCGGCTTAAAATCAGCAAAGAGACGGAGAAGCTTGCTCCTATTTGCAACAAGTATGCTGACTATGTCAGCTGGCTTATGCTGATTGGCTGCAAATAACTGTCAACCAAGATAATTAGTTTTAAATATGACCAAATAACGGAGAAGTTCTACTCCTATTTGTTCAAATGTATGTTGTACCTTAAAAACATGAAATGCTTCTATCTGAATGCTCTTGCTCGATTCCTGCACCCAACATCCATTAAGTTATGAGATATGGTTTGCAAGTTTTGACATACAAATTACTATATAAAGACAGAATTGTACTCTCAGAAGATTCATTAAGATCCTCAAGTTGTCCACTGAGCTTGCATATCGTGTCATCACAGCAGAATTTGAACGGTCTAGCAACATGTCTCCTAATAGCTGTAGCAAATTAAATCAGCCATTAGTAAGAATGATTAACTGAAAACAGAACTAAATAAGTAATACACTAATCACCCACAATTTTTTAAGAAGATTTGAAAGCCAAAGTACTGGCATTTCATTTTTTTTTAATCCCCGAAAGAACAAAATAGAACACGCTCTGGGAAATGCGTAATCACCTTGATAGCTTGTCTTCTTGTTATGTAATTGGGTGACTCGAGAAGCTTTGAGTTGTATTCTGCGAAGAACTGGCAAGAGAAACACATAGTAAGTTAAACTCCTAGAAATGTTAAGTAAAACCACAACGAATAAAGATAAAAGCACACTGTTCTAACATTCGTCTTTGACATGTCAAACATCAATTCGGTAGTTATCAGTTTACCTAGAGGATCCTGAAAGCTAGTACCAAAATTACAGCTGCTCAGATCACTCAGGGTACTCGAGCAATGCAAAGCCATCATACAGCAATCAAAGTATATGCAACACTTCAGGGATGTTTTGTATGAGGGTTTTGGGGTTAGAAATTGGATGGAAATGATAATACGTGTTTGGTTTGGAGACAAACTTTTAAAATGGTTATCAATCCATAAATTAGGGGGTGATTAAAACCAACCTATGGTGGTGACTTTACCTAGTTTATCACTTAGTCCCATTTTCACTCACAATTACAAGTCAATTGCAATTTTTTATTTATTTTGATAGTCAGTTTCCTTATTTATAGTCATACCCATGTTATTTAACCAAACAAAAATTATGATAATGATACGAAGACTTATAGTCATTGTCATTCTACACACTTATCAAACCTATATGGATATTGATTCCCAGTGACAAACCAAATGCCACTCTTAAGATAAAACAGCTTCGATCAGTTTCCCTCTTCGAACATAATACTACCATTTCAAAGTGACCAGCAAGATCAAAGATTGCAGCATGAGAATTATCCATTGGTATACCACAAGTCCACAACCTTCACAGCTATCTAATCTACAACTAGTTCAAACATTACACATGGTAACCTTAACTAGGAATTCTGGCCCTATAACTTAATATCTATATGGATGCTGTTTTAAAACATAGTTAAAGTAAATCGAATCCTAGGTCATTAGGATCAAATAATCATTAAGACACAGTTAAAGAATATCCAATCCCTTAATACTTTAATATCTATATAGATGTTGTTCTAAGACACAGTTAAAGAATATCCATTCCCTTGTCATCAGGATCAAATAATCTTGAAGGACTATGTTAAATTACCATAAACTATGAAAGTATAACTGCATATTTGTATAGTTCGAGTAGTATGTATAAGTTACCCAGTCATAGTTTTTGGAAAGAAACTCAGCAACTGTTGATTTGTGTCGAGTCAAGAGTTCCTGCAACAACAAAAACAACCATTTAAGATGATCACTTGTGCTACTCGGCTGTTCCATGCTACACGATTTGTAACAGATTGCAAATGCGAAAACCCCGAAAGGGAAAAATATTATGCTCTATCAATTAATGATCAAAGCAAGGTAATATAAATACATTGGAAACGAAGCACAGAGGTATCTAATTTCCAATCTAAGGTGGTAAATGTTTAAGTTTAATTTGTTCGGCTTACTTTTCATAAGCCCATTTTTATTGCTTATATTCTGACTAGTGAGCGACTGAGCGTCTTATGACTTAAACATTGGAAAATAAGCTCATAGATGAAAAATTAACCGAAAAGAATAAGCTTATGATATATAAGCCGAACCAAATAAGCTCATAAGCCCAAATTAATGTTAAACAAACAACCCCCTAAGTTTATCTAAAATTAATGATCAATGATATAATAAAAAAAATGAGAAATAAAGATATACAGAATTTAAGATACCACCTGTTGATGGTTAACATAGATATCAAACCTTCTGCCAAATAAGTTTAATACTCTAAACCCTACTAAATGCATTGACTAATGTATATCGCATAGCTAAAGGTTGTCTAGAAATACTATTGATTGACAAGCTAAAGAGTTCCAGTGAAGGGTACCTTGAATGTCGCTGCGGCATCAGCAGCAATATCAAAATTAGGAAGTTGAATAAAATCAAAGAACTTCTTCATATGCTGTGACTCCAATACATACCTGAATACGGGAAGTAGGTAGTTGGTCAAGTAAATAAAGGACTAAATGCCACATATATATGGTGAAACATATACGTGTCATCTCACAAGAGTAACTTGAAGTGTGGATAACGTTTAGCATAGTACACATGTAGCTAGTCGTAAAGACTGATGATGATATTAAGTAACTGACCTAGCAACACTTTGATGACGTATGCATTCCCTGAGCATCGCACCGTAATGTAATGCCATATCTGGATTTTCATAACTGAATGACAAAACATTCAGAGTCAAAGTCATATAGTTACGGTTGAAACAAAAGATATAAGAAGTCGCTAGAAGACTCGTATATGGAAAATAAAACATTTAGATAGAGATGATAAAACGACAGGTGTAAGTAGAATTGTTCCTTTAGATTTCCTATCTAGGATGCGTCAAGGGAATCTATGATACATTAAGCAGTGGCGTAATAAAAAATAATTACCCAGAAGCTAAGATATCCATGAGATCGATATTCTTCTCGAGATAGTCGCAGGCAATGAGGCGGGAGTGGACCTGCTGGCGTTGGAGGTTGGCAACAATTTGAGTAGCATCCTTGCGGGCCTAATAGTATATTTTATAATTATTAGATATAGAAAGAACAAGTATAATAAAATAAAAATAAAAAAATGTAAAAAGAAGTATACTTCTAGGTTCAATTTGGGGAGGCAAATGATAAAGAGGCGGAGAGTGTTTTCTTTAAAGAACTCTTGAGTGAGTTGAGCACAGGCTTCCGCAACGGGTTCGGCTTCGCTGTTGCCATACAATATCTGCTTCAGCTCTCGCAGAACCTTACTCAGCGTCGCAAACTGTTTTTATTTTAGATCATCAATCAATCAATCAGATCCAGCAATGTTTCTAAAAAAGATATATTAATAAAAAGAAGAAATGAACCTTTTCATCGCGTTTGGAATCTTTGGAGGAGGAGGAGGAATTGGAGGAATTGGAGTCGAGGAAAATGAGGAGATCCCGAGTTTGGCGGACCAAGTCAACCGGTGTCTTTGGCTTTGACTTGAACAGACCTTTCATTCCCAATCAACCAACACTTACTTTCTTCTTCTGTGTGTTTCTGTTCTGTTTGTGTGGTTGGATAACACCAGTTTTGTTTGTTTGTTTCTTTTGTTTGTTTCTAGAGAGAGAGAGAGAGACTGACTGCCTGGATCTATCCCAACTTAACTCTCTTCGTTTTTTACTTCTTTTCTTTTATTCCCTCTTCTAATTCTCTCTCTCCCTCTCTCTTCTTTTTACTTTCACCTCACTTATTTTGTTACTAAAAAATATTCGCAAGCAACAATTAATATGAATTTAAAAGAATTTTGGACTTTATATTAAATTTAAAATGATACATATTTAAGTCAATTATTTATTTATTTATTTATTGTACATTAGATATATAATTACTTTAAATATGAAAAAAAAAATCATACTATTTAATATGGTTTAAACATTGACCAGTGACACATTTTTAGTAAAACCCAAATAAAAAATGAATTTGTTAATCCTTTCGTTTCTAAAAAAGTCAGTTTTGCCATTTATTACATAAATGGTCCATGTGGTTTGTCGAGTTTCACGGATTTAATCTCTAGAGTTTTTATTATTTAATTTATTTACTCTAATATTAATTTTTTTAATGCAATTTTAAAAAAAAAAATTATAAATTTAAATTATGGTAATGATATTTTATCTTTTGTAAAATATATTTTTAATATTTTTTTATAGTAACTTTTAACAAAAAATTTTAATTTTTTTTTTGAAAATTATTTTATCTTGAAAATTTTAAAATAAAATTCAAAAAAATCTATTTGAAAATTCACAAAAAAATTCTATCAAGAAATACTCAAAATATAACTTCAATTAACAAAATTATATTTTGAAAATTAATTTTCTTTCAAAAAATTTTTATTCAAATTATATTATGAAAATACTCTTTAACTATTCAAAATATAATTTTAATTAAGAAAATTAGTTTTCAGTCAAAGAAATTATAAAATGTTTCCGTCAAAATTATTTTTAAATATTTTGAATTATATCTTGAAAACTTAAAAAATATACAAAAACAATTTTGATATTTTTGAATATATTTTGATATTTATTTATTTATTGTAAATTTTCTTACTTCAAATTATATTTTGAATATTTTTGAATAATGAAAATTAATACTAATATTAATTTCCAAACCACGAGGATGAAATCTGAAATTTTACCAAATCATAAGGACGGTTTTGCCATTTACTCAAATTTTATTAATAGTAATAAAATAATACATGAAAATATCAAAATACCCTTCAAGCTAATAGTTAATTAACAAATATTTTCAAAGGACAAAACCCGAAATGAGTCGAAACCACAAAGAGAAGATCCGGAAAAAAAATAAAAATTAAAAAATTAAAAACTCAAACGACAAAATCCGTAAAACTCGACAAACTCCATTTATGCAATTAACTCTTCAATTAATGTATTCATTTAATTTTGTAATTAATGATTTGATTAGAAGGTAATAGGATAAGCTAAAACAGTTTTAACTACTATTTCCATTAATGCATAATTATGTTAGGATATCTTAAAAATAAAAGATATTGCTAGCTTTGGTAAAACATTTACTCCAACTTTGACAATTTTTCTTTATCGAGGTTTTATTGCTAGATTTGGTAAATATACATTCATAGACGTCTCTACGTTTGTGGAGTCCCGGTGCGAAATTACAAAAGTGAGGCCCCAAAATAAAAGTTCACTGATTTTTTAAACGGATACAATTTGACCGGTCCAAAATTACAAAAATGAGGTCCCTAAATGAAAGTTCAACAATCTTTTTAACAGATGCAATTAGAACTAATTATGTAAATAACGCCATTCTCTTATAATTTTTTGATGCAAATTCTTCAATCAAATCTTTGTAGTCAATTGTCTTCAACATGTCCTACTCAATTGATATCATTGCTAGTCAATTAAGCCTTTCCTGCGACATTGTAGAACATAAGTAAGTTTTTATTATCTTCAGTTTAGAAAAGCTTCTTTCAGCTGAAGCAACGGTGACGAGAATGGTTAATAAAATTCTATAGGCAATAGTTGTGTTAGGAAAACAATCCAAATGTTTAATCGATTCTAAAATACCAACAGGTCCTATTTTTTCTTTAGGCATCGAGTGAACTAGCAATTTCAAGTCCACATATAAGTCGTTTCCATCAATATCATATATTCATCGTGTTTTAGAGCAGCCTCAAGACGTAGGCAATAAGATTTTATATCATTATCTTCTAATGACCGTAACTTGTCAGAAGTAAACAAAAAGCCAAAAGTTTTTTCATACTCTTGATATTGCTCAAACCTACTATTAAGTGAAACAATTGCTTGGTTAACAACATATAGAAAATGGTTTGTCTTAAAAGGTTCCTCATGAGATTGTGGAACGCTTGATGACGCATCATTTTGATTCTCATCAAAATGTCTCTTTCGTATAATTTCACGCTTTCGAACAAAGACCGGATCTATATTCATTTCTATAGCTATTTCTTTAGCACTCTCCAATGCCTTAAAAAATTCAGTTTCTATATAAGGTTTAAAGAAAGAAACTAAATCTTCCATCTTTTTCATTGGATCATCAATTACCATATTTTTTGATTGCAACTATTTTGAAACCACATTGACTATGGATAATATATCATACCAAATTACTATTGCAACAAGAAACTCATATTTACCAAGCTCATTTTCTGCTAATGATTCAGATGTACTTTGTATTAAACAATCATTGTCACTTTCAGACACTTGAAGTAAAGCTTCACGAATATCTGAGAGTTGGAATCGTATAGCGTTAACACTTTCAACACGACTCTCCCACAGAGTAGCTGATAAAGATTTAACAGTTAGCCCTTTTACATTCGCCTTCAAAATAGCCCATCTTTTAGTAGAATCTGCAAAGATAGAATAAATTTTTTGTATGGTACCAAAATACGTAGTAATTCTTAGCATTAGGACATGTTTTGGCCATGTCACATAATGCTAAGTTAAGGCTATGACTGCCACAAGGAGTATAAAATGCTCGAGAATTGAGATCTAAAAGTTTTCTTTGCACTCCATGATGTTTTCCTTTCATATTTGAGCCATTGTCATATCCTTGACCTTGTACATCATTTATATCAAGATCAAGTAACATGAGCTCACTTTGTAAGACATCAAACAATCCTTGTCCAGTTGTATCTTTCACATTTAAAAAACTAAAGAATGGCTCCTCAATGATAGTAGAACCTGACGACACATCCACATATCTTATGATTTATGACATTTGTTCTATCAAGAGTACAATCAAGAATAACTGAAATATACTTGGCTTGTTTTATTTTGTTAATAATTGGAGTCTTGGTTGCATGCGCAAGCAAAGTTATTAACTCATTTTGTATGCTAGGACCAAGATAATGTGCACGCATATCTTCATTTTTAATACGCTCAATATGCTCTTTAATATATGGATCAAACTCGGCTATCATATCCATAATACCCAAAAAAATTTCATTGTTTTTTTCATTTAATTTCTCATTTGAACCACGAAACGATAAAGTTTTCTTGCCAAAATATATAACAGCGGCAATGATTCTTACCAACACATGTTTCCAACGATTTGTTTCTTTCTCTAATAGTTCTTGCGCCACTTTGTCAATAATGATTAGTTTTTAGATTTAAGCACAAATCATTCCATTCAATCATATTCCTAATATGTCCCACACTTATTTCATGTTCTTTTAGTCAAAAATTAACATGTTGCCACTCACAAAATCCCTCATTTACTAATAGCCCTCTTGGATTTCCTTTTCTTAATAACTTACTACAAAAACAAAATACTCTATCAAGCTCTTTAAAGATTACATATCATAAATTCACAATATCATCGGGGGGTAAGAAAACAATAGCGAAAAATATTCAAATATGCCTTTGTTCCTTAGTTCCTTTGATGAGATATTGAGATCAAAAGATGTTTCATAAATTGATAAACAATGATTCAATGAAAACAACAAACCTTTTTTTTTTTTTTTTTTTTTTTTTTTTTTACTTCTATGATGAACGTTATTACGTTAACCGCCACTTGATATAAAGCAAAAGAAAGAGGGTAACTGATAAGGGTGACGTTACAATTTATTTGTAGATTTTTTAGTAAATAAATATGATAAAGATTTAACATTTGTTAAGCCCATATTGCCAAGAACATAAAATAGGCCTTTTTGTTCTAAAATTAATTATCATTCTATTTATACAACTAAAATTTTAAAATAAAAAAGTTTACATACACACACAAAAATATATATATAAATTGTATATAAAATTTGAGGGCCCTGAAATTTGAAAGTTTTATGCGACAGCACACCTCGTGGCTCGCACACAATCATTACACTTCTGTATACATGATGCGCGGGAATCGCAACAGGCTTTACCTCTCGAGGGATCTCGAGAAGCTTACAACCCCCACCAGGCAGTGTACCTGATCGTTGTAGTATAGTATATTGACAAGTACAGAGGGATTGATCGTTCAGCTTAGGAATAGTGTCGCTAGGATTAGAAAGCCTAATTTACTAGTTCTAAAGGTGAGGGATGATTATTTTTGTCTTTTTATATTTTTATGAAAGCAAGTAAAATCTCGGGTTTTGAAAGAGTGGGCGGAATTAGTTGCTATTCAACTAACCCAAAACTAAGATGCAATCAAAATAAAATAATAAAAATGAAAATAAACTAATTATACTAAGGTTGTGAGCAGTAATTGGAGAAAATGTGTTTACTTAGACTTCATTACTCCCTAGATATCTTTTACACGTTAATTACTTGTTATAATTGCATGGATGACGGATCGTATTCCTTAATACCATTCATGGGGTGGCATACATAACTCCCCAATTCTATGAGCTCTTATCTCCTCCTACACCATGACCCAGCACAACTATAGGGATTGTAAACAGTGGCTCATGCATTAAATACAACCAATAAAGACCTAGTACGCCTCGGTTCATGTTTCTTAAGACGTTCAAGCATGTTACCATTTGGAGATCTACCAGTTTTCTTAAGCCTAACATGTAAAATCATTCATCCAAGAACAAAAATAAACAAGTAATCAACACATAATCAATATCTAGGTTTCATTAGATCTAAGCAAACACAAAGGAGATCTAGCCTAGCATAATGGAATTGAGACAAGAACAAGATATAGACAACCAACACATAGACATATTGATTGAATTAGAAGAACACTTATCTCAATTACAATGCAAGGTATCAAGGGTTTGGAACCCTTGAAAAACCTGTAAAAGTTGCACCAAATTCGTCTTTAGGGTTTCTCCAAAACTTCTCCCCTTTTAATGTAAAAACTAGAAAACTATATATAGGAAAACTGGGCTGACGGCGTCAAGACAACCATGTGACGCCGTCACCTCGCCGCCAAATACTTCCTCGGACGGCCTTGATCTACTTATGACGGCCTGTGTGACGCCGTCAACAACCACGGTATTTTATTTTTGGCCTTTTGACGCCGTCAGGATGACTTTTGACGCCGTCATCAACTACGGTATTTTATTCTTGATGTCTGACGCCGTCAGGGTATAACTCTTGACGCCGTCACCTAGTGTTTCCAGCATGGAAAATTGATACTTTGCCGTTTTCTTCACTTTTATGCTCCAAAAACGTCCAAAATGGCTTCTTTTTCAGAATTCACTCTCCAAGTACCTAAAATCACAAAAGGAACGATTTAGGGCAATATTTGATCAAATAAAGTCGGATTCGGGCTTAAATGACCCCCTAAAAACGGATCATTTTTCGCCTCATCATATACCCTTACACTTGAGATTTGCTTGTCCTCAAGCAAATGTGCTTTATTCTACTCAAAAGACAAGTTAGGGGTCATTTAACACTAATATAAAAGTAATTACAACAAATAATCGTTTCACTAAAGACCAATAGACAAGCACGGAGATCATACACAAGCACCTCACAAATAGTGTTTAGATACTCACATCTCTCGGGTGTAATAAAGTGTAAATTACAATATGGAAACGGAAGATATCTCTCACTACCTGTCATAGCAAAATAGATTACCATAGGCTTGGGAAAGGATCAAACCTCCACCACATGGCGTAAGCACCTAGGATAAACTATCAAAGAGGTCTTTTAAAGGGTTGTAACGTTAGGTATAGGGATATGAATTACACGGTTTTGTTGGATAAAGGAAGTCTTACTGGTGGCGAGTTAACAATCTTGGTTAATTACATGTACAATATGGCGTTGCTAAGCCAAGACTAGACTCGACTTAAGCTAACAAATGAAAAATAACAAAAACATAAAATGAACATAGAATGAAACGGGATGGTAGTCCGTATGTTTTTTTTTTCTCTTTTTTTCTTTTTCTATTTTTTTTTTTCTTTTTCTTGATTTTTAGATTTTTTTTTTTTTTTTTTTTTTTTTTTTTTTTTTTTTTTTGCATACACTCTTACCCTACCATCCAAAATAATACATCATAGGGGATGAGAATTCCCCTTACACTTGAATCTTTACATACTTTACAATTAACTAATCTAATGACTCGAATTAAGAAAATTAAAACACTTGGAGCACTTTTAAGATTAACGTACGTATGGGGGAAATAAGTGATGTTCTTCCCCATTACTCCATAAAATAAGTACTTACCCATGAGTCCCAATCGTCCCAAAACAATATGTACAAGGATATGACTCGACTTAGCAACCATGTAATCAATTAGAAAGTTAACTTAGGGTTTAACAATTAACAATAATGCACTAAAAATGAGCGCATACACGGAAGGCTAAGGCGATTTGGGTGTACATTTAAGTAGGGTGTAACAAATTCTTCCTTTAAGTAAAATGCTTAAAGTTAGAAACGAAAAGATAGGCTCGGAGGGGTGTACTAGGGGTTTCGTGTACTAAAAATGAGTACAACGCTAAGGGTGTGGGAAAAATTAGTTGACTTAACTAGCTAAGTAATATGACTTAAATGGTCAAGTAATTATGATACGGGTTTAACACAAGGGTGATCCTAATGCCTCTTATCATGTAGTAAATCCTACCACACGAATGTAGTCTCACTAGCGGTCTCGGGATGCATCACTAACGCAAGTTCTAGAATCTAAATGCTACCGGTACACTCATAAGCACTAATAATGAATGCTTTTCCTATCAAATCTAAAGGCGAACCTCACATTTTTGGGTGGAAAATTTTTCTGAATATACGGTTATGTGCTAGTCATACAATCTCCTATCCATGAGACGCTTGCTATGGCTAAAGTTTCACTCCTAAATGTTGTAAAAAATTTTAAATTTGGCGCTAAAATTACACTAACAAGTATTTCTTGTAGTTTTATTACACATCTACCATTAAACAAAACAAACTCAAGCGAAAGTGCATATGTAAGGTATCATCTTTTTACCCTCCCCTTACACTTAAGATGAACATTGTCCCCAATGTTCAAGTAAAGAATGTAAAAGTGAAAAAGTAAAGAGAATGAAATCAAATACTCCCCTGATTCGCTCGGTATGGATTTTAGGTTGGCCAGGTTAAATCTTCTTCCAAGAAAACGAACAATCAAAGCTTCCCTTCCAGAATATAAATCATCTCCTTGTCGAACATAACCTGTGAAACCTGACAAAATAGACAAGACAACCTCGCGTAAAATCGGCTGCATCCTATATAAGTTTCTAAATCCTAGAAAACAAAGTAAGATATAATGCTTGTGGAATGAAGTTTGCAGATTTCCTGGAGATTATAAAACTTAATAATTCACAAAAACAATAAGACTCCGTTAGAAAAACAAAACCGGTAAAATTTCCAGATTTTAACTCCTGACGCCGTCAAGAGTAAACCCCTGACGCCGTCAGAATGGACCTGCAGAAATTCTTATGTTAAGTTTCCGGAAAATTTCTGGAAAAACTTGGTCCTACTTCCTGGAAAATCCTGCAAAACTTCATTATGACTCAATACAAGCATTTGACTCTAACAAATACGAATATACATGCTCATTTAATATTGTGGAGAATCATGATCGGTTTGTTTCTTAAAAACATATTTGGGGTTTCCCCTTACACTTATCTTTTGCAAAAATACTTTTAGGTTGGAGTTAAGACTAGGCTAAACAACATAGTAAAGTATTTCCACATTTTAATTCAGAAACATGATCAACCAACAATAAAAATAAAACATGCATAAGGAAGCAAATAACAATCAAACAAATAAAATCACACAAAACATGGGTTGCCTCCCAAGAAGCGCTTTTCTTTATTTACGAGTCTTGTAGCTAGACTCAAAGTCATGGGTTACTACGTGATCTCATCATCAAACATCACATCCTCCTCATTAATCATTTCATTGTTATTTTCTTGGTAATGTTTTACACGTTGTATGTTAACCGTGAATTCCCTACCTTCATCATCAATTAACACTACCGCTCCAAATTTAGAAGAATTCTTTACCGTGAACGGCCCATACCATCTAGACTTAAGTTTTCCCAGAAATAATCTCAACCGAGAATTGTATAATAGGACCTTGTCTCCTTCTGAAAATTCTTTGGGTTTCTTAATTCTTTGATCATGCCATCTTTTAGCTCTCTCTTTATATGTGATGGAGGATTCGTAGGCTTCTAGTCTAAGCTCATCAAGCTCGTGTAATTGCAAAAACCTATTATTCCCAGCAGTTGTGTAATCTAAGTTGCATGCCTTAAGCGCCCAATAAGCCTTGTGTTCTAACTCTACCGGTAAGTGGCATGCCTTACCATACACCATGCGGAACGGGGTCGTTCCAATAGGTGTTTTGTAAGCAGTTCGGAATGCCCATAAGGCTTCGTCGAGTTTGAATGACCAGTCCTTTCTGTTTTGACTAACCGTTTTTTCAAGTATTCTTTTAATAGCTCTATTGGTGTTTTCGACTTGGCCATTGGTTTGTGAATGATAGGCGGTTGAGAATCGATGAGGTACTCCATACCTCTTCATGACCTTTTCCATTTGTGCATTGCAAAAATGTGTCCCCCTATCACTGATGAGAGCTTTTGGAATCCCGAATCTTGCGAAAAGCTTTTTCAGGAAATGAATGACTACTCTGGCATCATTGGTCCTAAGGGCTTGTGCCTCAACCCATTTCGAAACATAGTCAATGGCGACTCTGATGTACTCGTTTCCCCCTGAGGATGGAAAGGGTCCCATGAAGTCAATCCCCCAAACATCGAATACTTCACAAACTTGTATAAAGTTCTGTGGTGCTTCATCCCTATGTGATATATTTCCGGCTCGTTGACATGCATCGCACGCCTGCACCATTTCTTTTACATCACGGAAAATTGTGGGCCAATAGAATCCCGCATCGAGAATCTTTCGGGCGGTAACGTTTATCCCATGATGCCCGCTAGAGGGACCAGAGTGACATTCCCTCATAATCTTAACTGCCTCATTTTCCGAAACACAACGCCTTATAATGTGGTCAGGACACCTTCGGAATAAAAAGGGTTCATCCCAGAAGTAGTATTTTAGTTGGGAAAAGAACCTCTTCCTCTCGTACTTAGTCAGGTGTTCTGGAACAAGCCTACTTCTACTTGCGAAGTAATTAGCAAAGTCAGCGTACCATGGCTCCGAATCAATCATTGACATCGGTTGTTCGTCAGGAAACGAATCCCTAATCTCACTTCTATCGTGCTTATCAAAGGGGTTTTCAAGACGAGATAGATGATCTGCGGCTAGATTTTCTGCCCCCCTCTTATCGCGAATCTCAACATCGAATTCTTGTAGCAATAAGATCCACCGAATTAGTCGTGGCTTAGCATCCTGCTTCGCGAAGAGGTATCTAAGAGCCGAGTGGTCAGTAAAGACGACTGTTTTTGAAAGGACAAGATATTGTCGGAATTTGTCGAATGCAAATACCACGGCCAATAGTTCTTTCTCGGTGGTGGAGTAGTTCTCTTGAGCGGGATTCATGGTTTTGCTAGCGTAGTAAATAGGTTGGAAAAGCTTGTCACGTCGTTGACCTAACACAGCTCCGACAGCGAAGTCGCTAGCGTCACACATGATTTCGAATGGTAACTCCCAGTTGGGTGTGATCATGATTGGAGCTTGAGTGAGTTCCCTTTTTAAGAGATCGAAAGCATCTTTGCATTCTTGGGAAAAATCGAATGGAGCATCCTTCACAAGCAACTGAGTCATTGGCCGGGCAATTTTGGAGAAGTCTTTTATGAATCTCCGATAAAATCCGGCGTGCCCCAAAAAGCTGCGTATTGCCTTAACAGTCGTGGGGTATGGTAGCTTAGATATAGCTTCAACTTTAGCTTGGTCCACCTCTATTCCGTTCCCTGAGATCTTATGCCCTAACACAATCCCTTCCTTTACCATGAAATGACACTTTTCCCAGTTTAAAACCAAGTTGGTTTCCTCACAACGTTTAAGCATCTTTTCTAAATTAGCAAGACAGCGGTCGAAGGAGTTTCCGAAGACTGAAAAGTCATCCATGAACACTTCCATGCTGTCTTCCATGAGTTCGTGAAAGATTGCAGTCATGCAACGTTGGAAAGTGGCGGGAGCATTACATAGCCCAAAAGGCATCCTTTTGTAAGCAAATGTTCCATAGGGGCAAGTAAACGTGGTCTTTTCTTGGTCCTCGGGTGCTATGGGGATTTGAAAATATCTAGAGAATCCATCCAAGAAGCAATAGTACTCGTGTCCAGATAATCTTTCTAACATCTGATCAATGAATGGTAAGGGAAAGTGATCTTTCCTCGTGGCATCATTGAGCTTTCGATAGTCGATGCATACCCGCCATCCAGTGACAGTTCTCTGGGGCACCATCTCACCCTTGTCATTCTTTACTACAGTCATTCCACCCTTTTTAGGTACAACCTGCACAGGACTGACCCATGGGCTATCCGAGATCGGGTAAATCAGTCCTGCATCCAAAAGTTTGATAACTTCTTTCTTTACTACTTCCTTAATGTTAGGGTTCACTCGCCTCTGGGGTTGCACAGTAGGTTTATAATCTTCCTCCATAAGAATCTTATGTGTGCAAAAAGTTGAGTCAATCCCCTTAATGTCGGCCACACTCCATGCGAGTACCCCCTTGTATTTTTTTAGGACCTCTAAGAGTTTAACTTTTTGTTCTTTTTCCAAGGAAGAGTTTAAGATTACCGGGAGTTGGTCCTCCCCCTGCAGGAATGCATACTCCAAATGGTTAGGAAGCTCTTTGAGATCAACGTTAGGAGGTTCGATAATAGAAGGTTTGAGCTTGTTTTCGGGCTTTCGGAGCTCGAGATGCTCCGTTGCCTCTTGTCTGGGGTAGAAGGAGACTGCATTAACATCCTCCGTCTTTTCCACCTCTAGCAAAGGCAGAAAACTCTCGTCCCGTAGCCAACCTTCATCGATTTGTTCATCGACGCAACTATCAATGACATCTGTGAGTTCATCCACTTCCCCGATAAAGTAGAGCCGGTTGGCTGCTTCGAGGGAGAGGTCCATAGAATCCTTAATGTCGAAGGTTGTGCTGTCGTCTCCCACTCGTAAGGTCAATTTGCCATCGTAGACATCGATGACTGCACGAGCGGTAGCAAGAAATGGTCTACCTAAGATGATAGGTACCAAGTCATCCTCCTCCATATCCAGGATTACGAAGTCGACCGGGAATTTGAATTTCCCAACTTTGACTAGCACATTCTCGCATATCCCTACGGGGTACTTGACTGATCTATCGGCTAGTTGGATGTTCATACGGGTAGACTTCAATCCAGAATATCCTAGTTTACGGAACATAGAGTGAGGCATGAGATTGATACTCGCTCCCAAATCGGCAAGAGCATTCTTGATTAATAGAGGTCCTATGGAGCAAGGCAAGGTGAAGCTGCCCGGATCGTCTACCTTCTTTGGTAGCCCTCGATGGGTTACCACTGAGCATTCTTCCCCCAGGGTTACGAGACCCTCGAGCTTCTTCCTGTTAGCGAGCAACTTTTTGAAGTATGTGCTATACTTTGGCATGTGATAGCAAGCATCAAGGAGAGGTATGGTGACAACTGAGTCTTTTAGGTATGACAAGAACCTCTTGTTATCATTCTCAGTTTTCTGGTTCCTTAATCGGGATGGGTATGGAATTCTCACAGGTGGGTTAGGAAGGGCTGATGGGGAAGGGGTCGTCATGGGCGGTTGGTCTGGGGTGATAATGCCGACATCCTCCTCCTCCTCCCTTGGTTTGTCTAGATCGAGGGTGATGGGGGACGAGTCTGGGTAAAGAGGGTCTTTGGTTGTCGTTCCAGCTCGTGTGGTTATCGCGAGCATGGGGTCTTTTTTTCTCACTAATGGCGTTTGGAGATTATCTAGGGCCGAGTTAATCTTGTTGAAGAATTCTCCAATACCCTCCTGCTGCTCGTCGAAAAGCTCGTTAAGCCCTTTCATTTGCAAGTCTTTTTCTTGAGTGAAGTGACCAAGGTCATCTTCGAAATTGCTCCTGATTTTGAATTCAGGACCTTCCACCCCTTCTCTTTTCTTTACCAGATTTCCCCAAAGGGTGTAATCGTCCTTTTGGTAAAAAGGCAAGAGGGAGGGATCAGCATAAATGTCCCCTCCTGACAAGCATGCATGTTCAGTTGTGGCTGCTCCTCCGCATTCTTCCACCTCATGCGGGCCTCCACAGTAATCGCAGATCAGGTAAGGATTCGACAGCTGTTTAGGTGACTGCGATCTAGCTATGTATTCCACTCTTTTGTGAATTTTGCTCAAACGATCCGAGGTGACCTCAGAAATGCTGACAGTCGACTCAGGTTCATCCCAAGTGATGTGTGGGAATCGCACCTTGCTTTACCTCTCGAGGGATCTCGCGAGGCTTACAACCCCCACCAGGCAGTGTACCTGATCGTTGTAGTATAGTATAGTGACAAGTACCGGGGGATTGATCGTTCAGCTTAGGAATAGTGTCGCTAGGATTAGAAAGCCTAATTAATAGTTCTAGAGATGAAAGATGATTATTTTTTGTGTTTTTATATTTTATGAAAAGCAAGTAAAATCTCGGGTTTTGGAAGAGTGGGCGGAATTAGTTGCTATTCAACTAACCCAAAAACTATTATATAATTAATTAAACTAATGAAAATGAAATTAAACTAATTTAAACTAAGGTTGTGAGCAGTAATTGGAGAAATTGTGTTTACTTAGACTTCATTACTCCCTAGATATCTTTTACATGTCAATTACTTGTTACACTTGTATGGATGACGGATTGTATTCCTTAATACCATTCGTGGGGTGGCATACATAACTCCCCAACTCTATGAGCTCTTATCTCCTCCTACACCATGACCCAGCACAACTATAGGGATTGTAAACAGTGGCTCATGCATTAAATACAACAAATAAAGACCTAGTACGCCTCGGTTCATGTTTCTTAAGACGTTCAAGCATGTTACCATTTGGAGATCTGCCAGTTTTCTTAAGCCTAACATATAATATCATTCATCCAAAACAAGAATAGACAAGTAATCAACACATAATCAACATCTAGGTTTCATTAGATCTAAGCAAACACAAAAGAAATCTAGCCTAGCATAGTAGAATTAAGATAAGAACAAAAGATAGACAACCAACACATAGACATATTGATTGAATTAAGAGTATACTTATCTCAATTACAATGCAAGGTCTCAAGGGTTTGGAACCCTTGAAAAACCTGTAAAACAGGCACCAAAATCGTCTTTAGGGTTTCACCAAAACTTCTCCTTTTTTTTATGAAAAAACTAGAAAACTATATATAGGAAAATCGTTCTGACGGCGTCAAGAGTAAAGTCTGACGCCGTCACCTCGCCGCCATATACTTCCTCGGACGCCCTAGATCCACTTGTGACGGCCTATGTGACGCCGTCACCACCTTCGGTATTTTATTCTTGGCCACTTTGACGCCGTCACCTATCCATCTGACGCCGTCACCAGCTACGGTATTTTATTCTTCATGTCTGACGCCGTCAAGAAGGAAGTCTTGACGCCGTCACCTTGTATCTTCAGCATGGATTTTTGGTACTTTGCCGTTTTCTTCACTTTTATGCTCCAAAAACGTCCAAAATAGCCTCTTTTCCAGAATTCACTCTCCAAACACCTAAAATCACAAAAGGAACGATTTAGGGCAATATTTGATCAAATAAAGTCGGATTCGGGGCTTAAATGACCCCCTAAAAACGGATCATTTTTCGCCTCATCATATACCCTTACACTTGAGATTTGCTTGTCCTCAAGCAAATGAGCTTTTATTCTACTCAAAAGACAAGTTAGGGGTCATTTAACACTAATATAAAAGTAATTACAACAAATAATCGTTCCACTAAAGACCAATAGACAAGCACGGAGGTCATACACAAGCACCTCACAAATAGTGTTTAGATACTCACATCTCTCGGGTGTAATAAAGTAATATAACATTATGGAAATGGAAGATATCTCTCACTACCTGTCATAGCAAAATAGATTACCATAGGCTTGGGAAAGGATCAAACCTCCACCACATGGCGTAAGCACCTGGGATAAACTATCAAAGAGGTCTTTTAAAGGGTTATAACGTTAGGTGTAGGGATATGAATTACACGGTTTTGTTGGATAAAGGAAGTTTTACTGGTGGCGAGTTAACAATCTTAGTTAATTACATGTACAAGATGGCGTTGCTAAGCCAAGACTAGACTCGACTTAAGCTAATAAATGAAAAATAACAAAAACATAAAATGAACATAGAATGAAAACGGGATGGTAGTCCGTATGTTTTTTTCTCTTTTTTTTTTTTTTTTTTTTTAATTTTTTTTTTTTTTTAATTTTTTCATACACTCTTACCCTACCATCCAAAATAATACATCATAGGGGTTTGAGCATTCCCCTTACACTTGAATCTTTACATACTTTACATTAACTAATCTAATGACTCGAATTAAGAAAATTAAAACACTTGGAGCACTTTTAAGATTAACGTACATATGGGGGTAATAATATGATGTTCTTCCCCATTACTCCATAAAATAAGTACTTACCCATGAGTCTCAATCGTCCCAAAACAATATGTACAAGGATATGACTCGACTTAGCAATCATGTAATCAATTAGAAAGTTAACTTAGGGTTTAACAAATAACAATAATGCACTAAAAATGAGCGCATACACGGAAGGCTAAGGCGATTTGGGTGTACATTTAAGTGGGGTGTAACAAATTCTTCCTTTAAGTAAGATGCTTAAAGTTAGAAACGAAAAGATAGGCTCGGAGGGGTGTACTAGGGGTTTCGTGTACTAAAAATGAGTACAACGCTAAGGGTGTGGGAAAAATTAGTTGACTTAACTAGCCAAGTAATATGACTTAAATGGTCAAGTAATTATAATACGGGTTTAACACAAGGGTGATCCTAATGCCTCTTATCATATAGTAAATCCTACTACACAAATGTAGTCTCACTAGCGGTCTCGGGATGCATCACTAACGCAAGTTCTAGAATCTAAATGCTACCGGTACACTCATAAGCACCAATAATAAATGCTTTTCCTATCAAAACTAAAGGCGAACCTCACATTTTTGGGTGGAAAATTTTTCTGAATATACGGTTATGTGCTAGTCATACAACCTCCTATCCATGAGACGCTTGCTATGGCTAAAGTTTCACTCCTAAATGTTGTAAAAATTTTTAAATTTGGCGCTAAAATTACACTAACAAGTATTTCTCATAGTTTTATTACTCATCTACTATCAAACAAAACAAACTCAAGCGAAAGTGCATATGTGAGGTATCATCTTTTTACCCTCCCCTTACACTTAGGATGAACATTGTCCCCAATGTTCAAGTAAAGAATGTAAAAGTTAAAAGTAAAGAGAATGAAATCAAATACTCCCCTGATTCGCTCGGTATGGATTTTAGGTTGGCCAGGTTAAATCTTCCTCCAAGAAAATGAACGATCAAAGCTTCCCTTCCAGAATATAAATCATCTTCTTATCTTAAATAACCTGTAAATCCTGACAAAAGTAGACAAGGCAACCTCGCGTAAAATCGGCGGCATCCTATATAAGTTACTAAACCTAGAAAGCAAAGTAAGATATAATGCTTGTGGAATGAAGTTTGCAGATTTCCTGGAGATTATAAAACTTAATAATTCACAAAAACCATAAGACTCCGTTAGAAAAACAAAACCGGTAAAATTTCCAGATTTTTGACTCCTGACGCCGTTAAGAGCAATAGCCTGACGCCGTCAGAATGGACCTGCAGAAATCTTTATGTTAAGTTTCCGGAAAATTTCTGGAAAAACTTTGTCCTACTTCCTGGAAAATCCTGCAAAACTTCATTATGACTCAATACAAGCATTTGACTCTAACAATTACGAATATACATGTTCATTAAATATTGTGGAGAATCATGATCGGTTTGTTTCTTAAAAACATATTTGGGGTTTCCCCTTACACTTATCTTTTGCAAAAATACCTTTAGGTTGAAGTTAAGACTAGGCCAAACAACATAATAAAGCATTTCCACATTTTAATTTAGAAACATGATCAACCAACAATAAAAATAAAACATGCATACGGAAGCAAATAACAATCAAACAAATAAAATCACACAAAACATGGGTTGCCTCCCAAGAAGCGCTTTTCTTTATTTACGAGTCTTGTAGCTAGACTCAAAGTCGTGGGTTACTACGTGATTCGGGTGAGTTCCTCGTTGAGGATATCTTTGGGATCAAACTTGGGTTTCAACTTTCTATCGGTCTCCTTAGTGCGATATGACCTTTCAAACATTTCTCCATCCGGATCATACAAGGTCATTCTAATATGCCATGACCCGTCACCTTCTTTGGGTGGCTTATCCCACCTCCACTCACACTTATCTCCCTCTCTTTTCCATTTATTCCTTTCTATGTTGATGGGCATTACACTTAACAACTCAATCATCTTCCTAAAGACTAAGGGATCCTCAAAGGGGTCTAGCTCCTCATCTCTAGCAATGAGTTGTTCTACCGAATGTGTCTTCTCAACAAAATCCTTCTCTAGATAGAATGGGCATTGAGGTCCTATGAAATTCCTTTCTATCCAAGGCCCATATCTAGACGGTCTCCTATTCATCTCTACCCAATGCGGTGTCGGTTCATCATCACAATCATAACTATGCTTCTTAACATTATACACCGACCAAGTATCGCCTTCACCTACCGCTATCTTAGATTCCTTGCAATCTATCATGGCACTAGCGGTTGCTAAAAATCCTCTTCCTACCAATAATGGGCATGTAGTGTCACTAACCATGTCTAGGACGTGAAAATCCGCTAATATAGTCAACTTTCCTACGTGAACAACTACATCCTTAATCATACCAACCGGGTGTGCAATACTCCCATCCGCTAGACCTATCAATACCTCCGTTTCCTCTAACTTTCCTAGCTTAAGAGTGGTGAATAAGGATAAGGGAATCAAGTTGAGGCTTGACCCTAAATTGGCTAATGTGTCGAAAGCTTCGGATCTTCCTATCTTACAAGGCAAAACAAATATACCTGGGTCATCAAGCTTTTTAGGTAACTTGTTTTGAACGAAAGCGGTCCCATTTTTGCCTAGCTTACACTTCTCATATTTTTCTAGGAGGGCGCTATAGTATGGAGCACGCGCTAAGACATCAATGACGGGGCGTTCAACGTGAAGTTCTTTGAATTCATCGTCAAGGTTTGAATTCATCGTCAAGGTCTTGCGTAAGAGGTGTTTCAACAATGCTTTTGACCGGCTCTATAGTGGGAGTTTTAGTTGATTGGTCCTTTTGGGGAACTTGGTTTTGCTTGAAACACGTGCTCGTGGATTTGACCGAATAATATTGTGGACACGAAGTGGGTGACGAAACGGATGATATGGAATTAACGGTTAGTTTCGGATTCTTGATTGTGTCACTTGGGAGTGCTCCCATTTCTCGATCATTGAGAACTTTCAACAATGTGTCAATTCTAGTGGTCATCTCGCTTTGCTTTTGTTTGAAATCGGCTTCAAACTTGGATATGCGAGCTTCTTGAGATGCCATGAACTTTGACATCAATCCTTCAAGATTGTTGGTATTACCATAGTTGTTAGAAGGATTGTTGTTGAAGGTACGGTTGGATGGTGGACCGTTTGATTGGTAACGATTAGGCGGATTGGAAGAATTGGGTTGATTTTGTTTCCACCTAAGGTTTGGGTGATTTTTCCATGAGGGGTTGTATGAATCACCGTATGTGTTTGGCTCGGGCTTGAAAGTGTACCACTTATCTCCCGCTTCATCGGTACGCGTGGATGCGTAGTCCGCAAAAGCTGTTCCGGGGAGTTCCATACAATCACGAGTGTCATGGGGACCACTACATAATTCGCATGAAGAAATGATTTTGTTCACTTGGCTTGAATGCTTCGGAGCTTCGTAAGATTTCATGAGAAACTTGACTTGGTCCTCAAGTTCCATGATCCTACGGTCGGGAGTGCTTGAATTGTTCGAAGGCAAAGATATTGCCTTGACCGTTTTGTTCAAATCACGGGGATCATTCCAACTTTCGTTGTCATAGAGAGCAAGATCTTCTATGAGTTCCCATGATTGTTCCGCACTAAGATCACGTAGCTTACCACCGGCCGATTGGTCAATGGTTCGCCTCGTGGGGATATCGATATGGTCATAGAAAATTTGGACTTGGAGCCAAAGATCTATGCCATGATGAGGGACTTTTTGGAGCAAGTCCTTGAAACGAGTCCATGCTTCATAAAGAGATTCATTTTGACGTTGTTGGAACATCAAGATGTCATTTCTAAGCTTAGTAGTTCTCCCCGGTGGGAAAAATTGAGCAAGGAAACGAGTGGTGAGATCATCCCATGTGGTGATGGATCCCGCGGGTAAACGCTCAAGCCATTGACTAGCTTGATCCCGTAGAGAGAATTGGAATAGGCGTAAACGGGTAGTCTCTCTAGTTTCAACACCTAGGTCTATGGAATCTACGATCTTGAAGAAGTCCTTAAGGTGTTGGTTTGGATCTTCAGAACGAAGTCCATGGAATGCACACCCGCTTTGCACCAACCGGATGGTGTCGGATCGCAAGGGGGTCACATTGGCTCCGGTGAGCTCAATGGTGTTTCGGTAGCCTTGGTGGCTAGGTCGGGAATACTCTCCTAAGGTTCGGGGCCTAAGGGGTTCTAATGGTGGGTTTTGTTGTGGTGGGATGATGGGTTCAAAGATGTTACCACCTTCCATGATGTCGGATGGTAAAGAGTTACGAACAAAGGCACGAAGAAATAAGATAGACTAAAGAAGACCTAAAAAATAAAAATAAAAATCTTACTAGAAAGGAATCTAGTAAGTAGACCTAATAAAAAGAAATCCTAACCTAGACAATAACTATTCCCCGGGCTGCGGCGCCAAAAACTTGATGCGTGGGAATCGCACCTTGCTTTACCTCTCGAGGGATCTCGCGAGGCTTACAACCCCCACCAGGCAGTGTACCTGATCGTTGTAGTATAGTATAGTGACAAGTACCGGGGGATTGATCGTTCAGCTTAGGAATAGTGTCGCTAGGATTAGAAAGTCTAATTAATAGTTCTAGAGATGAAAGATGATTATTTTTTGTGTTTTTATATTTTATGAAAAGCAAGTAAAATCTCGGGTTTTGGAAGAGTGGGCGGAATTAGTTGCTATTCAACTAACCCCAAAACTATTATATAATTAATTAAACTAATGAAAATGAAATTAAACTAATTTAAACTAAGGTTGTGAGCAGTAATTGGAGAAATTGTGTTTACTTAGACTTCATTACTCCCTAGATATCTTTTACATGTCAATTACTTGTTACACTTGTATGGATGACGGATTGTATTCCTTAATACCATTCGTGGGGTGGCATACATAACTCCCCAACTCTATGAGCTCTTATCTCCTCCTACACCATGCCCAGCACAACTATAGGGATTGTAAACAGTGGCTCATGCATTAAATACAACCAATAAAGACCTAGTACGCCTCGGTTCATGTTTCTTAAAACGTTCAAGCATGTTACCATTTGGAGATCTGCCAGTTTTCTTAAGCCTAACATATAATATCATTCATCCAAAACAAGAATAGACAAGTAATCAACACATAATCAACATCTAGGTTTCATTAGATCTAAGCAAACACAAAAGAAATCTAGCCTAGCATAGTAGAATTAAGATAAGAACAAAAGATAGACAACCAACACATAGACATATTGATTGAATTAAGAGTATACTTATCTCAATTACAATGCAAGGTCTCAAGGGTTTGGAACCCTTGAAAAACCTGTAAAAGAGGCACCAAAATCGTCTTTAGGGTTTCACCAAAACTTCTCCTTTTTTTTATGAAAAAACTAGAAAACTATATATAGGAAAATCGTTCTGACGGCGTCAAGAGTAAAGTCTGACGCCGTCACCTCGCCGCCATATACTTCCTCGGACGCCCTAGATCCACTTGTGACGGCCTATGTGACGCCGTCACCACCTTCGGTATTTTATTCTTGGCCACTTTGACGCCGTCACCTATCCATCTGACGCCGTCACCAGCTACGGTATTTTATTCTTCATGTCTGACGCCGTCAAGAAGGAAGTCTTGACGCCGTCACCTTGTATCTTCAGCATGGATTTTTGGTACTTTGCCGTTTTCTTCACTTTTATGCTCCAAAAACGTCCAAAATAGCCTCTTTTCCAGAATTCACTCTCCAAACACCTAAAATCACAAAAGGAACGATTTAGGGAAATATTTGATCAAATAAAGTCGGATTCGGGCTTAAATGACCCCCTAAAAACGGATCATTTTTCGCCTCATCACCAAGTGTCATCCTGGTCTTGAGCATATTCTTCAATCCTATCCCATCCTTCCTCGGCACTTAGATTGGCCAACCTTCCTTTTCTAGATTGGTTAATTCCGTTTCGGTCGTTAGAGGAGATATTTTCGTAGAAGATTTGGATTAAGAGCCAAAGCTCAATGCCATGATGGGGAACTTGTCTTATTGAATCTTTGAATCTAGTCCACGATTTATAGAAGGGCTCGTCCTTCTCCTTCCGGAAATGGAGGATCCTATCTCTAAATGCTGAGGTTTTTCCAGGTGGGAAGAACTTCTCATAGAACTTGGATATGAGTTGCTCCCATGTGAAGAGAGATTCAGAAGGGAGTTTGTCATACCATTCTTGGGCTTTTTCGTATAAGGTGAAAGGAAAGAATCGCAATCGGGATGTGTTTCTAGTAGCCCCATCCGTATGGATGGTATCCACTATTTTCAGGAAATCCTTGATGTGTTGGATTGGATTTTCCTCATCAAGTCCGTGGAACTTACACACACTTTTGACAAGCCAAACATCGTTTGCATGCAAGACCTCGTTGGTGTGTTCGTTTGGGTAAACAATGGCATTTGAAAAGCCGCGAGGAGTTGGGGAAGAGTAGTCCTTGAGACGCTTAGGAGGAGGTATTATAGGGGTACTCATCTCGTTGTGGGAGCTAGGGGTTGTGATGTGATTCTCTGAATTTTCCTCAGAAAGAGGTGCATCATAGTCGATAGCAATGCTGGATGGTTCAGGAGTTGAGTGAGTTCGTCTTAACCTACACATTTCTCTTTCGGGTTCTGCGTAAGGCAAGACAAGGTCTCTAGTGGTACTACGACTCCTAGTGATCCTAAGGTTGGAGAATTCGTTGGTTGCCATGATGGCGGACGGTGAAGAGTTACGAACAAAGGCACGAAGAAATAAGATAGACTAAAGAAGACCTAAAAATAAAAATAAAATCTTACTAGAAAGGAATCTAGCAAGTAGACCTAATAAAAAGAAATCCTAACATAGACAATAACTATTCCCCGGGTTGCGGCGCCAAAAACTTGATGCGTGGGAATCGCAACAGGCTTTACCTCTCGAGGGATCTTGAGAAGCTTACAACCCCCACCAGGCAGTGTACCTGATCGTTGTAGTATAGTATAGTGACAAGTACAGGGGGATTGATCGTTCAGCTTAGGAATAGTGTCACTAGGATTAGAAAGCCTAATTTACTAGTTCTAAAGGTGAGGGATGATTATTTTTGTCTTTTTATATTTTTATGAAAGCAAGTAAAATCTCGGGTTTTGAAAGAGCGGGCGGAATTAGTTGCTATTCAACTAACCCAAAACTAAGATGCAATCAAAATAAAATAATAAAAATGAAAATAAACTAATTATACTAAGGTTGTGAGCAGTACTTGGAGAAAATGTGTTTACTTAGACTTCATTACTCCCTAGATATCTTTTACACGTTAATTACTTGTTATAATTGCATGGATGACGGATCGTATTCCTTAATACCATTCATGGGGTGGCATACATAACTCCCCAATTCTATGAGCTCTTATCTCCTCCTACACCATGACCCAGCACAACTATAGGGATTGTAAACAGTGGCTCATGCATTAAATACAACCAATAAAGACCTAGTACGCCTCGGTTCATGTTTCTTAAGACGTTCAAGCATGTTACCATTTGGAGATCTGCCAGTTTTCTTAAGCCTAACATATAAAATCATTCATCCAAGAACAAAAATAAACAAGTAATCAACACATAATCAATATCTAGGTTTCATTAGATCTAAGCAAACACAAAGGAGATCTAGCCTAGCATAATGGAATTGAGACAAGAACAAGATATAGACAACCAACACATAGACATATTGATTGAATTAGAAGAACACTTATCTCAATTACAATGCAAGGTATCAAGGGTTTGGAACCCTTGAAAAACCTGTAAAAGTTGCACCAAATTCGTCTTTAGGGTTTCTCCAAAACTTCTCCCCTTTTAATGTAAAAACTAGAAAACTATATATAGGAAAACTGGGCTGACGGCGTCAAGACAACCATGTGACGCCGTCACCTCGCCGCCAAATACTTCCTCGGACGGCCTTGATCTACTTATGACGGCCTGTGTGACGCCGTCACCAACCACGGTATTTTATTTTTGGCCTTTTGACGCCGTCAGGATGACTTTTGACGCCGTCATCAACTACGGTATTTTATTCTTGATGTCTGACGCCGTCAGGGTATAACTCTTGACGCCGTCACCTAGTGTTTCCAGCATGGAAAATTGATACTTTGCCGTTTTCTTCACTTTTATGCTCCGAAAACGTCCAAAATGGCTTCTTTTCCAGAATTCACTCTCCAAGTACCTAAAATCACAAAAGGAACGATTTAGGGCAATATTTGATCAAATAAAGTCGGATTCGGGCTTAAATGACCCCCTAAAAATGGATCATTTTTCGCCTCATCAATACATCAAACCTAAAATTCAAATTTAAATGGTCATTTAACTAAAACAATTATCTTTAAATTGTGGTTTTATAAAGCCCCTAACTATTCTTTAGAAAAGTTTTTATAAAATCGTCATTTAAAGTTAAATGGGCATTTAAATTTTGGGTTTGATACATATTTGCTCAACTTTTTTATAATAGACCTGCATATGATACTATGTTTTGTTTAATTCTGTAAAGCTTGTATGTTTAGCTTTATTCATAACTAAATATTACAAATTTAGCATGAACTTGATTTTAATGGACCCTAAGTTTACATATCGGGTTTTGGTTGACTATACTAAACAATAATTTATTCTTTAGAATGTAAAATAGTAAAATGTTTACTTATAATAGACATGCACCTTCGAAAAAAAAAACTTAGATCTACTGGATTTTGAACACACACTTAAGCCTGATTAAACATACAAGGTTTATATTTACGTATGATATGTAAATCGAGATTAAGAGTGGATTGAGATGGTTGTACTATTTGGTTTCCTGTGTTGAACGATAAGGACCCGAAGAGATGATAAAAATCAAGAAGCTCGGATAACATTTAAACAAACTATGTATGTGTTACTGTGTGAGAAACAGTATTTCCGAATTGTGTGAACTTATGAAACTTGTGTGTGATGCTTTCTATTTATAGAGAGACATGTAGGGTTTTTAGATAAACCCTTGATGGATGATCAACAGTTATGGGAGGCTACAAGTTAATCATATGATGAGCAGACAAAGAGGACATGTGGCCTCCTCTCCTTGGATCGTACCGGAGAAAGCTTACTTCCTATAATGTTGGTCGTGCGGTCTCCCACATACGCTATCAGTTTACATCTTTACATAGTATCATATGCATTGATATCCAACAACCACACAAACACAAAGAGAAACAATCACCGTATATCTTTGGAAAATATGTTAGCATGAATTTAATTTTAATCAAATCTAAGCTCATTGACCGGACTTTGGCTAACTATGTTAGGAAATTTTAAAAATAAAAGATGTTGCTAGCTTTGGTAAAACATTTGGTAAAGCATTTACACCAACTTTGACAATTTTAAAAAGCGCTTAACTATTCTTTATCGAGGTTTTATTGCTAGCTTTGGTAAATATACATCAAACCTTAAATTCAAATTTAAATGTTCATTTAATTAAAACGATTATCTTTAAATTGTGGTTTTATAAAGCCCCTAACTATTCTTTAGAAAAGTTTTTATAAAATTGTCATTTAAAGTTAAATGGGCATTTAAATTTTGGGTTTGATGTATATTTGCTCAACTTTTTTATAATAGACCTGCATATGATACTATGTTTTGTTTAATGATGTAAAGCTTGTATGTTTAGCTTTATTCATTACTAAATATTACAAATTTAGCATGAATTTAATTATAATGGACCTTAAGTTTACATATTGGGTTTTGGTTGACTACACTAAACCATAATTTATACTTTAGAATGTAAAATAGTAAAATGTTTACTTATAATAGACATGCACCATCGACTATAATAGAAATGCACCTTCGACAATAAGGAAAACTAAAATAAATAAATAAATAATATAAAATAAAATAAAAAATTTTAGATCTAATGGATTTTGAACATACATTTAAGCCTGATTAAACATACAAGGTTTATGTGTACGTATGATATGTAAAGCGGGATTAAGAGTGGAGTGAGATGGTTGTATTATTTGGTTTCATGTGTTGAACGATAAGGACCCAAAGAGATAATAAAAATCAAGAAGCTTGGATAAAATTTAAACAAACTATGTGTGTGTTAATGTGTGAGAAACGGTATTTGCACAATTGTGTGATTTATAAAAGTTGTGTGTGATGCTTTCTATTATAGAGAGACATGTAGAGTTTTTAGATAAACCTTTGATGGATGATCAACGGTTATGGGGAGGCTACGCGTTGATCATCTGATGAGCAGACAAGGAGGACGTGTGGCCTTGGTGTGTATTAATTTACACATCTTTTCTTTACAAAATACCGGAACAAAATGACCATAAACTAACCAATTATGCCAAACATGTTGTGTTTTTGCGTTTGTGATTATGCAGGTACGGATATTTAAGTAAAAGACAAAAATCATGCAAAAACGACAATCACGAGCATGGGAACAGAAAGAGTGTACAAAATCCAAGGTCGGGAATGCTAATAAGTCAAATCAAGCCCTTGAAGATTCATTATTGTAAAAAAAATAGTCCTTGAAGTATGAGCATAATACAACTTTGGTCCTTGGATTTTTAGTAAGATACAAAAGTGGTCTTTGTATTCTTAAAATTTGAAAGTAATCCAATATCATAATCCAAATCCAATCCACAAATAACAATCCAAGCCCAACTCCTAAACCCCAAAGCCCAATCACCAATTAAATAAACCCGGTCCACTCCGGTCAACGAGTCAAAAGGTCAAACGAATAAAATATATAACTTTTACCCGCTTATCCCATTTTCCCCCAAATCCCAACTTACCCAGAATTACTGTTTCCCCCATGAACCCTAATTACCGTACTATCCAATTAACCATCATTAAGGGTGTTATGGTCAAATCAAACACCTTCTAGATGATCAGGAGTATATCAGGACTTGTCAGAAGCCAAGAAACACACGAATGGTGTACGTGGCAGCCAATGGTTGGCCCAAACGCGTCATAAGGAGTAATCCAAGGGTTGTGATTTGATGGGTAATGATTGATTGAGATCAGACGGCTCAGGATTGGCATGAAGAAACACACCACACGGATTGCCAACATGGCAATCCGTGAGCTCCTCTCCTCACTTCCACTATAAATAGAGGGTTAGATAGCTAGTTTTGGTGTAGAGTTTTGAGTAGCGAAGCTCTGCCACTTTTGTTTTAGAATTGTTGTTTATTTTAATATCACTTGTAATCTTTCTTTTATCAATGCAATTAGTTTAACTTGTTTTGAATACTGCTTATTATTAGTTTACCTTTAATATAGTAGTTTTATTTCTGCATAATTAGCTTCAAGTACTTCATAACTTTTTATTTTCATATCAGTTACTGTTACATCAATTTAGATTTAGTCATTTCAGAAAATTCTAAAATAGAAAAAGTAATTTCATTCAATCTGAAGTTTCTGGTTTAATATGATTGTTGATTATTTTTCATATTAAAACTTAGCTTAACATAAAATCTGAGGAAGGATTTTTCTTCATAACATTTTGTTCATCAATAACTGAGGTCAAATTTTGGTCAACTGAAGCAGTAAGTGATGGATGTTGGAGATTGATTGATAGATTGGAATAGAAAGGGAAGGTTCCAGCCTGTCACAAAGACAGGCGTGCATAGTGAATCTCATCTGTTTGTGCTGATGAGAATGCTAAAGTAAGTACTGTTTCATTCTTTGTTTGGTTAGTTGCATAAATCTGTGAATCTGAGTTTCTGAGGTTATTAAGTTGTTTTG
This sequence comes from Artemisia argyi, assembly GCA_030686995.1. Taxonomy (NCBI): domain Eukaryota; kingdom Viridiplantae; phylum Streptophyta; class Magnoliopsida; order Asterales; family Asteraceae; genus Artemisia; species Artemisia argyi. The sequence continues at coordinate 232,782,443 of CM060676.1, read as the reverse complement.
ATTGTTGAATTTGCTCTTGTCATTGTTATTACAGTTATTTAGTTCATTGGTTTAGTAATTAGTAGCGTAAATCATAGACTTATAGAGATAACTGATTAGTAAGGGTAAGTTTGGCAATATTGACTTTAGATGGTCAAACTTGGTTTTGGCCACCTATTGAATTGGAATTAGTTGTAATTTGATCAATAAAGTAGTTTAGTATTCTTTAGTCAATAGGTTATCTTGTCTTGCTGCACTAGAATTTCATTAACTGTTTTAGCAGCCCATTTAATCAGTCTCACCATAAGCTTAATTTAGTTGTTCTTGACTTAATTCTTGATTTCCTAGATAGCTCTTAGTACTAGTTGGTTGATTTTGAGAAGTGTTTAGATTTCTCAGGTTATTTGGTTGCTTAATTTGTTCCTTCTTATTGCTTATTGACACTTGTTTAGTCTAGTTCAGCCTTGCAAGTTTACAATTGTTCTAAGTTGTTATCTGGTAGAATAATTGAAGCTAATTCCTGATATATTTGAGTTTGGTTTGGATTATTTAGCATTGTTTGATCTGTTTTATTTACAAACACTTTTGTACCAATTTCAACCCAATTTACACAACTGTTTAAGCAGCTCATTACCAGCTCATGACTAGCTCAGTGTGTGTGTGCGTGTTCTTTGCTAAGTTGATTTTGTTGATTTGGTGATCTTAGTTATTAGTTTTTAGGATTTTAGCTGTTATGTTAGTTTAATCTAGCACCACTGGATCTGTTTTACACGCCCTGCATCAGCAGCCATCTTTCCGAAATTCACTTTTTAATCTCAAATTTTAGATAGGATAGAGTAGGATTTATAGCTTGGTTTTGATTTTATGAATTTTTAGTAATATAGGATTGTTGAATCTGAGTTTATTTTGCATTTAGGAGCTTATTTGATTAGATTTTAGCTTGCTTGAACCACTCATAGGCCTGCTACCTGCAGTAGTTTAGCTGTCCCAACTGTCCTCTTTAATTAACTTGTTATAAGCTTATAAAAGCTCCATATTAGCTCAAACTTTGCAATCTTATGCACTAGTGGTGAGTATTTAAAGTTATAAGATCCTTAGACTCTAGCTTGTAGTATTTTAGCCTGTGCATCAGTTTGAATTTGCCTCTTAGAACCTGTTTAGTTCAGTTGTTTAATATAATTGCTTATTGATCTCTGCTGCTGATTCTGTGCTTATTTTGATTTGTATTGAGTAAATCTGAGCTAACTTGAGCATAATAAGTCTTTGTTACAAATTTCAATCAATTTGGACACAAGTGCTTATTGATAAGCACTTGTGATAAGCTGATTTGACTTGAATAAGCACTTCTGCTTATTATTTTTAATCCAAAATTTTTCTGCAACATTTCCATATTATTTTTGATTTTCAAGAATTTTTCCAGATTTTTCCAAGTTATTTTACTATTTTTCTTCATTAAAAATCATTTTTAAGTCATTTTTAATTACCAAAAATCCATAAAAATCAGAAAAAGCTTTGAAAAATACAAAAATATTTTTAGAAATTCTTTTATAACATTTTAGAATTTTCAGAATTAAATTTTTATTTTTCCACTTTATTTTTCTATTTTTCTTTATTTTTAATTCCAAAAAATAGAAAATAAATTCTAGAAAATAAATAAAAATTAAAAAATATTTTTCTTTTTCTCAAAATTCTTTTTATTAGTTTAAGATTTTTAAAAAATATTTTCAAGTTCGTAGGATCATTTTTTAATAAACGTTACGTTTTAAATTTGCGGTTGCATTTTCGTTTTTACGTTTTTCACTTTGGTGCATTATTAGCTTGTACTCTTTGCATGTTTCATAATTGTTTGTGATTACTTGAATAATTTGATTGCTATTTTCACTTTCTGACTTTTCAATTCACGGTTTCACGAATCGATATTCTCGATTCCATTCGCCTTCGTTGGGAAACGACTCGGGTGATCCGTATTTTATGCGGATCACTTCGATACTATACTATATATTATATAATTGGTTTTTACACGAATCAGGCCTCCTCTTCTTGGCTCGTATCGGAGAGTGCTTGCTTCCTATAATGTTTGGTCGTGTGTCTCCCACAAATACGCTATCAGTTTACATCTTTACATAGTATCATATGCGTTGATATCCAACAACCACACGAACCCAAAGAGAAACAATCACAGTATATCTTTGGAAATTATGTTAGCATGAATTTAATTTTAATCGAATCTAAACTCATTGACCGGACTTTGGCTAACTATATATAGTAAACCATAATTTATTTTTTAATATGTAAAAAAGTAGAATGTTTATTTATAATAAACGCAGTGACGCACCGTTGTGACAATAAGCAAAATAAATAAATGTAACCTTAAATCTAATGGATCATAAACTCGTATTTAGGTTTGAGCTGCCTTAGGCTAGTCATTTAACAATTTCCCGTCATGAATAGAGTTTAGTATGAGGAATCGAGGACGAGATGGGGAAGGCAAATCTCCTTAAAGAAGACCCTCGTTTCGATCCCTATTCATATTCCATTTGGTGTTGTATAAAAACTGAAGTAAGGAAACTAATCATTGATGTTGTTGATGTATACTTTGCTCGGATCCCTTGGTGTTTTACATAATTCGAGTAAATGAACCAATATTGATTGTCAAATTAAACAATGGCATGAGATCGTCTAAAAAATCTAAGAACAAAGCTAACATTGAGAATGCTATATGTTGGTCATCTCAAACGTGATTCATGATTTATAACGTAATGGTCGTGAATCGTGATTGTGATTTGTGGGAAAGTGCCAGTTATAAATTTATATAAATTCCCTATATGTAGAGTTTTCAATTCATAAACTAATATGCCCGACTATTTGGTTTTCTAAATTAATATCGTGATACTCTACACAAATATTTATATATTCGACTGCAACAATCTCGTGTACACATGAAAGGACAATCAAATAAGATACATATATAGTATATATATATATATATATATATATATATATATGAGACTCTTTAATGTTTATTCGGCCTCGATTTTTATTTAACTTTAATTTATATATTCGGCATACGATAAAATTTCCTCTAAGCAAGTTTAAAGGAAACAAGTTTCTTGATTTGGATCCATGGTTTGTCACAAACCACTGCTTCATAAGTATGTGAAACACCATGGTCTGCTGCCTGAATGGTCAACTTATGATTAATATCGGAAAGGTTGTCACATGTGATCACTTTCTCAAACGTGAGCTGATGTTGATGATCATGTGATTCAAGATTGTAAGCTTGCACCGCGTACTCCCCCAACTCTTGCAAGTAATGTTTTTCAACATCCCAAGCCCCCACTCCATTCACCGGGTCGCTAAGGTGTCTAGAGGTGGCAACACACACACCTCCGCTGAAGAGGATTGCAAAAACTGCTAGTATGACAAGGTTACGGGGCTGAATGTTTTGAGGAGTCATTTTGATTTGATGATGGCAAACTGAACTTGTTATTGTGAATTTATAGCAATGGGAAAGTCTCAAGTATTTATGACCAACACACTTTATTGCATTGCCGCCACCGAAAAACTAGATTCCACAGGGTATGTGAGTGAATGTTGGAGTTAAATATATGATGCATGCATATATTTTAAGTCATACTAAGTAAGACTTCTGTATTCACTTTTTATAAATCATATCTCACATAATTAACTTAAACAAACTTGTGACAGTATAAACAATCAAAACAACATATGATTACTTGAAGAACAGAAGAAGTCTAATTAAGACTCAAAATACATGCATGCGCATCACTTAACTTCAACGTTCACTAACCGTCGACCTCATCGATCTAGTCACATAGTCTTAAGACCTTTGTATTCACATTTTATAAATCTTTTAGTATTCATTAAAGATTTAAGATACTGCATTTTGGTGTTTACCGGGGAAATATCAAAAATTGTTATTCTTTTTGCAGGTAGCTAGTCAACGGGGGAGCTAGAGCTTTATTGTGGAAGGGCCAAAAGCAAAAGTTGCATATAGTAAAAGAGCCAAAATGTAAAAAAGACACATTAATTCATTAAAAAGTACACCATGTGAAAAATTGGTGAGGACATAGCCCCTTTACGTCTCCATGTAGCTCCGCCTAGAGGAAACATGCTATTAGCTTATATGTATTATTTGTAACGATAAAAAATTGTTGTATGGTTATGACTGAAATATCCGGTAAATAAGCTTAGGCACATTGTTTTATTATTATTAATTATAATATCATAAGGATATAAAATATTTGAAATGGAGATAAATAATAATAATGTATGTTTGTTGATAAAGTAACGAAGGATATCTTATCGTGATTGTAGGAATGAATGAGCTAGAGGTGTTGTTGCATGTTTTACAGTTTATAAGTAGCATGGAAATTAAGGTTTTGGATAATTAATGATGATATTGGTTGGGAGTATATATGGAGCCCGGAGTAGTTGAGAATTATAGAGGTAGGATTTTTTTTTTTTTTTTTTTTTTTTTTATTTATTTATTTATTTATTTATTTATTATTATTATTTTTTTTAGTTTCGGTGCTAGACTTTGTATGGATCACAAACAATATAAGTTGTTGATTTACCTAATTGAAGGAGAACTACCTTAAAGTAATTATTACAGTAGAAAAAAGAAGTGAAGGTCATTAGCAAGGATAGACAAAACTTACTAGTGTATATATATGTGTGGACCTAACAATTAAGCACAAAAGAAAAAATAAAATACATACAAAAATTACACATCCTTCTTGGATATAAATACTACGTAGTACTTCAAAAATGGATGTTGTGTTGGCCACTTTAGATCTTACCAAAGACAAATGCTCCTGCAAAAAACGAAATTACAAGTTAGTTAGTCGAATGTCAATTTAAAGGATTAATTATTAGTGATTTACGGAGTAATATATTAATCAGAGATTTACCAAGAGTAGGCATTAAACCTGACAATGCAAGTGCTCCTGCAATTTTCAGCGGGAAACCGACCTTGAGCATATCTACAATTTCGATATGTCCAGTAGTAAACCCTACTATATTTGAAGAGGTTGCCGTTGGTAGCAAGAAAGCAAACTGAGCTCCAACGGCTCCGGGAACCATAAGGAGAAGAGGATGAACGTTAATATTTTGCGCGATTTGAATGAGTAATGGGACAAGGAGAGTGGTCAATTGTCTTCAACATATACTGCTCAATTGATATCATTGCTAGTCCGTTAAGCCTTTCTAGCGACATTGTAGAACGTAAGTAAGTTTTTATCAACTTCAATTTAGAAATGCTTCTTTCAGCCGAAGCAACGGTGACGGAAATAGTTAATAAAATTCTATAGGCAATAGTTGTGTTAGGAAAACAATCCAAATGTTTAATCGATTCTAAAATACCAACATGTCCCATTTTTTCTTTAGGCATCGAGTGAACTAGCAATTTCAACTCCACATATAAGTCGTTTCCATCAACATCATATACCTCATCATGTCTTAGACCAGCCTCAAGACGTAGGCAATAAGATTTTAAATCATTATCTTCTAATGACCGCAACTTGTCAGAAGTAAACAAAAAGCCAAAAGTTTTTTCATACTCTTGATATTGCTCAAACCTACTATTAAGTGAAACAATTGCTTGGTCAACAACAGATAAGAAATGGTTTGTCTTAAAAGGTTCCACATGAGATTGTGGAACGCTTGATGACACATCATTTTAATTCTCATCAAAATGTCTCTTTCGTATAATTTCACGCTTTCGAACAAAGACCGGATCTATATTCATTTCTATAGCTATTTCTTTAGCACTCTCCAATGCCTTAGAAAATACAGTTTCTCTATAAGATTTAAAGAAAGAAACTAAATCTTCTAGCTTTTTCGTTGCATCATCAATTACCATATTTTTTGATTACAACTATTATGAAACCACATTGACTACGGATAATATATCATACCAAATTACTATTGCAATAAGAAACTCGTATTTACCAAGCTCATTTTCTGCTAATGATTCAGATGTACTTTGTATTAGATAATCATTGTCACTTTCAGACACTTGAAGTAAAGCTTCACGAATATCTGAGAGTTGGAATAGTATAGCGTTAACACTTTCAACACGACTCTCCCATCGAGTAGCTGATAAAGATTTAACAGTTAGCCCTTTTACATTCGCCTTCAAAATAGCCCATCTTTTAGTAGAATCCGCAAAGATAGTATAAATTTTTTGTATGGTACCAAAATAATTCTTAGCTTTAGGACATGTTTTGTCCATGTCACATAATGCTAAGTTAAGGCTATGACTGCCACGAGGAGTATAAAATGCTCGAGAATTGAGATCTAAAAGTTTTCTTTGCACTCCTTGATGTTTTCCTTTCATATTTAAGCCATTGTCACATCCTTGACCTCGTACATCATTTATATCAAGATCAAGTAACTTGAGCTCACTTTGTAAGACATCAAACAATCCTTGTCTAGTTGTATCATTCACATTTAAAAATCCAAAGAATGGTTCCTCAATGATAGTAGAACCTGACGACACATCCACATATACTATGATTAATGACATTTGTTCCTTGTGGCTAATATCAGGAGTACAATCAATAATAACTAAAATATACTTAGCTTGTTTTATTTTGTTAATAATTGGAGTTTTGATTGCATGCGCAAGCAAAGTTATTAACTCATTTTGTATGCTAGGACCAAGATAATGTGCACGCACATCTTCATTTTTAATATGCTCAATATGCTCTTTAATATATGGATCAAACTCGGCCATCATATCCATAATACCCAAAAAAATTCCATTGTTTTTTTTCATTTAATTTCTCATTTGAACCACGAAGCGATAAAGTTTTATTGCCAAAATATTTAACAGCAGCAATGATTCTTACCAACACATGTTTCAAATGATTTGTTTCTTTCTCTAATAGTTCTTGCTCCCTTTTGTCAATAGTATGATTAGTTTTTAGATTTAAGCACAAATCATTCCATTCAATCATATTCCTAATATGTTCCACACTTGTTTCATATCCTTTTAGTCGAAAATTAACATGTTGCCCATCACAAAATCCCTCATTTACTAATAGCCCTCTTGGATTTCCTTTTCTTAATAACTTACAAAAAAAAACAAAAAATACTCTATCAAGCTCTTTAGAGATTACGTATCATAAATTCACAATATCATCGGTGAGTAAGAAAACAATATCGAAAAATGTTCAAATACACCTTTATTCCTTAGTTCCTTTGATGAGATATTGAGATCAAAAGATGTTGCATAAACTGATAAACAATGATTCAATGAAAACACCAAACTTTTCTTCTCAGCTTTTTATTTGTTTATTTATTTTTTTTGCTTCTGTCATGAACGTTATTACATTAACCGCCACCGGATATAAAGCAAAAGAAAGAGGCAAAGGGAGGGTAACTGATAAGGGTGACGTTACAATTTATTTGTAGATTTTTTAGTAAATAAATATGATAAAGATTTCACATTTGTTATATGGGCTTTTTGATATAAAAGACTACTAAACAACCCATATTGCCAAGAACATAGAGGCATGCTAGGGCCACATTAAGTTTACACAAAAAATCCCCACTCGCTGACATGTCAGCGGGTGATTCGTTTTTTGTGGAATGTGGATCCCACAAAAAACCAATCACCCGCTAACATGTCAGCGAGTAAGGATTTTTTGTGTAAACTTTATGTGGATGTAGCAAAATTCAACATAAAATATCCCTTTTTGTTCTAAAATTAATTACTCCGTATCATTCAATTTATACAACAAAAATTTTAAAATAAAAAAGTTTAAATACACGAACATATATATATATATATATATATATATATATATATATATATATATATATATATATATATATATATATATAATTTGAGGCCCTTGAAATTTGGAAGCCCTATGCGACAGCACACCTCGCACACCTTCATATACGCCTATGTATACATCAAACCTAAAATTCAAATTTAAATGTTCATTTAACTAAAACAATTATCTTTAAATTGTGGTTTTATAAAGCCCCTAACTAATCTTTAGAAAAGTTTTTATAAAATCGTCATTTAAAGTTAAATGGGCATTTAAATTTTGGGTTTGATGCATATTTGCTCAACGTTTTTACAATAGACCTGCATATGATACTATGTTTTGTTTAATGATGTAAAGCTTGTATGTTTAGCTTTATTCATTACTAAATATTACAAATTTAGCATGAACTTAATTATAATGGACCCTATAATATCGGGCTTTGGTTGACTATACTAAACAATAATTTATTCTTTAGAATGTAAAATAGTAAAATATTTACTTATAATAGACATGCACCTTCGACAATAAGGAAAATTAAAAAATAAAAAATAAAAATAAATAAAAAACACTTAGATCTAATGGATTTTGAGCACATACTTAAGCCTGATTAAACATACAAGGTTTATATTTATGTATGATATGTAAATCGGGATTAAGAGTGGATTGAGATGATTGTACTACTTGGTTTCCTATGTTGAACGATAAGGACTCAAAAAGATGATAAAAATCAAGAAGCTCGGATAACATTTAAACAAACTATGTATGTGTTACTGTGGGAGAAACAATATTTGCGAATTGTGTGAACTTATGAAACTTGTGTGTGATGCTTTCTATTTATAAAGAGACATGTAGGGTTTTTAGATAAACCCTTGATGGATGATCTACAGTTATGGAAAGGCTTACACTTTAATCATATGATGAGCAGACAAAGAGGACATGTGGCCTCTTCTCCTTGGCTCGTACCGGAGAATGCTTGCTTCCTATAATGTTGGTCATGCAATCTCCCACATACGCTATCAGTTTACATCTTCACATAGTATCATATGCGTTGATATCCAACAACCACACAAACACAAAGAGAAATAATCAGTGTATATCTTTGGAAAATATATTAGCATGAATTTAATTTTAATCGAATCTAAGCTCATTGATCAGACTTTTGCTAACTATGTTAGGATTTCTTAAAAATAAAAGATATTGCTAGCTTTGGTAAAACATTTACTCCAACTTTGACAATTTTAAAAAGCGCTAAACTATTCTTTATCGAGGTTTTATTGCTAGCTTTGGTAAATATACATCCAGAGACGTCTCTACGTTTGTGTAGTCCCGGTTCGAAATTACAAAAATGAGGCCTCAAAATAAAAGTTCACTGATTTTTTAAACGGATACAATTTGACCGGTCCAACATTACAAAAATGAGGTCCCCAAACAAAAGTTCAACAATATTTTAATTGATGCAATTAGAACTAATTATGTAAATAACGCCATTCTCCTATAATTTTTTGATGCAAATTCTTCAATCAAATCTTTGTAGTCAATTGTCTTCAACATTTCCTGCTCAATTGATATCATTGCTATTCAGTTAAGCCTTTCATGCGACATTGTAGAACATAAATAAGTTTTTATCAACTTCAGTTTAGAAAAGCTTCTTTCAGCTGAAGCAACGGTGACGGGAATAGTTAATAAAATTCTATAGGCAATAGTTGTGTTAGGAAACAATCCAAATGTTTAATCGATTCTGAAATACCAACAGGTCCCATTTTTTCTTTAGGCATCGAGTGAACTAGCAATTTCAACTCCACATATAAGTCGTTTCCATCAATATCATATACCTCATCGTGTTTTAGAGCAGCCTCAAGACGTAGGCAATAAGATTTTAGATCATTATCTTCTAATGACCGCAACTTGTCAGAAGTAAAGAAAAAGCCAAAAGTTTTTTCATACTCTTGATATTGCTAAATCCTACTATTAAGTGAAACAATTGCTTGGTCAACAACAAATAGGAAATGGTTTGTCTTAAAAGGTTCTTCATAAGATTGTGGAACGCTTGATGACGCATCATTTTGATTCTCATCAAAATGTCTCTTTCGTATAATTTCACGCTTTCGAACAAAGACCGGATCTATATTCATTTCTATAGCTATTTCTTTAGCACTCTCCAATGCCTTAGAAAATTCAATTTCTATATAAGATTTAAATAAAGAAACTAAATTCAAATGACTAAATCCTTAAAACTCGACAAACTATAAGGGCCATTTATGCAATTAACTCTTCAATTAATGTATTCATTTTTGGGTAAAAGGGTTTATTCACCCCGGTAAAATTCATTACGCCAAAAAACGTTGAAGTACATAGGATGAGGGTGATATCCCTCACCTCAGTCCCTTAGGACACTTACAGACTCGAATATAAGAATGACACACCATTCTTATAACTTACAATAAAATGAACCTACCAATAATGACACAAGTACATAAAAATATACACTACTACTCAAGAAAAAACTTGAGCCTTCTATATCACTATGGCGGCCCACCTTAACTTCCATGAAGAATCCACGTAGAAAAATCCAAGCGATCTTCAACATAAAATCAGTATGTAGTAGCAAACACCACAAACAAATCCACCACAATAACCATAACAACATTAAGATAGAATCAAATGTACCCAAATTGCATGGTATCGTGTGTATGAGGTTTTGAATAAGAGTCCCCACAAACTTAACTTCCATCTTCATCAGAACAAATACCAATGAACACCATAACGAACATCATTAGGATCCATAAGCAGCAGCATAAAGACCAGAATGAACCGACATAGGGTTATCAACAACCCTAACAAGAACATAATACGACAAATACAATAACATGATCAGCACACTAGTCGTATCATAATGATCATAAGGTTTAGCGAAACCCTAACTTCCAACAATCCCAAATCAGCTACGATCCAGATATGAAGACAAAGCATAATAATCGGAGCAAGATCAGGTAACACACAAACGATCATAGAGTTTTTGAATAAGAACCCTAATAAACTTAACTTCCAACATCGATCAGCAGCACCAAAAGCAACTAACCACAGATAACTTCCACTCTCCCAAACCCGCATAACAATGATGAAATCATACCACCATACACCCCTCGATATGTAACACGACCAAAGTTGACTTGCAAGAAACGCAGAAACCACAAGGGTTACATAAAATCATCAATAAATCCGAACCCTAAAAAATAGGGGATCGGTTACCATGAAGATCACCATGTGATGAATCGACAGCATGTCCATCAAAAACCACCCAGATCGTACATAAAATCATACCATAAAAGAACCTTACGATCGTAATCATACACAAAAATATAGTAAACCCTAAAAAACGATTTAAAAAATCGTTTAGGGCTTATATATAATGAAGCGAACAGAATAAACCCTAATAATGGATCGATTGAGAAACCGACTACAAAAAACGATTAGGGTTTATATAAAAAACGGGCAGCGATTATTAAAAAGATGTAATGAAATAGATAATCCACGACACACCCCTACCCATGTAATAACAGCCATCAAACCGATTGCATATCATTCAAAGAATAATAGAGAGGCGGCTTTAATGAGCAGTTAGATCTGATCGGAATAAGGGGGAGGGGTGGCCGGAAATCGCCCCCAAGGGGAGAGAGTTTTAATTAATGTATTCATTTAATTTTGCAATTAATGATTTTGATTAGTAGGTAATAGGATAAGCTAAAACAGTTTTAACTACAATTACCATTAATGCATAACTATGTTCTGATATCTTAAAAATAAAAGATATTGCTAGCTTTGGTAAAACATTTACTCCAACTTTGACAATTTTGAAAAACGCTTAATTATTCTTTATCAAGGTTTTATTGCTAGCTTTGGTAAATATACATCAAACCTAAAACTCAAATTTAAAGTTCATTTAACTAAAACTATTATCTTTAAATTGTGGTTTTATAAATCCCCCTAACTATTCTTTAGAAAAGTTTTTATAAAATAGTCATTTAAAGTTAAATGGGAATTTAAATTTTGAGTTTGATGCATATTTGCTCAACTTTTTTATAATAGACCTGCATATTATACTATGTTATGTTTAATGATGTAAAGCTTGCATTTTTAGCATTGTTCATTAGATATTACAAATTTAGCTAGAACTTATATACTGGACCCTGAGTTTACATATCGGTTGACTATACTAAACCATAATATATTCTTTAGAATGTAAAATAGTAAATGTTTACACATGTACCTTCAACAATTAAAAAATAATAATAATAATAATAATAATAATAATAATAATAATAATAATAATAATAATAATAATAATAATAATAACAAAAATCCTTATATCTAATGGATTTTGAACACACACTTAAGCTTGACTAAACATACAAAGTTTCTGTTTACGTATGATATGTAAATTAGGATTAAAAGTGGTTTGAGATGGTTGTAGTATTTGGTTTCCTGTGTTGAACGGTTAGAACGCGAAGAGATGATAAAAATCAAGAAGCTTGGATAACATTTAAACAAAGTATGTGTGTGTTACTGTGTGAGAAACAATATTTGCCCAATTGTGTGAATTTATGAAAGTTGTGTGTGATGCTTGCTATTTATAGAAAGACATGTAGGGTTTTTAGATAAACCCTTGATGGATGATCAACGGTTATGGGGAGGCTGCGCGTTGATCATCTGATGAGCAAACAAGAAGGACGTGCCGCCTCCTCTCCTTGGCTCGTACCGGAGAGTGCTTGCTTCCTAGAATGTTTCGTCGTGTCACTACAACAAAATAGTAACATGCTCACACTTATTAGAGCATGGCGCCACATTTTAAAGTGTGAAGAATGAAAAAGTTCACACTAGCATGTGTGTGAACCAATTGGGTGTAGCAAATATTGTCACACTTTTATGTGTGAAGGTTTATAAATATTTTCACACTTTTAAGTGTGAGGATTTTAAAAAAATTCTTCACACTTTTTAGGGTGATGATTTTCATTTTGAAATAATTCTTCACACTTTTAAGTGTGATGCTTTTGATTTTAAAATAATTCTTCACACTTTTAATTGTGAGATTGAAATTCTTCACACTTTTTAAGTGTGAAGATTTTGAAACAATTATTCACACTCTTAAGTGTGAATACCTTTAAGAAAAAGTTCACACTTTATAAAGTGCGAAGAAAAAAGTGTGTAAAAATGACAAATTTGTTGTAGTGTGTATCTCCCACAAATACGCTATCAGTTTACATCTTTACATAGTATCATATGCGTTGATATCCAACAACCACACAAACATAAAGAGAAACAATCACCGTATATCTTTGGAAAATACGTTAGCATGAATTTAATTTTAATCGACTCTAAGCTCATTGACCGGACTTTGGCTAACTATATATAGTAAACCATAATTTATTCTTTAATATATTAAAAAGTAGGATGTTTAAAATCTAATGGATCATAAACTCGTATTTAGGTTTGGGCCACCATAGGCTAGTCATCTATATAGTTAAATTCTATAACAAGTTAATATAGTTAAATTCTATAAAAAGTTAATAAACGTTGAATAGAAATAACGTAATGGTCGTGAATCGTGATTGTGATTTGCTGAAAAGTGCAAGTTATAAATTTATATAAATTCTCTATATGTAGGATTTTCAATTCATAAACTAATTAATATGCCCGACTATTTGATTTTCTAAATTAATATCGTGAAACTCTACACAAATATTTATATATTCGACTGCAACAATCTCGTGTACACATGAAAGGACAATCAAATAAGATACATATACATATATATATATATATATATATGAGACTCTTTAATGTTTATTCGGCCTCGATTTTTATTGAACTTTATATATTCGGCATACGATAAAATTTCCTCTAAGCAAGTTTAAAGGAAACTAGTTTCTTGATTTGGATCCATGGTTTGTCACAAACCACTGCTTCATAAGTATGTGAAACACCATGGTCTGCTGCCTGAATGGTCAACTTATGATTAATATCGGAAAGGTTGTCACATGTGATCACTTTCTCAAACGTGAGCTGATGTTGATGATCATGTGATTCAAGATTGTAAGCTTGCACCGCGTACTCCCCCAACTCTTGCAAGTAATGTTTTTCAACATCCCAAGCCCCCACTCCATTCACCGGGTCGCTAAGGTGTCTAGAGGTGGCAACACACACACCTCCGCTGAAGAGGATTGCAAAAACTGCTAGTATGACAAGGTTACGGGGCTGAATGTTTTGAGGAGTCATTTTGATTTGATGATAGCAAACTGAACTTGTTATTGTGAATTTATAGCAATGGGAAAGTCTCTAGTATTTATGACCAACACACATTATTGCATTGCCGCCACCGAAAAACTAGATTCCACAGGGTACGTGGGTGAATGTTGGAGTTAAATATATGATGCATGCATTTTTTAAGTCATACTAACCTTTGTATTCACTTTTATACCTCATATCTCACATAATTAACTTAAACAATCAAAACAACATATGATTACTTGAAGAACAGAAGACTCAAAATACATGCATGCGCATCACTTAACTTCAACGTTCACTAACCGTCGACCTCATCGATCTAGTCACATAGTCTTAAGACCATTGTATTCACATTTTATAAATCTTTTAGTATTCATTAAAGATTTAAGATACTGCATTTTGGTGTTTACCGGGGAAATATCAAAAATTGTTATTCTTCTTGCAGGTAGCTAGACAAAGGGTGAGCTAGACGCTTTATTGTGGGAGGGCCAAAACGCTTTATTGTGGGAGGGCCAAAAGCAAAAGTTGCATATAGTAGAAGAAACATTACTTCATTAAAAAGTACACTGTGAAAAAATTGTGAGGGACTCAACCCCTTTACGTCTCCATGTAGCTCCGCCTAGAGGAAACCTGCTATTAGCTTTCACGATAAAAAATTGTTGTATGGTTATGACTGAAATATCCAGTAAATAAGCTTTGGTACATTGTTTTATTATTATTAATTATAATATCACAAGGATATAAGATATTTGAAATGGAGATAAATAATAATTAGGGATGGCAATGGGTGAGAAAAAACCCACAACCCGCGGTTACCCGTCATAAATGGGTGGGTAAACGCGTCAATTTTCACTCACGGTTGGGTATTGGGTAAAAATCGTTACCCATCAGTGGATGGCGGGTGGGTGATTGGTGAGGAATACCAATCGCGGGTAAACCCATGACACCTATTTAACATACCCACGGGTATACCCGTCAAAATATCCGTGGGTGTACCAATAAACCTATGTTAAAATTAATTATACTAATTAAAATATTTAAGATGTTGTATGTATACGTTTAATAGTTATCACCAAGTCTCAAGAAAACACATTAATTTAAAAGTTTGCTTGAGTTTCAAAACTAAAAAGAGAATATGAAAGATCAAATAATCAAAGTTGTATTTGCCAAATTGATTGGTGTCTTATTACACAGTTTAATAGTTTGTTTTCATATCATCGTTTTGTAATTTTGTTGCATAACACTAACCCATGGGTAACAAATATCCACGGGTAAGGGCATGGGTAGAAAATTGTACCCATTGGTGGGTTACGGGTGAGAAAAAAACTACATGGGCCGGTGACTGGTTAGAGATACCCGTGCACATTGCCCACGGGTGTCATCCCTAATAATAATAATGTATGTTCGTTGGTAAAGTAATGAAGGATATCTTATCGTGATCGTAGGAATGAATGAGCTAGAGGTGTTGTTGCATGTTTTACAGTTTATAAGTAGCATGGAAATTAAGGTTTTGGATAATTAATGATGATATTGGTTGGGAGTATATATGGAGCCCGGAGTCGTTGAGAATAACTCAATATATAACTATCATTAATTTCTTCGACCTCAAATATATACTAGTATAATTTAACATATTTCTTTCAAACAGAGATCGATCGACAAGTAGATGTAAGTGATAAAGTCATGATGATAATAGTTATTTTTTTTTTATTTTTTATTTTAAATACGTTTCAGTGCTAGACATCGTATCGATGTGTTTGTTTAAAAAAAAAATTTTTACTAACCCTCTTAGGGTGTGTTTGTTTTTGCCAAAAACATCTGAAGCACATCTGACGTCTGTCCAGTCAGACGCGGTCAGACGTTTCAGTTGTTTGTTTTTTGTTCGAGAGTCAGACGCGGTCAGATGAAGAACATCTTACTGAATCAGACTTGGTGATTAGGTCTTACTCCATCTTACTACCTCTTAAGCCCATAAAACCCTTTGGCCATCATCGAACTTTGATATGTACAAACTTACCAGATGTGTTTGGTTACAGAAAGATCTAAAGCAATATGTACAACTAAACTTGGGTTACAGAAATGCCCAACTTGGACAGACCTAACATCGAACTTTGATATGTAAACAAATACATGTTGACCAAGATCAAGTTTAGTTGTAGCGGCGTATAACATCGATCTTTCAAACATCAAAGACCTTTCAAACATCAATGTGACCAAGATCTAAAGCCGAAACAACTAAACTTGGGTAAAAGAAAGATACGAGATTCAAAGTTGTCTACTTCAAAAGATAGAAGATCTTTCATCTTATTGTTTTTGTTTTAACTGACAAATAACAAGAAAGTGTATGTTTGTTTTAGTTGAGAGAAAAGTGGCTACATAAAGATAGAGTGGCCTGAGATTAGGGTTGTTAGTTTATGAGTATTATATATTAGGTTAACTACATATTTTTGTTTAATAACTTTGGCTAGACATTAAAGTGGTTGGCCTTGATATAGACAACATGTGGGCCGAACTTTTGTTTACAAATCTCGTGGGTTGATTATATTTTATAATTAATTGATATTGGGCTGAATTTTGGGTTGGTCGAATAAAGTGCAATGCTAGTTTTCGTGAAACCATGGAATCAAAGTATTAACCGCAACACGTTTGTTGACAAGGGTGAATTGAAATAGTGTGTTTGTGAATTTGGATATTGAATTGTTTCTAAATATAAATTTTCAAAAATACATTCAAGCTACCTATTCATCATGTTGTTACGGTTTAATATTATACTTAAAAAACGGATAATTAAAAAAATTCAAACAATTATAAAAAAACAAACAACATTATTTCAGTCAGATTCAGACTTTATGACCACCTCTTACTAGTAAGATATGGTAGTCAGATTCAGACCCAAAACATCTAAATGAAACAAACATACCCTTACTCTTACCAGTAAGAGGTGGGCAGACGTTTTCCTTATTTGTTTTTTTCTTTAGAGTCAGACCCAGTTAGACATATAACATCTTACTCACTAAGAGGTGGAGAACTTGTCTTACTGCCTCTCACTCGATAAGAGATTGAAGACTTGTGTTAATATAATATATTTGATGGTTTATTAACTATGTTATATTTATGATAGAAAGTCTTGTTTCATATTTACATAAATTACTTAAATAAATTACAGAAACAAGCATTTAAAATCATTCGGACAATTATACAATAACAAACAACATTATTTTGTTCAGATTTAAACTTTCTAGCCACCTCTTACTGGTAAGATGTGGTAGTCAAATTCAGACCTAAAAGATTTTAATAAAACAAACACCATTTGTATAAAAGTTGTTGATTTACCTAATTGAAAGAGAACTGCCTTAAAGTAATTATTAAAATAAATAAATTAAAAAATAATAATAAAAGAGAGAAGGTCATTAGCAAGGATACACAAAACTTACTAGTATATATATGTGTGGATCTAACAAGCACAAAAGAAAAAATAAAATACATACAAAAATTACACATCCTTCTTGGATATAAATACTTCAAAAATGGATGTTGTGTTGGCCACTTTAGATCTTACCAAAGACAAATGCTCCTGCAAAAAACGAAATTACAAGTTAGTTAGTGGAATGTAAATTTAAAGGATTAGTGATTTTGAGATGTCTAATAAGTATATATCAGAGATTTACCAAGAGTAGGCATTAAAACTGACAATGCAAGTGCTCCTGCAATTTTCAGCGGGAAACCGACCTTGAGCATATCTACAATTTCGATATGTCCAGTAGTAAACCCCACTATATTCGAAGGGGTTGCCGTTGGTAGCAAGAAAGCAAACTGAGCTCCAACGGCTCCGGGAACCATAAGGAGAAGAGGATGAACGTTAATATTTTGCGCGATTTGAATGAGTAATGGGACCAGGAGAGTGGTGGTGGCGTTGTTTGATGTAATTAACTCAGTCATGACTCCACTTATAATACAAATACATGGGGTCATCGCCAAGTATGGGGTCTGGTTCAGAAAGTCGAGACTCTTGGATAGCTCGTCTGCAAGACCACTTGTTTTTACTCCTTCTGCTATCGCAAAACCAGCTCCGAGTAGTAACACAATATTCCATGGTATTTTCTTGCATTTGTTCCAGTCCATTAGCTTTTCTCCTTGTTGTTTCTTGTTAGGGATTATGAAGAGCAACGTTGCCATCATTACACTAACGGTTCCATCACCAGCACGCCCATTAAAAAAAGATCCCCAGCCAGGAATATCATCTGTTATGCTTCTCGTCATCCACAGAACGATTAAGGCCTACGTACAACAATTTATTATAAGTATCATTCTACATTCAGTCCATCAAATCAATACCAACCTTAAACTTACCGAGAAATCAGCTAACACCATCTTTTCCGCAAAAGCCATTGGACCTATGTAAATAAATGTACATCAAAACATTTCATCAATCAAATTTACATAAAAATATTTACTAGTATACAAAATGAGAGAATGGTACTGCAAATGCTATAAAATATTGTTGGGCCTGGGCCTGGGCTTGGGGTTTACCTAATAAATCAAGCTCTCTCTTTAAATGAGCTTTATCCAAATAAGCTGAAAGAGTATCACCACATCCTCTTGGAACGTACACCAAACAAAGAATGACCCACAAAGCAAAAAACAGCACCAAAGCCATAGGAAAACCAAAGTAAAACCAAGTGCTAAAGCTAATAGGATTAGCTTCTGGAAAATAGCTCTTCCACATTCCAACCAATATTAAGTTGACACCTGTCCCTGTTAGTGTGCTCATTCCTCCAATTGCCGCAGAGTATATAACTCCAAGCACTACTGCTTTGCAAAACTTACTTATCACTGGCGACTTGCCTGGCCCCGAAGGCAGCCGCTGGAGGATTCCAGTAGCTACTGGCATCATCATGACAGCGCATGCGACATTGTGCATCCACATGCTTACAAATGCGGTCGTCGCACATATTCCTAGAAGGAGGAGTTGTGGGTTCATTGGATCTCCGCAAAACAACAACGTTATCTGCATGGTATGTAGCACACACGACAAATTATAATACAAACGTTAGCCAATATTCGATTGTAGTGAAGCTATGTTTATAAATTTACTATTAAAATTATTTCAAAAATAATAAGAAAACTTATCGTTAAAATTCAGTTGGGTGAAAAAGCCTAATTAACGTTAGTTATGGATAATATTCAACTGAAAACGATTATATTTTTTTAGTTGATGTCTATAGTATAAATTAATATTTACTAACCAATGATTGAAATAAATATTACTTTAATTATTAAGAAAAGGATCGAAGTGCATGAAAATGTGGATATATTATTATTCATCTTGGTGTAGACGTGTAAAACTTTGTGTTGTTTATGTTCTTTATTGACGTCTAGCTTATCCTTAGTCTTAGAAGAGAACAAATAAATTCCATCTTGACAGAAAATATATCCATGAACATGAATCGAATAAGTATGAAGTTGTAGTAGCTACCTAGCTAGCTTCTAAATAGACCACACACATATAAACAAAACATGAAATTACGTGCGAAAGTTCATACGATCGAAGACGGTTATAATATATGTGTCCTTTTTAATTGATTTCCACTATCCCATCCCATGTTTTTTCATGTGCCGTCAATATATAGATCCAATATGGTTACATCATTTTTCAAGATTATGACTTAAGAACAACAAGCTAAGGAGAGGAAAAAAAAAAAAAAAAAAAAAAAAAAAAAACCTAGAAAATGCATTATATAGTTTCTTTGTCACATAAGAAACACGGAAAATTTCCATGCTAAACTTTTCATTCTTATAAAAGCAAGAACATATGGGTGCTGTTTAGTTGTAGAAAATTTTTCTTATTTTTCTGTTTCTAAATTTCTTGAGAAGAGAGAGAATGATTTTTCTTTTTTAGGAAAGAGTCGAGAATTTTAAAAACCCATTTATTTGGAGTTATATATATTTTAAATGAAAAGTTGGAGCTATAACGGCGGGCGGTGGCGGTGGCGGCGACGGTGCGCGATAGAAAATGACACGAGAAATCATGGTTAGAATGATGTATGTTTTATGTTGAGCATATCCCATCTCTTTTTATTGAGAAATAAATAAAAAAGAAATAAGTGAGAAGAGTAAAATGGACTTTCAATTTTTTAGTTAAAAATTAGAAAATGAGAATTTCACTATTTTTGAAAATTGTTTGAAAAATATGCGACTAAACGAGTTTTTAGATTTTTCATTTTCAAGTGAAAATTTTCCTGAAAAAATGAAGTATTTCTCCCCAACTAAATACACTGTAATCCTTTCTAATTAGTTTGAGAATAATAGATAGAGTTATAATGAACTAAAAAAAGAGATATGATGGAGGTAGAGGTGCTTACATTTAAGGCTAATCTTCTATGAATGTTATAATGCTCAACAGCAAGAACAAGTATAAAACTTCCAAGAACAAGGGCAATGACATCATCCATGTAAGTGTGTGCCACGTCATCAGCTTCAGCTATCCCGAACAGAGGGAAGAGAAACAAAGGTGACATGGAGGTTATAGGCATGGGGACAGCCTCAGTCATCCACCACGCAAACACCCATGCAAGAACACCCAGCATGTTTCTGCTGGTGGTTGGAGATGGCCCATCAAGCTTAACAAAGACACATACAAGAGTGCATAAAAGAGGACCCAACAAAACGAAGAAATTCTTAAGGTTGAAGATGGATTTGAAGGTAAATGGTGCGCAGAGCGAGTCTTCGCAGCTAGCGCGTAAGGGGAGGAGAGGGGAGGTGTTGCTACTGTGCTCGTCCATTGATCGATAGAATTATCGTTCAAGGAGTAGCTAGAGTCCTAGAGATATATGGAGTTTGTGAGTACGTAAACTAGATGAGTATTTAAGGTTTATATAAGAAGTGAATGAAGGAAAGACATCAAATCTACTGTACTAGCTACGCAACAAAATATAATTCGATCATCAGGCGGTTCATGTGGTCCTGATATGATCTCGCGGCGGTTATAGTTTCGATCGACTATATATAATCTTAGTATTAAACTAACTGCTAGCTAGTCAATTACGTATCTCATATATTCAATTCAAACTCATTCTTGTTTTTAATCTTGGTTGCTCATGTGGCGCACGAAACATACATACATATATTAATTCAGACGTGCAAATCAGATTCAAAATTTTACCGCTAATAAAAAGACTTAAATAAAATCAGTATACAATTTCAAGAGGTTTGAATTTTATTAAGCCAGATAAAAGGATGCCAAGCTAGTGTTGTGTTAGGTTGGGTGAAATAGTTAACTCACGTTTACAAATTTAATTTGTAGTAATTAACTTTTAAGCACACCTTTTAAGATCATAATATGAAAAGTGTTGTAGGTACGTGATAGGTTTGGTGAAATAGTTAACTCCATCATGTTCGAGATGGTCCTTCTTGTTGTCCTACACTTTGTCGGGCTTTAATTTCTTTTTATTTCCTATAATCTTTTTATTATTGTCTTTTACATTGTATTACCAATACTTGTCTTTTTAACTATCACAAATTATTTTAGTGGTAAGATTTTTATTTTTTTATTTAGTTTTCTCATAAGAGTTTAATGATCAAAACCTCGTTAAATGTGTATATTCAAAGATGGTCTTGAAAGGGTCAAAAACAATCTCAGGATTAGAAATCACATACATCTGAGTTAAAAAGACTTACACATCACGGATAAACTCAAGAGAGAAAACCATTTGGGATACTCAATAGACTTATTCATATGTAAGTAATAGATTCTGATTCGTTCAAATCCTAGATTTAAGCCTTTTTTTAATTCATTGACGTTGATCTCAGAAAAAATATCGCTAATTAAATATGAGAATTGCTAGACCCACAAAAAAACTTTCACAAATCACATCCACAAAATGACTTGTTATTATTTGATTGGTGTATATGACAATAATTCTCTTTCTTCTTTTTTATTAAGCCAATCAAACAATGCCAAACCATTTTATGAATGTATTTTATTAAAGTTTTTTTTTGGGTCTAGCAATTCTGGTTAAATATATATCGTATGATTAAATATGAGAAAGTGAAACTTGTGGAGATGAAAATGGAAGGCCAATTATGATAGAGAATAATTCAATTTGTGGGGACATAATATTGTCGAGGTGGATTCGAGATATGAGTAACACAACAGCTCATCCAACTGATGTGGACACATGATCAAATTGTAGCCATAATGTGTTTTCAATAATGCACTTGCAAATAGTTAAACTCGAAATTATTGTACTATAATATCTTATTTCCATTATTCACATAAAAAAGACAATTTTTCCATAATCATGCATGCACCTGATTGGTAAAATGCTTTTGGTATTTACTAATTTTTAGTAACTAATAAAAAAGCCAAACGTGTTCCTACACTTACCACTTGCGTGGTTTCTTATTATTGGTTAAACTTAAACAATAAATAAGAATTACCGGTGTGCTTCACGTTTGATACACCTGATGGTCATTTTTACACATAATAAAAATTGAAAAAGAAATCGAGATGCAAACTCAAAAGGTGCCACTTGCCAAAGGATACACATTACACGTAACATCAATCTATTGTATCCATAGGTAATCAAATATGTCATCAACTAACGTTTAGATTTTGCATACTTCTATTTAAATTTGAAGACAATTTCAAACTGCGATATCACTAATGGAGTCGTGTACGATGAATATGTTTTAGTATATTTAGTATGTGATCGCTCCAATGACACCACTCTCTCGCCGCAAACATCTAGTCGACCAGTTAACAAAGACCTTTTGACAAATAAGTCTTGGGTTCAATCGCAACTTTTAATTAAAAAGTCACTGAAACTGCTGCTGACTGTATGGGGCCTTTGAGAAAAAGTAAGTCCGCATCGAAAAAGAATGCACGAGATCAGGTTTCCTTGCCGATTTAAACTTTTTGGAGTAAGTCTAGCATGTGATACTACAGAGAGAGTACATGGTGGTGGAGTTGATAGAAAAAGAAGCTGGTGTAACGTTGAGTCGACGATAGATGATAAATAAAAAGTAAAGTAAAGCAACTCTCAATATCGTCTTCCACGGATTATGGGTCTCAATATCGTCTTCTTCGATGTATGAGAGAGGTTGAGATATAGACAGCCTTACCCTTACCTAAAGTAGAGAGGCTGCTTCCGGTTCTACGAAAGATAGATGATAAATAGGATGGCTATAATATTCGATGTAGTAAAGACTGTTTCAATAATAAATAGTTATAATGCCCGCGCACGCGCGAGTTTTTAAAAATTTTTGAATTTATATATTTTTATTTATTAAAAAACAAATAATTTAATCTTTGTTTTGTTTGATTTATGATGTTTAATTATAGTTTTTTATTATTAAAGATAAGTATTTAAAAATTTTAATCCTATTATTAATTGCAACTTATCCATATTTTTTGTATTTATCTTCTACTTGTGTTATGAATAAATATAAAATGTTACCTAATAAGAAAATAATCATTTTTTTAAAAATACAATTATTACTAAATAAGGTATGAATACATTTTTTTGACATGAAAAATTCTTTGTTTTATTATATAAAAGATTGTAGGAGTATTTCTTTTGTCAAGTCAATTGTGGTTTATTAAACGACCAGCTTTCGAAAACTGAATTGATCAAGTTTTAAGTAGAAAATATAGATTTGTGTTTTCATCAAAAATAAAATAAAAGTGAAACAATTAACTTTTACTTTATTTGGCAAATGTTTACTACATATGTCATATGTTCACGAGAAATCCATTCCTCGTCAATTCAGTTTGGGGGTGTGGGCACACTTGCGCGAAAGTCAAACTTAATTTGGTATTGGTTAAATTTTAAAACCTTACTAGATGAGTAATTTTTTTTTTTTTTTTTACTGAAATACCCTTACTTATAAATGATAATACAATCTATTAATTATTTAAATACTTAATTACAGTACAATTTACTTCACAAACTTTTTCATTCTCACTTACACCTATATACGTTGTCGTTATGCACGAGTAATCGTATAGTTAATTAAATATGTTGATATCTCAGCTATACAAGTTTAGATTTAGGGTAAATTGCAAAAATGGTCCTTGACGTTCTACAAAATTGCAAAAACGGGACCGAGACAAAAAGTAGCGCAAAAAAGCCACCCACGTTCCACATTTTCGCAAAATCGCCACTGAGAGGCCTTTTCCGTTAACTTCCGTTAGTTTTCCTCTTTAAGTGCAGTGAAATGACTAATATACCCTCGTCTTCTTACCCATTTGAATTTCTTTTTATTTTGCATCAGGGGTTATCACAAGCAGTTTTCGTTTGCACCAGGATGCCAAATAAAGAACATCAAACCCAAGATGCCAAAGAAAGAACATCAAACCCAGGATGCCAAATAAAGAAATACATCATCTAATCATCGTGTCCCGTACTAACACCACTTCACCACCACCATCCACCACTCCCTCTGCCCCACCACCCACCCCCGTCACTTCGGCACCACCACCTGACGCATCTCCACCTCCACCTGAGGCATCTCCACCGCCACCTGACACCACCCACTACCACTCCATCTCCACCACCTTCAAATTGTTGAAGAATCAAATGGTACCGATTTGCATAACTTATGGCATGCCCCTTGTAGGAGATGAAGCTCTGCAACAAGCCATCCTGTTCCCACTTTGTTCTCATCAAGTGCTACATACAAGACTTTTGGGACTTCACTCTTTTGCACAGAATCAGGTCGGCACGCTACTTTCGAAGATCAAGAATTGGTCCAGGCAATACTAGAAGTGATGGCTGTCTGTTAGAAACATAGAAATGCATAATTATGAAGAAGATCGGATTTATTCAGAAGGATGGTATTGAGATGTTTTTCAAAAAATTTACTATTCACGAAACACTATTCACTCCCGGAGAAAGTTTGTCATTCATGCGTGAGTTGCATCATTCTTGTATACGTACGGTTATCTATCTAATAAACGTTATCCTATGAGCTATTGTTTTGAATAATTGATCCGACAATTCCGACTATGGTCCTAACATATTTTTACACTCGTTATAATGATATAAAAGTTATATTATTAATTTACCCGACGTTTTGAATTTTTTTATTTAACGTATCGTTAAAAACTTATAATTACGACGATTTACGTAATTACGATTTTTATGCATTAGCAATGTACCCGATACTACTAATTAAAATGCTTACTAAAATATCTAAATAATATCTAGATATTATCATTATCCATTGAAATTACCATTATGCCCTTGCATTGAAATTACCAAAATACCCTTGGACTATAAAAGGAAATCACTAGCTTATTTTCACATTTTTTTACACAACAAATTCACTCTTTCTCTCTTGGTGATCCACGGCAAGAACAACAACAAGGAAGAACCATGGAATTTTTTTAAGATCAAATGTTATTCTTGTTTCATTTGTTTTAGATTTCTAGGTTTTGAAATATAAACCATTAGGATTAACTTTCTATTTTGCTACAAATCACTCCATCATCATCAAGTAAGTTTCAAGTAATGTTTTTCATCATCTAAACTTTCATTTTAATGATAACATGATGGGTTCTCAATTTATTTTAGCATACATGCAAGTATATATGTTAAAGATACCACTTTTCAAGTATATATGGTTTTCATTAATTTATATCAAGCCTATGATCATTGATGAGTGCTTATTCACTCATCCTTTTTAGGCCATATTTCAGACCAAAAATACCGAATACTAACCAAAAATGCCAAGAGAATGTGTGTTTTTGTATTTGTGTATGTGCAGGTACGGATATGAGAAAAATGGACAAAAACAAAGGAAAACCAACAAAAACGAGCACGAGATTGGAAAGTGTCAAAAGCCGAGGCCGGGGAAGTCAAATGGTCAAAGTCTAAGCTCAAGATGACAAAATCAACCTCAAAGATTCATCATGTTACAAGTTTAGTCCATGGTGAAAGTTTGAAGAAATTACAACATTAGTCCCTCAACTTTCAGAGTTTGGCATTAATGGTCCCTCAAAGATAATGAAAGGAAAAGTCAACAAGTGGTCCTCCAAGTTTTCAAAATGATCAACAATAACCCTTGGAAGTTATTTTTGGAGAAATACATAAATGGTCCCTGATTTTTAGATTGGTACACTTTTGGTCCTTGATAATTTTCTACTCCTAAATCATACCATAATACCACCGGATCCACAACTCACCACAAGCCCTTAACCTCATCAGCCCAACCCCAAAAGCCCACCAACACTTAACTTACCCGGCCTGCTAAATTACCCAGGTCAAACCACCCTTAAAACCCGGTCAACGAATACTAAATAAAAACACCCCCAAAAATTATCCCGCCCCCCAATCTCATTCCAATACCCAGATTTTTACTGTTTGCTTAGAACCCTAATTCACCCCACACCCAATTGCCCCACGTAAGTAATAATTACCTAATCATTAGGCTTCTAGAAGGTGTCAGGTGTGGTCAGGGAATGTAAGCATGGACGCGTGGACCAATAGAAGCACACACCGAGGATCCACATCTATCACATCAATCAATCAATCAAGGGTCAATAATTAATGGAAGCATCTGGAAACGTGATCAATGGCTAAAAAGGGACTCAAAGAAACACAAATGACGCGGATTGATGACCTGGACTCAAACCCTAGCTACCTCAGCTCTCCTATATATACCCCTCCATTTCATGTAATCTGTGTGCCAATTTTTATGTATTGATATGCTGTTAAAATTTCTTTGTATTGAATTCCTTTTATTAATGAAAAGTTAATTTCAGTTTTATTATTTCTTGTCTTAATTTCTCTTATTTACTGCTTAATTCTTAATTTCTATCTTCAACTTATTGTTTCTCTTTTACTATTGCATTTTAAATTCAGTTTGTTCTTTTTAGCTTATTTACTAATTGTTATTTCCAGTTAAAAAAAAAAAAAAAAAAAAGTACTTAATTCAACAAGCTTCAATAAGCTTTTATTTAGTTCAATCAGTTCCATATTAGCTTCTAATAGCTATTGTGGAGCTTTATTTGGCACCAATCATTTAAAGTTCTCAGTCAAACAAAGTCAATACAAGTGCTTATTGCAAATAAGCTAAGCTTATTAGGAGTAAAAGACAGCCAAAGAGGAGCTATTGGCCTGTCTAGAGACAGGCTGTGTTGGATTTCACCTCTCTGTTTGGCTGAGAGGTGATTGGTGAGATTTCGTTTTAAGTTTCATAGTTTAATTTTGCTTATAGATTAGTAGTTAACTGTTTCAATATTGCTTATTTCTGTTTGTTTACATTTTGTTTTAGTTTATTATAGCTTAATTTTATTATTGCATTTGGTTTCATTTAATTGGTTATAGTTTGGATTGTTTACTGTTCCGTTGCCTTTACATATCGTTGGATCTGTGTTGAATTTGTTTATGAGTTTGGATTGCTTTCTGAGATCTGTGTTATATTGGTTTAGTATAGTAGTAGTCTTGAGATTTGGATTCTGAGTTGCATTTGAATTAGGTTGATGATCTGAGTTTCTGGTTTGTTGCAAAATTGTTGGATCATTTAGTAGTAGGTTTAGGGTTGAATATTAACTGTTTCATTGTCTGATACATACTAGATCTGAGTTTCTGATTGATATTTGTGTTTGAGGTTGGGAAGCTTGATTCATAATCTGAGTTGCGACTATTGTTGAGGTTTGGTTTGCATCCGAGTAGCATTTGAGTTGAGACAGTTAGGGGTGTTTGGTTTAAGTAAGAGTTTCACATTCCCGTTGGTGTTTTTGTTATTGCTGCTGCATAGTCAAGTTTGATTAGGGTAGGAAAAGGAATATTGATCATAAAAGCCATAAGTCCCATTGCAATAGTCAAAATTTTCGAATCTCTTATTTCTACGTCAGTTTAGTTAAGATAGAGTGCATACTTATTCGTATAGTTACACTAGTAGGAAATTTAGCTTAATTCACTGTCATAATAGTTTATTATATCAGTTAGGATCAGATTTAAGCTTTGAAAATTCAAGTTGGTCAAGGTTTCGGTGCAAAAATAAAGTCAAAAAATACTTGTAAACCTGCTTCAACAGGTGCTGATCTAGGGGACATTTAGGTAATCAATTGGCTTTAGGAATTAGGGCTTTTGTCATTTTGACTTAGCCTATAGTGCTAGATTACCATAGCTGTCCTTAACTTACATCATTTGGCTTATTTGATTGCTTAATTATCTGCTTAAAGTTGGTCTCTTAACTGATTGCTTCTGTCTCATTATTGCTTCTGCCATCTTGGTTATTTGGCTTATATTTTCTGCTTATCTGGCTTATTCTAGTTTCTTTGAGTTTATACAAGTTGTTACAACTGTTGTGAGCTTTCTGTAGCTTATTGTTACCTCAATGCTTATCCTTTAGTGCTTATTTCAATCTGATTTAGTCCATTTTCTGTGGTTCTGAGTTGAGTTTGCTTTCAAATCCGTTTAACTAAGCTTTATTTAGTCAATTTTACCTCTGGTCAAAGTTTGGGTCTGTTTTGGTAGAAGTGCTTATTAATAAGCACTCAAAATAAGCTGTTTTCAAGCTTTTCAGCACTTTCCTTGCTTATTTTTCTTTCAAATTTTTTTTCCAAGCTCATTTTAATATTTTAGAATTTCTATAATTTTTTCAAATTTTTCTGAATTCATTTGCTATTTTTTTTATTTTATTTTCATTTTAAATCATTTTTAAATTCATTTTAATTACTAAAAAATCCAAAAAAATCAGAAAAAGTCAAGAAAAATCCAAAAATATTTTTTTAAATTTATTTTCATTTATTTTAGAATTTTAGAAATTTATTTTGTATTTTTCTCATTTAATTTGAATTTCTTTTGAATTTTTAATTAGATTTAATACTTTTTAATTTCCAAAAATTACATAAAAAGCCAAAAAAAAAATTAGTTTTTAGTTTTAAAATTACTTTTTAGTTATTTTATAATTTTCAAAACTTAATTTTTATTTTTCTCACTTTATTTTCATTTTCTTTTAATTTTTAATTAGTAAAATTAGTTTTAATTCATAAAAAATTATAAAAAAGTCAAAAAAATATTTTTCTTTTTCCCAAAATTTTCTTTTATCATTTTTTATTTTTAGAAATTATTTCCAAGTCCGTAGGAGTCGTGTAGCTTAAAAGTCGCGTTTAATTTCGCGCGTTGACGTTTATTTTACGTTTTAATTTACGGTTTTCGATTCTACGTTACGTTTTTGGTTTGTTTAGTTGAATTACGTGCTTAATTGATTATTTGTGTTTCATTTAATATTTCATTAGTGTAATCTCATTAAAATCACTTTTTACCACTTTCACGACACGTTTCACGAATCGGAAATTCGAAATTCCATTCACACCTTCACACGGAATACGACCTCGGATTATCCGTATTTCTTTGCGGATTTCTTGAGCTTACATCTATACTATAATATTGATATTGTGTTTTTCACGAATCAATTTTTGGCGCCGCTGCCGGGGAAGGTTGAAGTGAATTTTTCGTTTTCGTTTTTCGAAATTGTGTTTTGAAAACCTTCCTTGTATATATTTTCTATAAAAACCAAAAAAATTGAAAAATCAAAAACACTTTTCCTAAAGTGTTTTCAAAAATACCAAAAATATAATAAAGTTACAGCCTCGTTCCGATCGAAAGAAAGGGCGTTGTAAACCAAATAAGTCTCCCAATATAACTACGCGTGAAATTAGTTGCTAGACGGATTACTTTGATTCTACGACCGAATAAGCGGAAAATACGGAAGCTTTGACATTAAATTGCAAGCTGAAGAGAGATCCATTCTTCTCTCCCGTTCCGTTGCGAGTAGATTAAGGGAAACGGTTTACGATTAACGTAACGTTTGAAAAAGAAAAAACAAAAGTATAAGTTTTTAAATTTTGCTTTATAAAAACAAAAATACAAAAAAGATTTTCCTTTTCAAATTTGGTTTTCCTTTTATTTTTCAAAAATTTGATTTTTGTGGTGTATGAACACACGTTCTACGTCTAAACGACTTGTTTCACCACTTTCAAATCCGGAAAGTTTGTTTCGTCACACACACCGAGTTGTATTTCCTAATACGGAGGAAATGAACCCGAACGAATAACACTTGGGACCCCCGCCGATGGGTGGTATCCAAAACAATGTGATCCCGCCGATGGGACCACAACCGGTTTACGATCAACGTACTATGCAAGAATTGCTCCAGTGTCCCACCGAGGGATACGGGGATGCAATTGTTTTACCACCAATCCTTTCCGATAATTTTGAACTTAAAACTGGATTGATTCAACTTGTTACGTCAAAACAATTTCACGGTTTTGAGAGGGACGATCCTCACGCACACATCCGATGGTTTAACAAGTTAACTTCGACTTTGAAATTTAAGGATGTCCCTCACGATGCTATCAAATTGATGTTGTTCCCATTTTCACTCGAGGGTTCAGCCCGGATTTGGCTCGAAAAAGAACCCCCTCGATCAATTCACACATGGGAAGAACTCGTCTCGAAATTTGTTAATCATTTCTTTCCGCCGTCCAAAACGACTAATCTTAAGAATGATATAACTAATTTTCAACAACGTTTTGATGAGAACTTTGGTGAGGCTTGGGAACGCTTTAAGGATCTTCTTCGAAAATGTCCTCACCATGGTTTCTCCGAGTTACACCAAATCGACACGTTTTATAATGCTTTGACGCAAAACGATCAAGATTCTTTAAACGCAGCCGCCGGTGGCAATATCTTGAATCGTACGCCTAGGGATATTTTGACGATTATTGAGAACAAATCTAAGGTTCCGACTTCTCGTAACAAACCGAATGTTTCGAAAGTGACTTCTTTTTCTCCTCCTTCACCTTCGTCGGTCCAATCATCGGAATTGGCCGAACTTACCGACGCAATCCGTTGTATGATGAAAGAGTTTAAGTTGCAGAACCAAAAACCCGAGCCCGTTAAAGCCATTAATGAAAAATGTGTGATTTGTGGTGGACCGCATCCGTATTATGATTGTCAAGCCACCGATGGCCAAGTTTATAATGCTAATATAGCAGCCGTGAACTACAATCAAAACCAAGGTTTTCGTACTAACCAAACAAGTCCACCTGGGTTTCCACCCGTGCAAACTAATCAAAACCGTTATCCTCAAACTAACCAAGGTTATCAAAACCAAGGTTACAATCAAAACCGTGGAAACAATTATCAAGCCCCTCCACCACAACAAGTTTATCAATCACCGCAACCTTCTCCTGAGCTTGCTAATTACATCAAAACGAACGATGTTAACCTTCGAGCAATGCAAAATCAAATCAACAATATGAGGGTGGAACTTAAGAAGGAAATCGACACAACCATGAGTCGACAAACGAATGAGCTTAAGCAAATGATGAGCAGTTTTATACAAATGAATCAAGCATCGACGTCTGGTTCTCTTCCGAGCAACACAATTGCTAACCCGCGGGGTGATGCAAAGGCAATTACGACTAGGAGTGGTGTTGTAATCGATGGACCAACGGCTCCGACTATCCCTTCTTCTTCTTCGTCTCCCAAGGTAGTCGTCCGTGAAACCGAGGCGACAACGGATACGGGAATTCCTAGTGATAATGGAAGGACCGAAAACATCCAACCTCCGGTGGTCTCGACGTCCAAAGGAAAAGATAAAGTTGTTTACGAATCTGAGAAAGAAATACCCGTCAAAACAAAATTACCTTATCCGTCACGATTAAATGAACAAACGCACCGTGAGAGAGATAAAATTCAGATGGAAAAGTTTTACCAAGTTTTTCAAGAGCTACATTTTGACATAACTCTCGCGGATGCTATACTTTTGATGCCTAAATTTGCTTCAATGCTAAAAGGTCTTTTGAATAACAAAGAAAAATTGTTTGAAAAATCTCGCACCCAGATGAATGAGAATTGCTCGGCGGTTATCCTCAAAAAGCTTCCCGAAAAGCTTGAAGACCCCGGTCGATTTCTCATTCCATGTAATTTTCCTGGGATGGTTCAATGCTTCGCCTTGGCCGATCTCGGCGCTTGCATTAACCTAATGCCGTTATCCATTTGGAAGAAATTGTCTTTACCCAATTTGACTCCAACTTGTATGACCCTCGAGCTAGCCGACCGAACTACTTCCCGCCCGATGGGAATAGCCGAGGATGTCTTTGTTAATGTTGGGAAATTTCATTTCCCTGCTGATTTTGTCGTTGTTGATTTTGATGCTGATCCGCGGGTACCTCTCATTCTCGGAAGAGGTTTCCGAAGGACCGGCCGTGCTTTGATTGATGTTTTCGATGAAGAAATTACCTTACGCGTTGGTACCGAAGCCGTAACTTTTAACTTGGATCAAACCGCAAGGTACTCCTCCGAGTTTGACAAATATTCCGTTAACCGAATCGACGTTATCGATGAAGTTACGGAGGAGTACGCTCAAGAGTTACTTGGTTTTACCGAACATGCTTCGAGTGGCAATCCCACTCATTCTTCTGAACCGATAATTTCCGATCCTTCCCCTTCCCTTACTCCGTTTGAGGGAAGTGATTTCATTTTGGAAGAGATCGAGGCCTTTCTTGCTAATGATTCGATTTCACCGGAAATTGATCATTCTGATTGTGACCCGGAGGGGGATGTTCTTTTGATTGAAACAATGCTAAACAAAGATCCCAACCCGTCCCTCCCTCCGCTTGATCTTAAAATGGCCGACGTTAAAGAAATTAAGCCGTCTACTGAGAATCCTCCGGAGCCCGAGCTCAAGGATTTACCTCCTCATCTCGAATACGCATTTTTGGAAGGAACCGATAAACTTCCCGTCATAATTTCAAAGGAACTTAAAGATGAGGAGAAGAAACGTCTCTTAGATGTGCTCAGGAAGCATAAGAGTGCCATCGCTTGGCAAATTTCTGATATAAAGGGTATCGACCCTCGTTTTTGCACGCATAAGATCTTACTTGAAGATAATTACAAGCCGTCCGTTCAACAACAACGACGGGTTAACCCGAAAATTCATGAGGTTATCAAAAAGGAAGTTATCAAACTCCTCGATGCCAGAATGATTTATCCAATCTCGGATAGCTCTTGGGTTAGCCCGGTCCACTGCGTACCGAAGAAAGGTGGAATGACCGTCATTATAAATGAAGATAATGAATTGATTCCGACACGTCTTGTTACCGGATGGAGAGTTTGTATTGATTATCGTAAATTGAATGATGCGACTCGTAAGGACCATTTCCCACTTCCATTTATGGATCAAATGCTAGAACGTCTAGCGGGAAATGAGTTCTATTGTTTTCTTGATGGATTTTCCGGCTATTTTCAAATACCAATTGACCCTCCGGACCAGGAAAAGACTACCTTTACTTGCCCTTATGGTACGTTTGCCTATCGTCGTATGCCTTTTGGCTTATGCAATGCTCCAGGCACGTTCCAAAGGTGTATGATGTCGATATTCTCGGATATGATCGAGAAAACCATGGAAGTTTTCATGGA
This sequence comes from Artemisia argyi, assembly GCA_030686995.1. Classification (NCBI taxonomy): domain Eukaryota; kingdom Viridiplantae; phylum Streptophyta; class Magnoliopsida; order Asterales; family Asteraceae; genus Artemisia; species Artemisia argyi. The sequence continues at coordinate 232,748,938 of CM060676.1, read as the reverse complement.
TGATTTCTCGGTCTATGGAGATTCTTTCACTTCGTGCCTCTCCCATTTAGAAAATATGCTGAAACGGTGTGAAGACACCAACTTGGTTCTAAATTGGAAGAAATGCCATTTCATGGTCAAAGAGGGCATTGTCCTCGGCCACAAGATTTCGAAATCTGGGATTGAGGTCGATAGAGCTAAAGTCGACGTTATTGCAAAATTACCTCATCCCACGACCGTTAAAGGAATTAGAAGTTTTTTAGGTCATGCCGGCTTTTACCGACGTTTCATTCAAGATTTTTCTAAGATAGCCCGGCCTCTGACACACTTGCTTGAAAAAGATGCTCCGTTTATCTTCTCAAATGAATGCATCGAAGCATTCAATGTTCTTAAAAAGAAGTTAACGGAGGCTCCCGTCTTAATTGCTCCCGACTTGGACTTGCCCTTCGAGCTAATGTGCGATGCTAGCGATTATGCCATTGGTGCAGTCCTGGGGCAACGCAAGTCTAAGCATTTTCAGCCGATACACTATGCCAGTAAAACAATGACCGATGCTCAATACCATTATACGACTACTGAGAAAGAAATGTTAGCCGTCATTTACGCTTTTGAAAAGTTTCGATCTTATTTGCTTTTAAAGAAATGCATAGTGTACACGGATCATTCGGCTCTTAAGTACCTTATGGCAAAGCAAGACGCTAAGCCACGCTTGATGCGGTGGGTTCTTCTCCTTCAAGAATTCAAAGTGGAAATTCGAGATAAAAAGGGAGCTGAGAACCTTGCTGCTGATCACTTATCGCGTTTAGAGAATCCCCACCAAAGTGTTTTCGAGAAAAAGGAGATTAACGAAGCATTTCCTCTCGAGACACTGGGGAGTTTATCACATTGTGATTCTAGTACCCCATGGTTCGCCGACTTTGCGAATTACCATGCGGGGAATTTTATCCGAAAAGGGATGTCGTTCCAGCAGAAGAAAAAATTCTTCAAAGATGTTAAGCATTATTTCTGGGACGATCCCTATTTGTTTAAGATATGTGCGGATCAAGTGATCCGGCGATGCGTTCACGGCAAAGAAGCCGCTGAAATTCTTATGGCATGCCACAATGGACCCACAGGGGGACATCATGGTGCCAACTTCACCGCTAAGAAAGTTTTTGATTCCGGCTTCTACTGGCCGACGATTTACCGGGATGCTCATGAGTTGGTTAAATCATGTGATTCTTGCCAGCGTCAAGGAAAAATTACTCAGAAGGACGAGATGCCTCAAAATGCCATCCAAGTCTGTGAAATTTTTGACGTCTGGGGTATCGATTTCATGGGTCCATTCCCGTCTTCTCGTGGCAACAAATATATACTCGTGGCCGTCGACTACTTGTCTAAATGGGTCGAAGCAAAGGCGCTACCCACCAATGACGCCCGAGTTGTAGTGAAATTTCTTAAAAGTCTTTTCGCCCGATTTGGTGCACCTCGTGCTATTATAAGCGATCGTGGGACCCATTTCTGTAACGACCAATTTGCTAAAGTTATACTCAAATATGGTGTCACACATCATCTTTCTACGGCATATCATCCACAGACGAGTGGTCAAGTTGAGGTTTCCAATCGTGGCTTGAAACGTATTTTAGGAAGGACCGTAGGTGAACATTGTGCTTCTTGGGCCGATAAGTTAGATGATGCACTTTGGGCCTTCCGTACAGCTTACAAAACACCCATTGGGTGCACTCCTTACAAGCTGGTTTACGGGAAGGCCTGCCATTTGCCCTTTGAACTTGAGCACAAGGCCTACTGGGCCTTGAAACATGCTAATTTTGACCTTCAAACCGCGGGTGATCACCGAAAAGTTCAATTGAATGAATTAGTCGAGCTTCGTGATCAGGCCTATGAGAATTCTTTGATCTACAAAGAGAAGACAAAGAGGATTCACGATGCTAAAATTAAAGATCGCGTCTTCAATGTTGGTGACCGAGTCCTTCTTTTCAATTCTCGGTTAAAGATTTTCTCGGGCAAGTTAAAAACCCGTTAGTCTGGACCATTCACCATTACCCAAGTATTTCCCTATGGGACCGTTGAACTTGCTCAACCTAATGGTCCAAATTTTAAGGTGAATGGTCATCGTGTTAAACACTACTTTGGAGGGGACATACCATCCATGGTTGTCCCGGATCTCCAGACTTTCCCCAAGGACGATTAAATTCGGGGATCGAGTCAAGCTCATGTGACTCGGTGAACAAAAACAAGCGCTTCGTGGGAGGCACCCCATGCTTATCCATTTTCATTTTATAACTTTTCTATTTTCTAATAACGTGACGTGAGGGGGGCGACCCTTTCCAAACTCGTGTTTTCGTGGTTGTTTATGAATGTTCAGGAATTTCCCCGAAGTTTGAGGACTCTCGTGCTCGTGGTTTGTCGTTCTCTCCACTCGAGTCTCATCCTTCGCTGCTCTTTCGGAAATTTACCATATCCTAAATCTTATCGACTAACGTTTATCTCTTGGCATACTTAATAAACGACCTTAGATTTTACGTAGGATTACCCGTCCCTTAAAACATTGAGGACAATGTTTCACTTTAGTCTGGGGGGGTGAATCTTCGATTCGATTTGACCTGTACCATCGTCTGAGCTGTTAACTTACGCAACTCCGTTTTCCACCAAAAAAATTTTAATTTTGTCACCACTTTATTATGCAAAAAAAAAAAAAAATATATATATATATATATATATATATATATATATATATATATATATGATAGGAATAATAAGTTTTGACACCTTGTTTTGACTTTCCTACCGGCGAGAGTAGAAATAAATGTTCCGACTTGACCGGGCGTGTTGAGCCCTAGCTTGTTTCCCTTAACCAAAATAATCAAAAGATTATGGCTAAGCATCCGCGGATCTCATTATTTGGGATTTTAAATTTGCGGAGATCGAGGAATGATAGAGTTTATTTAGAAGTTTCGTGCTATACACGGATCGCATTACTGGGATTTAAAAAACCCATGAGAGGTACTTGTGGCCTCCTTGTTCCCACCAGCTTGCACACCAATATATATAAATAGATGTCTAGGATTAATTAAGGGTATACGGTTTGGGCAATACTTAGTTTTTTCTCGTTCCCAACAAAATCTCTGCATATGGGGGTTTGGTACACATTGAGGTACTGCCAGTGTTACGGTGAAATAGACTATTGCATCTTGCCGGTTCGCAGCCGATGTTGTGATCTTAGTAAAGGCCGTAGGACTCGGGGTTTGGCATATAGTTATGAATATCAATAATAATAGTCCAAAGCCAAACAAAAAGGCAGAGGAATCCAAAGCTATAAAAAAGCAGCGGATAGAAATCCAAAGTCATAATAAAGCTCTTACATCTTGGCGGCTCATAAACCGTTGATTGTAAAAGAATAAAGGACTAAGGACCAAAGTATTATTAAAGTGCTTATGATTATGCAAAAATGCCAAACTTCGACTCCGGGGGTTTCCCTAATAAAAAGCTTCCGTTTCGGGTATCAAACATGGTATGTCTCGGTCGTAAATAAAAAGGGGGCCTCCACAAATCGTGTTAAATCAGAGACCTTCATGTGGACCCAATTTCTGTATGCAGGGGTTTTCGAGGGAAAGTTTGGAAACTACTTAGCGTTCAAATTTTGTGCTCTTATCGGACTAACAAATATCGAAACGAGAAAATATGAAGCAATTCATTTCTCACAAATTAAAATCTTTAGATACAACTAAGGACCTGGGGACAAGAGGTAATACACAAGTAACTTTTGTGGGCAGTGTTAGCATCTAACTTCTGATAAACAATGATTTCGATTTTACGCTTAGTTTGGGAGCTTGTGAAAAATCGAGGATGACGATTTTTATCCGTATGGTCTCTTCTCTGTGAGAAGTGTTTCTACTCGTAGACCCTGAAAGTTATCAACAGATAAGAATTGATAATGAAAGTCAAAGCAAACCGTCACTTATATAAAAATGAAAAAGTACAAAAATAGTAGTTGTAGTTGTTATTCATGAAAATCGGAAAACGGAGCGTTTTTGAGAATAAATGATTTTACTATCTCTCTTGAACATCATTGCTACTTTACAACGTCAGTAAAGAGAGGTTTTGAAAATTATTTATCTTTTAAGCGTGAGGTGATGACATTGCGTGAGGGCACGGCAATACCTTAGTCTGGAGGATTTTGATGAGTGCTTATTCACTCATCCTTTTTAGGCCATATTTCAGACCAAAAATACCGAATACTAACCAAAAATGCCAAGAGAATGTGTGTTTTTGTATTTGTGTATGTGCAGGTACGGATATGAGAAAAATGGACAAAAACAAAGGAAAACCAACAAAAACGAGCACGAGATTGGAAAGTGTCAAAAGCCGAGGCCGGGGAAGTCAAATGGTCAAAGTCTAAGCTCAAGATGACAAAATCAACCTCAAAGATTCATCATGTTACAAGTTTAGTCCCTGGTGAAAGTTTGAAGAAATTACAACATTAGTCCCTCAACTTTCAGAGTTTGGCATTAATGGTCCCTCAAAGATAATGAAAGGAAAAGTCAACAAGTGGTCCTCCAAGTTTTCAAAATGATCAACAATAACCCTTGGAAGTTATTTTTGGAGAAATACATAAATGGTCCCTGATTTTTAGATTGGTACACTTTTGGTCCTTGATAATTTTCTACTCCTAAATCATACCATAATACCACCGGATCCACAACTCACCACAAGCCCTTAACCTCATCAGCCCAACCCCAAAAGCCCACCAACACTTAACTTACCCGGCCTGCTAAATTACCCAGGTCAAACCACCCTTAAAACCCGGTCAACGAATACTAAATAAAAACACCCCCAAAAATTATCCCGCCCCCCAATCTCATTCCAATACCCAGATTTTTACTGTTTGCTTAGAACCCTAATTCACCCCACACCCAATTACCCCACGTAAGTAATAATTACCTAATCATTAGGCTTCTAGAAGGTGTCAGGTGTGGTCAGGGAATGTAAGCATGGACGCGTGGACCAATAGAAGCACACACCGAGGATCCACATCTATCACATCAATCAATCAATCAAGGGTCAATAATTAATGGAAGCATCTGGAAACGTGATCAATGGCTAAAAAGGGACTCAAAGAAACACAAATGACGCGGATTGATGACCTGGACTCAAACCTTAGCTACCTCAGCTCTCCTATATATACCCCTCCATTTCATGTAATCTGTGTGCCAATTTTTATGTATTGATATGCTGTTAAAATTTCTTTGTATTGAATTCCTTTTATTAATGAAAAGTTAATTTCAGTTTTATTATTTCTTGTCTTAATTTCTCTTATTTACTGCTTAATTCTTAATTTCTATCTTCAACTTATTGTTTCTCTTTTACTATTGCATTTTAAATTCAGTTTGTTCTTTTTAGCTTATTTACTAATTGTTATTTCCAGTTAAAAAAAAAAAAAAAAAAAAAAAAAAAAAAAAAAAAAAAAGTACTTAATTCAACAAGCTTCAATAAGCTTTTATTTAGTTCAATCAGTTCCATATTAGCTTCTAATAGCTATTGTGGAGCTTTATTTGGCACCAATCATTTAAAGTTCTCAGTCAAACAAAGTCAATACAAGTGCTTATTGCAAATAAGCTAAGCTTATTAGGAGTAAAAGACAGCCAAAGAGGAGCTATTGGCCTGTCTAGAGACAGGCTGTGTTGGATTTCACCTCTCTGTTTGGCTGAGAGGTGATTGGTGAGATTTCGTTTTAAGTTTCATAGTTTAATTTTGCTTATAGATTAGTAGTTAACTGTTTCAATATTGCTTATTTCTGTTTGTTTACATTTTGTTTTAGTTTATTATAGCTTAATTTTATTATTGCATTTGGTTTCATTTAATTGGTTATAGTTTGGATTGTTTACTGTTCCGTTGCCTTTACATATCGTTGGATCTGTGTTGAATTTGTTTATGAGTTTGGATTGCTTTCTGAGATCTGTGTTATATTGGTTTAGTATAGTAGTAGTCTTGAGATTTGGATTCTGAGTTGCATTTGAATTAGGTTGATGATCTGAGTTTCTGGTTTGTTGCAAAATTGTTGGATCATTTAGTAGTAGGTTTAGGGTTGAATATTAACTGTTTCATTGTCTGATACATACTAGATCTGAGTTTCTGATTGATATTTGTGTTTGAGGTTGGGAAGCTTGATTCATAATCTGAGTTGCGACTATTGTTGAGGTTTGGTTTGCATCCGAGTAGCATTTGAGTTGAGACAGTTAGGGGTGTTTGGTTTAAGTAAGAGTTTCACATTCCCGTTGGTGTTTTTGTTATTGCTGCTGCATAGTCAAGTTTGATTATGGTAGGAAAAGGAATATTGATCATAAAAGCCATAAGTCCCATTGCAATAGTCAAAATTTTCGAATCTCTTATTTCTACGTCAGTTTAGTTAAGATAGAGTGCATACTTATTCGTATAGTTACACTAGTAGGAAATTTAGCTTAATTCACTGTCATAATAGTTTATTATATCAGTTAGGATCAGATTTAAGCTTTGAAAATTCAAGTTGGTCAAGGTTTCGGTGCAAAAATAAAGTCAAAAAATACTTGTAAACCTGCTTCAACAGGTGCTGATCTAGGGGACATTTAGGTAATCAATTGGCTTTAGGAATTAGGGCTTTTGTCATTTTGAGTTAGCCTATAGTGCTAGGTTACCATAGCTGTCCTTAACTTACATCATTTGGCTTATTTGATTGCTTAATTATCTGCTTAAAGTTGGTCTCTTAACTGATTGCTTCTGTCTCATTATTGCTTCTGCCATCTTGGTTATTTGGCTTATATTTTCTGCTTATCTGGCTTATTCTAGTTTCTTTGAGTTTATACAAGTTGTTACAACTGTTGTGAGCTTTCTGTAGCTTATTGTTACCTCAATGCTTATCCTTTAGTGCTTATTTCAATCTGATTTAGTCCATTTTCTGTGTTTCTGAGTTGAGTTTGCTTTCAAATCCGTTTAACTAAGCTTTATTTAGTCAATTTTACCTCTGGTCAAAGTTTGGGTCTGTTTTGGTAGAAGTGCTTATTAATAAGCACTCAAAATAAGCTGTTTTCAAGCTTTTCAGCACTTTCCTTGCTTATTTTTCTTTCAAATTTTTTTTCCAAGCTCATTTTAATATTTTAGAATTTCTGTAATTTTTTCAAATTTTTCTGAATTAATTTGCTATTTTTTTTATTTTATTTTCATTTTAAATCATTTTTAAATTCATTTTAATTACTAAAAAATCCAAAAAAATCAGAAAAAGTCAAGAAAAATCCAAAAATATTTTTTTAAATTTATTTTCATTTATTTTAGAATTTTAGAAATTTATTTTGTATTTTTCTCATTTAATTTGAATTTCTTTTGAATTTTTAATTAGATTTAATACTTTTTAATTTCCAAAAATTACATAAAAAGCCAAAAAAAAATTAGTTTTTAGTTTTAAAATTACTTTTTAGTTATTTTATAATTTTCAAAACTTAATTTTTATTTTTCTCACTTTATTTTCATTTTCTTTTAATTTTTAATTAGTAAAATTAGTTTTAATTCATAAAAAATTATAAAAAAGTAAAAAAAATATTTTTCTTTTTCCCAAAATTTTCTTTTATCATTTTTGATTTTTAGAAATTATTTCCAAGTCCGTAGGAGTCGTGTAGCTTAAAAGTCGCGTTTAATTTCGCGCGTTGACGTTTATTTTACGTTTTAATTTACGGTTTTCGATTCTACGTTACGTTTTTGGTTTGTTTAGTTGAATTACGTGCTTAATTGATTATTTGTGCTTCATTTAATATTTCATTAGTGTAATCTCATTAAAATCACTTTTTACCACTTTCACGACACATTTCACGAATCGGAAATTCGAAATTCCATTCACACCTTCGCTGGGACACGACCCTGGGAAATACTTTCCTAAGCATTTCTTCGGTAAAATAAACACTATACTAAAACGATTCAATCAATCATCCCCTTGTTATCCCACTAATTTTATGAGTACTAGGAACCCATGATACCCTAAGAAGGTATATGGTAAGATTAGATTAGTCTTGTGGTGTTTTGAAGAGATTTGACAAGGATTTGAAACTAGAAAAGTGATTTTTGACAACTTTAAAAAGCTACTGTCCATTTTTGCCAAATCCAGAAAATCCAGGGACTGTGGCGAATTTTTGGTTTTCATATTCCGGAAATACTTTCAAAAACAAAACCGTAGCCGCAGGAATCGCTAAAAGATCATTTACGACGAGGAAGATACGATGTTTTTATGTTAGCGACGAAAACTATATTTTCAGAAAATTACTTGCTGTCCCACGTTTTTCAATGGCAAATCTGAAGCATTAGCCGTAATCTAGCCGTCCCGACTTATCAAAAATATATTAGTATGTTGTCCCACGATTCCGGGGATATAAAGAACGTAGAAAACAAGCTTAAAACGAAGAAGATACAAGCATTTGAACTTTGACGAAATATATATATTTTTGGCAGCTTTGCTATAATTGAATTTTCTAAGTGTTAAACATTATATTTTTCAAGTAACAACATTTGGAGCTATATTTCTTATCGTTCGAGGCACGTACAATCAAAAGTTAAACAAGACTACATCTAGACATTATTACAAGGTTTTCAAAAACGCCGAGCTTGAACATTAACACTTAACGTACTATATTTCACGACTAGTTTTGTGAAGCCGTTTGGACATATTTTTCTAAAGTTAGAACAAGATTAAACTACGCCGAAAATGTTATATTTACTAATAAAACACTAAACGATAAACGTTATTTTCAAAAACTACAAGTGGTATGGATAACGTACATATACACATGTGTAACATTGTTTCATTTCTTACATTAGAAACACTTCATTCATATTAGGTTGTTGTTAGGGAATCGAGCCTATTTCTGTTCAATCACTAGCCTTTTGTATCTGTTGCATAAGGTGAGTATTCACGAACCCCTTTTTCTAACTATTTTAATCGCTTTGGGGTAGATGCATGAATTATTACTTGAACACTTTGAACATTGTTTTGAACCCTTTGATTATTATGAACTCTTTTGACTTGTCTTGACCTTATAACTTGTTTAGAACTCTTGAACTCAACTTGAACTTTTGAACTTAATGTACTGTACGTGCTATGACCTAAAGTCTCGCCATTTTTGGTGGAGCGTTCTTAACCCTAAAGTCTCACCTTATTGGTGGAGCGTGCTAAGTCTCCCATGTTTGAAGCGTTCTTAATCGTATATAATAGTTGTATGATGTACTGTTCGTACATTCGCATTGTTCGTCACCTATTAGTAGTATGGATAGCGCTATTAGAGGTCGGCCAACCTCTCGTCCACTATGTTACGGGACGCATATTATTTAATTAGGGGCTTTGCATGGCATACATTATTATATATGTGGTGCTTATATTGTGACTTATTATGACCGCGGGTGCTTGACTACAAGACATAATACTTGACAACGCCTTTGGCTTGTGAACTTTCTCTAATAGTTTCTCATATTATATAAAACGTGTGTGCTCACCAACTATTTTCATAGTTGACCCGTTTTCTCTCATGCATTTCAGGTGATCGTCAGTAAGTTTTTCTTCAAGGTCTTTGCATAATGAAGTTTTCACATGTCACTACGGATCATTATGTACTAAAATGCTATCTTTTGGAAACCAAACTTTATGTTTTAAATTGCCAAGGTCGGCTATAATAATGTTGTAATGATATACTTTTCCTTTAATGTAAATTATGGTATTGTTCTATTTCTCTTTGGCAATGTATATTGATTCGTTGCACCTCGTGTTTCCGCCTTCGGCGAGGGTGTAACAGATTGGCATCAGAGCCAGAGGTTATAGAGAATGCCGATTTTTCTAAAATAAAAATAGCAACTATAACGAAAATAATGTTTTTCTTAAATACCAAAAATCATACGAGTCGACTAGTCCTAGCATCGCATTATTAATCCTCAAGTATGCATAGCCTGATCACCTATGTATAATTCAGGAAGAATCATGCGATGATGGGAGTAGTAGTCAAAGATCATGTCTGGTCGGGTCTAGAGAGTCTGGTCACCTGAAATTGCATTGGTCAGGTGGGTATGTATAACCTGTTTATATGTTTCAGTTTGTGTTACCGTACCTTATATATGCATTTATGTATATGATCTCTCTTTGCTACCTTACGCCTCGTTAGATTAAGCATGTCTTTGTTTTCTTCATATCCCGATCTCTATGTCACGACTGTCTTTGTAACTGTACGTCATCTTTCTTCGATCATATATCCCTTACTCAACCCAATGTTTTGGCCTATTATAGAACCATGGCCGCAATGAATGAAGGCCCGAATGACACTACTGCTGGATTAGCAGACCTCCTCACTCAGATTGTTGCGCACATTGATGCTGGACGGACTAATAATGGAGCAGGTACCTCGAACAACGGTCAGGGATGCAGCTATAAGACTTTCATGACATGCAAGCCAATGGAATTTCATGGCAACGAGGGCGCCATTGGACTGCTATCATGGTTCGAGAATGTTGAGTCGAAACTTAGTATCACAAAATGTGCTGAAGGGGATAAGGTTGAATTCTCTGCGGGTCTACTCCAGAGTCGAGCATTGACTTGGTGGAACAACCAGCTACAGACCAGAGGAAGGGAAGCTGCAAATGGATTATCTTGGGAAGCGTTCAAGAAATTACTAACTGACGAGTACTGCAGAAAAGATGAAGTGCAGAAGCTGGAAGCAGAATTTTGGAACCACTTGATGGTAGGAGTAGAAGTTGACAAGTACACGGCCCGTTTCCACGAGCTGACTAGGATGGTTCCTCATATGGTCTCCACTGTGGAGAAGCTGATTGATCGATATGTTTGGGGGTTGATCCCTGAAATCAGGAGGGATGTCACTTCATCAAACCCAACCACTCTGCAAGCTGCTGTGGGCATGGCATACCGCTTGACAAATGATGTGATCAGGTCTGGTGGACTAACGAAAGGAAACGATGGAGGACGAAAGAGACAGGAAGATCAGCAAAGAAGCCGTGATCAAGACCAACAGGACAAGAGACAACGAGTAATGGGAAACTACGGAGCAACAACTCAAGGGCCCAGAAGATATGCCGGTCCACATCCTATGTGCACTTGATGTAATTACCACCACTCAGGAGACTGCCCAAGATGCACCAAATGCGGACAGTCGGGCAACTTCATGTGAAATTGCTCAAACAGGACTGTGAACCAAGGACCAAGGCCAGCATGTTACGAGTGTGGAAGCTTGGATCATCTCAGAAATACCTGTCCAAAGTTGAAAAGAACTCCTAACCAAGGACAGAATCGTCCAAATCTGGCGTTGGCAGTTGAAGGCCCTCAAGATCAGAACATTGAGATTCCCCCTGCACGTGGTGGAACTTACTTCCTAGGGAATCATTTAACCCCGAAGAACCATGACAACATACCAGGTACATTCTCTTGAACGACCTCCTCACTTCACTACCCCTTAATCTTGAGTGCATGACTTATTTCCATTTCTTACCAAGTTCACGACATTGATATAATCCGAGACCTAGCGTTTTCGACCTTAGTTGCCTCATCAAATTTGACCACGATCACATACATCTATAGAATGAACGAACTGATTCTCAAGGACGAGATTCCTTTTAAGGCTGGTAGAATGTAACAACCCGTAATTTTCCATGTCTTCATTTATTTCCTGAACTTTTCAAATTTACTATTCATCGGTTACTATTCACCAAACACTATTTATCATTTCACTATTCATCGTTTTGGAGTCGGTTAGTGATATTGAGATGTTTTTCAAAAAAAATACTATTCACGAAACACTATTCACTCCCGGAGAAAGTTTGTCATTCATGCGTGAGTTGCATCATTCCTATATACGTACGGTTATCTATCTAATAAACGTTATCCTATGAGCTATTGTTTTGAATAATTGATCCGACAATTCCGACTATTGTCCTAACATATTTTTACACTCGTTATAATGATATAAAAGTTATATTATTAATTTACCCGACGTTTTGAATTTATTTGTTTAACGTATCGTTAAAAACTTATAATTACGACGATTTACGTAATTACGATTTTTATGCATTAGCAATGTACCCGATACTACTAATTAAAATGCTTACTAAAATATCTAAATAATATCTAGATATTATCATTATCCATTGAAATTACCATTATGCCCTTGCATTGAAATTACCAAAATACCCTTGGACTATAAAAGGAAATCACTAGCTTATTTTCACATTTTTTTACACAACAAATTCACTCTTTCTCTCTTGGTGATCCACGGCAAGAACAACAACAAGGAAGAACCATGGAATTTTTTTAAGATCAAATGTTATTCTTGTTTCATTTGTTTTAGATTTCTAGGTTTTGAAATATAAACCATTAGGATTAACTTTCTATTTTGCTACAAATCACTCCATCATCATCAAGTAAGTTTCAAGTAATGTTTTTCATCATCTAATACTTTCATTTTAATGATAACATGATGGGTTCTCAATTTATTTTAGCATACATGCAAGTATATATGTTAAAGATACCACTTTTCAAGTATATATGGTTTTCATTAATTTATATTAAGCCTATGATCATCCCCTTGTTATCCCACTAATTTTATGAGTACTAGGAACCCATGATACCCTAAGAAGGTATATGGTAAGATTAGATTAGTCTTGTGGTGTTTTGAAGAGATTTGACAAGGATTTGAAACTAGAAAAGTGATTTTTGACAACTTTAAAAAGCTACTGTCCATTTTTGCCAAATTCAGAAAATCCAGGGGCTGTGGCGAATTTTTGGTTTTCATATTCCGGAAATACTTTCAAAAACGAAACCGTAGCCGCTGGAATCGCTAAAAGATCATTTACGACGAGGAAGATACGATATTTTTATGTTAGCGACGAAAACTATATTTTCAGAAAATTACTTGCTGTCCCACGTTTTTCAATGGCAAATCTGAAGCATTAGCCGTAATCTAGCCGTCCCGACTTATCAAAAATATATTAGTATGTTGTCCCACGATTCCGGGGATATAAAGAACGTAGAAAACAAGCTTAAAACGAAGAAGATACAAGCATTCGAACTTTGACGAAATATATATATTTTTGGCAGCTTTGCTATAATTGAATTTTCTAAGTGTTAAACATTATATTTTTCAAGTAACAACATTTGGAACTATATTTCTTATCGTTCGAGGCACGTACAATCAAAAGTTAAACAAGACTACATCTAGACATTATTACAAGGTTTTCAAAAACGCCGAGCTTGAACATTATCGCTTAACGTACTATATTTCACGACTAGTTTTGTGAAGCCGTTTGGACATATTTATCTAAAGTTAGAACAAGGTTAAACTACGCCGAAAACGTTATATTTACTAATAAAACACTAAACGATAAACGTTATTTTCAAAAACTACAAGTGGTATGGATAACGTACGTATACGCATGTGTAACATTGTTTCATTTCTTACATTGGAAACACTTCATTCATATTAGGTTGCTGTTAGGGAATCGAGCCTATTTCTGTTCAATCACTAGCCTTTTGTATCTATTGCATAAGGTGAGTATTCACGAACCCCTTTTTCTAACTATTTTAATCGCTTTGGGGTAGATGCATGAATTATTACTTGAACACTTTGAACATTGTTTTGAACCCTTTGATTATTATGAACTCTTTTGACTTGTCTTGACCTTATAACTTGTTTAGAACTCTTGAACTCAACTTGAACTTTTGAACTTAATGTACTGTACGTGCTATGACCTAAAGTCTCGCCATTTTTGGTGGAGCGTTCTTAACCCTAAAGTCTCACCTTATTGGTGGAGCGTGCTAAGTCTCCCATGTTTGGAGCGTTCTTAATCGTATATAATAGTTGTATGATGTACTATTCGTACATTCGCATTGTTCGTCACCTATTAGTAGTATGGATAGCGCTATTAGAGGTCGGCCAACCTCTCGTCCACTATGTTACGGGACGCATATTATTTAATTAGGGGCTTTGCATGGCATACATTATTATATATGTGGTGCTTATATTGTGACTTATTATGACCGCGGGTGCTTGACTACAAGACATAATACTTGACAACGCCTTTGGCTTGTGAACTTTCTCTAATAGTTTCTCATATTATATAAAACGTGTGTGCTCACCAACTATTTTCATAGTTGACCCGTTTTCTCTCATGCATTTCAGGTGATCTTCAGTAAGCTTTTCTTCAAGGTCTTTGCATAATGAAGTTTTCACATGTCACTACGGATCATTATGTACTAAAATGCTATCTTTTGGAAACCAAACTTTATGTTTTAAATTGCCAAGGTCGGCTATAATAATGTTGTAATGATATACTTTTCCTTTAATGTAAATTATGGTATTGTTCTATTTCTCTTTGGCAATGTATATTGATTCGTTGCACCTCGTGTTTCCGCCTTCGGCGAGGGTGTGACAGATTGTTACGTTAGGTTTACGGTTAACGGATCAGTTGAATCTCAACATATTGCTGCTGTTGTTGTTGATTTGTGATTGATACAGATAAAAAAGAATATGCTACATGAAAATCTACCAAATCCGTTGAATCTCAACATAAGTCTTCTAAGTATTCATTCGCAAATTTAGTACTATAGTAAATTATATGTATTTATTTATTTATTTGGCATCCTGGGTTTGATGTTTGTTTTTTATTTGAGATTAAAAATAATTACAAGTTAAAAAGAAATTCAAATGGGGAAGAAGACGAGGGTATATTAGTCATTTCACTGCACTTAAAGAGGAAAACTAACGGAAGTTAACGGAAAAAGGCCTCTCAGTGGCGATTTTGTGAAAATGTGGAACGTGGGTGGCTTTTTTGCGCTACTTTTTGTCTCGGTCCCGTTTTTGCAATTTTGTGAAACGTTAAGGACCATTTTTGCAATTTACCCTTAGATTTATGTTTTGATCACAACATACTTTGTTGCCGAATATGGAGAAAATGATATCAAATTGCGAGTACATACGAACAAGTCTTGAGATTTTGAATAATAATCTATCACCACATAAAAACCATACACTCTAAACACTCTAGAGCCTCTAATCGATTCGGGACCACGTCCAACCAGAAATAATATCGGGCCAATCAAACGATTGTGACCATCTATTTCAAAGGACAACAAAAACGGTTAGGAATCGACATTGTTTTAAGGACCACAATAGGCTTGTTCTTTGGATTTGTTATATTACTAGTAGTTACACATGAAGATCAAGCCATAAACTTTGATATTAAAAGTAACTCTTGGTATAGTGATAATATACCATGTGATCTACAAAAATCAAAATATATATAATTGGAGTTTTATGTATGCTCATTGTTTTTTGTAGGTGTAACAATGTTGCAGTGGCTGCGCCAACATCTTGAAATAAAAGGGTTTAGCGGTAGCCGTAGGTTCAAGCCCGGGTAAAAAGTCAGAAATTATGATTACCTAAAAAGCAAAAGGAAAAAAGGAATTTATAAACAACATCAAATACAAAATTACCACATTCAAACTTTTATTTTAAGTCACATAATTGCAAAACTCAACTTATCTGAAACAAAATGGAATTTATAAACAACATCAAATACAAAATAAAATCAAATTATCTGCAGTTTTTGTTTTATTTCAATTTCTTGAAGACGTAATGCATTGACTATTGACCACAATAATTAATATTTTGTTTCTACTACTCGTAATAGACAATTAACATGATTATAAATCATTTATTCAAATGTAACTAAGCTTAAGTTGAGGAAGAAAGGATCAAATTAACATTATTAGATTAATTGTGAGTGGAAAAGTAGATAAGTGTGACCATACATATTGACGAGGCATGATTATCATATTTATCTTAAATGAAAATAATCCTACACTTGACCACTTTGGTTTACAATATATTATATGTTCCGTTTGCATTAATCTAATGAGTGCAATTTTGTTTAAAGGTGGGTCGAATGTATTGGTCGGGTGTAACAATGACCAACATTATCATCGTCATTTCCGTTTTTTACTTCATCATTATCGTCAGTTCGTCACCATCAAACAAATGTGATAAAACCTCCAACTTCACCGATCCAACATACCTCCCTTAAACATTAATATACACTACAATATACTATGACACACACATACAAATATACAATGTAGTATTTTTTTACAACCAACATCATAATTCGATCTTGGGTATAACCGAGTTTTCATAAAATGGTAACACCAACTCGTTGTCATGGGGTGGTGTTTCAGGAAGAACGCGTGGTGGTGGTAAACCGGGGGACAACGAGTCTTAACTGCCTTTAAGTTCTCAAAAACGAATAAAAAGTCTAAATCATGGTCTCGTCATTTACTCAAATGACCTTTGATGAATCGAAGGTCCATTACTTGTCATCTGTATGGATCCTGTCTTGATAAAAAGATATATGTAATAGTCCAAAAAACATTTTACGAAAGGACAAGTATTGTATATACATACAAGATAATATCTTGTTATCATGAGAAATCTTGTTCCTCCACAAACACTCCAATTTCAACTTCTTTATGTTAAACAGTGACAAGTGTTGCGTATACATACGAGATATATATATATATATATATATATATATATATATATATATATATATATATATATATATAGTGTATCTTTATTTTCAGAACCCTGTTAAGTGCGGGAACTGCGAGAACTCCAATTTTGCATTAGAAAACATGTATGTTCATATAAAACATGTATGTTTTCTTACATACACCTTAATACACACACCTGCGTAACATACATGTTCATATAAAACTATGTTAAGTGCAACATATCAATGCAAATTGATTTTATATGAACATGTATGTTATGCAGGTATTTGTATTAAGGTGTATGTAAGAAAACATACATGTTTTATATGAACATGCATGTTTTCTAATGCAAAATTGGAGTTCTCGCAGTTCCCGCACTTAACAGGGTTCTGAAAATACAGCTCCCCTATATATATATATATATATATATATATATATATATATATATATATATATATATATATATATATATATATATTTAAATAGGTTTTTTAATTTGCGTCTCACAATTCTACCCTTAACTAGAAACGAAGTCTGGGAACCATCTAAATAGTGAGTATTGGGCCAATATAAACAAGAAAACATAGATAAGAAGTTGATGATTCTAAGTTAATTTTCAACAGATTCATTTAATGTTAATCAGTAGCATATAAAGGCAACATGTTATTGTTTATATTGGATTGGTCTGGTACATTATTGGACCTTTATTTAAAGGCCTGTAATGAAGGACAAAGCCCAAGATGGACTGGATTAGCCCTAGAGACAATGTCATTTTCCACAGAAATATGAAATTGTTTCAGTTTAGGAAAATGTTAACTCCCCTTACAATACCTTCTATACATCACGTAATTGGGGTACTTGGAAAAATGTTTGGATGCTAGAATTAGAAAAAAGTAGTAGATGAACACACGTACTGTTGAATAAGAGCAAGACGATGAGTAGAAAGATTTTGTAAGACAAGTTTGCTGATTATGATGTTGGCTTGCCTATTTAGTCGGTCCATGAAGTCAATGAGAATTGGCTTGCTAATTATGATTATCATCGTCAACCTTCAAGCTTTTTTATTTTTATTTTTTATTATTATTATTTTTTTTCTTCCTAAAAAGACATGCATAAATTTTTGTACCCGATCATAGCCCAAGGGCTATGTTAAACAAAATAATAATAATAATAATAATAATAATAATAATAATAATAATAATAATAATAATAATAATAATAATAATAATAATACAAAAAAAATGCTAAACCGGTTTAGTCGGGACCGAGGCAAGACCACGGATGCCGAATTAGTCATACTTCTCAGAGGCTGGGACAGACCTTTAACACACTAAAAATGGGATAGGCCGCCCAATGAGACCCGGTCCTTGTGTAGTGCAACTAAACAATAGACCCACATTGAACTTCATGTTTCTAATGTAGTAATGTGTAGAAACTATTAAGTAATGTGTAATGCAAACATCAAGAGAAGACACAAAATATAAATGAATTTATAAACATGGTTTCGTGTTTGTACCTTCTAGATATGAATTGAAAAAACTCCGGTGCAACAAAAACATGCAACAAGTGGTTCAAATACATATGAAGGTAGACCCAATCCTGCAGACTAAGTGGTTCAAATGGTCGGTGTAAGACCTCAATTCTGGAAAATAGATACCTTACTGTCACGACCCGCCTAATTGATACGATTATTTTCAAGGTTGATCGGGATTCCGGATTATTCTACACTTCTCTTGGAAGATTATGGATAAGCTTGGAAGCCCTTGGAAAAGTATGGAAGATCTTGGAAGGACTAGAACCTCATGGAAGCCCTAGAAGCTCATGGAAGTCCTAGAACTTTCCTACCATAGAATTGTCTAGAATTTGTACATAGCTTCCTAGGAGTAGTATAAATAGGGGTGGCCTCATTTGTTGATGGCATCCAAGAAGTTCACTTGTAAAGCTATCTTGTAAAAGTTCTAAGCAATACAAAGCGTTTTCATATTCCACTTGTTCCTATCTTTGAAGCTTCCTTAGTTGCATACATCGTTGAGTATTCGAGCAAGGCTGAGCTTAGTCGAGACTAAGTGCCGCACGGAAGACCTTGTAGAGACAAGTCCGTGACAAGTGGTATCAGAGCCAGGTTGATTCAAGGCGATGACGAACGTAACCGAGAAGATTGGTGCTAGTGGAAGTGTGATTCTTGATGAGAGGCAAGGTCGAGACGATAAGCGTCAAGACCCCAGGAAGAGGGGATCGTCTAAAGACGTAGTGACGAGTTTGGATACGAGATTGACGGGTGTTGAGACATCCGTGACGGAGTTGAAGGACCAAGTTGAGGGCTTGGAAGGTCTTAACTCCGAGTTTACGAGCATGAAGGAGGACTTTAGGGTCGTTCTTAATGCTCTTAGCGGTGACATGAAGCGAGAAATCCATGGCTTAAAGGAAATGCTCATGGGTGAGATAAAGAAAGTGCGAGAAGAGTTAGGAGAAGAAATCTCTAACATTCGTAAAACCGTCGAAGACTTGCAAGCTGATGTGGTGCTATGCAAGCGGTCCATGGCCAATGGAGGTGACGAAGCTAGCCATCATGCTCCGAAGATTGATGTTCCTAAACCATCACCGTCCATGGGAAAACGGGAAGCTAGGGCGGTCGATGATTTCTTGTGGGAAATGGAGCAATACATGGAAGGTGTCAAAATCACGGATGACGACTCCAAGATCAAGATGGCGACCCGATACTTGAAGGATACCGCGGTGTTATGGTGGAGGCGTCGATATGGAGATATCGAGCGAGGTATGTGTACTATCAACACTTGGGCTGATTTTATAGTAGAACTTAAGAAGCAATTCTATCCGGAGAATGCTAAGAACGAGGCAAAGAGTTGGCTTCGTAAACTCAAGCAATCCGGAACAATCCGAGATTATGTTAAGGAATTCACTACACTTGTCTTGGAGATTCCGGAACTTTCCGACCAAGACTCTCTCTTCTACTTCCTTGATGGCTTACAAGGATGGGCTAAGACGGAGTTAGAAAGACGTGGAGTTCAAGACCTTGCTACGGCTATCGCCCATGCCGAGGCCTTGATCGATTTTGGTACTAGGAGGGAACCGTCTAAGCCGAAGGATCGAAAGGTGAACCAAGAGAAAGGTGGGGGAGAGAAAGTCGCCCAAGCAAAGAATGATAATACAAGTAAGCCACCAACCGGAAAGGGCAAGGACTTGAAGACGAATTATAAGACGGGTGGATGCTTCATATGTGATGGACCTCATAGAGCTCGAGATTGCCCCAAGAAAGCAAGCCTCAATGGAATAATAGCTCATGAAGACGAAGATACTAGCGAAGGTGTATGCATGAGTACGATGAGGATCTTGAATGCAATCAAGGCCAAGACGGAGGTGCCAAAAGTTGTAGGAAAAGGACTACAATTTGTAGAAGCAACCGTCAATGGGACCAAGGTACGTGCTCTAGTTGATTCCGGTGCCACTCATAATTTTGTGTCGGTTGATGAAGCCAAGTGGTTAAGGATTAGCACTACGAAAGGGAGTGGGACGTTTAAGCCGGTAAACTCAAAAGCCAAACCGATGGAAGGAGTGGCTAGAGATGTTCGGGTGAAGATTGGAGAATGGGAGGGGACGGTTGACTTGTCGGTGGTCCCGATGGATGACTTCGATTTGGTTCTTGGGTTGGAGTTCCTCGATAAGGTACGAGCTTTCCCTATGCCATTTGCTAACACTTTATGTATCCTAGATGGTGGAAAGACTTGCATGGTTAGCACCGAGCGGGATTCTAAGTGTGGAGTGAAGACCCTTTCGGCCATGCAATTCAAGAAAGGGTACAACAAGAGTGAACCTTGCTACTTGGCGGTAACAAGGCTAGAGACGGATGGCGATTCAGGCAAAGTGGAGGTACCGAAGGAGATTGAGCAGGTACTTGATGAGTTCAAGGACGTGATGCCCAAGGAATTTCCCAAGAAGCTACCACCTAGGAGGGAGGTGGATCACACCATCGAGTTGGAGCCGGGTTCCAAACCACCCGCTAAAACCCCTTACCGAATGCCACCGCCGGAGTTGGAGGAGTTGCGTAAACAACTCAAGGATCTATTGGATGCGGGCTATATTCGACCCTCGAAGGCCCCATATGGTGCGCCGGTGCTATTTCAAAGGAAGAAGGACGGATCCTTGCGGATGTGCATAGACTACCAGGCACTTAACAAGGTAACGATCAAGAACAAGTACCCTATTCCTCTCATTGCGGATTTGTTTGATCAACTTGGAAAGGCGAGATACTTCTCCAAGTTAGACTTGAGATCGGGGTACTACCAAGTACGGATAGTGGAGGGAGACGAGGCTAAGACGACGTGTGTCACGAGGTATGGTTCTTACGAGTTCTTAGTCATGCCTTTTGGTTTAACAAATGCTCTCGCTACATTTTGCACCCTCATGAATAAGTTATTTCACCCGTTCCTTGATAAATTTGTGGTGGTATACTTGGACGATATTGTTGTTTATAGTCATACCTTGGAGGAGCATGTCTTGCATTTGAAACAGGTGTTCCAAGTGTTACGAGACAACGAGCTTTATGTGAAGTTGGAGAAGTGCTCCTTCGCCCAAGACGAAGTTGAGTTCTTGGGCCACAAGATCAAAGATGGTGGATTGATGATGGATGGCGCAAAAGTGAAAGCTATCCAAGAGTGGGAACCACCAACCAAGGTGACGGAGTTGAGATCTTTTCTTGGCTTGGTGAATTATTATAGAAGGTTCATCATGGGATACTCGGCAATAGCATCTCCATTGACGGACCTATTGAAGAAGAACAAAGCTTGGATGTGGGATGAGAAGTGCCAAGCAGCGTTCGAGAGTTTGAAGAAGGCGGTTATGGAGGAACCGGTGTTGAGACTACCGGATGTTACCATGCCTTTCGAGTTACATACGGATGCTCCGTAAGATCACTAATCATCATGGTTAAATAATTTGTGTATTGTTTTTTTGATTTGATTTGTGATTTTTTTTGTGAGTTTGATTTGGTTTGTGTGTTTGAAATAATATGTTGTATATTTATAGGGATTTTTTTTTTTTTTTTTTTTTTTTTTTTTTTTTTTTTTTTTTTTCAACCCAATACACGCTCCCCATATTAATTGCCAAACGGTAACATCCATCTTGAAAATCTCCCCACCGAATCGGTGAAATGTACTGCAAGGCTCCCCGATTTTGCTTTGCCGATTGGTTGGCAATGGGGTTTGCCGATCGGCACCTCTTGCCGAACCCATTTTGCCGAAGGGTTGCCACTACCCTAAAGAATGGGGGCGTGGGATTATGAGTGTGAAGATTAGGGTTGTATATGGATTAGGGTTGTTTGTGTTATGGATTGGATACAAATTTTTTGGGCCCAACAGAACTAATAAACAAAAAGGTTGAATTTGGATTTGTACAAAACTAGTCATCCGGCCTAATGGTAAAACATGTGCGAGTGAATTTTAACTATATGGATTCATATACATATCATGTTGGTATTTGTTAGGGCCTTACGGATTTTTATATTGCGGTTTGGCTCGTTTTTAGTGTTTCTTTAAGAATGAATCAACATCGGCTATATTGCCACCGTATGGTCGATCGGGGTGCCTTGATGCCACTATTCCATCATAAATCTCTGTGTGTATTTAGCAAGCAAGCAAACAACATCCTCTTCATGTGTAAGGTGCACACTGATAGGGACCTATTAGTAAGGAGTCCATTAATTTAGGGCTTTGTTGAAATCAATCCATGGTTTCTACGAGATTAATACTTTTATCACATCAAGAAAAGTTTTCAAGTCTATCTTTCCTAAATCTATTTCATCCCCTAGCTACAACTTTGTCTCATGATAAACCATATTATAAAGTCCAAATCATTTCTCAGGAAAACGTTACTCCTATATGGTTTCGACACATAAGATCTTAAAGTCTCAAACTTTCAACTCTTTTGACTACAGAAATACTCATTCCGTCTTAAACATAAATGCTTTACTATATAAATACAAAATGCTTTAATAAATTTCACTAACTATATTTTCTATCAATTAAATATCATCTCAACCCGGACACTAAATTTTTGTTTGATTGGTTGAAATACAAAATGGACGTTTATGTTAAGAAATCCTAGAATAAAACTTATCTATCAAAATTCCGAAAAGAAAACTCTCTCCTTATCTGAATTCGACATACGATGGATCAAACTTGCTTCCCTATAACATTTATTAGTAATCAAATCATTCAAAAGATTCATCTAAAGATGTATACATACAAATATCAAAAAAGAAATATTATCAAACAGAAATCATAAAACTGTACTTTAAATGACAGCTTCTTGAATTCTTGTAAAGTCTATTGAATTTTGATGTAACTAATAACGAGAAAATGAAATTTTTAAAAGCTTGAGCTCAGCTCGTGGAATCTTATACAGGCTCGGGCTCGGCTCGAGCGTCGTTTGAAAATGAAATTTTAAAGCTCGGCTCGAACTCGTGTATGATATATCTATTTTTAGCTCATTAATAAGCTTGTGATTGAGCTCGTTTATAAGCTCATTTATAATCTCGCGTATACTACATATGCATAATGTTTTATATATGTTTAATACTTAAAATACCCTAGTGTCGTTTAGGCTCGCGAGCCCTAGCGAGCTTTGAATGTAAAGCTCGAGCTCGTTTAATAAATGAGCTGCAACTTAGTGTCTAAAAAAAAGAAAAAAAAAAAAAAAAAAAAAAAAAAAAAAATCCTTGTAAAAATTTTAGTAAATATTGCCTCACTTTGAGAGCTATAAAATTATTTATTTGACCTCCATGAAGTCAATCGGAAGATAATAACTATAACCAACATGACTTCACCAGACAACCAGATGAATGGTAAACTAAAAGTAGCTAGGCCTTATCACGGTTGCAAGTATCTATCGTAAAGGACGATAGGATATATAGCAACATTCAATCAGATCATATGCTCCATAGTGATTATCGTAAAGTCAGTTTTATGACTAAGCATATAAACAAACATTGATTTTGACCAAACAAGATGCCACGGGTTTCCAAATAAAACATTCAATTCACTACACAAAACGACGAGGAGTCTGAAACGATCCAACAAGGTTTGAAAACATACTTTGACATGGAAGTATAATAATCATTTGAACTGATAAAACTAAGATGCTGAAACGATCCAATAAAAATACTTTTACCCAAAGAGAAGAGGGTAAATTATCATCATCTTCTTCAAATGTCCGGCAACCCTCTATCTTTTCATTCATTTCTTCTTGTTTCTTAAATTATACATGCCTTTGACCGCCTTTATCACCTTCTTTCCTTTTTCTTCCACCACCACCAGAATATTTTCAAAGATTTGACAAAGATGATCAAGATCGGTCAAACCATAGTAACCATAGAACAATTCATCCTTAAACTGATCCTCATAACTTTTCTCAAAAGAATCAAACTCGATTTCACCACCACGCGTGTAGAGTAATTTTTCAACATCAGGCTTCAAACAGGTTTCTCGTCTGAAATTTGCCACAGGAGCAGACATCACATATTCCTCCTCCCCTTCTCGCTCTACAAACAACACCACCCTTTCGCCCATCACACGAAGGAGCCGAGTAAAATCAGTCACACCTAAGGACCTCAGTGATTTGTTGAACTTTAGCTTGTAACAATATTCGAACATAGACCAATGAGACAATGAAATTCCGAGATAAAAGTCTCCAAGTACCTCTTGAATTTCTTGGTAGAAATCCGAGGATTGCGTTGACATATTTCTATTAGTATGTACCTGTTGATGGCCAATACATATAATTATCAGCATCTTTGTTCATCAAACTTACCGAAAGTTTATTTGTAATAAATTTTGGGACTCCGTGCTTCACATCCAGATTTGGGAAATCACTTATATTAATCTTGAAGTGCCTAAAGTTTGATCAGTTTACAGCGAACATGTGACCACTAATTCAGAAAGCTCAAAACGACAAGCCAGTTGAGAAATCCAATAAATAAAACTATAAAGATTTATAAGCCTATATATATTGTAAAGATTATGAGATTAGTCCCTACTCCAACTAATTTTATACTAAAGTACCTAGGATGTATCCATACGCGTCTTAAATGGCAAGACCAACCAAATGGTTTGGTCCCATTACTATCAGTCTAATAATAAACTGTTAGGTGCAATTCTGGAAAGCTAAAGCCATTCTAGAACTTAACCGAGGGAAACACCAAATAATGCCAAATTACACATATTATGTTTGTTCTAAGCGAACACATGTATTACCAGGTTTAATTTGCATTTTAAGGTTACAGGAAACGCCCGCAATAAAACAGAAAAACTATGTATACCAACACCAAGGAAATGATGGTCATATTTGTTATTCTTAGATCCAAAAAAGTTGTTACAGTACATTAAACTAACAAAATAATAAAGGACAATCATAAACCCTAACACAATCGATCAATATACTAGTGTTGCAAAATTCATAAACCCTAACACAATCAATCATAATCAATATACCGATTGAATGATTATAAAACAAACAGAAAAATGTATACGATGAGCTCACAATTGATTGAAATTGAAAAAGTAACTGATTCACGGATGGATATGATGAATATGTTGTTGGTGATGGTTGATTAGGATGACTACCCGACCCATGACAAAGGTGGGTTAGGTTTTTTTTTTGGGGGTGATATTGTTGCTTTTGCTTTCTTATTTTTCTTTTCTTTTAGTTTTGGCCCGAAACTATTTACTAATGAATTTGGGGGTGATATAGTCTTGGCCCAAATTTTGATAAGCCCCAATTTTACAGCTTATTTTGAGACTTGTCGGCTTTTATAAGTTTAGCATGATAAACTTATAAAAGCCGACAAGTCTCAAAATAAGCCACAAAATTGGAGCTTATAAAAAATAAGCCCAAATGGGCTTACGTCTAATAAGCTTGGCCACACACTCCCTTAGATGACAAATGTACCATATATCCCCAATTAAATGTCATATTCACCCAATTAAATTTTATAATGTCATACATACCCAACCAAAACATCAAATTTGTCATATCTACCCATTTGATTATAAAATCAATTAGAAACGGGTCTACTCAATTGAATTCCCGTTATAACCTAACAGTTTGTTCATAATATAAGCAACAAAAAAGTATTTTCCATTACAACTGAGAAATTGTATTCTTTCATGTTTCATATTTCATGTTTGGTCAATTGATTTAAATGTTACATTTTATTTTGTTTATAGCCATTGCAAAGCAAACACATGCTTTCTCTTAATATTGAACGGAATTCACTTATCTGATGGAGTCGACCTCATTTTTGGAATCAAAGTTATCTTTCAAGCATTAGTACCTGTGATTATCTTAGCTTGAATAGCATGCTTACCAAGTTTCTCCACTTGCAATCTAGTTCCATTACATGAACCATTTGCCTTATCTATATTTCGTAGTAACATGATAGGAAAACCAACTTTCAAGGCAAGCTTGTGGTTTGGAACACCAAAAAATCTTAAGTTGTTGTTTATATGTGATATGCTACTACTATTAGTATTAGGTTTATGAATTCGGAACGTACTGATTGAGGCGCACATGTCATCCTTCCTTTTCCTTGAATTGTAGCCTTTTTGACCGCCTTTATGACCTTCACTCTTGAGGGATTTGCTTCTTCCACCACCAGAATATCTTTCAAGACTTTACAAAGATCAACAAGACCGGTCAAACCATACGAAAGATAGTTCAGTTTCACCTTAAACTGTTCCTCGTATGAAACCTCAAAATATTCGAACTCGATCTCACCAGAATGGCTTCTGAGCAATTTTTGAACATTAAGCTTCAAAAAGACATTTTGTCTGATATCTACCAAACGAGCAGACATCACATGTTTCTCCTTGCTTCCTTTAACCAACACTACCATGCCCTTGTTGCGCATCTTTTCAACGAGCTCCTCATTCACAACTAAATCCAGTACTTTGTTAAACCTTTTCCTGTAACCACTATATAAGTGAGACAAACAAGACATTGGAATTCCATCATCATAGGTTCCAAGTAACGCTTCAAGCTCAACTAGTCTTTGATCAATCAAGACATCAATTTGGTCACAAATGTTTCGATTTTGCTGAGGTGAGGACAGCATTGACATATTTGTATACTTCCTTTTCTTACTGACCAACATTATCACCTTCGCTCCTTGGGGATCTGCTTCTACCACCAGAATATCATTCAAGACTTTACAAAGATGATCAAGATTGGTCAAACCATACGGAAAATAGTTCAATTTCATTTGAAACTGACGCTCGTATAAATCCTCAAAACATGTGAAGTCGATCTCACCAGAATTACTTTCGAGTAATGTTTGAACATTAGGCTTCAAATAGACATCTTGTCTGGCTTTTACCATATTAGCAGACATCACATGTACCTTCTTGCTTTCTGGCTCTTCAAACAACAACACCATGCCCTTGTCGCGCATCTTTTCAACGAGCTCCTTAATATTATTCACACCTAAGGACTTACAGTCCAGTGATTTGTTAAACTCTTGCAGGTAAACTCTCTCTAACCAAGACAAACAAGACAGTGGAATTCCATAACAATAGTTTCCAAGTAACGCTTCAAGCTCAACTAGTGTTTGATCAATCAAGACATCAACATCTAACGTCGGCAAGAATTTATTTTTCTTAGCCTTTATCACCTTCGCTCCTGGTTCTTCCACTTTGAGATCAATATAGTCACAAATGTTTGGATTTTGGTGAGACATATTTGTGTTAGTGATGTGTAGATCATAAAAGCTTGAATGTACCTGTTGATTGCCAAAAAAAATATAATTCTTAGATCCAAAAAAGTGTTTTTGAAAACTAATTAAGTCGAAAAACTATTCCATCCTACTACTGGTTATAAATCAACTGATAACCTGTAAGTTGTTACAGTACATTAAACTAACAAAATAATAAAGAATATACTAGTGTTGCAAAACCCTAACACAATCAATCATAATCAATATACCGATTGAATGATTATAAAACAAACAGAAAAATGTATACGATGATTGAAATTGAAAAAGTAACTGATTCACGGTTGTTGGTGATGCTTGATTAGGATGACAAAGGTGGGTTTGGGGGTGATATTCTTGCTTTTGCTTTCTTATTTTTCTTTTGGCCCCAAACTATTTACTAATGAATTTCGGGGTGATCTTGGCCCAAATTTTGATAGGCCCCAATTTTACAGCTTATTTTGAGACTTATAAAACCCAACTTGTTTTGACCCGTTTAAGACATCTTTTTTGCCCATTCTATCCATGTAACAAATCAATTAATCATTAGCACCAAATGTATGTTAAATACATAGTTGAGCACAGTTAATTTATATACTACCTCCGTCCCAAAATTATTGTCCCCTATTGACTTTTTCGGTCTTTACTTTTCAACTTTGACCTTAAGTATTTTTATTTATATTACATAATACTTGATACAAAATATATTAACGGATTGAGTTTTAAATGTATTTTCATTTGGTATAATTTTTATCAAAAATTGTATAACACAAACAAAAATATTTATAGTCAAAGTTGAGAAAGAAAGACCGAAAAAGTCTATAGGGGACAATAAATTTGGGACGGAGGGAGTAACAAATAAAATTAACAGACTCTAAAAAATACATTCTTTAATAACGTTAGGTCTTTCACAGTTAAAAAATTGATAGCAAAAGTATTACCTGGAGTTGCTTCTTGTTGTTGTTGTTCGAGAGGCTCACTGACATTGAGTTGTCGAGTCAATTCCTCATAAAATCCCCCTAGCGATGAGGAAGTTGCTCCTCCGCTTGTACCTTCACTGGCACCAGGTGATGAGCTCATTTTTAAAATAAACCTCCTCCTACAAAAAGATAGGATTTTAAGTAAAAGTTCTCAAATCATGCTTGAATAGTAAAAATAACATATGCACATCCAAAATGAACATAATATTTCAAAATAATACTCCAGGACCAGTAAGTAAATTCTATTAATCAACAGCCATCTGACAAAAACAACTAGTATAAAATGAAGGATCCTTAAAAGTGACAAGAGAAAATGAATCTTACAAGTTTGTTTGTTGCCTTTTCGGATTGTGAAAATGATAATGAATATGTGGTGATAAAATGGGGAAGAATGAATGTTAGGTTTGTGGGTAGTTGGGGTTGCTGAAATTGCCATTCAAAGTGTTTTAGTTGGAAGAACAGTGTTTGGAACTAGGCATGCAGGAATATGT
Organism: Artemisia argyi; assembly: GCA_030686995.1. Classification (NCBI taxonomy): domain Eukaryota; kingdom Viridiplantae; phylum Streptophyta; class Magnoliopsida; order Asterales; family Asteraceae; genus Artemisia; species Artemisia argyi. Next base: position 232,720,174 of record CM060676.1, on the reverse strand, counting down.
TGGGAAGGGAAATATTTTGTTAAAATTTATTATGGGGGTTTATACTAATATACTTTAAAGTTTAGACTACAAGAGTACTCAAAATAGTCGAGTTTTTTTATTTTATTATAGTCATTTTAAATTTTATTTAACAAAATGTAACACTTTGAAAAGATAATACTTTTACAAATTATTGTTTTTTAGGATGTTGGCATTAAAATGAAACCAAACAATACACGTAAAGCATAAACTCAAGTTATCTATACTTACTATATAGTGTATTTGGGACTATCATATAATTAGAAATGCTTAAAAATTTAGAATTTCACTTACTAATTATGGAAACAACCACCCCAACAATTTATAACCACTTCAACAACCACCCCCAACAATTTATAACCACCCCAACAACCAATTTCCACTACCCCACTTCCCTCCTCTTCACCCCAACAATCCGCCCCCGCATCGCGCGGGCACCTTTCTAGTAAACTTAAAAGCCCCATAGTGACAAGCTTATCACCAATAAGATCGTCAGCTATCTTCATTTTACATCCTCAATATAGCAACTTGAAAAATAAAAACAAAATAATAAACAATCATTGGCGGATCCAAGATTTTGAACCGTGTGGCACAATTTTCGGCTCGCTTCGCTTCATAAATAGGTCTAAATTTTAGTTTCCACACCACCTCACCTTACAACTCATTCTTTTATTTTTAAAAAACTAAAACTTTTGTTTGTAAATTAAAAACATTACATAGATAATTATAAACATAAATGCATGAAATATAAAATGTAAACATTTCATAGATAATTAAAAAAAAAAAAAAAAAAAAAAAAAAAAAAAAAACCTTAAATGGCAAATTCCATCTCGCCTTGATCATCCGATATGGTTGGTTTTTATAAGGTTAGTTTTCGTAAAAAAACGAATGTGGTCGGAAGTTTATTTGTTGGTTTGACGGTGTTTTGAAACGGAATGTTTCTTCGAATGTTGACGTTTTGTGTTTCGGGAAGTGTTTTGTTGAGACATTTTGTAAATCAAATGATATTGAGAGTGTTAGATATTTTGACTTCAACTCCTAAGGGTATTTTGGTCATTTTGTTAGTAGCCTAAGAAGTATCAGGAAACTAGTATGTCGCTGTTTTTTTATTGTATGTCGGTTTCTCTTATATATAAGAATAGTAGATAGAACTTTGTACTTAGACTCACTTCATAATTTTGTTAATAAAATTACCAGCTTTTTGGTCCCAAATTATGATGTTCTGATTTTCTACTCATGTTCTGAATCTGTTGCTGGTCTTTGGTTTTTTGCCCCTTTAGAATATCCTTCCCTAATCCTAACAAATTGGTATCAAGAGCCACTCGATCGACTTGAAGCAAGCTACAATCGTTGTGGGTTATGAATCCTTTGTGTTGGTTTGATTCATCCCTTTTTGGTTTATTTCAAGAATCAGTTTCTTGAACTCGTTGGAGTTTTAGTTTGTGTTTGGTGGCTGCTGATTCGATTGGTTAGAAGTATCAGGTTTGTTGTTTTGTTATTGTTCAATCGATTTTGCTTCTGCTCGTATGATAAGTTGAAGGTGTTTGTTGATTGGGAAATTGGATAGTTAGAATTTGTATGTTGAATTGATCGGTTTATGTAGAGATTGTATAATCTCTGTTTTTTGATCGATTAGTTGATTGGGATTTAGATTAATCAGAATTTGGTTTGAAGAATGAGTTTGTATGTGGGTTTGGGTTTGTATTTGTCGATTCGTTTTTTGGATTCGATCATTCATAGATATTGCCGATTGTTTGAATTAGTATTTAAATATGCTAAGTTTTGATTGGGTGATTCTTAGTGAATGGGTCGGTGGAAAATTTAGTTAGATTTGGTGAATGACAATTTGGTATTTGCTCGCTCGTTGTAAGGACAGTAGCAGCAAGACAAAACCAGAAACACAAGTTCAGAATAGGAGTATAAGTATAAGATCAGAGGTTAGAAAACAAATAATGATATTTTGTTAAACATGTTAGAAATTTGTTTCTTTGGTGATCTTAGTATCCATTTGTTTTGAGTTATAAGCCGTAATTCTTATTGTATAAATGGGTCATTGGAATTATTATCCGTATCGGGCATTTAAATTATTAGAGCTCGTTCGTCAAGTTATTCATTAACTTGAATTTGTTTGATATTTGGATAATAAGTTTGAAGTTGGACCGTGATACTTATCAATAAGTGGGCCATTAGAATTTGAATTTGGTATTAGCATTTGAAGATCGATTTGGTGTTTGAAGACTTGGTTCAAGTCGTTATCGATTTGGTTTTTGAAGACTTGGTTCAAGTCATTTGAAGTTTGTTCGATCATTTGGAATTTGTCAGTTTGGAAATTTGGATATTCATTTGCCAGGCTTTTAAAGTTTGCGGCCTGAATTTGATTGTCACAGGTGAAGATCGTTTGAACCGATTTGTTTATTCGGTTAGCAGTTTTGAATTTGTTGGCTAACATTTGATTGTTCGTTTTGAAGTCATCGGCATTTGTTTTGGATCGATTTTGTTTCGGATAGCTTTTGAGAATTGATCGTTTGATTTGAAATTGGCTAGTATCTCTAGCATTTGGAAGTTTGAATTTTTGATTTGAAACAGGTGGAGGAGTTGAACTCAAGGTGGAGATTGTTAGATATTTTGACTTCAACTCCTAAGGGTATTTTGGTCATTTTGTTAGTAGCCTAAGAAGTATCAGGAAACTAGTATGTCGTTGTTTTTTATTGTATGTCGGTTTCTCTTATATATAAGAATAGTAGATAAAACTTTGTACTCAGACTCACTTCATAATTTTGTTAATAAAATTACTAGTTTATTGGTCCCAAATTTTGATGTTCTGATTTTTTGCTCATGTTCTGAATTTGCTGGTCTTTGGTCTTTTGCCCCTTTAGAATATCCTTCCTTAATCCTAACAGAGAGTTTGTGAGTATATAAAATGAAAAGATGTGTTTATAAATTTTGAGGTTTAGGAGTATTTATAAGTAACAAAATGGTAGTGAGATTTTTTTTAAGTGTGCAGTATCCGTTAGAAGTGAGGGGCCCACTTTTGCAAAAAAAAAAATGAGTAGTCAAAGGCTCACCATTCGTCCACTTGTTTTACCTTCCTCAATCACAATGGGGTGGCGCATGATCTGGGTGTTTCACGGATGCTCACGAGCTACTATTGTGGGTAGCCTAACAAAAAAAGTATGTTTACATGTATAACTCATAAATAAATATATACAAAAATATATAAAAAAAATTATAAAAAGCTTTAATTTAAGTCAACTAGGTTGAAGTGCAAACAACTTGAAAGTACTGTAAATGAGCTAAAACAACAAAAAGATTCACTGAATAAGCTCAAATAAGCTAATTAGCAAATCCAATTACCACTAATAACAAGCAGACCTATGGGACAAGTTGCAAGCTTGTATAAGCTAAGGGCATAAGCTCTATAGCACAAAAAAAGCCTGGAACCAATGAGCCAGCTTGTTGAGCTACTCAAAAAGTCCAAGGATCCACAGTGGGGCCCACAGAGAAGCTCTACAAGAGCTTGTGGACATGGCTTATACACACTGAGCACTCAGTGTAACTGATGACATGGGACAAGATAGAAAATCTAAATAAGCATCAAAATGAAAAGTAAGCATTATCATAAAGAGCTGGCTAGGAGAGCATCTCAAAAAACCTAAAAACAAGTTATGGGGCCCACTGATGAGGCCTGTGGGTCCCACAGAAGTTGGGGTATTGGGGAAGTCTGTTGTGCAGCAGGGGAGGTCTCACTTTGAGGTTTCATGGATTCTACAAGAAAAATTGCAAAAATCTAATAACTATGGGATTTCAAAGATGAGGTGGGAGACTATATTTCCTGAAAAGCACAAGGCCCAAAACCTAGCACAAAAATCACAATAATTTATGCCATTTTTGATATTTCTGCCTAAACTTGCAATTTGACTTTTTCTAGAAACATGTAACTTTGACTTATTTGGATTTTGATTGCTCCTAATGAACTGAAAACATGATACTAAGCTATAATAAAGCTAATCTAACCTAAATCTACAAATTATGAGCTAATGTGAAGGTTTATGGGTATCAAATCCCACACAGTGGACAGTTATGAGGTTTCTAAGGTGATTTTGACTTTTTATTAAACTACTACTGAATTTTATCACATAAGTAACCTATTAGGACCTATATAAACATGAAACAAACCGAGATAACACCACAAACTCAATGGAACACAAGGAATGCACCTGATCCAAACACACCTTAAAAAGGGCTGATTTGTGACTTTTAAGGATTTGGACTGATTTATACCAAGACACCAATTCAAAATGTTGTAAAATGATTACATGGACTTATTCAAGCATAAAAGCATATATGATAACAACATATTCTCATGAATTACTAACAAGTATTTTAGGCAGTGAAATGCAAAAACTTGAGCATCAATAGGTTACACTAACAAATGAGGACAACTGACATTAAATCATTCCATAACACTTAAATAAACATAAGAACACAGATAAACACAGTATAGAATAGTGTAAATAGTAAATGCTAAAAAGTGAAAATAAAGGCTTACAAATGGATTCCAAGCAAAACAATGAACCAAGGTACCACTACTAGCCTAACACCTCCCCTGAGGTCTCTATTGCCATAAGAATCCAAAATCCACAGGCTCCTTTGCTTCAATCTTTCGCATACACTGATTTTTGAATTTTTAGACTATTTATTTGGTATTTTTGAGAGTTTATAGTAAACTGAATGAAAGCAAGCCAAAAGACTTAGGAAGCTTATAAAAGCTTTACAGTAACTTAAGTGAGCTTATAGGATCAATAAACAACAACTTTTAACCACTTTTAAATAAAAATGAGAATTTGATAAGAAAATGCTAAAACTGAGTTTGACAAGAGAAATTGAAATTAAGATTAAAGGAAGATTAAATTACATCAAAAGGACTGATTACAACTATCTTTAACTAAAAATTACAATTAGAAATGCAAGATTACACTAATATGATTTTAAAAAACTAAACTACAACTACACTAGTTAACTAACTCCCTTATTTGCTTGTTTTCTGACTTATAAGAGTCCATGTGGTCTTCTGAATCTATCCCACCTTAATTGGAGCTGTTGGATTACTTTGATTTGATCCCAGCCATCAAAAACAATTTTGGCGGGAAAATTGATTGAACCAATTTGACAGTTTACTTGGAGGATTATAGGGACAATAAATGTTTCTTGGATGTTGTGGAAGTCAAGGGAACAAGATATGGGAGAGCTGAGGTGGATGAGGGGGGAGGTTGAGTGTGACAGTGAAGGTTGCAGTCAAGTGGGATGGAGGATGGTGGTGTTGACTAGTAATTTGACCGTTTGACCCTGGGGTGTTGACTGGGGATATATTAAAACGGGGGAATGGGGTTTTGGGCTTCAAGGGATTGGGCCTGGGGCTGGATCAGGTTTGTGGATTTGTTTTTGGGTTTATTTGTAACTTAGGTCCGTTTGGTTTGGTAGTTTAAATAAGACAAGGACCAAACTTGTAAACTGCTAAAACTTGAGGGGCCTTGTTTGCCATCTTTCCAAACTCAATTCAAAGGACTAAACCTGCCACAAATCAATAACACAAGGACCAAAGTTGATAATTTTCTATTTTAAAACTTCCAAGGACCTTTTATGTCAATTTTGGATTTTGAGGGGTAAAAGTTGCCAGTATGTGAAAACTTTCATCCAGGGATTAATTTTGAACAAGTTTGATTATCAAGGACCAAAGTTGACTTTTTATTCATTTTAAACCTTCAGGGACTAGTTTTGCCAATTTATAAAAGTTGGGGGACTGAAACTGCCAATTATGCAAACTTTGATCATTTTTTAATCTGTTTTTACTCATTTTGCATCTGGAACATATAAAACACAATTTTGAAATATTTTTAGTATTTTGATGCATTTTTGAGTGTTTTTAAATGTTTTTGCAGTTCACATTGACCACAAATGATGAGTGTTTGAGCACTCATCACATAACCACCAACATTACCTCATATTCCTAAGCCAGATTCAACTCTAAATTCAACATAAAATAAGGTTATGGACTATACAGTCTATGACAGTTTGCCATCAACTAAAGGTGTTATCTGTGGGTTAGACTACTTTCATAATATGGTTAGTTACTTGCTCATTCTTCCTATTTGTGAATACTATATCGATTGTTATTGTTTGTACATTGATAAGACAAAACAAAGTAAAGTTTTTTTTACCTATAACATTATATATGTTTTACATGCAAAAAAATTTCTTTCAGAATCTACTACAGTATTGTTGTTCGGGATTCTTCTTTTTCTTCTACATATTGTTAAGCAAAATCAGCTTTGATGTTATTTTAGTAGAAAAAAAAAGCTCCCACAAGTATTTTAAAATCAAATCCAAACACAGAAACACTAGTTTTTCATAATTAGTCATTTATAATACAACTTGAGTGCGATTCTCTCTCATGACGATTAGGGTTGTTAGTTGGGTTGGTCGGGTTTGGGTTCATTCAGGTTATGTTGTAATTAGACATGAAACAAGGGCCGTCTTATTTAATGCTGACTAGACCTGTGAACAGTTATCAAACCTGAAAACGTGACTGAGATACGTTCTCAAGCTAGAGTAGAAATTTTTTTAGTGATGACTTGAGTTTGCCCTACTTTTAGTTATTTGTTTCTGTTTTCATTAGGCTGAAGTCCTTTTATATGTTGATTGTACTCTTTTTTATGATTATGTTATATGTTTTAGATTATTAGGTTAGTTAGGATGTTATAATGAGACAGTGTGTGGTCCGAATGGAGCTGTTTGCCGTTGTAAATAAGGCGCTGTGGAGATATTGGGATTTTGGTCTTTGAATGTATTTTTAAGTGGATTGATTTCTCTGTCTCTGAGTTATTTGAATGAATCACTAGCGTCTTACTAATTATTGTGCAGGAGCATTTGTCAAATTTGTCTCTAGAGGCACTAATTGGTAAGTTTTTCAAAATATTGTTTGATGATAATAAACCTAAGGTGTAACAATAAACCTTTATAATACTTGTTTTATTGTTGAAACCCGACGACCACCACCTGGTTTCAGTGTAGCTAAACAAGCTGAATACAGATTTAAACATGCTTCTCCGAGACCAACCAAAGAGAGAGATAAGGGGGTTGAAGTTCAAGTGAAAAAAACACAAACCAAACCCGGCCTTCCCCCGTTTTCTGTAAAGAAACCTCTCACTGTATTGAGGAAACCCTCCATTAAAAACAAACCTTCCTCTATATATAAAGATAAGACTCGTGTGGGTGTACATTCCACCACCAAGAAACCCCAGGTATGTTATTTAATCAAGTTTATGAGTCAGTTTTGATGTTTAATTTAATTAGCTGGAATATAACTACAACCACATATAGGATATAGTGAAGGTTTCTCCTGTTAACATGACTTTGTTAGAATAAAAACTTAGGACTAAACTATTTGAATCTGAAGCATATATCTACTTTGATGTTTTTGAATCATTTTTTAATCAAGTTTTGTAACTAGGTGTAATATAACTAGGTGATATATATAAACAGACCACTTTTAGGATACAAGCGAATAAAAACTTAGGACTAAACAATTTAAATCTGAAGCATATATGTTTAATCAGAGCAACTATTGCCAAATATACAATATGGCTTTTATCTTAACAAAAGCTATAAATATTAAATATAAGCAGAAATATCTCTTGGAAACAAGTTAAAATTGAACCTCTGACTTAACAGGTAGACGCTGGACCAAATAAATGTTTTGCTGATAAGCCAAGTGCTGATGTTTCTGCTTGAGCTTCATCTAGCTCACACGTGGTTGATGAGGTAGAGTTATCTTACAAAATTTGGAGAATGCATGAACACTACATGCCTTTTACTTAATTTCATGTTTGATGTTATTGAATCCCACCTTTAAGTTTACCATGATTTGTTATTGTTGTACTAATTATTGTGCATGAGCATTTGTCAAATTTGTCTCTAGAGGCACTAATTGGTAAGTTTTTCAAAATATTGTTTGATGATAATAAAACCTAAGGTGTAACAATAAACCTTTCTAATACTTGTTTTATTGTTGAAGCCCGACGACCACCCAAGCCTAACTTTAAAGAAATGAAAAAGAGATTTGAAGACATGAAAAAAAAGGCTAGAACCTGAAATGCAAATGCGCAGGGTTTCTCATGAACCAAAACCTCAGATATCTGCAGTTGAGGTTGGTAGTTAACATTCTTAAAGAACTACTGTACTATTTAGGTGAGTTAAATTAATTTATATCCCAAGCTTTTACTTTTTTGTGTCTTTGTTTGCAGGAACAACTTCTTCAATTCTTTAATTCTGCTGACAAGTTAGTATTCACTTTTTTCTCTCTTTTTGTTTACTTCATCTTTTATTTCCTCCGTACCATTATTCTAAATTATAATTTGTGCAACTAATGTCGTTCCCTTCTTTTTGTTTTGTACCAGAGAGGCCTTGTTAAGGGTTCAGGTAAAACTTTCTTCAATATAGCTGAACTGTTTTATATATAGTATTTGATTTGATTTACACTTTTGAGCACTAAAACCTAATGTTTCGGCAGGGTATTGGAAAGGCAAGAGCTACCACGATTATAACTTCCCGTGAAAATGGACCTTTCAAAAGTGTAAGAAATGATTATGTGCTTATATGAATGCATATAGTCTTCTTATAACGTTATAATCAACTTTTTGCTAATATATACACCTATGTTCCATTTTGCAGATTCAATCTTTACTGGACGTAAATATTCCAGAAAGACAGGTAACGTACTTCTAACTTTGTATCGTTCAAGGTTAAATTAGTTACGAAGTTACAAATATGATGACTTACGGGTGAAGGTTTGGGGTTTAAATATCATTTTTTATGCTAGTTTAGGTTTTAAGTTATGGATATGATTGACGGAATAGGCTGGGGCTGAGGCTTATATTATAAGTCAAAAGATGGAGTTTATATTTTTATAAAGTTGTTTGGCGAATTAGTTGGAGCTGAAGCTTATTAATTTAAAATCGTAAAAATACATCAAATTAGGTTAAGATATATTTTCGGCTTTTGCGTGATAATATATTATATTTTTAAGAGTATTTAAGTAATTTAACTAGTCATAAGCCCCTTTAAGCCCTTTTCTATAGGCTTGGGCTTATGAAGGCTTATGACTTATTTTGTAAGCCATAAACCTCGTGACAAACGAGACTTATTTTATAAGCCCAAGCCCCAATAAGCCCTCATAAGCCCCGTGCCAAACATAGCCAATGTTTGGCGAAATGGGCTGGGGCTGGGGCTAGGGCTGGGGCTGGGACTTATATTATTAGCCGAAATTAAAATTTGTATTTTTATAAACTTGTTTGGCATATGAGCTGGGGCTGAGGCTTATTATTGCAAAATTACTAAAAAAGATATAATCAAATGGGTTTTTGAATATGTTAGATATTTTTGTGGGTAAATAAGTAATTTATTTTTCAAAAGCCTCGGGATAAAGTTTTTATCCCTTTTATGGGGCTAAAGTTTTTAGCCGACTTATTTTATAAGCCCTTTCATAAGCCCCATGACAAACGAGACTTATTTTAAAAGCCCAAGCCCCTATAAGCCCTTTGCCAAACAGAGCCTATATAAGCTTTTGTTTAGTCTTTTTGGTCTGAGATGTTTGATTCACGCACATCCGTTGTACTTAATTTTTTTTAGTAATGAAATAGAGGTTAGCGATGAACACTTGCAGATGTACTCGAGATTACTTGATACATATTGTACTAGAAATGTTGGTTACAAATGAATGATCACAAATGAAAAGTTATGTATTTATAGTAATGGCTACGATGGTTGTAGAATTTTCTAATACTAGTATCTTGGATATTTGTATGGAACAATCTAGATTAGTACTATATCATTCTTTATTAAGTATCTAAGATATTTGTATGGAATAACTGAAGAAACCAAAATCGAGAAAACCCGAAACCAGAAAATTTCGCTTATCACGGTTCGGTTTCGGTTTTTTATTTTCATTTATCAACGGTTACTCGAACTGAACCGTGTATAATATACATGTATGTTTCAACGAATTCTTCATAAAAATGTACAAGTATTATTTATATTATTGCACTACTTTTATCGTATAACACATTTTTACTTACCTAATGTGATATGATTAAAGTGATTGTAACCTATAAACGTCAAATAAATAATATTACTTATTTTGTTACGTATGATAAATTGGGTGTTTTTATTGCAATGTATCAACTTTACTATGACTTTAATATCTTTAATGTTATTTAATTTTACTACAATGAGATATTATATTCTAATTTATGTTATTGTTTGCCCAATTCGATTCGACTATTTTTTTTAAAATGGATAACCATGACTAGGGTTGAGCAAACCACCTGAACGGACTGGACCGATAGAGACCTGACTGGACCGGACCGGACCGGACAATCAGATTCGGTCCAGTCCTCGGTCTCGGCTTTTAGGCATATTCGGTCTCGGTCTTGGTCGGTCCGGTCCGGTTCGGACCACAAACCGACTATTTTGCCTTGTTGGACTGGACCGATCAAGACCGGACCGAACTGGACCGGTCCTCGTTCTCGGTCGGTCCAGTCCGAGACCGATGTTCTGCCCTAATTGTGGGTAATCGCTCATTTCGGGTATCTATATGTCCGGCTACCCGCCTAGTAAGATAGTAAAATAAACTACCTGCACCGCTAGGGATAATTACTTAAAATCTCCAACTAAATCGAGTCGAACCACCCCGTAAACACCTAGTATAGTATATGATGTAACTCATGTAAGTAATGTAATGTAGAAAATGTCCATATTATTTATTTAGAGTCTTAGAACAGGTCAAAGCTCGTAAACACCTAGTATAGCATTCTTTAGATTATTATTATTATCTTTTCCTTACTTATTACTCTCTACGTCCTAATTTACTTGTCTACTATTGACTTTCGAAGTCAATTTCATTTAACTTTGACTTTAAATTATTCTTTTTGTGTTATACGAGTACAATAGTTTATGCTAAAGATATGAATAGATTGATTTTCAAATGTATTCTTATTATCATAATTTTTATCAAGTATTATATAACACAAAAATAATAATTTATTATAAAAATTGTATAATAAAACGAATATAAAAGTCAATAGAGAACAAATAAATTGAGACGAAAAGAGTAGTTATCTTTTTATGTTATTGCAAGCAGTGTGTAAGTAAAATGTAAGTAATCTACTAATAAAGAAAAGGCCCAGTCTTAGAAGAGGTCAAAGCCCACACACACTATCATCATTCTTCTTCTTCTTCTTGATCATCAAAAATTCAGTCACAGTCACATTGATTCAACCTAACAAACAGCAATAATACCGTATCATGTGCTGCTGCTGCTGCTGGTTTAATGTATGAGTCTGTTATTTATTATCATAAATTATTTTATAAGCATGACTCTGTTTGATTGCTTTCAACCCCGCCCCAAACGCAAACTCAATGATTACGTCATCAACACCAACCATCCGGATCATCATAATCGTGATTATAATAATTACAATAATTATAATAATGATATTGATGATGATCTGCCCTCCTTGAATACTAGTGATAGTAGTAGTAGTAGTATTCATAATAAAAAGGCTTTTTGTACTAGTTCACAAATTCAGTTATTCGTACGGATGATTAATGGTAAGACACTAGTGATCCATTCAAATAGCCCCTCAGATACGGTCAAATCACTCCATTTAAAAATACATTCCAAGACCAAAATCCCAATTTCTCAACAGCGCCTTATTTATAACGGCAAACAGCTTGAGTGGGACCACACTTTGTCCCACTACAACATCCCAACCAACTCTTCGCTCCAATTCTCTATCAAAGTCCAATCCACTCGTTTCCCCAAAGCCTATCGGCTCCTCGACGAGTTACTCCGCTTCATTCGCGGACTTATCAATGACGAAACTCACGAAACGTTTACTTATCCTTATATCCAGTACTTACTTGATAATTTCCTTAAAATGGTTAACCGTGATATCGACGCGGCGTCTGATTATTTTGACATGTTTGTTGCGTCTTGTGCCCCCGAGGCGCTTGTTATGCTTTATGTTTGTGATAAGCAACGCGCGCTTGATTCTGTTAAGCATTTTTTTACTTCTAGTAAGGATGAGTTGGAGTTGAATGTTTATTGTGAATTGTTAGCGCCTATTGTTTTGCACTTTTGTAAACTGCTTCGTAAAGCTGTTGTTGATGATGATGATCCTTTGTATGAGTTTTGTCGGGGTACTTTAGGATCAATGCTTAACGACGAAACATGGGTTAGTAGTAGTATAATTGCAGTTCATGATGTTTTCCCGTTTGTTGATGAGCTTGCTAATAAGCTGTCACGGGATTTGGTTTCGAGTGTAGACTTTATTATTGGCCCGTCTTCTACTGACGTTCATGATTTTGAAAACTTTTTTCGGTTTGTAATCAAAGCGATTGTTGACCCAATGGCTTTAGAGGCGCTCATACCAGTTCATTACCACCGTAACCACCCTTGGTATAATCACCAGCTTAGCTATCTTTATTCTCTGTTTCTTGATTTGTTGGAGAAACTGCAAACGTGCCTTGCTAAAATGGAGGACGATATCAAGTTTAACCCGAAATTTAAAAGAGACGGCGGATGGGATCAGTACTTTTCTATCTTGAAGCTGTTGCATTACATTGCTCAACTGTACGAAGGTGCGGAAGAGATTTTTTGGACGAGTTTGAAGCCTAACAAGGCTGCTTTTAGCTATATAATTGTTAATTATGCAAAGAGGGGTCACGGGGATTATAATTGGATTCTTGACCGTAAAGATATGACAGACTTTAAATTGAGGAGGCATTTGGTTATGATGTTGCTTCCGGAGGTGACACATGACTATAACGACCTCCACGAGATGCTTATCAATAGATCAAATCTGTTGGCGGAATCGTTTGAGTCCATCACAGGAGCAGAGATTGCTGCATTGCACGGTCCAATGCATATAGGGTTTATAAATGAGGAAGCTACCGGGCCTGGTGTATTACGTGAATGGTTCTTGCTGGTATGTCAAGCTATATTCAATCCTCAAAATGCATTATTCGTTGCTTGCCCAACTGACAGAAGAAGATTCTTTCCTAACCCGTGTAAGCTTCAATTTTCTATCTCTGCCTATATATCTATATATATTTTTCTCTGTATTGCTCTATGTTTTTTTTCTTCATGTGTTTGATATATTGGCCAGCAAATAATACACATGTTGGTCTGGCTGGTTGTGCGGGAATACTAAACAGGTGTAGTTCCAGGTCTTTTTTTCAATGCTCAACAGTAAACCATTGTTTAAGAGACTAGGACGTTGGGCACCTAGATCAGTTACTTAGATTGATTAAAACTTCTATCATTATTTCTGCGGAGAAGTACAGGATTTACTAGCTGAGCAGTATGCCTTAGGATTCCAATTTTGAGTTCACGCACCAGTCTTTGGTTTTCTCCTATTATGCTAAACTGTACTATATTCAGAAGGTATCCAACTTGATTTCTTGAGGTTGATAGGTCTAAGAAGGCCTAACGTTTCACCAGTTGCTTGGAATAGCAATTTTTTGTTACGTATTGTGTGATAATGTAATTAGTGTAATGTGAAGCAAGCTTTTGAGTTAAATTAATCCACATATGGTAAACTATATGCTAAAACTTCTGTTGATAATATTTGGAAACTATGAGGTCACATTGCTAGGAAAGAGTTTATTTCATGATGGCAGTGGTGCGTCTTTTTCCCAAGTCTAGGCATAACTTACAAACCATTTAAAATAATGTGTTGGAATAATAAGTTACCTACATTACTGAATTCAAAACTATTTTCAATAAGTATATCAGTCATATCTGTGTCTTTTTAAGAATTGCGAATTATTCACCAAATCTGCTTTTATATCACAAATTTTTAGATGACATCGAAATGAAGTTACATGTATGTACAACGTCTAGTAATTTCTGTTTTGTTTCATCTTTGCAGTATCTAAGGTGGACCCAATGCACCTTAAATATTTTATCTTTGCAGGCAGGGTTATTGCCCTAGCCTTGATGCGTAAGATGCAAGTTGGCATTGTATTCAGTCGAGCATTCTTCTTGCAGTTGGCTGGAATTGATGTTTCTTTGGAAGATATAAAAGATGTAGATCCGTACTTGTATAGCAGCTGCAAGCAGATACTGGATATGGATCCTTGTGTGATTGATCAAGACATCCTTGGTCTAACATTTATTTGGGAGGTTGAAGAGTTAGGATCCAAGAAAGCTGTGGAGCTTCTTCCTGATGGAAAAAATATTAGTGTAAATAGTGTAAATAGGAAAGTATATATTGATCTTCTCATTAGACATCAGTTTGTGACGTCTATTGCCAAGCAAGTGTCCAAATTTGCTCAAGGATTTGCAGATATTGTTTCAAACGAAGAAACCAGGAAGTTGTTTTTTAAGAGCTTAGAGTTTGAAGATCTTGATGGGATGTTGCATGGGAGTGAAAGTGTTATCTCTGTAGATGATTGGAAGGCACATACAGATTATGATGGCTATAAGGAGACTGATCCCCAGATATGCTGGTTCTGGGAGGTATGTGCACCTCCTTTCTTGACTTGATTTTGCAAGGCTGTTTCAAACCAGTCTTTTTCATATTTTAGCTGCGTTAGCTAGTGATTAAAATGTCAATTAGTCACAAATATTGTATTTTACCAGCATAGCTAACATTAGAACAATACTTACACTGCAAAGTATTGTTAAAATCTTAAGTGAATTTCCGGGTACTCTGTTAACTGGTTCTGTATCATTAGGTGCCTGTTCACACGCTATAGGGAATTCTGTAGGCTAAACCTCCTAGATCTCTAAACTGTTTCCTCTTCGACATTCAATGTCCAGTCATGTTTTTTCTAAAATAATTCACTTCTGTCCATTGGACACCACATTTCTTAGAATGGGTTACTACTTTTGCTATTACGTGAGTTCTCTTTTTGGTTACTTTGTTTTTAGCAAGACCAATGAATGATCATGAAGACCGTGTTTGCCTCAGAAATTAAGTCATGTGATACTAAAGTAACTGTTGTGGTCAAGTTACTGTCTGTTTCACGGAATCGGGCCTTAAGCTCATAGTACTCCCAGCCTACCTAGTGCCAACTGGCATGACCTCATGACTGATCTGGCAACGTGTCCACCATTTCTGAACTATAGTAACAGTGCTGTTGACAGGCATTTTACAGTCTAATGAGGCTTATGACAAAACTGTAACTTGGGGATGCCCTCGTAATGTTGTTAGGATCTGATTGATGCTCTGTGTTACTGTATAGTACTTTGTGGGTCTCAACTAGCTTAAAAGTTAGGATTCAATAATGTAGAAAATAGTTTTGAATTCAGGACCCCTTCCGCTCGGTGTTACGTACTGTCTTATGCTTGATTTGATTTTAGATACAGGGTAATGAAAGTACCTCCTGGAAGTTGGTAATTAGTGTTGTATTGAAAGTACATCTGGCAGAAATAAATGTGTAAAAAAGTTGAGTTGCAACAAAATGTCTGGGCAAAAGTTAATGAAGTAAATATAACACTGTCCAAAATCTTTCTGTCATGTATCTTGCTTGGACAATAGTTCACATGTTTTGGATTCTGTGACGTGGTTAAGGTTGGATTCTCGATACTTTACCTTGGTGCTTCCTACTTGGGGACTTGTTTCTGCTACATGTTTTCTTGGTTTTAAGGCCTTAATCTCGGTTGATTGTTGCTTTGAGCTATTCTACGTTATCTTGGTTATCTATGCTGAAATGGACCTCAGCAAGTGGACTTTTTCCAACTGTCACTTGTTCTTAGTTGATTTCTCTGTGGCAATTCTTTGGTTCAGTATTCATGGTAATGCCAATGAAGGAACTAGAATATACCTTGAAGCAACACTTCATTTAATAAAGTGTTTGGCCCTTGGTTTCTAGCGTTCTTGTTTTAGGTAAAGCTAAACATGTATCAGAAAGGAGGAGACTGAGTAACATCAGTGGCTGTTAGATATATATGGGATATCTTATAAAGTAATGTTGCCTTGTAGCCTGAACATCTAGTAGCATCATCTTGTTCTGAATAATCTGCTGCCATATTGGAATTTCTTAATAACATTCATTAGGAGATGCTAGATATATTTGTCATAGAAGCAAAAAAAGCAGTTTCTCATATAACTTTCAGTAGAACAAAGAAGAGGGATTTCAGAAGTTATTTTCGGAGGACAATGATCATGATCATGATCATGATGATCATCATCATCATCGTCATCTAGTGTTTGTTAAGATAGATAATTGTGTGGTGGTTTAGGCAGCTTAGGTATTCATATTCTATTCCTGAGTCCTTGCTGCTTAAGCATGCATTGTGGACTATGTTTAATTCCAGATAAGAGGGGCAATGTATTGAGTGATCGAATAAAACATACTGATGTCATTTGTGTTTAAAAGCATATCCACCATCCTCATAAGTCATAAACCTTATATTAATGATTTTGCTATTCTTTTGCCTAAAATAGCTGTCATGATTGTCTAAATAGCTGTCATGATTTTTTGCCGTTCTCTAACCTGAATTACTGATAACAGATTGTTGGGGAAATGAGTGCGGAGCAGAGAAAGGTTCTGCTCTTCTTTTGGACGTCAGTGAAGTATCTACCCGTAGAAGGGTTTTGCGGTTTAGCTTCAAGGCTATGTATAACCAAAACCAATGAGACCATTGACCTACTGCCTTCTTCTCACACATGCTTCTACCAAATTTGTTTTCCTGCTTACCCATCAATGACTGTCATGCAACAACGCCTTAACATTATCACTCAGGAGCATATTGGTTGCAGCTTTGGAACATGGTGAAAGATCTGCATCAGTTTGTACATAGAATATAGGGTAAATTTTTATGATTTTTTTAATAGCTAGATTGCATCATGCTTTTGTTGGTGGCATTTAGTAGTTGTTAGGTGACTTAGGTCTAGTTCCTATTGCCCAACTGTTTATACATAGTGTATATCATAACATAAGGAAGGTAGTTTTTTTTAATCTTTTATCGTCTCTTCTGGTCTTCATATGTAAATATAAAGGTGATTTAGAACTCTGTAATGCAGCTATGGAAGGAAGCGTTAGGCTTGGGTTTATTTGTAACTAGTCTGGTCAAGATCGTGGCTGAAGCACAATGTTAACTGGGAACGTGCCCCTTTGGTTGATTGGACCATAATTTGGGACGCGCATGTATTAACGTTTTTATTTATTTTTCTTTATTTTATTTATTTATTTATTTATTTTTTCTGGAAAAAGAGGAATATATTAGCACCAAAGTTATAAACCGAAACCAATCCATGGCAAACCATGAAGAATCCTCATGGCAACACGGATGGGCTAATACAACAGACACAATACCTATAAACTAGACTACACTATAACTATCCAACCTGTAACATACTAAGCCTGCAACCACCCTGCTCACAGTGAAACAAACCAAATAAGTAAATAACCATAACAGAGAACAAGAAAACAGACTTCAGCAACAACATCAACTAGCCATCAAGCTATCCGGCCTCGTAAGATCAGGAAACTTACCTTATGTAGCTTACACACCAGAGATATGTGAGAACACTCCGTAATATAACAAAACTGCCTCAACTAGACCCATGAAGGCCACACATAAACCCGGCTATCAACTACAAATTACAAAGATCTGATCCACTTCCTCTTGATCAACCAAACACACCCAAACCAACAACTACTCCATAACAAACAGAACTCACACTGATTCAGGAAACCTTCCTTATGTGAAATACTTAACCGATAGAACAAGACACAAAAATTCATAACAAGCTGCCCCACAAGGACCCACTCATCCATGAAAAAATGAATCAAAAATAAAGATTCTCCTTCACAAGGTACAAGGCCATCTGAAATCAAACATAACTGCAATACCAAACATCTTTCAAAACCATCCAATAGGCCTACTGAGACAACACGTATCAGCTACTATATTCATGACTTGCAGCAGTAGCTTATGAACATAAACCATATGCAGAGGGGCAACAAGCTAGAACTTTAAAGATAGAACGAAGCACCTATCAGACAGGAAACTTCATAAACTGAAACAATCCTACAATTACAAGAAAGTCCCCAGGGAAGTAGTCCCATCTTTCATGACTCGCTAGCCTGAGACCAACTTATAAAGGAGGATTTTCAGTTAGTATAAGCCATCTATCCAACCCATATAATTCAAATGCCAAAAGCCATCTGACTATAAACCTTGTGTGCGCATATTAACGTTTAAGTCTTACGGTACCTGGTTTAATGAAATTCTGGATAGAACAGGGTGGCATGGCCCAGTGAGTCTAATGACACCCAGTTTAGCTAAGAACTGCTGAATTGTGCAGGCTTGGACTTATGTACACTGAGTTTGATGGGATGGCAAGTGGATCATTATGCCGTGATTGTTCCAAGACTCGCAACTTCTCAAGTCCAAAATACACTATGCACAAGCACTGTTAAGTCATTTTGAATTGAAAATAGTTACTAAAATAAAGATGATATTATTAATAAGAGGGACCTCACAGAATAAAAGTTCATCACACTCATAATCATATAGTAATATTTAAACATAAATCCCTTGGAATTGAAGTCAATATTCCAAGTGAAGATGTTTATAATCACATACTGTCAGCTGACTTCTAATAGTCAAGCCCAGAAAAACACCTCGCAAGATATAAATAAATAAGTAAAACTTCCACTATCCGATTACTCGGCTTTCTCCACTGCCACTTCAGTCTCGGTGGTGGCAGCAACTTCTGCCGGCTTTTCTTCTTCTTCCTTAAGTGGCTCGGGAGTCTCTTGAGGGACTACATCCGGAGTTTC
Source organism: Artemisia argyi (assembly GCA_030686995.1). Classification (NCBI taxonomy): domain Eukaryota; kingdom Viridiplantae; phylum Streptophyta; class Magnoliopsida; order Asterales; family Asteraceae; genus Artemisia; species Artemisia argyi. Next base: position 232,701,298 of record CM060676.1, on the reverse strand, counting down.
TTCCTTTGCTTCCTCAACAACTGTGTCTGTCGTCTTTGCCTCTTCCTTAACCGGAGTCTCTTCCTTTGGTTCTTCTACCTTAGGTTCTTCTATCTTTGCTTCTTCCAACACTTCCTTGGTCTCTACTTCTGTTTCAGCAATAGTCTCAGCTTCTGCAGGGGGCGGTGGAGCATCTACAGTGGTGGTTTCCTCCTTGGGTTCCTCTGCCACTGGCTCTGGTGCAGCAACTACGGGCTCTGCTTCTTTTGGTGCCTCTGCAGGGGTGGTGTTGATCTCCTCTACCTCTTTTGTAACAACAGTCTCGGGCAAAGTCTGTGCAGCTGATTCAACCTGCAGTAATATCCATCCAATTTTAGTTAAAATACATCTTTTCAAAATTTTCATTTTATGGGTTTTGTTAATCAAGATATAAAGCTCCTTCAACGGGTTTTGCTAACGTATAACTGATCACACACATATCGAATAAACAATCCATCCAAGGAAACTGGCATCAAGGGATCTTAGAGGTATACTTCCTAGCTCCTTTTACGTAAATAGATGACACAAATGGTTTTAACTTGGTACTCCTAGTAGTATGTTTGGTGATGTGTAAAAATTATTTGAAGTGATCCATAAGGTTTTAGTTGGTATCCCACTGAAAGTTGTATTAGTTATGCATGCATGCATATTTTATCAACACAAACATTAAACGTATGATATAAGCATTTAAATTTACTATATTGTTTCACTATGATCCTTATAACGTATGATATAAGCATCATGTTCTTCAATATATATATAACAAATCCAACAAACTCTGAAAACAATGGATGTCAGCTGATTTATTAGAATCTAGCTAGTAGAAAGAAGCAAACTGGATTTTTAAAAAGGTAAGTAATAAAACAAAAAAAAAAAGAGAATAAAATTAGGTACCTCAACGCTAGCCATTGTGATAATTATTATTTAGTACTTAGAGAATTGAAGAAAAGAGAGTATTGAAAGGGATTATATATTTGAGAGTGAAGTGAGGAAAATGGAAGAGATGTGAGACCTATTTATAGATGTCAAGACGCCAACACTTATTTAAATTAAAGTTTATTAATATTATATCTTTTTAATCAAATATAACATCTACTAGTAATAAGAACCAAAGGCCGTTTTGCCCATTGATGTCCGCAAGATGATTATGTTCAGTTGTTTAAAACTAAGAGATTGTTGGTTTAAGTCTCGTAATAGACTTAAACCAAATGTGAGATCGTTGGTTTAAGATCATAATTCACCTTTTGCACAAAAAAAAAAAAAAAAAAAAAAAAAAAAGTCTCGTAATAGACAAATGTGAGATCGTTACGGTTGTGTGAAAAACGTTGATACTTACTATAGTTAGCGTGTGAGTTTACCTTTACACGTAAGATTGTGGTAAGAATGTATGCGTTGCCTAGAAAATCATCTCAACCAAAAGTTCAAACGTTAAATGTTCATGTTTTAGCTAATTAAGACAGATTTGTAAAGCAAGTGAGTTATCTACTTGTACATGCAGTATATTGTCTCGTGTAAGGATATGATGTACTCGTATATAAATTTTTACTAAAGGGTAAGTATAGTATTTCACAAAAAGGTAGATTGGCAGGAACACCCTTGTCTCGATGTCTTTTTGGCATCAGCTATTGTCCATCCTACAAGGAATAGCTCCGGCAACTCTCCTGGCCTAGTGAGGCACCAACTGGAGTAAGCACGAGCCAAGACTCGGACCTTGAGCTCTTATTCCACAAAGTCTCTCCAGTGTGCTCATAGCTTTTGCGGAGATGGGTAAGTATAGTATTATTCAGGATTACATATTAAATACCTTTTTTTTTTTTTTTTTTTTTTAAATTGTAAAAAGTTGTCATAGCTAGCTGTAAATGTATTTCCCTAACATGGTAAAAGCGGGACAGGAAGGTTTTGTCTAGTTGTAAATGTATTACTAGTATTTACTTTAAGAAGAAAAAAAAAGAAAAAAAGAAAGAAAGATATAATACTGTATATTAAAAGACACTTGAGGATGGGCAAATCCACATGGTGGAGGCCTAATTCAATTTGTTTAATGTTTATGGAGTACTCAAATATTATTAGCTAGGTGGATGTCATATTCTTCTATCCTTCCATCTTTTATTTGCATTTTCTTTTCTTTTCTTGTTGCAAGAATCTAATCTCAATTAATATATAGTCCCAGTCGAGATGAAATGACTCATCTACCATTTCAATAAACAGATGGTTAATTTCTTTCTTTAACAAATACTATCAATTATGATGATACAAAGAAGAAAAATGTGGACAAATGTGGTGTTGTAGTAAAATGGAAAATTGTACAAAAAAGCCATGATGAAGAAGGCCAAAAGAGTGTCTGCTAGGCCGGTGGATCCATGGCCCACATACTTTTTCAATTCTCATCATCCACCGTTCATTTTTTCAATCAACGGATGAGATCATACACTTTCTTTTTTAAGTGGGACCCATTGCTGAGTCACTAGGTTCATTTGGTCCGAGAATCTTTTTCAAGAGGTACACCTCACTAACGCACAGGGCCCCACTTGATTGCCACTTGGAATTGCCATTCATATTATCTCTTTTCCCAAGGCCCCCTTGTTCTAGTTCATAAAGGGATAAACTAGAAAAATCAATTTTAACATATTATTTAATACGTATACATTTTCTAAATGAATTATATAGATTATTATCTACCAGCTTTTTTTTAAGGTGACTTTCAATTTATTTGGTTTAGAGAGTCACACCTGTCATAGGTAGGTCCTTATCCACCACATACCCAGACTATGTTGTCTTAACCGGGCTCACGCTGGCGTAGTGAGGATTCAACGACTTCCGCCCGGAAATCGTTCTGCCTCCACACGAGAATACTCGCTGGAGTAACAGCCGGATGAAAACCGGGGCCGGCTCGGATTCAAGTCTCCGCAACAATGGCTCAAAGACTCTCATCTTCATTGCCTAATATCTCCGGAGCATTATGGTCCACAAGTGGACCATAAGTGAGGACTTCCCGGAAGGTCACCCACCCGGTACTACTCCCACTTGTGGCTCGCTTAACAAGTTAAGCTCCACCCACTAGACCACAAGTCTGGTACCCGCGCGTTACGACAGCGGGTACCCTGTAAATAAAATTTTCTGCGGATCAATGTATTTGATTATATATTTTTCGTGACTAGTGATAATAATATTATGGAATTAAGAGATATTTGTCAATTGCTTCTTACGATGATAGATATAACAAAAGACGTATAATAAAAAAAAACATGAAAATGAGAAATGTGACATATATGACCAGTGTTTTGAAACCGGACCGGCCGGTTTAACCAGGAAATTGTTGGTCCGATATTGCCCGGTTGAACCAGTGTCTTAATGTAATTAATGTTTAAAAAGTGCTTTGTGCATTATAAATAGTATTGATGTTTATAAAAACAACACTAAATGTTTTTGTTCTACCAACCAGGTATTATTCCGGTTAGGGATGGCAAAAAAACCCGAACCCGACGGGGAAACCCGAAACCCGAAAATTTTGGAGCGGGGCGGGGCAAGCTTAACGGGTTTCGGGGCGGGTTTTGGAGCATTAACGGGGATTTTTATTGGGTTCGGAGCAGTGACTGGGGCCAAGCATCCCCGCCCTGCCCCGCCCCGATATAATATATATACATGTTATAAATTATATATATTATGTATGTGTATGTATGCAACTTCAGTAAATAGTATTTCAACTATCAAGTAAGTTATTATATTTAAACATTTTGGTTTAGACGTTTAAACAGATAATTTGAGCTATTGTTTTTGAATATTAAATGAATGAAGACTTCTTTTCGTGAGCTGTTTCAAAGGAAGGAAAAGACCAAGTCAACATTAAGATTTTATTATTTTGTTTCATAGAGAAGATTGTAAAAACTGAATGATCCTTGTTACGTCTAATGTTTAAGTGTTTCTTGTAATTTGTAACTAGATAATTTGAAGGTTATTTATTTATGTATTTATTTATTATTATTTAAAAAAATTTTATGTTGAATTCGTTTTGCTTAGAACATGCCAAAGAAGACACCCCATTAAGGACCCGATAAGATCCCCAATAGGGATCGGGGCGGGTTTGGAGGAGTATCGCGCCCCAATGGGGCACCCCAATAAGATCCCCAATGAGGATTGGGGCGGGTTTGGGGCATGTTTTGGTAATTGGATTCGGGGATGGGGATGGCCGCCCCGCTCCAAACCCGCTCCATTGCCATTCCTAATTCCGGTGATACCATTTCTCCATATCAAATGTTCAATTGACTGGTTAAGTAAAGTTTTTGTACAAATAGATTATAGGGGCATTTACATATATATTTTTGAAAATTTTAAAAATTACACATATATCCTTTTGATGCATTAAAAACATTGTACTTTATGCTTAAAAAACTAGTAAAAAGGATATATATATGTAATTTTTGAAATTTTCAAGGATATACATGTAATTCTGCCTAGATTATAAGTTCAATCTCAACTCCTGACTAAAGTTCTTAAAGAGAAAAGTCAGGTGGCACCTAACAAAAGTGCACATGATCACGATTTCTCCGTCGATTTAGACCTTGCGTGAAAATGCTTCCTATTAGGACTCCGAAAATTAAAATTTCTTGATACATCAAGATCTTGATAATGAAATACCCACTACTCATCTTTTAACAAGATTAGCTTTTGAATAGCCAACCAAGTTGTATTTAGCATGACGAGTTTTCTAAAAGTGGACCAATGTGTGTACTGACGAATAAATGTTGGACAGCCAACCTACATTTTTGAGTATTTGGAATTCTTTCCTTGGCATGTGTCTCCAATGTAATTAGGCTCGTAATGCAACATAAAGTAGCAATCAATAGACAAATGAAATGAAACAAAAAACGTGTCATATCCAATCAGTATAACAGAACAAACACAACAAAACTAGTTTAAAAAAGATGCACAGAAGACATCAAACTCTTAACATCTCCTATTTGACATTACAATGGTGGCTTGTAATTTTTGAAAAGTTATGATTATATTGTTACTTGAAGAATAACATCACCTGATGTTCTAATATGATTGCCGACAACCTTGTAAATCGCAAAAGTTATCATGAAAGCATGCAATTGATGACTGACTATGATGGTTGTTCTTGGAAACCCTTGTTAATATACTTTTTAACTGTTTGCGCCTATTAAGGTGACGATTCTCTTTTTCACTTCTCAATTCAAAAACTCCTTTTGGTTTCTTCCATGATAGGAGTATTTCTTTACTTTAGACTAGAATGATTTTCAAAGATACCAAAGGCTTCTAATGATCATAAAGAGGCTCGAGGCATGCCCCATGCTAATGTGTGGGGATCAAAAGTGATTCTTATGTTTCAAGATCTAGTTACACCAGATGTTATGATCCCCTATATCGTTCCTATTATTCCTTTCAAAATTTCCTTTCCAAATACGAACCACTGCCATATATTTCTATTATCATAACCGGACCCATGATATAAATTGACATCAACCTTCCACAACCCAAAACTTGGCGACCTAGACAAAACATAGTATAGCTTGTCTTTGTGCTACTCGTATCATATGCTGCACTAGACTATACTACTTCACTAAACCATGTCTGGCACAAGTCAAATTGTAGGAACACTAGACTATACTTGACTAAGCCTTGGCGCTTAGTGAAACCCAAATGCTATATAAAGTTATGCTGACTTGGTGAGCACCTGAAATTGGCGTCACTTAGAGCGCCAAGGCTCCTCAAGTCATGTGTTGTTAAAGACTTGTTCTAATGATCTAGTGTTATCCAAATTGGTCAAATGCTCACTTTGTTTCGTGGCTTATAAAGCAAATAGACAAACAAACCGCCTAAATCATTAAGTTATATCTACAAACTGACCAAATACATAATGTGAAAAAAGGGATCAAATTGCATGTGTCACACTCACACACATGAATAAATCAAGAAGTTATTTTTCATTTCAATATTGGCAGACATATTCCCTTCCAACCCGTATAAATGACCAACCTTTCTCCAACAGGCTCAATAATTTCTTCTATGTGTCAACTTATTAGCTATCTAAAAACATAACAAATGTTAGTGACATCTGGCATCCTATGGAGTTATTCCTTATTTCCGTTGGCTCAGGTTTGGATCTATGTTTAAAAAGTTGAAAGCCAAAAAGGCAATTATGGGTTTTCCAGTGACAAACATGGAAAAACCAGAGTTATGTCATGCAACAGTAAATGATGGTGAAGAGTGATCCAGATAGAATCAGATCCTAAGCACCATAAGCTAATATACTGAAGACAATTCTGTTCACTCGGTTTCGATAATGCTTAAAGGAACAGAAGCAATGTTTTCGCTTTTCTTATATACTTAGGAACCACTTGCGATTATGACTTTACTAAAGAGATTAATCAAGTACTATTATTAGTATTAGTATTGATCTTTATCTATACATAATACATTCATAGTATATACACTGATACACACATAAACAGTATCTACATACGGACATGATAAAATATGCCTAGATAAATACATATATCGAGGGCATTGGGTTGGACCACAGGTCAAAACGGATCATACCACATAATTTGCCAATACTTTTTTTGCCCTTTGTTTACAAACTTTATAAACGATGGATGCAAATTTAGTATAATTACAAAAGATATGCAAATAACCATTTTTTTAGAAAATAAAGGTGGCAATAAGGGTTCCAATACACTTTGGTTGACATTTGACCCGTTTGAGCAGCTAGAACCCTTTAACCCAAGATATCACTGATTATGAAAAATATTATACCTGCAGTGGACGTAGTTAGATAGTTGGCTGTTTCTGCAGAGCAAAACAAGACACATGAACAGGTTTGGGCTTTCAGCATGGTCCCAACTGCATCCCATCATCACAGTTCTCAGATACCCATAGCAGCTTGTTTTCTTGCCAAAGGCAGATTGAAGGGCCAATGTTCCCTTCACATAGCGTGACCCAGAAGCACAGCACCATAAAATCGCATTGGAGCTTTATGAACTATACGGGTGACGTAGATAGAAGAAACTCAGGCTGCATTCGTTGCAGCAATACTCCACAAAACGGACAAAATGGTTTCGACAATACTTCGCCATTAGAAGAGCCATTATGCATCAGTGTCGCCCTTTCCTCAGAGTCAACAGTTGGAGGGTATCTGAGAAGTGTAAAAAGATTCTCTGGTGCCAAGTTTGAAACCCATCTGTTACAAGATACGCAAAACCATGATGGAGTAAGAGGGCACACCGTCATAGAAACAGCACACCTTTCCAGTTTGTGCTTTTGAGCCGCTCCATCTTTGCTGCATTTGTCAGCTTGGCAATAAGCAACTTCTTCTGTATCCTGAAATACAACCGGTGCTGAACAATAGCTACACTCCTCTTCTGTTACACGTCTGTTTACGCAACAACGATAATTCAATATCAACAATATAACCAGTAAGAACAATGAAAATATGTCTTCATTTGTTAACATAATTGTCAAACATTACTTATACCTTTTCTTAATCTTTTTAACTTCAGACGCAAGTAGTTTGACATAATCTTTACAATCATTATTTGCAACCCACTGTCTCATTTGAGCCAATCCAACAGCCTGCCAATTCCCATTACAACCATTGATTGTAGCCAAAAAACTACAACCAATGAGCCTTTCACGAAGTTCTTTTTCACTCATTTCAAGAAGCTTAACCCATAGTTTTGGTTCTTCCTTGACGGATTCACCATTGGTGTTAGTCAACTTCACTTCACTAAGCACAACATGCCTACTTATAAGGTTAATTAGATGCAACTGACGGGAAGTTAAGTTTGAGAGACATCCATAGACTTGTTGCAAAACGATACCAAGAGAAGGGCCCCACTCAAATCCCAGATTTAAGATCAGCCACTTAACAAACATTTGCTCAACATAGTTAGGTTCAGATTTCTTGAAATCCGATAACGCTGATATGATATCCCATACAACCAAAGGCTTCTTCAGATGTTCATACTGATTTAACGACCATAATATGTTATGTCCCCAATTAACCAAATCCATGTTAGGAAAACCAGGGAAATTTTCAACATCAGAAGATTCTTGATCTTTTTGCAGCTTTTGCCCACCAATCCAGAAGAACTCGACAGCAGCCTTCAGTGACCTGAGTCGTAAGCAATAGAGAGAAAAAGATTAAAAAAAAAAAAAAAAAGGATAATCACTTTTAGTAAGCAGCATTCTCTTTCTGGCGGAGTTTAAACTACCTTTTTACATTAAAAATCATTACAATTATGAAAGAGGGTATTACAGAATGTTTGTCAAGATTATGATAATAGAGGAACTACCTGGTTTTATAAGTCTCACATTATTCCATTACACACCTGTGAACATAATGATGAATTTGTCATAGAATTAGACTTACCTAGCTTGATACATTGGATTCAATAGATTAACATCAAAGCTTCGGACCTGCAAAATTTGAAAAAACTCTTGTTTAACAGTTTACATTAACAGGTACAATCCGCAATACAAATTACAAAATAACTATGTGAAGTTATATTTATTATAATTTTGCTAATGCTAATTTGATTCCTAGACTATCATGTGCTGATATTTGAACTTTCCATATACAGAAAAAGAAATCGATAGACTAAAACGATGATATAAACCTTTTATGGATGACTTCTCGACAAATATAAATTTGTTGGCGGAACATATTATAGTTAGAATGAATCATACCACGGCAACCACAAGATTGGCAGGGGATACTGCTATTCCAAAGCATGCATCGGATACATTAGGGACCTGCCAAAAGATATATGGTGTAGTCAATATACTCCTTGTTCCCAAAATAAATGCTAAACATCCTTGTTAGTTGTCCAAAAATAGGTTCAACATTTTCCACTTGGTAAGGTTTTATACTGATAATACTTATTTTCACTTTACTAGTCATTAACAGATAGGAATTAAATCGACTTTGGTTAACAACTAGACAAGATTCCTCTAATTTTTCAATTGAGGGTCATTTCAGAGGTTCGACTAATTATCAGATTCTTTCAACAAACAATGTCCTACGCGCTGCGCACACATGGTCTTTATTTTAAGACGACAAAGGATCTAGAAATATAGAAGACAAGACAGACAAATCATACATCGCTGGAGATCTTGGTGCCAAGAATATTCGAAGGTAAAGGGACTTCATGGATGCAATTTCTGTCTAAGATCCAGCTATGCAAAGTATTATCCTGTGAATGAGAAAAATAGAAACAGAGGCACATAAGTTTGCTATGATTAACAATACAGGTTGGAAAAAACGAGACTTTATGTACAAAATGAACAGAGTCAACCTTTTCTACATAGCCATATTTTCTTATTTTTATGTGATTGACGTCTCCATGACCAGTGGTATTATTATCAAAATATTTAAGAGCCAGAATGCAATTTATTAAGTAAACAATTAGAATATTCTTAGCTAACCGACATCTATCTAATTTGCCATCATATTGGTGTCTTGAAGTATACTATACCCAAGATCTCTTATGTTTCTTGTATTGTTTTGTGAAGTATGTCCAGTTAATTGATCCACGTCTTGTTAGAGTCCACATTATCAAAAGAATTTTATGTTGGGTATCTTGTCAACTCGTAAGAATGCCTAATGGAACAAGACAAAGTTTAATGATAGTAAATGTATATGATTAAGGGTCAGAAGGATAACCAAAAAGCTAGGTAATCCCCGAGAAAAAAGAAAAAATTCCCAGTTAAAAGGTAACCAAACCAAGACACAATCATGGCTGGCATATGAGATTTGGTTGAAGGACCTAACCATATCTAGTCTATAAATAGATTAATAGAGAGTTTGGAAATGTTTTAAGACTTTCAGGTATCTTTATTTTGATTACATCAACCGAAATACTAAACGGGTAGCATCCAAAGAGCTAGCCTATCTCTTAGGTACAGACGTTCCCATGTTACTTAACTATCAATATTGTTTGTTAGTCAATATATTAAAAGCTTGGCAATCTCAAATCCAGCCAAGCTCTCTTTTGACTATTGGAGCCAACATCTAAGTTTATTACTGCTTGGATGGGTAGTTTATTGTTATTTAGTCCACCTTTCTACAATGCCATATGTTTTAATAGGAAGCTAGCTTAGCTAATGATTGTCTTCGCACAAAAACACCCCTAGCTTAACATCAGCTCATAGGAATCGATGATTGTATATCATATGCTATACATTATTCATGATGATACGAACCATGCCTACGGCATAATCAAATTATATACCTGGCTACAGCTGTACAGGCAGCGTCCATCATAAGCCCATGCCAAACCTGTAACCTGATTCACCACCAACATAGAACAGAATTTAAAAAAAAAAAAAAAAAAAAGTAAACCAGGTTAAAAACTATTGCTGTAATAAGGCAATTATAAAGAACACTTACAATTTGATCATGATCATAAAGTGGACCAAATACTTGAAATTTGTCAATGGAAGTATCATTGATCCATATTTCTAAAGATCCTGAGCCTTTGCCAATAGCTAGGATTATCTTGTGTGGGGAAGTGTCTGGTACAATAAGTGAAAGTGCAGAGGTGGGGGCCGACCCACCATTTATAACCTATTAACGTTTTGAAAAAAAATAAGAATTAATAGCGCCTGTGTGAAAATAATGGAGTTTATACAAGCACAAAACACAGACCTCCTTCAACAGTGAAAATGAAGCATGAGCATCTTCAGTGGACTTCAGCAGGTCATCAATATATCCCCGCCAGACTTTGACACTGAAATTGCAGAAGACACATTAAGTCGTCAACTTGAGTTTGTAATAAAAATGAGGATACCTAACAAATATGACTCACCTCCCATCAGAACACCCGGTAGATAATAAAAGCTGAGGTGATCCATCAGACGAAAACTTCGACCAGCTGATTGCTGTGATCCAAGAATTGTGAGCATGGAGTACTTTAATAAGCGTTGCAACAGGTGGCTTGCTTTGTTGTGTTATGGAGTAGCATTGTGGTTGATGGACTCTCCAAAACGAGATCTTTCCACTTTTGGACCCAATGGCAAGTACAGAGCAGCAACTCTTTGATGAGTTAGATTGAATCATTGGGGACCACGCAACAACAATCGATGAAACCAATGCGCTACGAGAAGCATATTGCTGGGCACTAATTAAAGGGGGATTGTGGTTATCCTGTGACTTTTGTTTCTTGCCTTTGTTTAGGATATTAATATCTTCCATTGGCTGATAATCATAATCGCCTTTTTGCTCTTTCTGTACACCAATACGACTAGCTTCAGACTTAAAAGCAAAATGACCAAATGTCATTGCAAAAAAAAAAAAAAAAAAAAAAAAAAAAAAAAAAAAAAAGGATAAGGGAGTTGTGAACAAAAATTTCAACTTACATCTACTGTGGACAAGAAATTAGGCTCCGCGTATTTGATTTTTGCAAAATAAGTATGTAACATTTCCGATACATCCATAACCTACAAAGAGAATACGAAACTCATATGCTGTAATCTGATGTTTATACAAACGGGTGAGGTGGTTATAATTTAGGCAAGTGCAAACCTGTATCCACTCGGAAGACATTTCACGAAATGGGGAGCGGTAAATCTTGACGACGCCTTCAGTGGTGCAAACAGCGAGCAAACATCTGTAGAGAAGAAATAAAATGGTTAAAACTTAAGTTGAGCAGCAAAAGTAAAGGAATAATGAATAATAATAAGTATACCCGGCATTAGGTGCAAATCCAAGGGGAGACCAGGAGATAGAGCGAACACAAGGACGAATGTCACGAGACAAACAAGTAGGCAGCATACAAGGGGAGAGCAAATCTGTCAATGTATAAGTAGACGAGATTAATATGATACTAATTTGAAAGTCAAAGTAATACTAGAATAGGACGCACCGTTTCGATGAATAACGCCAATAGGGAAAGGTTTGGCGGAGGGGATTGTGATTAGGCCTTTAGGTCCAGAAGGCAGAGCAGGGTTCTAACAAATAATAATAATAATAATAAATAAGATTAGAATAACAGTAGGAGTAGTTATTAATAATAAGATGAATGAATGAATGTACCAACCAGGATAGTGACCAAGTGGCCAGAAGCAACAGCAAGCAAGTTGTCATCGGACCAGGCAATTGAATTAGAGTAAGAAGGTGAAGCCACAAGTGGCACTGCTTGGAACCTTGATGATGATGATGCCATTACTAATATCTACACAGTCAGTCAGTGAGGTGATTTCTTTCAGTTCCAAGTTTCTTCTTCTATTGAGGTGATTTAACTTAGTGGGTCTTTGTTTCTGCGGGATTCATAGCGTGGGTTTAGCTGGAGAGGAAATTTTTTATAAGAAAATAAAAAAACTGAAAACGCCACTTTTTTCCAACAATTTAAAAAAAAAAAAATGAAATTCTCATTTTTTTAATTTTAACTAATAAATTGGAAAGCCCATTTTACCATTCTCACTTTTTTCTTTCTTATTTTTTTTCTCAACTCCACATCATTTTACCCTTAATCTCTCGTGTCATCCTCCACCGCCGACCGTCGCCGCCACTGCCGGTCGTCGCCACCACCGTCACAATTTGAGTTAATTTTCTTATCATTTTTAAAAAAGAAAAATATAACTTCAACTGAACGCATTTTCAAAATTCTCAACTTTTTTCTAGAGAAGAAAAACCATCCCGTTCTCAAGGAATTTAGAGATGGAAAAATTAAGAAATTTTTCACCAACTAAACGGCCCCATAGCTTTTCTGGTTTTCGACTTTTGTTTCAAAACAAGGGGTGTTTTTTCCCTTCAATTCTCGACAAGGAAAGTTAAAATAAAGTTGAATAAACGGGTCATGTCTGGGTTGAGTAAGTATTAAAAAGGTCAACCCGTGAATTTTATGTAAGTCACTAAAATTAAAGAATATAACTTGAATTTTATGTTGGATTTGGATTATTGTATTTTGTTATGTACTTAATATATATGAGTAAATTATGATTATATTTAGATATTATTGAAATTTTTGCATACTTATTTGTATGTTATTTTTATTATTTTTTTGATCCTTATATCATTTTTGCAATTTAAGCTAGTTAAATCGACAAAACATTATTGCAATTTAAGCTAGTTAAATCGACAAAACATTAACATTATTCATCGCTTGACCTATTTACATAAACAGGTTAAACAAGTCACAAATGGGTTACACGTGTTATGCAGGTCTGGGTTAGGGTTGAGTTTCTTGACACTATTAATAAATGAGTCGTGTTTGAATGGTTAACACCTCTATCTAGTGTAATATTTAAAACACCCTTAATAAAAGTATCATTAATAAAACCCAATGTGTAAAACCAAGCAAGCTACTGAACACCCTCTTCCTAAAAATTATAAGACATTTCATTAATAAGTGTTAAGTAATACAACTTTTTTGCAAATAGTACAAACTTATGAACACACAAAAAAGAACAAAGTTCAAATACTTGAGAGATATGAAGCGCTCAAAATAATAAAACTATCGTCAAAATACATGATTTCTTATGTTCGAACTTTCAAAATAAGAAATAAAAAACAAAAAATCTAAAGTGGCCTCTGATAAGTTATCATAATCGGCCTTATAACATGAATAGTTTACCACAATGAAAAAAAAATTCCCGTCATCTATAAAGTTTTTGTCACCATAAACAAATACTCAATCCTAGGAATGAGCAAACTACCTGAACGGACCGGACAGACCGAGACCGGGCCGGACCGATCACATTCGGTCCGGTCCTCGGTCTCGGCTTTTGGGCTAATTCAGTCTCGGTCTTGGTCGGTCCGGTCCGGTTCGACCGGACAACAAACCGACTATTTTGCCTTGTTGGACCGGACCGACAACATTCGGCCCGGTCCTCGGTCTTGGCTTTTGGGCTAATTCGGTCTCAGTCTTGGTTGGTCCGTATTAGGCCAAACTAGATTACATGGGTCGGTCCAATTGTATAGATGGTAGTTGCTTGGTCTCTAAGCAATAATATTAGTATATATACATGCACTATCTAATGTACATTATACAATCACAATAACATCAATACAATACCTATTAAGGTTTTATAGTCCGGGACCGATGCTCAGCCCTACTCCATCCGTCTCAAAATAATTATTCACTCTTTATTTTAAGCAATAAAAAGAGAATTTAGTGAGAGAATATTCTATTTGAGTAGTTGAAAATTAAAATGACCCTACTTTTATTAAAATTTGTGATTTTTATTTCCTAACAATAATTTTAAGACAGACGGAGTAATAAAAAAATGTTTAACGGCGAGGTGGACCGATTGAAGCTCACGTGGTTAAAAGTAGTAGACAATAGGGTTTAAGATTTATTATCAATACTAGTTTTATTGGACCAGAAAGTGAGCGCTATCATTTATCAAGAAAACTATTGGTTTGGCACAATAAAAAACGTAAGTTACATAAATCAGTCGATGACAAAATGTACTTGCAGTCAGCAATTTATAGAATTAAGAATTGTAATTAGTATTAAAAGTTGGTTTTAAATTGCCAAGGAAAAAAAAAGAACATCAAGCCTCATTTGTTTTTGTATATAGTGTGTTTAACGCAGAGCGTTTAGAAGAATTTAAGAGTTATAAGTGGTGAGCATTAAGTGTTGTGTTTTTTTTTTTCTTTTCTTTTTTTTTTTTCTTTTTTTTAGTGCTAGTTTGATAAATAGTATTATAAGTAGATTCAGAATGCTTATTTTTGTACTTTTTAGTGTTTTTATAAAATAACATTTAAAAGCATTTGAGCCTAATTTAAAAGGTTTTTTACAAATTATAATTAGTTGTAGAAAATACAGTACTAGTAAATAGCACCACCGCCCTTCCTTGGTGGGTAGAAAGGAAAAAGAAGCCCTAAAAATAAAACATTTTTCTTCTTGTCTTGCTTGTATCAGAATGAAAACCAAACGGCAATCTTCTTCTGATAATGATATTGAAGAAGAATATGGTAGTTCGAAGAAGAAGCAGAGAACATCAGAAGCAGAAGAAGTTGAGCTTGGATTTGATAACGCTCTGCTTCCACTCGCCACTTACAACGACGACGATGAAGAAGAAGAAGACAACAATATGAAAGTAGACGGAAACGGTAAGCACCAGCACCAGCAGGAAGAGGATGACGAAGACGAAGAAGAAGAAGAAGAAGAGAACAACAAAGTGGCGAATCGAAGAAGGATGATTGAAATCCGTCGAGACTGTCCCTACCTTGATACCGTCAATCGTCAGGTACCTTTTTTTTTTTTTTTTTTTTTTTTTTTTTTTACTTTCAGCATTATTACTATTATTAGTATGCAATCATTCATGTCAATTAGCTTTATCACATACAAATTTTTATGTGCCTTCTCATAACAAGTGTTTGTTTCACCTTATATAGCCGCCTTATGGCTTATTTGGTTTTCGCCTTATATATAAGCTTAATAGCTTATTATGACATAATAATAGGCTATTATATAAGCTGGAAAGTTTCAAAATAAGCCACAACAAGTGAGCTTATCAAACATAAGCCATAAGCCCAAACAAACACCCCCTATGTTTATTATTATTATTATAGTGATTGTGAGCCTAATTCAGAGTGTAACTAACACACATTAGAGGATTATTCACCATCAACATCGCCAGTTATCTCCGTAGAGCTTTACAAATATACTAAACAAACTTTTGTTGATTATCACTCTACCTCATGCCATTCGTATGCTTCTACAACTGTCTTCCCAGTTTCAAATACTAGTGGACTATAATATTGTTATTGCTTTTCATCAACTAGGAAAATCTTCTTTATTTGCCCATCAGCGTCTATTGTGGTGTTGATTATCTAAATCAACAGCTTTCTTTTTGCAGGTTTTGGATTTTGATTTTGAAAAGTTTTGCTCCGTTTCTCTATCAAATTTGAACGTCTATGCTTGTTTGGTCTGTGGTAAGTATTTCCAAGGAAGAGGCCCCAAGTCGCATGCTTACACTCATAGCCTTGAAGCTGGACACCATGTCTACATCAATCTTCGCACTGAAAAAGTCTATTGCCTTCCTGATGGCTACGAGATTAATGATCCCTCACTCGATGATATCCGCCATGTTCTCAACCCAAGGTTTGCATTTTTATTTGCTTTCACTTTCCATTTACTTACTATACTTTGGCGTGTTTTAAACCATTCCAATGTCATGTCACAGGTTTACTAGAGACCAAGTTTTGCAACTTGATAGAAATAAACAATGGTCAAGAGCACTTGATGGGTCTAATTATCTTCCTGGAATGGTAATTCATTACAACTTATACCTTTGTGCTTTTGCTACTTTGTTAAATACTCTGATCAGTTTGTTGGATAGCAAAACAAGTGTCGTATCTATTTGTTTCAGTATTGATTGTTATATATATCTTTTTCTTGTTTTATAGGTGGGGCTTAATAACATTAAAGAGACTGATTTTGTCAACGTCACCATTCAGTCTTTAATGCGGGTGACTCCCTTGAGAAACTTCTTCCTCATACCTGAAAATTACACGCACAGTAAATCTGTACTTGTGCACCGCTTTGGTGAGCTCACAAGGAAGATTTGGCATGCAAGGAACTTCAAAGGACAGGTTTGATTATAACCATACTGTGTGATATATCTTTAGATCTATTGACTTTTGCATACCTGATTATTCTTCCTTTGGCTGTAGGTGAGTCCTCATGAATTTCTGCAAGCAGTTATGAAAGCTAGTAAAAAGCGATTCCGTATAGGGGCGCAGTCAGATCCTGTTGAATTTATGTCATGGCTTCTCAATACCCTCCACACAGACCTTAAAAGTTCTAAGACAAAGAGCAGCATTATCCATCAGTGTTTTCAGGTATCACTTCTTTTACTGCAACCACTAAAATTTTATATATTTACTAAACCAAAACCTGAAGTGCGATCTGTTCTTTCTAGGGGGAATTGGAAGTTGTGAAAGAGACTCATGTTAAAGATGGTGCAACCAGTAACATCGTTGCTGAGACCAGTAGAATGCCTTTCTTGATGCTTGGACTGGATTTGCCACCGCCACCACTTTTCAAAGACGTGATGGAGAAAAATATAATTCCTCAGGTATGTGTTTTTTTGAATTTCTTGTCAAGTTCTTTTTGTAATATGGTTCAATGCTCAAGTATGTTGTTAGATGCACGCCTTAAATCTCATGCTATCAGGGTTGCGAAGGTTATACTTATTGACTTTGCAACTTAGGGTTTTGGCAACTTGCCTCGTTTATTATGTAAGAAGCTTTAGATGCCAGCAGTTGGGTCTCTCACAATGGAATCTTGTATAATGTTGCTCACTTTCATTGACTTTTGGGTTTTGGCTTTTAGATCTAGCTTGCCTTAGTCCCATTGCTGTTGCCTATTTGCTAATTTAATTGATGAGTTTGATGTTTGTTAGTACACCGATGGTTATGCCTCTGTAAGACAGGCAAAGGAACTTGCCTCATTTATTATATAAGGAGCTTTAGATGCCAGCAGTTGGGTCTCTCACAATGGAAGCTTTTGTATAATGTTGCTCGCTTTCATGTACTTTTGGGTTTTGGGCCTTTTGGCTTTAAGATCTAGCTTCCCTTAGTGCAAACCTTTCCTTAGTCCCATTGTTGTTAGAGCCTTTGTACTAATTTAATTGATGAGTTTGGCGTTTGTTAGTACACTGCTGGTTATGCTTCTGTAAGATAGGTAAAGGAACGATAAGTGAGTGCTCTGGACCCGAAACTTTGGTGTTTGTTCTATGTGGTTAAATGTATTGAATTCAAGCTTCTAACGTTGTATAATTCTTATCTAAATCATTGAGTTATAACGAGGCAAGGATGTAAAATTGTTGTTAAACGCAACCGGGCTAAAATGTCCACAATTTCAGCCTTGTCCCACTTGGCAGCATGTAAAGTTCTAGGTAGTTCTTTTATGTAGTCAGATAAGACGTGGTGGCGTTGGATTTCATAATTTCCAATAAATCTGTATTTTTCTTTATTTTGGTTACCGAGTTTTCTCACCATTGGTTTTGGGGACATGAAACCACTTGTTTTAGATCTCCAGTCATGAAATTTAGCTGTACTTAAGCTTTAGGGCCTTTAGTAGTGTAGTTGTCCCTGTCACTTCCTTTTAAGTGTGTCTTTGTAAGGCCATAGTTTAATTACAACCTTGTCCCATTGTAAGGTACATAATTGTATAAACAAACGGATACACACACACTCTAAACTCTAAAGGGTGTTAAAGGATTCGTTGTACTACTTACGCAAGCAAACCAGTAAACTGTCACCTTCACTTGTATGGTCCTTCAGTGGTGTTTTTATCCTGTCACCGCCTATTAAGTGTGTTTGTGTAGTGTGTTTATACATAGTATGTGCGTTATGTATTTTTCAGTGTCCCTTTAAGATCATTTGAGAATATGAGTTACTTGTACACATACATAACTCCTTTCAGATATAATATCAAGGCTTCATGCCAAGAAAACGATTTATTTGATATATTTAAGGAAATTGTTCTGTACACACACTTTCAAACTCCAGAATCAACGTAGTCTCTATTGAAACTCTTATATAAGCTGTCAGGGGACGGCTTGCGATGGTTATTACTGAATTATTGTAATGCCTAGTTACTAGCTTTTACTTGTTATCTTGTTATGGCTTTTGCAGAATACTGAGATTCTGAATTGGTTATTTTGTTGCAGCATTTTGGCTGACTTGTAAATAAATGGTTGCAGGTTCCACTTTTTAACATACTGAAGAAGTTTGACGGGGAGTCTGTTACGGAAGTTGTGCGTCCTCGGATAGCCAGGATGAAATATCGTGTTACAAGACTTCCGCAGTATCTTATTCTCCACATGCGTCGGTTCACGAAGAACAATTTCTTTGTGGAGAAGAATCCAACCCTTGGTGAGTCATCTAGAGTTATTACATTTTTGTAAACTCGTCTGTAGACCTAACTTCACTTTTTAGCATGTTATCTACACTTGTAACTTTGCTGATAGACGTATAGAATTTTTTTAGTATCTACAAATCGCTATACCATTTTTTTAACCATGGTTTCCGACCTTATGACCGACTAATCCACGGGGGTTGAATCCGCCGCCACACAAACTTAAACCGGATAAAGCCCTCCTTTTTCAGGAGGCGATTTAGTAAAGCAGGTTCCGCAGCGGCTGATAACAGTATAGCTAATTTTGAACTGTATCTTTAATGATCCCTCTCGGCAATTATTTTTTTCCAACTATGCTGGTGATCAGAGCAGTCACATGGAACACTGACTCGGCCGCGTTCCACGTTCCGGATCGTTCGTACCCAAACGCGGTACGATCGCGATCCGGATCGCTCGGAATCGCGTTCCGGATTGTTATTTTCGGCGTTCCCAAACATCAACAATCGCCGTACCGAAGTCTACTGGTTCGGCGTACCAAAACAAATCGGTACAGCGTACCAAAATGAATTGGTACAGCGTACCTAAACGAATTGGTACAAAAAACCAACTTTTAACCAATAATTACTCAACTAATTTAATTTTATTCACTTATATTAAAATCCAAAACAATCTTTTGATTATTAATATATCATATGGATATTTAGCTTATACTTATCGTAATGTAGAATTTTAATCTTATTACTAATATGGTAAATTGTACCGAATTGGGTACATCGTACCAAAATTTATGCAACAACGAACCAAAGCGTACCGTAGCGTTCCGAAATGAGCCTACCCCCCGTCGTACCATATTTTAGGGACCTAGCGTTTCCCGTTCCCGTTTCCTGTTCCCGTACCGAAGCGACCCGCGTTTCATGTGACTATGATCAGAGCCTGTTACTGTAACCTTTAAACTTTTTCCCCATTTTGCATTAGTTTGAGTTAACGCACTGGTTCTGCATTTAACTATCGCACAGTTGTTTGTGATTGCCTAGTTGTTTTATGCTTGCTTAGGTTTGACTGACTAGTTACTGTTTGTGTATCAGTTAACTTCCCTGTAAAAAATCTGGAGCTGAAGGATTATATACCCTTACCAACACCACCTAAAGAAGAGGAAGAAAAGAAGCTGCGTTCCAAGTATGATTTGATCGCTAACATTGTACATGAAGGTAAACCAGGTGAAGGATCCTATAAGGTGTCTGTTCAGCGCAAGTCGGAAGAGCTCTGGTAATCCCCTTACTTTCCCTTTGAAGTGCATATTTATGGATTTGGATCGACTTTTATGTCTTGTTTGTTGATCTCTTCTAGTTTTCTGAAATTGTGTCAGGTATGAGATGCAGGATCTACATGTTGCAGAAACTCTTCCGCAGATGGTTGCACTTTCTGAGACGTACATGCAGATATACGAGCAACAACAGCCAACTCAGACACCACCACAGCAGCAGCAGCAATTGGAGTGATGTTTTAGATAGCGGGGTTTTCTTTCTGTGCTTACTCAACTTGCTTGTCTATTATTAGGTGATACTTGATGTGAGGTCACATTATATGCCGGAATTATTTTTGTAGTCTAACATTTGCTTTGGGGCAACATGTTAAGTGACTAAAACCTACTTTAGGAATTGATTCATTGAATCAATCATTCGACTTCCATTCGTGTTTATCTGATGTGTTTTTAGTTTAAATAGGAGTAGTATATCCGAGGAAAGTATTTAATGGTTTCCATGATATAGCAAACATGCCGGTAAATACTTTTTTGGCATGCCAAATCCAAACCTCACCTTTAATTGTCTTCTCGTATGTGTCTGCTAGATGATATATTAGTCGTCTTTAGGTTTACGAATCATTGGTTCCCTTGATTCTTGTTCACGGTTTTCAGTCAAGAGCTTTGAAGTCTGATGAAACTGTAAATGATTTGGCATATGAAGCGCTTTTTTGGTAGCGGTCGCCGGTCAGTAGGATGTGCATGATTGTTAATATTTTCCGCAATAATCTGTTTGCGACGTACACTCCTGCTGCTGTGTGGGAGTAACATATAACATTACATAGATGGTCCCTGTGGTTTGCCTAAAGTTTCACCCACAGTCCCCTGAAAGTTAAAAGTTGCACGGATCACTCATGGTCCCTCCACTTAACTTGTGTTAGTGGCTTCCGTTATCTTTTACACGTTAGTCTCTCTTTGTTAAATATCATTGCATCGTTAGTCCTTTATAATAACGGCCATTTATAATTTGAAGTTTTTCGAATTTTGCTTATGTTTTTATCCGTTTTTATACGTTTTCATGCGTTTTAATCCGTTTTCGTCCGTTTTTATACGATTTTGTCCGTTTTTCTTACGTTTTCATCCGTTCTCATGCGTTTTTATATGTTTTCGCTCGTTTTTTCTTACGTTATTGTTTGTTTTCCTACGTTTTTATCCGTTTTTATCTGTTCTTATACGTTTTTGCTTGTTTTTATACGTAAACAACTCTTTTCCTAGGCATACAAGAGGACTTAGATTCACCTTTTAAAGCACCATTCATCCAGCATCCACAACAGCCAAAGTAGGACAGTTGTATGGCTTCATCGGGAACCTAATCCATCCAGTCAAGGGCTCTTTCAAATCCTCTACATTTCCTCTTTACAAAAGGCTTCAAGTATTTGGAAACACTCACCTTGAGGGAGAAACTACATGCCCCCTTGGCAGTACACTAATTGGAACAAGTAGGGTAATCTTACACCCCCTCACTGTTCCAATTATCCCATGTACTACGCTACAAGTTCATTCTACCCTTTCACACTAGGAAACCACTTTATGGCTGACATTTAGCTAAGTTTCATATTGATAACAATAGTCTGCACTTACCTCCACCAAGGCCTAGTTAATAGTCTGCACACTTAGAATCTGTGGGCACCTCTATGTGAAAATTACTCCAGACCCCTTTTTCAGGGGTCTGTGTCTCAAAGTACCCCAACTTTTAGCCATTTTCATTTCTACCCTAACATTCCGGATAATTTTTTACGTGACATGTTAGAAGGACACGTGTCAGCATTTCGAGCTCGAAAAAAAAAAAAAAAAAAAAAAAAAAAAGTAAACATGTCGCTTATATATATACGCGACATGTATATATATATATATATATATATATATATATATATATATATATATATATATATATACGCGACATGTATGAAAATCTCACAAAATGGTATACGCGACATGCAGTGAGCAGTAAAATTACATATTTACTCCTAATCAAAAAGTCAAACCATATTTTATTTACATTTTTACTCTCTCCAGAACCCACTTTACTAATTCCAGATCCGCATACATCTTTTACTCCACACAATACATGCAAACATCTAAAAAGGTTTGAGTTTAACAATATTTACTCTGGTAAAAGTAAATATCATTCATCAAAAATACACGACCTTTTCATCAGATCTTGAAGATGCTTGTTTGTTGAGGATTTATCAGTAAATAACATGTCGCGTATATATATAAGCGACATGTTTACTTCTTTTTTTTTTTTTTTTTTTTTCGAGCTCGAAATGTTGACACGTGTCCTTCTAACATGTCGCGTAAAAATTTATCCGGAATGTTAGGATAGAAATAAAAACGGCTAAAAGTTGGGGTAATTTGAGACACAGACCCCTTAGGTCTGCAGTAATTTTCACCACCTCTATTACTACATCTCTCTCATCCTACACTGTTTCACTTTCCCCATCTTTCTTTACTGTGTCTCTCTCATCCAAATTCAACCACCAGATTTGATTGAGTTCGACTAAAAACCCAGCCCACCATAACTCGATTTACAAACTGAAAACACGGGATAACGCCAAAAAAAAAACGGAAAACGCGAGGTTCGGTACAGTGCTTGCGTCGTTTTCCGGGACCATTTGGGTTGGTCTTGACGGCTCAGGACGTGAAAACGTGAGCCACGGTGTGGAGCTTGCGCCGTCCGGTCGCGTTTTGCCGGAAAACGCCAGCCTTGGCGCCGGGTACCGAGGCCTCTTAGACATTTGCTAGGAAAATAAAGGCTATCAAACAAAGTCCATGCAGGGGCAAATATGTAAATAAGAAAGAACAAATGTACTTTTTATTCATGTTTAGTTAAACTATAAACTAAAGCCCATGTAAGTTTGTCGACAGCAGATTCATTCATTAGGCATCTCCTTATTCGATACAAACTTTACCTTTTTCAAATCTGTTCTATAAATAATCCCATCATCATACAGATTTAGAATCGACTTCGGCCATTAATTAAGCTTTTTGAGGTTTTCAATTATCAGGTTAATTGTTTTCTTAGTTTGTTAGCTTTTTTGAGTTTTTGGATTGCTCAATTGGCTTATTACCTTTTTTGAGTTTTTGGATTGTTTAGCTTATATGAGCACTGTTCTGTGTCTTGGCTTGGGATGTTCTATTGGCTTTTCAAATGCTAAAAAAAATACCTTTTTTCCTGTTTCTTCTATAGAAGCAATAAGCTATTTAAATGCTTGGATTGCTCAGTTGGCTTATTTCAATGCTTTGTAAGCACTTTTTTGTGTATTAGTTTTAAAATCAATAAGCTTTTTGAGTGTTTGGATCATGTAATTCGATCAGATATATGGTTTTGCATTAATAAATTAACCTCTAAATGTTGTTGTTTAGATGGAGCAAATTTCCAGTGATCGATTCCCTCCCTTGTCTTCCAAATATCCGTGGTTGATTGCCGAGAGCATACAAGACGGCGAAAAGCAAGACCAGTTCTTCTTCTGCACCATAGACAACGAGTTGCCACATTATCGATGTCGAATCCCTGAGTTGCTTGGGAAACGTATCCGAGGATTTTTTTCATGGCTGGGTGATTCTTTCCAACCCTCCTTACGACAATGTATGGTCACTTTGGAACCATGTGACTTCTGAGATCATAAGTCTCCCCACCTTGGTTTTGGAAGATGGCGAGTCGTATGAGTCTATCCGCCAGTGTTGTTTGTCAGCCCCTCCTGATGATCCGAGCTCAATTCTTTTGTTAACAAGAACCAATAAGTCTACCTTCTTATTTTGTCAGGTAGATAGTAAACGGGAGAATTTTAGATGGACCGAAATGTCATATGCCCAGCAGCTGAAGAGAGTAACTTCAAATGGTAAATTACTACATAGTCTAACTTGTTGCAATGGTAAAGTATATGCCCTAAGCACCGATGGAACTTTTGCGGATTTTGTCATACATCTTGATATTGTTGTTAAGTACAATGAAGTTGTGATAAATCTAATGGCATTCAGCGCTTGCCCTTCTGACCCCTATCATTGTGGGGGAGACATTCAGTTTTTGAAAGGATCTTCTACCGAACTGTTCTACATTGAGATAGGTTTTGATGAGGAAACTGAGCATACAGAGAATAAACCTTCTGATGTGTATTTGTATAAATCAGACATGACTTGTATAAATTGGGAAGAAAGGAAATGCTTCAAAGACTGGGACATAACTGATATTAATATTAGGTTTCCAGGATGCGATGATCTCGAAGACTCGAGTAATGAACGCTCGAACACGAGGAGTGACGACTTGGACACGAGTAGTGAAATTTGGGAAAACTGTTATAGAAAAAACTTGGACATTAGTAGTGAAGTATGGAAAGTAATTGATGACCTCAAAGACGCAATTTTTTATGTGGATGTTGCCCGTGATTACTCGGTTTCTTATAGCCCTGTAGTAGCCTCAGAGTTAGGAGGTTTTATACACATTCGTGGTGAAATGGGCAAAACAATATACTCATACAGTGTCAAAGATAATACAATCTCCCTATCTTCTATACCCTCTCCTATGCTGCCGACAAGCCATGTGTGGATGTGGGAATGCAGGTATTGCCTTTCAATTAATTTGTGTTTGTTTATCATATGTGTTTTATTATGGTTATCTTTTATGCATAATATACCATATTATACATTTTCATTGTCCCAATTTTGTCGGTTTATTTTCATTTTGGGTACATTTGAGTGATCGATTAAAAGATGTTGTCGGTCTTGTAAGCGGTATCATAGTATTTTCATATAGGGAAGTTGTTTCTTAAAATCCTATTTTATGTAGGTTAGAAGATGATCATGGAGAAGCCAAATGCATTGTTGATTATAAAGAAGAGATGGGATACAACAATCAGACATTCTTAAGATCACGTACAGATAATGGGGTTGAATTTAAAAATTCATACCTCCTCAATATTCCGTTTGATATTTTGGAGATGATTATGAAGCAAAGCGTTGGCGTGGAATACATGAACTTTCGTGCTACATGCAAACAATGTCTTTTAGCAGCACCTTTGATCAAATGGAGCAACGAAACATCGTTAAGGAGATTACAAACACATTCACCTGTTTCACCTTGGCTAATGGTGGTAGACAGAAAAAGAGGTATCATCACTTTCACAGATCCTATGTTGGGTGACAAGTATTTTCTTAAAAACTCCCAAGTATTAATTGACGAGAATGAGAGAATATGCTATTCAAGGTTTGGTTGGTTATTGTTTAAGAAGATAAAATGGAGTTGCTTAGTTTTCTTTAACCCTTTCACAAATGACCTTCGGGAGCTTCCAAGAACGAAACATAATCTAGAAGGCTTATGTTTTTCGGCACCACCAACTTCCCTTGATTGTATTGTTGTTGGATTTACAAGAGAGCGTGTTTACTTCAACTTTGTGAATAAGAAACGGACGTGGCGTGCACTGCGTTTTGACACTGATCCACATACCGTTTGTTTTTCAGCTTTTTATGGTCAAGATCTTTATGCCTTTTGTGAAGGAGAAGTTATTGTTATAAATAATTTAGGCAAAAAAGACTGGTCCGCGGAATTTGGTGAAACCAAAGCTCTGGAAGGTTATTGTAGATCCGCGACACAATATTTCATAATAAATTGTGATCAACATACTTTACAAGTTATTGTTGGCGAGTATGGGGAAGCTGTTGAGGTATTCAAGCGCAATGAGTCTGATGAAAAATTGGAAAAAATAGATAGTGTAGGTAAGCACATGATCTATATTTGTGGCGCAACAGCTTTCTGTATTGAAGCCAAAGAACCAAAAATGGAGAATAAGATTTTCTTTCCGCGACTACATTCCAAGAGTAAGAAGGTTGTGTTTTATTCACTTGACACATGCAGGTACCACACATTTAGTGCCCAAAACTTTCAAGAAGAACATCTAGAGGATTTCTTTGGAACCACGCATCATCTCTCCCTTAACGTTTGGATTGAACCAAGTTGGTCCTAGTTGACACAATAATCCTGTTTGTAACAGGTTAAAAATGTTAGTTGCGTCTTTTTATTTATTCATCTATAAACTGTTTGAGCCACGTTGATGTTAACAATTCCCTGTCATGGTTTTTATTGTTTGTCATAAACTAATTATAATGCCCGCGCACGCGCGACGTTTTTACTAATTTTTTGAATAATGGATTTTTATTTATTAGAAAACAAATAATTTAATTTTTGTTTTGTTTTATTTATGGTTTTTAATTTTGTATTATACGATGAAGAGAGCTCAAATATTCTTGATTTTCTTGACTCGGACTTAGAATAAGTTTGCCATATAATTTAACTAACCCTGAAGAAATATTGAATAATACATGTGCATGCACGTGGTTTAGACATTAATCAAAATACATGGGATTTAGAATAAGTCAAATTTAGGAAAAAGTGTTTTCCTAATGGCTAAAAATATCAGTAATAATAATCTAATTAAAGGGGAAAAAATCATCTTAAGGCTAGTATAGTTTAAATTCCATTAAAGTTTTACTCAACAATGATTTTGAAAATGGAATAACAAAGAGGAAAATCCATCTACTGTAGCTTTGACATCCACACTTCAATAACAACATAAAGGCTCAACTCTTTTAAAGTTGCATTGGTATGGATATATCTTACAGGCATATATTTTACATCCTATGTATTAGAAATCTAACTGGACAGATATTTTATCATAATACAGAAAGACCCATTAGAAATGAAGTTGATATAGTGTACCTCATAGATTCCAAGAGTGATGTTCCTTTCGATAGTCATCACTTCCAAACGACTCGAACTTTGTTCTTAAGTCCCGAATTGTGTCGTCAAGCTCTAGATCAAATTTTTTTTTTTTTTTTTTTTTTTTTTTTTAAATGATAGAAAAGGATTAAAAAGTGGCAAAGGGCTCATAACTGTAGGCGTCGGCGTAGCAATAAAAGAATGACGTATCTCGACTTATTATCATATCCGCCCATTTTGCCATTATTTAGTATAGTTTATAGACTTGTAACAATATAATAACATGTATGACAATGTCATCTACAAAATATCATCCCATCATTCCTAAAACCTTGGGCAACATAAGCTTATCTAATACTGCATGCACTTATATATACCAATGTAAATGCATTTAAAACACAAGTCCATTTTTTTCATGTTACATGATACTTGATGAAAAGTATACCGATGCAAATGCATTTAAAACGCAAGTTTATTTATATATTTTGCATCAAGTACTATATAACACGACAAAAAATAATTAAGGTCAAAGTTGGAATAGAAAGACTTTGAAAATGTCAAAATGGACTTATATTTTGGGACGGAGTGAGTATATATTTTTTTAACAAAGAGACATGATTGGTAGGGAAGGAATTCATTTTTCAACATGGATGACAAAAGTGTATATTAGGAATGCTTAAAATGTAACAATACATGCACTTATATATACTACTGGCTACACATTACAATAATCTTTCTTATGTATTTCTACATACAAAATAATCATACCACAAACATATTAAAAGGATTAAACAAACCCTTAAAATACATATCCTCGCCTTCCTTCTTTTTGGAAGCCAAGATGCAAAACGTATGTGCTGAACTCCATTTTATATGTTTCATCTTTACAAAAAGTAAGTCACACATTAAAATCCCATACTAAACTACACACATGTCATTACTATTTAGTTAGTATTCATAAAAGAGGTGAAGTTCCAACCACTGTTGGAGGCATCTTCAGATGTTTGAGATCTTGTTGGTGTTGTTGTCTCAAATACGCGTATTTCTAGGCCATTCTTTTACATTGCAACATCAATTTTTTTCCTGAATTCCAAAGATAACCAAAAAAATAGTATCATCAGACAACTACATGAAGAAGGTATCCAAAATACAAAAGATTAAAACCAACATATAACAGCTAAAATCTTTAGGCTATTATTATCTGTCCAATTGTTTATTCTTCTTTTCAGTCAATCGTATCTTCAAACTTTAATAGCTCAAAACAAAGTACTAACTTTACCTATAATAGCAAGAGGGTGTTTATGTGAGACAAAAGCGAGCTTTCTTGATTAGATTTCCCCGAAAAGACGGAAAATCCCCTCTTTATCTACTTTCTTTTTTAGAATATAAACAGTTTTAAGTGTTTAGACTACCCAAACTGCTTATTTTGAACTCAAGTCCTTAACCGAATCACAGCGGGTTAGTTGATAGAAGTGACCAATAATGGAGTAAATATTCATACATGTCAAGACACTTGTTTAACTTCAGGCCTGCTTCCATTTTAGCCAAAGTTCCAAACTTTAGCCCTTTTGAGATAGAGAATCATAGCACCTGATCATAATAATACACAAAATCATAAAATTTGTGTTCGTAAGTTAACCTACTGGTCTGATAAACATGAGGTTCAATCCATCCTAAGCTAAAGGGCATGTGCATATCATTTATGTAGTGTTGATCACCAATGCATCTACATTAATCTTATCCAGCAGCCTAACAATAATCTTCATCCACGAAGTGGTCTTGCCTCTAACCGCATTAGGATGTTGAAATATACTAATGTCTACACTTACGGACTCATGATGCCACATCCGTATCCTTCAAGTATATCACAGCCACCCTACAAATTATAATTACCACATAAGGTTTGAGCACCAAAATATTTATCATAATTCTAGAAAACAAACAAACCTCAATAAGCATAGAAGAAAATTAAATTTATATATTGTCACCGTCAAGAACATTATTCCAATTGGATCTATACATATCTAAACACTAAATTATGCCACCTGTTAACTAACAACTAATTATTATCTGGTCTTATTATTTCAAGTATTTTCGAGATAACTAAATAAAAAGTGTAGCAACAATAGGAGATGCAAGCAACTAACTGAACCACATAAAAAATATATTAGACATCTTATTATAAACATGTGATTATTGACCCTAAACATAAATTTAAAAGGTGTTGGTCTATGATAATGATAGAAACAAAAGTAGAAACACAAACCTCCAACTCGAATGAACACAAAAATCAATAAATTATTAATTAACTGCAAAACAACAAACCAATATACAAAATTAAATACGAATTAGCTGTGCATAATAAAACTAACAATAAGCACATTGAATTAGCGAATTAAGTCAATTGATCAACTGAAAAAAGAAAAAAAAGGTATAGATTTATACTATAAAAGAAAATTGTAGATTCAGCAGCAGAGGATTATTCTAATGAGTAAGTTGTCAAATAAATATGGTTGTACAAACATTTAAAAAAAAAATGGATATTGGATGGCTGTTATAGAATGACCAATTGCAGATAGTTCGTCCTGATTTGGAATGGAATAAATAAACGGCCTTTTGGTTTGAGCATATATAAGGATTGAAGATCGTTTAATTGTAATACAATAAGAATTTGTATTGTATCAGGACTCTGCATCTTTTTTAATACAATTTACATTCTAGTCCTAAAATATCTAAATTGATCCATTACGGTCTTACATAGATTTTTCCAAGTAGTAATGGTCCGAGGCCTGTTGTAAGTAATGCATACGGATCCATATCTTCAGGCTGTAATCATCCCTAGTTATTTTGGCTCTGAGATGGTCTTGATTGACTTGCCTCTTGGTATACTTTGCAAAAGAAACCTTCGAAAAGAGATTACCCATGTGACATGTTACACATTGGATGTGTGACAAAACTCTCTTCCACAACTTCCATCTCCACTTCCTTTGAACCAAGATCAGTAAACGATGTCTTTGCAATCTTTCCGCCAGACACTTCTACAATAGATTACACATGCATCTCCACAACCTCCTCGGTTACCTCCTTGCTATCTATTACAGTTATATCACCATTCTGTCCACTTGCTTGTACAACGTTTTTACTAACCTCCACATAATTCAATCAAAACATCAAAAACTACGTACATTTAAAATTACTTAATAATACATATCACCCATTTATACCCAACAATTTACTTGCTCAACCCATTTTGCAACCTTTCATCAGCATAAGGTCACACATGTTTACTCACTGGTTTGTATAAATAATCATCGTGTCGACTGCCGAGCACTATACAATGTTATAAATCGTTCCAGCAGTATCATCATATGCACAAACTTTCAAGTTGAACTTTTATAATAAACAGTTTCCAAAGAATAAGCAATCAAAAATCTTTTATATAATAAAACAAAACCCAAATAATCCCTGAAAAGTGAAAACTATGCAAACCCAAACAGTCCCTATGTAAAATGCAATCTTGAACAATCCTAAACAGTCCCTTTGTAAATAGCAATCCCAAACACTCCTTGAAAACCAAAGCAGTCCCAAACAATTCATGTATTATAAACAATTCCAAACATTCCATGAAACAACAAAAATTCGATCAATTTATAATTGATATATAGAAATCAAATACACAAACTGATAAAAAGTTCATAAACCCACCAATTCATCAAATTAATATTTAAAAAATAATTATCTCTATAAATTACATACCAGTAACAAAATTTTCTTTTACCATAGCTTTAGACTTGGAATAAAAAGATACAACAAAGTTAGCCGAAACCTCTTCCTTAAACCCGACATTTGACCTAAGCAGATGACCCTCATCATACTAAAAAATACAACCAGTAGCGTAGTTAATCAAAACTAAGCTTTTTTCGAGACAAACATCAGCAAGTGTTGATGTTCCAACAATATTAGTACGAATGGTCTCAATTTTATGCGGCTCACACCAGTCAACAGTAGACCCGATAAAGATTAGCTGATAAAACATAAAATCTCAAATCAAAGATACAACAATCATTAAACAGAAAACAAAGGAAAACAACAACTGACATAGTTCCAAGTTCTAACAGTCAACGAAAACGCTAAATAAAGTGACATAATTCAATTGAGATGAGATTATTCATGAACATCTCAAGTTCAGCAACTTTTTATAACAAAAAAAAACCCTTCTAAATAAAGTGACATAATTCAACTGAGATGAGATTATTCATGAACATCTCAGGTTCAGCAACTTTTTATAACCAAAAAAAAAAAAAAAAAAAAAAAAAAAAAAAAAAAAAAAAAAAACCTTCCGATTATAACATTGATATTTGAAAAAAAAAAAAAAAAAAAAAAAAAAAAAAAAAAAAAAAAAAACCTTGAGAGCAAATTTAACATTAGTATTACAGGTGTGCTTAGGAGCAATGATTCGTTAGCCATAGCTTGGTTCTACTATGAATCTTACTTGGAAGTATATACATCGTTGGTTCTACTATGTCATCAATTTGGGTTTGGGATTTGATTTTTGTCTAGGTGATGATAGATGTATGTTGGAAGTGATGTGTGTGGTTATTGTTTGATTTGGATGGTGGATGACTATGTTATTGATTTTAAGGTGTTCCGTTAATTTTTTTGAAGTTACATTTTTTGCCTACAACTATGGAAAAATAGCAATGAGGCCTATGTGTATTTTTGGATTTTTTTACATGTGAGCATAAAAAACGTTTTTTTTAAAGATTTGTGAAGCAAATTAGGAAATAAATAGATTTAATTATTTTTTTAAATCATAAAAAAAAAATCAGAATAAAAAAATTATTACTAAAAAAGGAATGAATTGATTTTTTTGAAATGAAAAATTCCCAATAGGGGTTTTATTTTATTATATAAAAAAGA
This sequence comes from Artemisia argyi, assembly GCA_030686995.1. Taxonomy (NCBI): domain Eukaryota; kingdom Viridiplantae; phylum Streptophyta; class Magnoliopsida; order Asterales; family Asteraceae; genus Artemisia; species Artemisia argyi. The sequence goes on along the minus strand of CM060676.1, from coordinate 232,669,512 downwards.
TGTTTGTTATCGAATAATTGTGATAGTTTCTTAGGTTATTGTGAAAGTTCCGGTCTTTCGTTATTTCAGCCTTTGATCCCATTGTCCTTATATATTTTATTTTCATCCTTGGTAGGGTAAGAATTCATATGTTACAAAACTTTCTAAAATGTGTAGCTTAGGGTGTCTTTGTGTTTGGAATTATATAATCATGACATGCATATAAATAAACCAATAAACATCAATTAAGTATAGCGGAAAAAATTATAACAAGATCATAAAATATGTAATTAATTAATCAATATTTAGCTAGTAAATATACTGTAGTGATTCTAGCCCGAACAAGAATCAAGTGATGCAAATCTTCAACTCAAGAACCTTAATTAGGGTTTATGTGGATTATAAGAATTACCCATTACCTCTTTTGTAATTCAATCCAAGAATCAAACAATAGTGTGTTTGAATCACGTTCTTGTACACACGTACTAATTCAAGTAAAAGTTTATGCAAGTAAATTAAACACAAAACTTGTTTTAGCTTTGAAAATCGAATCCCTTATAAAGGGATTATGTTGGATCGATTTAGGGACAAGAGAAAGAAACAAAACACCAAGAATTGTGTGTACAAGTTGTATGGAACAATGAATCTTGGGTTTGTATATACAGGTGAGTAAACTTGGAGCTCAAGGCAAAGAGGAGGTGCCCTCTTGACATTGCCGATCGGCCTAGACATCCCCAAGGGGATTCTAGATCCTTCTTGCCTTCCAATTTATTCACAAATAAAACTTTCCTTATCTTTGTCTAACGGTCGTTAGTGATGCGTGGGAATCGCAACAGGCTTTACCTCTCGAGGGATCTCGAGAAGCTTACAACCCCCACCAGGCAGTGTACCTGATCGTTGTAGTATAGTATAGTGACAAGTACCGGGGGATTGATCGTTCAGCTTAGGAATAGTGTCGCTAGGATTAGAAAGCCTAAATACTAGTTCTAAAGGTGAGGGATGATTATTTTTGTGTTTTTATATTTTTATGAAAGCAAGTAAAATCTCGGGGTTTTGGAAGAGTGGGCGGAATTAGTTGCTATTCAACTAACCCAAAACTAAGATGCAATCAAAATAAAATACTAAAAATGAAAATAAACTAATTTATACTAAGGTTGTGAGCAGTAATTGGAGAAAATGTGTTTACTTAGATTTCACTACTCCCTAATTATCTTTTATACGTTAATTACTTGTTATAATTGCATGGATGACGGATCGTATTCCTTAATACCATTCATGGGGTGGCATACATAACTCCCTAATTCTATGAACTCTTATCTCCTCCTACACCATGCCCAGCACAACTATAGGGATTGTAAACAGTGGCTCATGCATTAAATACAACCAATAAAGACCTAGTACGCCTCGGTTCATGTTTCTTAAGACGTTCAAGCATGTTACCATTTGGAGATCTGCCAGTTTTCTTAAGCCTAACATATAAATCATTCATCCAAGACAAGTATAAACAAGTAATCAACACATAATCAATATCTAGGTTTCATTAGATCTAAGCAAACACAAAAGAGATCTAGCCTAGCATAATGGAATTGAGACAAGAACAAGATATAGACAACCAACACATAGACATATTGATTGAATTAGAAGAACACTTATCTCAATTACAATGCAAGGTATCAAGGGTTTGGAACCCTTGAAAAACCTGTAAAAGTTGCACCAAAATCGTCTTTAGGGTTTCTCCAAAACTTCTCCCCTCCTTTAATGTGAAAAACTAGAAAACTATACATAGGAAAATAGGGATGACGGCGTCAAGAACAAAGGTGTGACGCCGTTATCTCGCCGCCAAATACTTCCTCGGACGGCCTTGATCTACTTCTGACGCCGTCAAGGCCTAGGCCGTCACACAAATTACTCTTGACGCCCTGTGTGTGACGCCGTCATCAACTACGGATTTTAATTCTTGAGGTTTGACGCCGTCATGGAATTACTCTTGACGCCTTCATGTACTGTTCCCAGCATGGAAAATTGAGACTTTGCCGTTTTCTTCACTTTTATGCTCCAAAAACGTCCAAAATGGCTTCTTTTCCAGAATTCACTCTCCAAGTACCTAAAATCACAAAAGAAACGATTTAGGGCAATATTTGATCAAATAAAGTCGGATTCGGACTTAAATGACCCCCTAAAAATGGATCATTTTTCGCCTCATCATATACCCTTACACTTGAGATTTGCTTGTCCTCAAGCAAATGCGCTTTTATTCTACTCAAAATACAAGTTAGGGGTCATTTAACACTAATATAAAAGTAATTACAACAAATAATCGTTCCACTAAAGACCAATAGACAAGCTCGGAGGTCATACACTAGCACCTCACAAATAGTGTTTAGATACTCACATCTCTCGGGTGTAATAAAGTAATATAACATTATGGAAATGGAAGATATCTCTCACTACCTGTCATAGCAAAATAGATTACCATAGGCTTAGGAAAGGATCAAACCTCCACCACATGGCGTAAGCACCTAGGATAAACTATCAAAGAGGTCTTTTAAAGGGTTGTAACGTTAGGTATAGGGATATGAATTACACGGTTTTGTTGGATAAAGGAAGTTTTACTGGTGGCGAGTTAACAATCTTGGTTAATTACATGTACAAGATGGCGTTGCTAAGCCAAGACTAGACTCGACTTAAGCTAATAAATGAGAAATAACAAAAATATAAAATGAACATAGAATGAAACGGGATGGTAGTCCGTATGTTTTTTTCTCTTTTTCCTTTTTCTATTTTTTTCTTTTCTTTTTCTTGATTTTTTTTTTTTTTTTTTGATTTTTTTTGCATACACTCTTACCCTACCATCCAAAATAATACATCATAGGGAATTGAGCATTCCCCTTACACTTGAGTCTTTACATACTTTACAATTAACTAATCTAATGACTCGAATTAAGAAAATCAAAACACTTGGAGCACTTTTAAGATTAACGCACATATGGGGGGTAATAAATGATGTTCTTCCCCATTACTCCATAAAATAAGTACTTACCCATGAGTCCCAATCGTCCCAAAACAATATGTACAAGGATATGACTCGACTTAGCAACCATGTAATCAATTAGAAAGTTAACTTAGGGTTTAACAAATCACAATAATGCACTAAAAATGAGCGCATACACGGAAGGCTAAGGCGATTTGGGTGTACATTTAAGTGGGGTGTAACAAATTCTTCCTTTAAGTAAGATGCTTAAAGTTAGAAACGAAAAGATAGGCTCGGAGGGGTGTACTAGGGGTTTCGTGTACTAAAAATGAGTACAACGCTAAGGGTGTGGGAAAAATTAGTTGACTTAACTAGCCAAGTAATATGACTTAAATGGTCAAGTAATTATGATACGGGTTTAACACAAGGGTGATCCTAATGCCTCTTATCATGTAGTAAATCCTACCACACGAATGTAGTCTCACTAGCGGTCTCGGGATGCATCACTAACGCAAGTTCTAGAATCTAAATGTTACCGGTACACTCATAAGCACTAATAGTAAATGCTTTTCCTATCAAATCTAAAGGCGAACCTCACATATTTGGGTGGAAAATTTTTCTGAATATACGGTTATGTGCTAGTCATACAATCTCCTATCCATGAGACGCTTGCTATGGCTAAAGTTTCACTCCTAAATGTTGTAAAAAATTTTAAATTTGGCGCTAAAATTGCACTAACAAGTATTTCTCATAGTTTTATTACACATCTACCATTAAACAAAACAAACTCAAGCGAAAGTGCATATGTAAGGTATCATCTTTTTACCCTCCCCCTACACTTAAGATGAACATTGTCCCCAATGTTCAAGTAAAGAATGTAAAAGTGAAAAAGTAAAGAGAATGAAATCAAATACTCCCCTGATTCGCTCGGTATGGATTATAGGTTGGCCAGGTTAGATCTTCCTCCAAGAAAACGAACAATCAAAGCTTCCCTTCCAGAATATAAATCATCTCCTTGTCGAACATAACCTGTAAATCCTGACAAAAATAGATAAGACAACCTCGCGTAAAATCGGCGGCATCCTATATAAGTTTCTAAATCCTAGAAAACAAGATAAGATATAATGCTTGTGGAATGAAGTTTGCAGATCTCCTGGAGATTATAAAACTTAATAATTCACAAAAACCATAAGACTCCGTTAGAAAAACAAAACCGGTAAAATTTCCAGATTTTTAACTCCTGACGCCGTCAAGAGTAAACTCATGACGCCGTCAGAATGGACCTGCAGAAATTCTTATGTTAAGTTTCCGGAAAATTTCTGGAAAAACTTGGTCCTACTTCCTGGAAAATCCTGCAAAACTTCATTATGACTCAATACAAGCATTTGACTCTAACAAATACGAATATACATGTTCATTTAATATTGTGGAGAATCATGATCGGTTTGTTTCTTGAAAACATATTTGGGGTTTCCCCTTACACTTATCTTTTTGCAAAAATACTTTTAGGTTGGAGTTAAGACTAGGCCAAACAACATAGTAAATTATTTCCACATTTTTTGTTTAGAAACATGATCTACCAACAATAGAAATAAAACATGCATACGGAAGCAAATAACAATCAAACAAATAAAATCACACAAAACATGGGTTGCCTCCCAAGAAGCGCTTTTCTTTATTTACGAGTCTTGTAGCTAGACTCAAGGTCATGGGTTACTACGTGATTTCATCATTGGTTCCACTCTCTAGGTCGTCATCTAAACCAGTTTTGTATTCCGGACCTAGTTGCAAGCACTCTTTGTAGAAACCAAGCATCCTATTTCTAACATACTCTACTCCTCTACGTCTATCCTCCTCATTCCTATAATAAGCCGCTTGCTTATGTACCTTTTCGAAATTAGAGAGAAGGCGGTATTGTTCGATCTTGTAGGGCATTTGATAAGCAACCTCATCATTCTCTTTCTTGAACCTAACTATCCCTAAAGTCGGATCATAACTCATCCTAGTGGCTTCAACAAATGGTTTTCCGAATACTATTTGGCTTAGACAAGCATCTATCACCGGACGAATGTATTCCACTATCATAAAATCGATTTCATAGGTGAGATTCCCTATAATCACATGTAATCCCTTAACTCTCCCTACAAAATTACTTATCAGATTCTTACCGGGCATCATCCTAAAATTGAGTTGCTTCTTCATCACCCAATTGTAATAAGTCCTAGTCATGATGTTCACGGGGGATCTAAGGTCGATGTAAGCTTTCCATATATGCATGTGCCCGATATTACATGGGATGTTAATGTTAGAGGGGTCTCCCATTTTGATAAGGGGGTCGCCAAAGATATATGTTCTCTCGGGACTATCGAATAAATCCTTATGGTATTCCCGTTCTTCCTTGGTTGGCAACTTATCAAAGTATTCTTCTATAGGTTCTACCTCCTCTAATTCCTCATCCTTATTAACCTCAACTTCCCTACTCTCATCCTTACTATCGGCTTCTACTCTAATTTCATCCTTGTCACTCTCCTCTATCTCCTTATCTATCGGCTTAATGGTGACAACATTGACAAAGTGGACATGTTTGGATGATGAGGGGTCCTTAATTTGGATTCCACTATTGGTGTCCCTAGTGTCCTTCCTAGGTGTGATTAATGCTTGGTTGTTGAGGGCTTTCAACAAGTTGTCAATCTTGTTGGTCATCTCCGTTTGTTATTGGTTGAATTCGGTTTCAAACCTAGCTATGCGGGCTTCTTGAGATGCCATGAACTTTGACATCAATCCTTCAAGATTGTTGGTACTACCATAGTTGTTAGAAGGATTGTTGTTGAAAGTACGGTTGGATGGTGGACCGTTTGGTTGGTAACTATTAGGCGGATTGGAGGAATTGGGTTGATTTTGTTTCCACCTAAGGTTTGGGTGATTTTTCCATGAGGGGTTGTATGAATCACCATAAGTGTTTGGCTCGGGCTTGAAAGTGTACCACTTATCTCCCTCTTCGTCGGTACGCGTGGATGCGTAGTCCGCAAAAGCTGTTCCGGGGAGTTCCACACAATCACGAGTGTCATGGGGACCACTACATAATTCGCATGAAGAAGTGATTTTGTTCACTTGACTTGAAGGCTTAGGAGCTTTGTAAGATTTCATGAGAAACTTGACTTGGTCCTCTAGTTCCATGATCCTACGGTCGGGAGTGCTAGAATTGTTCGAAGGCAAAGATATTGCCTTGACCGTTTTGTTCAAATCATGGGGATCATTCCAACTTTCGTTGTCATAGAGAGCAAGATCTTCTATGAGTTCCCATGATTGTTCCGCACTAAGATCACGTAGCTTACCACCGGCCGATTGGTCAATGGTTCGCCTCGTGGAGATGTCGATATGGTCATAAAAAATTTGGACTTGGAGCCAAAGATCTATGCCATGATGAGGGACTTTTTGGAGTAAGTCCTTGAAACGAGTCCATGCTTCATAAAGAGATTCATTTTGACGTTGTTGGAACATCAAGATGTCATTCCTAAGCTTGGTAGTTCTCCCCGGTGGGAAAAATTGAGCAAGGAAACGAGTGGTGAGATCATCCCATGTGGTGATGGATCCCGCGGGTAAACGCTCAAGCCATTGACTAGCTTAATCCCGTAGAGAGAATTGGAATAGGCGTAAACGGGTAGTCTCTCTAGTTTCAACACCTAGGTCTATGGAGTCTACGATTTTGAGGAAGTCCTTAAGATGTTGGTTTGGATCTTCGGAACGAAGTCCATGGAATGCACATCCGCTTTGCACCAACCGGATGGTGTCGGATCGCAAGGGGGTCACATTGTCTCCGGTGAGCTCAATGGTGTTTCGGTAGCCTTGGTGGCTAGGTCGGGAATACTCTCCTAAGGTTCGGGGCCTAAGGGGTTCTAGTGGTGGGTTTTGTTGTGGTGGGATGACGGGTTCAAAGATGTTACCACCTTCCATGATGTCGGATGGTAAAGAGTTACGAACAAAGGCACGAAGAAATAAGATAGACTAAAGAAAACCTAAAAATAAAAATAAAATCTTACTAGAAAGGAATCTAGCAAGTAGACCTAATAAAAGGAAATTCTAACCTAGACAATAACTATTCCCCGGGCTGCGGCGCCAAAAACTTGATGCGTGGGAATCGCAACAGGCTTTACCTCTCGAGGGATCTCGAGAAGCTTACAACCCCCACCAGGCAGTGTACCTGATCGTTGTAGTATAGTATAGTGACAAGTACCGGGGGATTGATCGTTCAGCTTAGGAATAGTGTCGCTAGGATTAGAAAGCCTAAATACTAGTTCTAAAGGTGAGGGATGATTATTTTTGTGTTTTTATATTTTTATGAAAGCAAGTAAAATCTCGGGGTTTTGGAAGAGTGGGCGGAATTAGTTGCTATTCAACTAACCCAAAACTAAGATGCAATCAAAATAAAATACTAAAAATGAAAATAAACTAATTTATACTAAGGTTGTGAGCAGTAATTGGAGAAAATGTGTTTACTTAGATTTCACTACTCCCTAGATATCTTTTACACGTTAATTACTTGTTATAATTGCATGGATGACGGATCGTATTCCTTAATACCATTCATGGGGTGGCATACATAACTCCCCAATTCTATGAACTCTTATCTCCTCCTACACCATGCCCAACACAACTATAGGGATTGTAAACAGTGGCTCATGCATTAAATACAACCAATAAATACCTAGTACACCTCGGTTCATGTTTCTTAAGACGTTCAAGCATGTTACCATTTGGAGATCTGCCAGTTTTCTTAAGCCTAACATATAAATCATTCATCCAAGACAAGTATAAACAAGTAATCAACACATAATCAATATCTAGGTTTCATTAGATCTAAGCAAACACAAAAGAGATCTAGCCTAGCATAATGGAATTGAGACAAGAACAAGATATAGACAACCAACACATAGACATATTGATTGAATTAGAAGAACACTTATCTCAATTACAATGCAAGGTATCAAGGGTTTGGAACCCTTGAAAAACCTGTAAAAGTTGCACCAAAATCGTCTTTAGGGTTTCTCCAAAACTTCTCCCCTCCTTTAATGTGAAAAACTAGAAAACTATATATAGGAAAATAGGGATGACGGCGTCAAGAACAAAGGTGTGACGCCGTCATCTCGCCGCCAAATACTTCCTCGGACGGCCTTGATCTACTTCTGACGCCGTCAAGGCCTATGCCGTCACACAAATTACTCTTGACGCCCTGTGTGTGACGCCGTCATCAACTACGGATTTTAATTCTTGAGGTTTGACGCCGTCATGGAATTACTCTTGACGCCTTCATGTACTGTTCCCAACATGGAAAATTGAGACTTTGCCGTTTTCTTCACTTTTATGCTCCAAAAACGTCCAAAATGGCTTCTTTTCCAGAATTCACTCTCCAAGTACCTAAAATCACAAAAGGAACGATTTAGGGCAATATTTGATCAAATAAAGTCGGATTCGGGCTTAAATGACCCCCTAAAAACGGATCATTTTTCGCCTCATCAGTTAGCTTTTTCCGTTAAATGCTAACGGTCGTTACTCGTTTTGTGTTTATTAATAATTATATATAACATTTATAAATAATTATTCATTTACTCTTCAGACGTAAAGTGTGCAATCCCGCGATCTCGAGTTCGATCCTAACACACATCTATTATTTTATCATCTATAAAACTAACAACTCCCACTTAGACATATCATAATAGAATGATCACATCGGTTAGCGTCTTGCAACACGCCGATGCATCTAGTACAACTTGAGTAAGGCTCCTGGAAAACCTTTTAATGATTTCTCATTATTATTATCATTTTGTTACTAATACCACGTTAATGAGGATATGGATCTAGGTCATTCCCTAATTAACCATTCTGTTTCTCATTGTTAGTGATTGACAAGATTACCAAATCATCTAAACATTTCAGGGAAGATCTTAGGCGTGGCCATTCAAACACCTTGACAACCCTACGAGGGGCCCAATAGTATTAAACTCCAAAAAATTAATTTGAAGGAACAAATTCTATATTGACTACAAGCAAAACACACAAACTTTGTAACACTTCCGAAAACAACCCTTATGACTACCAGTTACATATAGCGTTAAGTTGTTCCACAAAAATGCACTACATTTATGACCGTTATCTTGTAATCTTGTATCTCAAGTCTGAGGATAACTTCTTATGATTTACTTAATGACAAGATCCATAAAGTAACATCATATAGTTGGGATAAGTCCTGTATTCGGTATCATTGAATATCATCTGAAATGACATGTCTACGCATCAATATACTTTAAGTATATTATACCAACCTTCAGATTTGTCTTAATTTAATAATATTACCATATTATTAACTGACAACGGACAATTTAGAAAAACTTTTATTCATGGATTTAAACATGCAAAAATAGGACAACAATAATTAACAATAGAAATAAACAAACAAAAATACTTTATTTCATTAAAATAATAATTGTTTACAATATCCTTTATCCAAATACTAATTACAGTTATGCATGAAACTACTAGCTAAATTAAGCCCAATGCCATTGGCTAATTCATTAAGCTTTCTTTTGCTAAAGCCTTAGTGAATGGATCAGCTAAGTTATCATCTGTGTGAACTTTCAACAGATTTATTTCACCTTCGTTAAATTTTTCTCGAACAAAGTGATACTTTCGTAGAAAATGTCTGGTGCCCTTCATGACTCTAGGTTCATTGGAAAATATGATTGCAGCAGAATTGTCACAATACATATTAATAGGTAATTCAATTGAAGGCATAACACCAAGCCCTGAAATAAATTTCCTAATCCAAACAGCCTCCATTGCAGCTTCTGAAGCAGCAATGTATTCAGCTTTTGTTGCAGACATCGCAATTGTACTCTACTTCTTGCTCTTCCAGTCTCCTGCTCCTCCATTGATAACAAAGACATAAACCGTCTGAGACTTCGCATCATTTTTGTTACTTTGCCAGGACGCATCACATAAACCTGTAACACCAAGTTCTGCAGCCGGTTCTCCACCATATTCCAAAAACATATCTTTTGTATTTCTTAAATACTTAATAATATGTTTAGCAACAATCCAATGTTTTTTACCTGGATTCTGTTGAAATTGACTGGTGATATTTTGAGCAAACGCCACATCTGGCCTTGTGCATTTTACCACATACATAATAGATCCTACGACCGAAGCATAAGGAACTTTACTCATGCGAGCCACCTCAGCAGGTGTTGAAGCACATAACTCATTACATAAGCCATGTTTTACTTCCATTGGCAAATATCCTTTATTGGAATTTTGCATATTGAATCTTTTAAATATTTTGTCAATGTAAGCACTTTGACTTAATCCAATTAATCGCCTTGATCTATCTCTATAGATCTTGATTCCCATAATGTATGCAGCTTCTCCTAAATATTTCATAGAAAAACACTTTCCAAGATATGCCTTAACTTTTTGCAAACTTGGAATGTCTTTTCCCATAATCAATATGTCATCAACATATAAAATTAGGAAAATTACATTATCATTCCCACTAGCTTTGTGATATACATATGGCTCACCAGGATTCTGAGTAAATCCAAACTTTTTAATCTCATAATCAAATCTCTTGTTCCATTGTCATGATGTTTGCTTCAATCTATAAATGGATATTTGAAGTTTGCATACACGATTTGGAAACTCTGTATTTTCAAACCCTTCTAGTTATGCCATATAGATGTCTTCATCTAGACGACCATTTAAGAAAGCGGTTTTCACATCCATTTGCCAAATCTCATAGTCATAGTACGATGCTATAGCTATGAGAATCCTAATAGCTCTTATGTCTGCTACAGGAGAAAAAGTCTCCTCGTAATCGATCTCAAAAGTTTGAGTAAAACCTTTAGCAACCAGACGAGCCTTATAGGTGTGTACATATCCATCCATGTCAGTTTTCTTTTTGAAGAGCCACTTACTCCCAACTACCTTGGCATTAGGAGGAAGGTCTACTTCAATCCAGACTTCATTATCTTTCATGGATTGAATTTCCCCATTCATTATAGGATTAGTGATTAGCACAGCGGAATAAGAACAAGAACACAATATTACTAATAAGGTTTTCTTTATTATAAATATAAAATAAACTACTACTACTAAACTACTACACGCTCTATACTTTTTCTGGACTCTCATTGGAGAGACTAGCTATTGAATGGATGATCGAGTAACCTAGATGCCTTCCCTCTTTATATAATAGAGGGATGTTACAAACCCTAGCTTCCTATGAAATCTAACTATTACATATTAGGCCCTCATTGTTTCTTCTTTCTTCATTCTTTCTTGTAGGTTTTGTAATCTTCAAATCTGTAATTTCCAACAATCTTTCCCTATTTGATATTACAAAACAATCTGCATGAAGAAACAATGCTAAAACATCTCATTACAAATAATAAGTTGCACATCATAAATCTTCTTCCCCTTTTTGTAATCATCCAATAGGGGTCTTGTGCATCTTTTAAACGATTCTCCTCAAGTGATGCATGCAGATGGTTAAGTATTTTTGAACAATAAGCTTCCCTTTAAAAATATACTAACCATCTCATGAATCTCGAACTCAGTAGCATGGAACATTTCTTCCTTCAGTGCGAAAAAGACATCATAAAATGTCTTTGGATAATTCTTGTAGTCAATATATGCATGACGATTACATGCAATGGCCGATAGTCTCAGTGAGCACATACGGATCAACCAGAAACCACTCAATGCTTATGATTATCTATTTTATAATCATATCATGAACTGTATGGTATCATATGCCCCCCAAAATATTTGTAAAGCGCGTGTAACTGTTCCAGTCAAGAATTATACCACGAACTGAATCTCCAAAACAAACCATACACATCTTCATTGTTCAAGATCCAAGGGCGTCTTCGGACCTCGATCCTTTTTTTACAGCTGCTTCTGTTCAACATCATTTACCAGATCTGCTCCTTCTTCACAATTGCTTTTTATTGACAATGAAAACCTTGTAGATCCCTAGATATCGAGCCCCCTGTGCTCTGATGCCAATTGTAGAAGATCGTTTAAGCCCTATCTAGGATAATAACAATGATTGAACAAGCACAACGGAATAATAAGGAACACAATCAAAGTTATGAACAAGGTTTTCTCATAAACAATGATCCTCTATGGATCTATATTCTTTTCTCTTATCAAAGTGTTTTTCAAGATGTGTAAATAAACATAAGCCGTATGTTCCTTTTATACACAAGGAACCCTAATTCGGAAATAAATAGAAAATCAATGCATATCACTAACTCTAACAACTTTCTAAAAATACTAATAGCAGTAATGACTCTATGTCATTTAAATAATTCCTAACAATCATCCCTTAAACTTGAATTTGACTTGGTTAACTTCAAGTTTCTGGATAGATCATGGACGTCCAAAGCTTGAGGATTGAGACTTCAACTTCTGCAGTAAATAAGAAGTAACCAGCAGCAACATCTCTACCAGTAGCAACAAGTAACCTTCTTTATTTTTTGATGTATCCTTTTTTTTGCAACAACAATGAAAGATTGTACATCAATTCATAAGTTTCATGCTATTCTCATCACTTTCAGGTGTGTTAACTCGAGGTGAATCATTGAAAATTAATGGATTTGATGTCACTTTACCAATAGCCAGAAGTAGCCAATGTTTAAGTTCAAGAACTATGGTACATTGATAACCATATGATTATTAGCAAATTATCAGCTATAAACGGATTTGAGAAGTCTTTACCTATAGCCGATTGTTCAGGACTAGCCAATTCTTTGGTACCCCAAAGGGTATCATCCATGGTGAATTGATTACCATTTCAACTCTCAGCAATGAAACATGGGTGAGTTGAGTACCCTATGGTTTTGAGCAAACCATTACAGCTATCAACGGAATTTATGTGTCTTTACAAAAAATTGTGTGCTTTTGGACTAGCCAACTCTTTGATGGAATGTAGTCATCATCATGGTGAGTTGATTACCATTAATGGTTTTTCACAGCCTTTACCACAAGCCATAATCTTGTAGTCATACATAAATTTATTATTATTATTATTATTATTATTATTATTATTATTATTATTATTATTATTATTATTATTATTATTATTATTATTATTATTATTATTATTATTTATTTATTTATTTTTTTTTAAATAAACAAAATCTATAAAAGAAAGAAAGAAAAAGAAATACAAAATATGTAAAATATACCATCAATCATCAACAGAAACCAATAAAAAATGTACTACCAGTAGAAACACTATGCTATCAGCAGAAAAAGTGTCCACCAGCAGCAATGAGGATCCAATAGTTGCAAAAATGGTTAGAATACAAAGAATACAACAATAAGCCTCCCCCAATCACTGCACCTGATAAAAACTTTTGTTCTTGGGTACCCAGAATGAACCTTTCCTTTGAGTTATCCAAGAATAACCTGCTAAGGGCTTAACAGCATCTGCCACTATTACTCCACCATGTGCCATATTCATATGAGATACATAATGTGTAATAAGAACTTGTAGGTCTATAGGGCATAGGTCTAGAATTACTTTTCCACCAACCATTAGTAACTGATGGAGAATATCCTCTACCAGAGGGAACTAGAAAAGGCCTATTAAGCATAACAGTAGAAACGGGTGCATACACCTTTGGCTTACCAGTAGGAACTGGTTTACCAGCTCTCACATGTGCTGCTTTGGGAACAAATGGAGGAATACTAGCAACATTATTCCATATGGGTCTAAAGGTCTGTTGGTCATGACACATACCCAATTGTTTCTCATAAAAATCACAATCCTTAATGAGATGGAATTTACTACCACACACAAAACAAGATTTCTTCTTAACATGACTTGCCTTTTTATTAAAATAACCATTCTTATTACAAGAAGTCCTAGATTTGTATGTATTATTATCAGATTTATCACAAGTGAAACGAGGTAAATCTTGAACAACAATGGGTTCTTGGATAGGTGCCCTAACTTTGGATTCAATCTCAGCTTTACTCTTAGATGTAGAAACACTAGAAGTAGATGCATAGGAGGTAGACTCAGTTGAGTTGGACTCTGAGCTTTTGACACTAAAACCACTGGGGCAGGGACATTGACCTTGGAAGACTTTTCATAGTTATCACAAGATACAAAGTCATTAGACACAGAATTAGAGTTACTAGAGGTTAAGGACTTTGTACCATAAGACATTTGTGATTCATCTAAGTCTGTTTGGGGTGAGGTAGGCTTAAATGTTCCTGTTATAGGTGGAGAAACAACATTTATTCCTCCTCCTTTAACATATTTAACAGGAGTTTGAAACTGTAGAGGAGGTTCAGGGTCAAAAATGATTTGTTGATTAGGTTCATAAACTTCATTTGGCCCTATAAAATCACCATACCCCAACCCTAATTCGGCAATAAATAGAAAATCAATGCATATCACTAACTCTAACAACTTTCTAAAAATACTAATAGTAGTAATGACTCTATGTCATTTAAATAATTCCTAACAACGATCGAATTAAAAACTACCACATCATGGTCTTCTTTAAAACATTACTCCATCTGTTTCAAAATTATCATCACAAAAAATGCAGTTTTAAAAAAATGGAATTACTACACTCTTCAACTAATCAAATATCATCTCCAACCAATAAACTCTTTTTTCATTGATAGACAAAAAAAAAAAAAAAAAAAAAAAAAAAAAAAAAAAAAAAAAAAAACCTATTATTTTGAGGTATCCAAAATGAAAATTAAGACTATAATTTTAATACGGATAGAGTAGTATTCTAGACATATAAAGATAAAAATGAAATAGAATACATTAATATTTTATGATGGGGTGGTTAGACACTTCAAATGTGGTTATAGCTTCTTGTGGTAATGTGTTGTTATGTGTGTTCTATATTTATGTATATTCATTACGAGGGGTATGTAATTTGACTCGTTGTTTGGCACTTTGGCTCTTTTTTGGCAATCACAGCTTGCGTACTTTCTTTGTTGTTAAGATACTAGTGTTTGAATTCAAATTTAGGAATTTATATATAATGCAATTTTTTATCCTCTCTTTCACTTCTTCATATTGGAAATAACGTGTAGCTTGCTCTATGGATTAATCTGCTTTTAAAAACCATAAAACAACTAACCAATATTACAAGAAATGAAATGGGAACAAAAACATCATGTTGCCGACTAACACCGTAGTAATGCACTATATGGTCTACTTGTTGTTAGAATATTAGAATCATGACAATCATAAAATAGGTAAACACATATGCGGAAGCGTAGGAACATCTATAACACATAAGAGATTAACATAAATTAAATAGGAATGTACCGTGGTGATTCTAGCCCGAACAAGAATCAAAAGCAATTGTCTTTAACAATATGAAGAACCCTAATTAGGGTTTATATGGATCAATGATTAACCCCTTACCGTTTTGTTAATCGATCCCTTGATAATTACTAAAGTAAGTAATTACCTCGTTCTTGTACACACAAACTACCAACGAATAAAGGTTTGATGCAAGTAAACAAAACACTTATATTTTTCTTAACCAAAATCGATCCAAGATCCCTTGGAGGGGGGTGAACCGATCGGCCAAGAAAAGAAACACAAGAAGAAAAGAATTAGGGTTAGTGTGTGTGCACAAAAGATGTGAAACCCTAATCCTTGGCCTTGTATATATACTAGAAGATATCTTGGAGCACAAGACAAACATGGGTTGGGCTTCCCCTCCCCATGATCGATCGGCCATGGACCCCTAAGGGGTGTTCCAGAACCTTCTTGACTCCCAAGTTACATTCTAGTCCATATCTTTCGTTACTAATGATAGTTAGTCCATACGGTTAATAACTAACGACCATTTAGTCCATTAAGTGTTTATAAATACATATATACGATACGTTTAACATATATATATATATATATTTATTATTCATTATTCTTGTTTGTAAAGTGTGCAATCCCGAGGTCTCGAGTTCGATACTAGACATTTACATATTAATATTTATCCATATATTTAACAGCTCCCACTTGGATATCTATTAATAGTAAAATGACATTGGTTAGCGTCTTGCAACACTCCAATGCCCCTAGTTCAATCCGAGCTAGGTTTCCTGAAAAACCTTTAATGATTCATCATTATAATTATCTTTTTATTACTAATACCACATTAATAAAGATGTGAGGTTCTTTATTAAATTTCTGTTTCTCGTCTCTTTATGATTTAACAAAATTACCAAAACATCTGAACGTATTCCAGATAGACTTTGGGCGTGGCCACGCAAACATTTTGTCAACCCTACGAGGGGCCCAGCAGTATTAAACTTCTGAACAAATCAGAAGGAACAAATTCTTTCTTGACTACAAGAATAACCCATGAACTTTGCAACACTTCTGAAAACAACCCTTATGACTCCCTGTTACGGTGAGCGGTAGATTGCTTCACAAAAATGCACTACATCCATGACACTTATCTGGTATCTCAAGTCTGAGGATAACTTTAAATATGATTCTCACATTAAATTTTAAATCATATTAATGGGATAAGTCCAATATTCAATTCATCGAATATCATGTGAAATTGGTATGTCAACGCATCAATATACTTTCAAGTATATTCTTAACCAATACTCAGATTTGTCTTAGTTTAATGATATTCCCATATCATTAATCGACAATGGACAATTTAGAATAACATAAGTTATTCACGGATTTAAACATGCAAATATAGGACACACTTTATTATTAATGAAAACAAACGTACTAAGTACTTTAATTCATTATAAATAATAATTGCTTAATGTCCCTTATCCAAATACCAAAATAGATCAATGCATGATAATTCTAGTTAATGAATCTTGTCTCAAGTAATAACTTGAAGACAATTATGCCTCAAGTAATCATACTTGTTGACATGGCATAATTTCATCTAACTTTGATCTATCTGAATTTTGAGAATACTTCTTTCAAGAATTCAATAATTAAAATTCTTGTATGTGTATATCCAACTATCTTGATATATTTACATAATTTTTCATAAATAGTGTGATATCCTCAATCACCAATTTATGATAATCAAACTTTCAAACATTTTAAAGTTTCAAGTATTCTAATTCTTTAATGTATAATGCAACTATGCTCTTAGTTGAGCACAACTAGTTTACATGGTCATTAACAAGGATAAAATCCTACCATGACTAGTTATTGAGTGTCATCTCAATTAATCCAGCATCATTGTATATAATCACAATATGCTCTTTAAAATTTTCCGTAAACTTAATATCCATTGTGTAATATTTAGGAGCTTTCTAGGTTGAGGATCATTATTCTAATTTCAAACATTTTACATTAGAATATCTATTACACAAGTTATATAATAACTTTTAATTGGATATCAAATATTGTCAAATCATTTAAGCACTTAAGCATGATACAACAATAATATAATGCACATGAAAATCCTTCAGTCAAACTTAGATTTTATTCATGTTTGATCTTTACAAATATGTATATCCATTTAGTCATCCTAAATAATATATCATATTCTATTTAGAATTTATTTACCGCACTTGTTTATTTAGTAATAAACTTTTGTTTCAAGGTTGTATGTTATATTTCCTAAATCTTTCAAGTAACGTTTCATTCCAAATTAAGTCTAACCTTTTACTTATATGGAATGTTACTCTTATATGTTATACAACATATATGATTTAGTAAATCAAACATAATACTCCCACTAGCTTTCAGGAATACTTAGAAATTACCTTATTTTAATTATAAACCTAAACATAGATTTAATAATTTATCATAAGAATAATCTCCTAGATGCATGCATTTATCCATTCATGGATTATTGCACTTTGTACACTTCCAAAGATTTTCTTGAATTCATAAACTCTTTTTGATTACTTATCGTCCTCGCTCAAGTAATTATTCAAGAAAGAGTTTTTGATATTCCATTGTCAAATTTCACATTCATGTAAATATGACAATTACAATCTTTATATCTTTAATGTACTTAAGAAAGAGTATTCAATCATAGTTAATTGCTTAAGTATGATTAATAATCTTGTCATAAGATATTCATTAGGATATGTGTACAATTTTGTCCATATGATTATTTCACAAAGATTTAAACCACTAGGGTTACATAATCTTTGAATAAACTCATCTCCATTCTCTAACCATTAAGAATTAAGATAAACCAAATTTTAAATTTGAATATCTTTATGAACAGCATCTATAACATTCATATTATAAGTAATTTACCCAATTCATTATTTTGGTAACACTATATCATATAATCGTCAGTATATTCATTAAATATCTGAGATATCCAAGTGGATCTATGAATGATAATTCCATCATCTTGAGGTTTATCATTTACATGTTAAGCCTCATCATGATTTTAACTAGTGTGGTTTTAGAAGATTATGTATCTTGTAATTCTATCTTTTCTAGATAAAATTCTCCCACTTGCCTTTAGCAATATAGAGACTATCTATAACTACTTAGCAATTAGAGCAACAATTCAGCGTTCTCTTTTAGGATATTACAAATACATATTGATAGTTCTTTGTTAATAACCTTCACATAAGTAGCTTAACAAATTCAGAACTTCAATTTTTTTTTTTTTTTTTTTTTTTTTAAGACATAATGTGATTCATCACATTTCATAATTCAATAACGTCTTATTAATCTTCTAGGAGTCTAATTGAGTA
The DNA here is from genome assembly GCA_030686995.1 of Artemisia argyi. NCBI lineage: Eukaryota > Viridiplantae > Streptophyta > Magnoliopsida > Asterales > Asteraceae > Artemisia > Artemisia argyi. The sequence goes on along the minus strand of CM060676.1, from coordinate 232,650,812 downwards.
TATTCAATTCATACTCAATTTCTAACCTTGATAACTTTTGGAAGAAAAGAAGTCATAGTTATCTTTAATCAAACAATCTAACAAGAGTTTGATTCCCTAACTGAACATACTATCCATATATGGTACTTCAATTAGAATTAATATTGTAAGAAGATCTAACAATATATATATATATATATATATATATATATATATATATATATATATATATATATATATATATATATATATATATATAAGATAACCATATTCCTGTTGGCATACTTATTTACCAACTAAGTCAACGTAATGATATAATAGTATTTCCAAACCAATTGCATGCTTTATAACACAAGTACTTTTGACCAAGTCACTTCATGTTTATGTCTTATAAAAACATAAACTTGTTATAATCCCACCATACTATATTAATCATTGATCAACTCAATGACTTCTTGTATATGTCTTAATTAAAAGACCATAACAAGCTAACGTCTTACTTTATTATAAGTCTTGTAATGCTTAAAAGACTTCATGTTTATAGCTATACAATAAAGTATAAACATGTATAATTAAAGTAATCATGAACACCATCATTTGGTTTCAATAAGATTTTCAAGTAACCACACTACTTTATTTATTTATGTCATTCTAAGAATACATAATTATTGAAGTAGTTTTATATTACTTCATGCATTTATGTCATTCCAATAATACATAAATATTAAGGCTGAAGTAGTATTGTTATTTGACACAATTGTTCTAATAGATGTCTAATTTAGAAACTGTAAATTATCCATGTTGGTCTCACGCATACATGGAAATTCACCTTGTTGTTAATATTTAGTCTGCGTCTCACGTTTACTAACTTTTAACACCAAGTGTTTCTAAGATTAGATGTATTTATCTAATTAGAATTATAATCTCTTACTTTGCAGTTAAGAGAGTCCTTTAAATCATATTCTTATGTGTTGTACCTTGCACATAATGAAGATTTCTCCCACTTGTGCATGGTACAACACCATGTATCATATAAACAACACGCACGCGTTTGTTAATTTGAACAATATGATTTGTGTCATTAACATAACTTAGTAGATATAGAGTTTACTCAATCAATCAAGGAAACGTACATGACTATCCTTGAAAATATTAGTGTCTATATTTGGAAAGTAATTACCTTGAGATATTCAAAAGATAATCTAAGTTACAATCAAGACAATAAGTCTTGTAACTCCCACTGAATTAGAGAACATTATAATAATCCCTTATTCAGCCATAAGAACACAATATTCCCACTGAATTTGACAACATTGTAAATGTTTCATTAATCGGTGAAAGGAAATAGTGTACTTGTTTACTTTCCTACATCTTTTAAGAAAACCCATTCAAACAATTATATAGGTTATAAAAGGATGTAATCTACTACATAAATGTGATTCATCACATTCCTAACTATTAACTTGAAAAAACTGGGCATGCAATTTCTTCCTTTATAGGTTTACCATTCCAACAATTGTATGTAGTATCTGTAAATGGTCAAATCAAAACAACTAGATAAAATAATCTAATTCGTCTTTTACCATTATGCAGTAATCAGTCTAGCTTCTAATTTAATAACTCATAAGGTGCATATACTCTTACTATTAAAGTTTGCTATGAGTTATGTATTTAGAATTTAGACAATTCTAATCATCCTATTGCACCTTTCTCATTCATGAAAAGGAATAGGATTAAGTCTCACACTTCTCCTAATGGAAAGAAGACTTGATTTATTCTTTTAGTAAAATTGACTCTAACCATAAACCCAACGGGTGTAGATCAATTAAAAGAATAACTTACGTTTACGGTTTTAACGTTGCATTAATACATTTAAAGAATTTACAAAAATCTTTTTAGTATTTTCGATAATTAATATTTCCAAGAAAATATAATACCCAAGGATATATTCATATAACCAACATATTTTCTTGAAAATCTAGGATCCAACTTTACATAGATTCCACCACATCAGTTGATCTGCTAGTGGTGAAAGTATAAAAGATGGTAATCTGTCGAACAATAATTGGCAAACACTTTTCCAATTCCTTGATCATTATGGGATTTACATCAAATTGATTCATCAATTTGTCATGTAAGCATGTTTCATACCATCTCATGCCTTAAGCTCTAGGTCTCACGCATCAACTTAATTAAGTCGTCTAACTTAGAAACTGCAAATTCTCCATGTGTGGTCTCACGCACACTCGGAAATTTACCTTGTCATTAAAATTTAGCCTGCGTCTCACGTTTACTAAATAATAACTTCAAGTGTTTCTTATAGTTAGATGGCATGTAACTTAAATTTTTAAGGGTATTTTGTTTGATGTGAAAATCAAAACATGTATAAAGATGCATGCACTCATCTTTATAACATAAGTTTTCATAAAAACTTTTTATATCCAATTCGTGAAATTAATACACAAAGTTTTACTTGAGGTTTATGCCAAAACCCTAAGATGACTTTCTACAATTATGATTTTAAAAGTAATTCGTTTAAGATATATTCAAGATTGTGATAACCAAGGCAGACTCTAAGGCTCTTTTCTAAGCCTTCAAATCACGGTTATGAATATCATCTTAAAGGACTTAATTTTAAAAGCATACTTGTATAAAACATCAATCAAGCAAAAGTTTATGGATTCAATCTCAAAATTATGTAATAAAGTGTGAATTTTGCTAGTCTCGCCTGGGAGCTGATTACCGTGCGAATCGGACCACTAGCGGCACTTAAGACCTTGCAAGATTCTTACTTTATCACTTAGGGTTTCACCATTATTAGTCCATATTATTTTCTTTATGGAAAAATTACCCTTTTATTGCTTACAAACGTGTCCAACAATCAAACAATAAAACAAGTAATAAAGACAAATAAAAACAACTAATAACATAACAATTATAAAGGTGAAACAATTAGCCACATGCAATCCTTTTAGAAAAGATCCTAACAAAATCAATTCTAGGTTTTTATATGCATATAATTAACTAGGGCCTTCACCTCTTAATGGAAGTGAGCCACATACATTGACAAGTCAATTGCGTAGGCCAAAGCTAATCACATACCACATAGCACATAATTGATTTTAATAATTATGAGGTCTTTCTCAATATTAGATCTATCTAAACATGTGAAAAGCTTAACAATTAATAAACAATAAATAACCCATGACTAACATGCATGTTTCGTCACGGATCAAAGCATAACAATTACCAATTAGGTCAAGGATACGGCCAAATAACACATAAACATGTAGGCAACCTAGGGTTTCTAATCCAATTAATTAATAAAACCACAAACCCTAATTAGGGTTAATGGAGTAAATCGACCCCCCCCCCCCCAAATTAGGGTTAGGGTAAAAAAAAGCAAAACCCTAGATCCAAAACATGTATCTAACATAATCAAAATTCGTTTTTTTATGTGTTTTATGTAATCAATTACATGTTATAGCAAGCTCGTGATACCACTGTTAGAATATTAGAATCATGACAATCATAAAATAGGTAAACACATATGCGGAAGCGTAGGAACATCTATAACACATAAGAGATTAACATAAATTAAATAGGAACGTACCGTGGTGATTCTAGCCTGAACAAGAATCAAAAGCAATTGTCTTTAACAATATGAAGAACCCTAATTAGGGTTTATATGGATCAATGATTAACCCCTTACCGTTTTGTTAATCGATCCCTTGATAATTACTAAAGTAAGTAATTACCTCGTTCTTGTACACACAAACTACCAACGAATAAAGGTTTGATGCAAGTAAACAAAACACTTATATTTTTCTTAACCAAAATCGATCCAAGATCCCTTGGAGGGGGGTGAACCGATCGGCCAAGAAAAGAAACACAAGAAGAAAAGAATTAGGGTTAGTGTGTGTGCACAAAAGATGTGAAACCCTAATCCTTGGCCTTGTATATATACTAGAAGATATCTTGGAGCACAAGACAAACATGGGTTGGGCTTCCCCTCCCCATGATCGACCGGCCATGGACCCCTAAGGGGTGTTCTAGAACCTTCTTGACTCCCAAGTTACATTCTAGTCCATATCTTTCGTTACTAATGATAGTTAGTCCATACGGTTAATAACTAACGACCATTTAGTCCATTAAGTGTTTATAAATACATATATACGATACGTTCAACATATATATATATATATTTATTATTCATTATTCTTGTTTGTAAAGTGTGCAATCCCGAGGTCTCGGGTTCGATACTAGACATTTACATATTAATATTTATCCATATATTTAACACTTGTTTGTATTGAAAGTTTTAAGTGTCGATCTTTTTTGTTATATTAGACTTGATGTAATAAAGGCGTGTGATTGTGGTGTTATCAGGTGTCACATCAACATTTTCTCCCACCACAAAACAAATCATTTGACTTCCTGTTCGTGTTTATCTTATGTGTTTTTAGTTTATATAAGAGTATATCCGAGGAAAGTATTGAATGTTTCCATGTTATAGAAACATGCATACCGGAAAAGACAATCCCAACCTGAGTTTAATTGTCTTCTCGCATGTGTCTGCTAGATGGTGATATTAGTCGTCTTTAGGTTTACGAATCAGTGGTTCCCTTGATTCTTGTCTAGAGTATTCAGTCAAGAGCTTTAAAGTGTGATGAAACTATGTAAATGCTCTAAGGCTGTAAATCTTTTGGCATGATATGAAGTGCTTTTTGGTAGCTGTCAGTAGGATTTGCATGATTGTTATTATGTTGTGCAATAATCTGTTTGCGACGTACACACCTGCTGCTGTGTGGGAGTGATATATTGATCAGAACCATTTCTTCTCATAGAAGGGAAGTAGTCCAACTGTATGTCCTATCAATAAGTGTTACCATTTCTCCTCATGATTGTAAAAAATCTAATAAGACATACAAAATATAAATCTAGACAAGTGTCGTATCTCCATTCGATATATCGTTTTGTAATAAAAGCTAAAAGAAACAACCGTCCGTACTAAAATCTCATGACACACAAACAACAAACCTCTTAGACAGACCATTGCTTGTTAGCTCGATCGATGAAACAATTAACCTAGTAGGCTATTTACATAAACATTTTTATAACACTATAGGCTAATACAAGCTGCAACAAGCTTATAATCATTTGAATAGAAAAACAGTAACAATACCTATTTCGATCGAGTACTACACGAAGTGAAGGTCTTAAAGCACAAATTTGCTGAAAAGACACTGACATCCTTCCAGAATGACATTTATATTAGATTCTAAATGGTTTATTAAAAATAAAAAAAAATAAAAATAAAAATAAAAATAAAAATAAAATAAATCTCCACGGTGATGCACAAAGAAACAAGAAAATAAATCGGTACAAGCAAAAGAATAGATAATCAACTTCAAGCCACTTATAATCTTTAGGTTGTAGACTTGTAGGTGTTTACGACTTGATCGTTCAATATCAAGGAAAGTGTGACATGTTAGGCCCAGCGCATTTCGATCAGATTGATTGTCTAGTTTTTCAAATATCAAATACCAACAGTGTCATCAGTATGCTGGTGTCTAGTATGACTATGAGTACAAATACGAGTACGAATAGGAATGCGCTTATTATAATTCGTAACACCTGAATCCATTTACTTTGTATATGATTTAAGAATGAAATACTTTGTATGGCATTATATATGTTATTTATGTTTCTTAATAAAAAACTAAAAATTAATGGTTATAATTGTTTAAGATTATTTTTTTTAAACATTGTCTCTTTAAGAACAAACAAATTGGATATTATTGTCGAATGTTAATTTAAAAACCTTTAATCAACCATTCTTTTAGTGGAGCTAAATATTTACCGTTACTTGCTTTGATGTTTACAACAATTTTATGTATGTAGAATTATTCACGAGGAAAATACATAAGCAAACAATTAGAATAACATTTTCCAAACATACTGAAACAAAAGCAACACTTCTAGGAATACAATAGAAAAGAAAATTAAAGGATCGTACTTAGATGTCATACAACCAAATCGAAAACAATGCATGTCATTTCACGACAAAATTTAAGCATGCTACTTAGATGTCAAGATCTTCGAAATGAGTTTCAAATCCAAGGTAGTCTGGGTTACAATGTAACCATTTATCCTGAGGGATTTGAACAATTCTCGATATGCAGATATACGTTGCATGTTCTGAGGTCATGTGATCACCTCGCTTACATAGTCTGCAATAGTAGAAGCTATGGCAGTAGTCAGTGAGGTGATCTGTTTCACCACAGAGTTGACAGGATCTCGGTATTAGTGATTTGGATGAACCGGTTTCATTGTTTGAAGATTTGGGTTTAATCCTCCAAACCCATTGTGGTGTTGCCTTATGCTTAACGTTTGGCTGACTGTGGGGCTTAGTAGGTCGATCAAATAACAAAGTCTTACGCCCACTAGTACCAGACGACGGCGCATTCAGTTCCTTACTCGCCCTCCTATCAACCTCGTCAGCCTTAGACGGTTGAGAATTCCGACCTCTAGGTTTATATCCACCCTGCAACCTCCTATTATTCCTCAACGACCCGTCTCCATCTCCCTCACAATCTCTCACCAGTCCAACACTTGGCCTTCCCCCGCCTCCATTATAATTAGAACCTGCGGCATGCTCCTCCTTTTCGGGGCGTTCGGCTCTTCTTCTCCTCCCTGGTATCGACATTCTAATAAACAGATTCTTTATCTGCTTCAATTTTCCGTCACTGACACTCCAATGAATTGCAAAGTGACGTCAACTCGATAAACCTGAAAAAATAAAAATAAAAAAATTTAAATGATGAAAATGCAAGGCTGCTCAAGAAAAACAATATTAGTACGTATCATATCTTAATTGTAGATATGTAAACATATACTCTGTAAATAAATAAAACGCAGTACTCTATATCTTAAGATAACATGATGTACTTCTTCGAAACTTTCAAGCTTTTTACGGACACAAATTCAAAAGAATAACAAAAGAAAAAAGAGTTGATCTTTGAAGAGGACACACATACCAGCAGATTATATATATGACAGAAAAGTAAAGAAAGAAGCACAAGACGATTAACCTTAACCAAAAGTTAATTTGCTTAAGCTTGAAAGAATGAAGTATCAAGACCCCTACCCCCTCACCTCCTCTTATGGGGGGGCTGGGGGGGGGGGGGGGGGGGGTGGAAAACCGACTCCTAATACACATAGGAGACAGAGTCGGCTGTAAAGAAAAAAAGGAAAGAAAACAATGTTCGGTTAGGACTTGTATAGCCATGCAAGGCATGAACCGACCATCCTTATTTAACTAATTATAAACTTAACACATTAGCCCCTAGACATCAAGCAAGGCTAAAATAAAACAAGAGTAAAACCATATTTGAATTGGTGTTATTCATGGCCTAGTATATCAATATCTAATCTGCCTAAACCAAATCGTACGCACTTCCTACTATATATTACATCATCTATATCACACAAACGCAAAAAATAGTTAAAAAGATCTAAATAATAAACAATATATCATGCATATAACAGACATAACTATGAATAAAGGAATCAGTAACATCTGAGGAATATGGAGCCATGATCAAGATAGCAAAAGGTGTCATTCCAACTCATCTCCAATTTGTTACACACCATATTATGAATAAAGGACTCAGTAACATAAAGACGACGTACTTGATCGTTCAATATTAAGGAAAGTGTGACATGTTAGGCCAAACGTATTTCGATCACATTTATTGTCTAGTTTTTCAAATATCAAATACCAACAATAATCAGGAAGCTAGCGTCTCATATATATGGACATGATCAAGTATTAAAAATACATAGAAGAAGTTATATAAGCCAAAATCGTACCTTATAATGTATGTAAGAATTGAAGTCGATAAGTTTGCGTTTAGAATATATAAAAACTGTAAATCCACAATTCGATCTCTTTTTATAAGCAAAAATCAAAACCGACTATGTTGAGAATGTTTATTCACTCTAGAGTTTTCTAGAAGACAAAAACAGTAACAATACCTATTTCGATCGAGTACTACACGAAGTGAAGGTCTTAAAGCACAAATTTGCTGAAAAGACACTGACATCCTTCCAGAATGACCTTTATATTAGATTCTAAATGGTTTATTGAAAAAAATAAAAAATAAAATAAAAATAAAAATAAAATAAATCTCCACGGTGATGCACAAAGAAACAAGAAAATAAATCGGTACAAGCAAAAGAATAGATAACCATCTTCAAGCCACTTATCAAGGTGGAGAGAGTATTGTAAATGTAGCTAGATGGTATTGTGCAAAAAATGTGAATGATAAAGGAAAGCATTGGGCTTGTATAAAAGAATGAGAGGCCTGTGTGGAAATTCTATGTATTGGTTAAGGTCTAGTATGATACTAGTGATATGTTTTTGGGACTTGTCCAAAACAGATGTGTATGTTACAAGCATTGTACAATAATTTGGAGATAATAATATATTTCACTTTTGCGCGCGCGCGCAAAAAAAAAAAAAAAAAAAAAAAAAAACCCTTATCAAGCCCGTTGTTTGCTGAGCCTCCACGAATTGGGTTCATTGTACGTAGCAAAAGAATAGATAATCAACTTCAAGCCACTTATAATCTTTAGGTTGTAGGTGTTTACGACTTGATCGTTCAATATCAAGGAAAGTGTGACATGTTAGGCCCAGCGCATTTCGATCAGATTGATTGTCTAGTTTTTCAAATATCAAATACCAACAGTGTCATCAGTATGCTGGCGTCTAGTATGACTATGAGTACAGATACGAGTACGAATAGGAATGCGCTTATTATAATTCGTAACACCTGAATCCATTTACTTTGTATATGATTTAAGAATGAAATACTTTGTATGGCATTATATATGTTATTTATGTTTCTTAATAAAAAACTAAAAATTAATGGTTATAATTGTTTAAGATTATTTTTTTTAAACATTTTCTCTTTAAGAACAAACAAATTGGATATTATATTATTGTCGAATGTTAATTTAAAAACCTTTAATCAACCATTCTTTTAGTGGAGCTAAATATTTACCGTTACTTGCTTTGATGTTTACAACAATTTTATGTATGTAGAATTATTAACAAGGAAAATACATAAAGCAAACAATTAGAATAACATTTTTCAAACATACTAAAACAAAAGCAACACTTCTAGGAATACAATAGAAAAGAAAATTAAAGGATCGTACTTAGATGTCATACAACCAAAAATCGAAAACAATGCATGTCATTTCACGACAAAATTTAAGCATGCATGCTACTTAGATGTCAAGATCTTCGAAATGAGTTTCAAATCCAAGGTAGTCTGGGTTACAATGTAACCATTTATCCTGAGGGATTTGAACAATTCTCGATATGCAGATATACGTTGCATGTTCTGAGGTCATGTGATCACCTCGCTTACATAGTCTGCAATAGTAGAACCTATGGCAGTAGTCAGTGAGGTGATCTGTTTCACCACAGAGTTGACAGGATTTCGGTTTTAGTGATTTGGATGAACCGGTTTCATTGTTTGAAGATTTGGGTTTAATCTTCCAAACCCATTGTGGTGTTGCCTTATGCTTAACGTTTGGCGGATTGTGGGGCTTAGTAGGTCGATCAAATAACAAAGTCTTACGCCCACTAGTACCAGACGACGGCGCATTCAGTTCCTTACTTGCCCTCCTATCAACCTCGTCAGCCTTAGACGGTTGATAATTCCGACCTCTAGGTTTATATCCACCCTGCAACCTCCTATTATACCTCAACGACCCGTCTCCATCTCCCTCACAATAATCTCTCACCAGTCCAACACTTGGCCTTCCCCCACCTCCATTATAATTAGAACCCGCGGCATGCTCCTCCTTTTCGGGGCGTTCGGCTCTTCTTCTCCTCCCTGGTATCGACATTCTAATAAACAGGTTCTTTATCTGCTACAATATTCCGTCACTGACACTCCAATGAACCGTAAAGTGATCACGTCAACTCGATAAACCTGTAAAAATAAAAATAAAAAAATTTAAATGATGAAAATACAAGGCTGCTCAAGAAAAACAATACTAGTACGTACCACATCTTAATTGTAGATATGTAAACATATATATACTCTGTAAATAAATAAAACGCAGTACTCTATATCTTAAGATAACATGATGTACTTGTTCGAAACTTTCAAGCTTTTTAATTACGGACACAAATTCAAAAGAATAACACAAGAAAAAAGAGTTGTTGATATTGTCGATCAACAACCTGGTGTCTAGCACAGATAACTTGATCTTTGAAGATGACAGAAAAGCAAAGAAAGAAGCACAAGATGATTAACCTTAACCAAAAAGGAAAGAAAAAACCGACTCCTGATACACATAGGAGGCAGAGTCGGCTGTAAAGAAAAAAAAGGAAAGAAAACAATGTTCGGTTAGGACTTGTATTGCCATGCAAGGCATGAACCGACCATCCTTATTTAACTAATTATAAACTTAACACATTAGCCCCTAGACATCAAGCAAAGCTAAAATAAAGACTAAATTTATAACAAGAGTAAAACCATATTTGAATTGGTGTTATTCATGGCCTAGTATATCAATATCTAATCTGCCTAAACCAAATCGTACGCACTCATCCATAAAAGTTACGTTCCTACTATATATTACATCATCTATATCACACAAACGCAAAAAAAAAATACTCCCTCCGTCCCATTTTATAAGTCCATGTTTGAAAAGTCAAAGTCTTTTTCTTCAAAGTTTGACCGTAATTATTTTTTTCCGTATTATATAATACTTGATGAAAAGTATACCATTGAAGATACATTTAAAATACAAATCAATTTATATATTTTGTATCAAGTATTATATAACACTAAAGAAAATAATTACGGTCAAACTTTGAAAAAAAAGGCTTTGACTTTTCAAACATGGATTTATAAAATGGGACGGAGGGAGTAGTAAATAATAAACAATATATCATGCATATAACAGACATAACGATGAATAAAGGAATCAGTAACATTTGAGGAATATGGAGCCATGCATGATCAAGATAGCAAAAGGTGTCATTCCAACTCATCTCCAATTTGTTACACACCATATTATGAATAAAGGACTCAGTAACATAAAGACGCCTATGAGGGTTATAATCTTTAGGTTGTAGGTGTTTACGATTTGATCGTTCAATATCAAGGAAAGTGTGACATGTTAGGCCAAACACAATTCGATCATATTTATTGTCTAGTTTTTCAAATATCAAATACCAACAATAATCAGGAAGCTAGCGTCTCATATATATGGACATGATCAAGTATAAAAAATACATAGAAGAAGAAGTTATATAAGCCAAAATCGTACCTTATAATGTATGTAAGAAGTCGATAAGTTTGCTTTTAGATTATATAAAAACTGTAAATATAATCCACAATTCGATCTCTTTTTATAAGCAAAAATCAAAACCGACTATGTTGAGTTCACTCTAGAGTTTTCTAGAAGACTATTGTAGTTTAAAAAAAACATATATTTAACAAAATAAGCACTTAAGATATCAAAAGAAAATAATGTTTACACAAACTCAGAATTTGAATGGTTTAAATTCAAGGATTCACTTCCACGTTTTTACTCATTTATACATGATAAACACCCTACTCGATCTATTATGCTATAACTCTAAAATTTTATAAAACTGACACTTACAAGTATTAGATGATAGGATAGTGTAGAGATGGCCAAGTGAACCGGTTTCTGAACCGGAACCGAATAAAAATCCGAATCCGGTCTACATCGGTTCCGGCAAGATCCGGTCCCGTTCCAAGATTATCCGGCAAATCCTGTCCGGTTCCATGTTTCTGCAGCTCGAACCGGTTCGGAACCGGATATTTTCACACCGGTTCGAGATCCGGTTCTTAGGAATCGATTCCGGTTCTTTGACTGCTGAACCGGACCGGATTGGAACCGGATCCGGTTTTTGGCGGAACCGGCTATTGGCTACCTCTAGTATAGTGGCCCAAGCCCGTTTGTGTGCTTCGAGTCCATTAAAGTTTCTAGGCATCCTACATTATAAATACATGATCAATAAATATAAAACTTGACGGGGTTTACATTATTTAACAAAAAGTTATGAACCTAAAAAAAAGATTGGTTCATGTTTTAGTTAATAAGAAAAATAATAAATATTTATAAAATTTTCCTACTTGTAGAGGTGATTGGATGAAATGATAAGAGAAAATCAGTGGAATTCAATTTGTCATATTTTAAAATTGGTAGGAAGATAATTGAAGGAAAGATATGAGGATATAGCAATCTCGGTTAATAATGAGCCTTGTTGCAAAAAGTTAATTAACTACATTAGATGGTTAAATGATCACGACTCACTTGAACATGGGCTCATTACCTGATCGGCACTCAAAAAAGGTGCACAAGGTAAAGATTTTCTCACTGATTTAAACCTTTTAAAAAAATGATCGAGATAAGTCTTAAGTTACGTTAAAGCATTAAGATCGCAAAGAGTGATTACCATTGGTTATTAGAATCTGAAGATGAAAACTTTTTGGTATAAAGTATAAACAGTCAGTTTCCAATGGTTACTTCAATTTTGAATTTGGAAATATAAAGTTACAAGCCAAATTTGAACTTATACGTTTTCTTAAACAATTAATAAAATGCAACATGAAATCTAAATAGTTGACATTTTGAGATACTAGCTATTACTTTATTCATGGCATCAGTGAATAGCTTGTATTATTTAATAATCTTTGTCTAATAATGTCCAAAATGAATAATAGACGGTCACCATAATTTATAGTCGTTTTGGAGTAGTAATATATTTGAACTCTCGAATTCTCGATTCATATTATTGTTGACTTTAAAATAAAGGCATTGTACATCATGCATTAAAAACTTGTATTTAAATATGCAAGTTTTTGAGTTTTAGTGGGTATATATGCAATTCTCCCTTAAAATAAATACTATATTTCACGTCCAAACATCATAAGATGTTGATTTTCAGTTTTGTAATTTGTTTCCTATCATTTTCTTTACTTTTTGTTTTTGTTTTTGTCCTTGTCGATCATAGACTCTTAACGAGCGTGCCTGAAGCCATCTAGAAACATGCATACTTTTCTACATGTACAAATATGACTTTCGTATCACACCAAACACAAATCCCCTTAATTCAAAGCTACCATATATGGATTTCAAAGAAGAAACAAAGAATCTGATAAAGGTACTTGTTTATGCATCAACTTCTCTTACTTATTGTTATTACATAGCCAAAGTTATTCCTAAAGGATTTACGAGACTCTTAACAATCCTTCCCGTTCTTCTTCTTTTTATATCGATTCCTTTGTTCTTTAACTCCGTTCACTTAATCGGTGCGCTTTCCTTTTTAATCTCATGGCTTGCCAATTTCAAACTCATCCTTTTCGCCTTTGGAAAAGGACCCCTTTCGGCACCTATGATCTCCCTCTCCCAATTCCTTTCTTTCGCGTGTTTTCCCATTGGAAAAACCGACGTACACAAAAACATGTCACAAAAGTCTCTTATGAGCTATGGTATCAAAGGACTCCTTCTAGCAATTTTCCTTAAGGCTTATCATGATTATGGTGATCAAATGAGCCCAATGTTTGCTTGGATACTTTTTGCATTTTCGGTATACTTTGGTTTAGAGGTGATGCTTGGAATAAGCTCCAAGATAATGGGAATCCTACTTGAGGTTGAGCTTGACCCTCAATTTGATAAGCCTTATCTCTCAACATCACTCCAAGATTTTTGGGGTCGTAGGTGGAATGTAATGGTCAATCGCATCCTGTATCCTACGGTTTACAACCCCGTGCGTACACTATCAACTCGAGTCATAGGCCGTGTGTGGGCCCCAATACCGGCAATCTTGACCACATTCGCAGTGTCGGGTCTTATGCATGAGCTTATATTCTTTTACTTTACGCGCGATTGGCCAACTTGGGACACGATGCTATTCTTTTGTCTACATGGGGTCTCTTTGGTAATGGAGATAGTTATCAAGAAATCAGTTAACGTTAAGTGGCGTTTACCACATCACATAACAACCCCGTTTGTTGTCGTATTCGTGTTTGCAACATCTTATTGGTTGTTTTATCCCGAATTGATGAGGTGCCAAATTGTAGAACGAGCATTTGAAGAATATGGAGCCATGATCAAGATAGCAAAAGGTGTTATTCCAACACACCATGATAACAAGACTATTAGTCTCAAAAGCTAATTGACTACAAGGTTAACTTTAAAATGCAAGAGTACTTGTAGTAGTAGATACTTAAATAATCGTATGTTTTTTATTTAATATTAGTGCTCAAAACATCTCGTGGGCATCTGTCATCGAGATGTTTTTCAATTGTGGCCACAAACTTTAATTTGTGGTGTGATGTATTTTGTAGAGAGTACTCATTGGGACCCCAAGCTAGAAATATTGTCATAATGCACCCTTGATTTTATATCAAATTTGTACCACTGCACTTATATATGTTTCTCAAAAGCATTATTTTTAACTGACTATAGACTCGTTATACTTAAGGTCACGTGAACAATCTCACATAAGTATTTTGATAAGTTTTTGAACAAAGTTTAACGAGAAGAGAACAATGTGTTAATAGCAATGATTAATTTAAAGTTAGCCAAAATTACACGGATGGTCCCTGTGGTTTACACGGATTGCAAGTTTAGTCCCAAAGTCAAAATAAGTACACCAGACATCCTTAATTTTGAACCCTGTCACCCTTTTAGTCCCTAATTTGGATGGGCCGTTAGTTTATCCGTTAAGTTATTTGCACCGTTAGTCATTCGTTAATATTTTTTTGCACCGTTAGTCCTCATTTTCCAAAAAAATCCTTATTTTTTGCACCGTTAGTCCCTCCATTAATATTTTGCACCGTTATCAATCTTTTTACGTTTTTGTCCATTTTTTAACGTTCTCGTCCGTTTTCTTAACGTTTTCGTCCATTTTTTTTACGTTTTTGTCAATCTTTTTACGTTTTCGTCCATTTTCTTACGTTCTCCTCCGTTTTTTTAACGTTTTCGTTCATTTTTTTTTTTTACGTTTTTGTCAATCTTTTTACGTTTTTGTCCGTTTTTCTGTGCTCGGCTCAGACCTGAGCGGAGCTATGTAGAGACCAAAGAGGGTTAGTCCCACAGTTTTTGTCTCTTAATGTATTTTTATCAATTTTCATATAGTAAAAAAAATTGTTACACTTTACTTCTACTACATCATTAGAATTACACTTTTGGCCCTGCTACAAAAAATTGTCTAGCTCCGCCACTAGGCTCACAGATAATAGTAAGCACTTTAAACACAAGCCGAGTTCCATATCTCAATACTTCTTTCTTAATGAAATGTTTAGGCCAACATGGAACAAAAAGACTTCATTTTGCATTGAGAAAAGTTGGGTGGGCTGAAAAGTGCTTTTTCACGAAGAAAACATGGAATGCGAAGTTTTGGCTATAAGAAAACCATCTGAATTTATTTCAAGATGATATGTAGCAGGCTTTTAGGTTAAATAAAATCTTTAATTCTTATATATATATATATATATATATATATATATATATATATATATATATATATATATATATATATATATATATATATATATATATATATATATATATATATATATATATATATATTGGATATTGGGTTGATACCAGGGACGGAACCAGGACTAAATATGACCGGGTGCACAAAAAATTTTGAACAATAATACTAGAAACACATTTCGATGGACCGGGTGCATTTAAGATGACTCTAGAAAAAATCCGTGTTTTTTTCAAAAATTAACACTATATCAAAAAATTTCATGGGGTGCACGGGCACCCGCGGGAACCCCCTTGGCTCCGTCCCTGGTTGATACTGGAGAACAAACAGATATATATTTATTTGATTAAGTTTACATGTTATGAAAGCGTTGACTATCGCACATATTTATGTCCACAAATATAATAGTGAAGGTCCTGATTGTCTACAAGTATTTTTATAAGGGGGCCATTTTGCAATATTAACCAAGGTTTGAGCACCATAAAATTAAAGTAATTGTCTTTTACTTTTATTATTTTTAAAGTAATTGTCTTTTTCATTTTCCACTAAGCAAAAGCTTTGAAAAAAGTAAAGATGAAATTTATTCGTTGAAGTGTGTATTTTTTATGTGGAGACAATATTTTGGAATAGAGCAAGTAATTTTATATTAAAAAAAAAAAGTCTCTTACTTAATTAAATATGCTATTATAAGTATGTTACAAGATTATTGATAAATTATGTTTATTTAAAAAAAAATAAGTTACTTAAAATATAAGTTCTTTCGTTAAATAAAACTTATAAGAGATTAAAAAAAATCATAAATTCTAAACTCTGAAAATCAACATAGATGAAAAAGTTTGAAACAAATTTTGTTGAAAAGAAAATAATTGAGAGACAAAAAAATATGATTAATTATGTGCTTAAAATAGATGTGACAATAAATTATTAATTTGTAAAAAAGCATGTCCAACTTCTTTTATCACAAATAGAATGATAGACATATAAGTTTTGGCATACAATTAAATATATCAGTTAGATATGGTCATTAATGCTATTATTGAGAGGGAGGTGATTTGCACATTCTCAAAAATGATTAGCACACTCAAAATGTGAGAGTGTTGACATTTATACCTTTACAGGATAAGAATAAGTCCAAACATTATGAGGGTATAAATGTCAACACACTCAAAATTTGAGTGTGCCAATCATTTTTGGGAGTGTGCAAATCACTTCCCTTATTGAAATATTAAACTATTAAAAAGATGGATACTCCGTAGTAATTTATATCAATGTTTTAAAAACAGGTTATATAATCGACCCGATCGAGTTGCCTGTTCACCGGGTCATCAGTTTAACCGGTTGAACCGCGGGTCGAACCGGTTTTCTACTAGCTATTGCCCAATGACAACTAATTGGTGATGCTCATTTAACGATTATCATGTACACATACAAAACAATTTAACCACAATATTTTTTCAAAGAAAGATTTAAAAAAGTTGATCTAACTAACAACATGCATACTCAGGGACGCATTTTTCAACTTTAGCTATGATTTTTTTGAAATGTGTTCGGTTACAATGTACAATTGATAATTCAAATACCAAATCAAGTGGAATAAACTTCATGCATTCACAAATCATCTAAATCTGAGAATTGTTTGTTACATTCGACTAATTATTAATCAAATTATTGATTGATTCACAAAATCTTGTGAAGCAGCCACGTTTCAGAACTATAAAATAAACACATACCCATCTATTGGTGTTGCAAATTCCGATAAATTCAATGAGCTCTACTAAAATAAACAAAACAAAAAAGCTTTAAAAATGTATTCTAGGCTTGAACCGGCCGGATTTATTAAACCGGGTCAACCCGGGTCGAATAAAATCCGGCGGTTCAATCCGGTTTAGAAAAAAGAAAAAACCGGTCACTTCTGGCTCGGTCGCTAAGCCGATTATCAGTTCAACCGGTTGAACCGACTCGGTCATCCCGGTTTTAAAACATTGGTTTATATTAGCACATCTCATCAAATCATACCATGAATGAATCACATTTAAAAAGATTTGTCAACTCTTTAAATGAGACTGAGTATTTAAATATTTGTAACGTGTAAAAGTTGTTTATATCTATACTACTTATAAAGGAAAAACAGTCAAAGTGAAAAGTTGAGTTTTCAACACTTGGTCATATGAGAGAGAGAAATAATGTAATTAATACTCTTATTAAAACACCTAATTACTTAAAAGTACAATGATTTATTCACATTGTACAACCAATTTAAAACATATCTACCAAATTAAATACAAGCAATTAAAACAATTAATACAAATCACAAACCGGGTTGACCCGGGACGCTTCAAACCCGGCGGATTGACCCGGTTTAATTTGACCCGTTTTCGATCCAACCTAGCAAGTTGACCCGGTTTAAATCGACCCATTTCTCGACCGAAACGGTTCAACCAGTTGAACCACCCGGGTCGAACCGGGTTTCAAAACATTATGTTTAATTCCCAAATATTCGAACTTTTATTATTTTTCGTTTATAACCTATAAACTTTTTTATCAATAAATTATATGTCGCTATAAAATCTCGTTGCTATGCACTGGTACTAAATTCTAAATAGAGACAAATAAACAAATACCCCTAAAAACTGTTGGTCCACATACTAGTATATTATAGTCTCATCATCAGATTGAACAAAGAGATCTTCATTTCTGAACGTCAACAATGGATTGGCATTTGAATCTGGAATTTGATGGCGAAATGAAAAATGTGGTAT
The DNA here is from genome assembly GCA_030686995.1 of Artemisia argyi. Lineage (NCBI taxonomy): Eukaryota > Viridiplantae > Streptophyta > Magnoliopsida > Asterales > Asteraceae > Artemisia > Artemisia argyi. The sequence continues at coordinate 232,632,509 of CM060676.1, read as the reverse complement.
TCGTATGGGCAACAGCTTTAGCATCTCTCTTCATTTGTCACAAAATCACAACTCTCACTGCACCTGGTACAACTCGCTTATGCGCTTTCATTCCTTTTTTTTGCTTGTTTTTCTACCTCCCTTTATTTCTCACCACTATTCATTTCTCTGGTACAACTGCCTTTTTCCTCACTTGGCTTGCTAATTTCAAACTCCTTTTATTTGCTTTTGATAAAGGCCCTTTGTATTCCAACCCTCCTCTCCCTTTGGCCAAATTCATCCTCACTGCTTGTGTCCCAATCAAGATTAAAAATGGCTCTGATATCATGCAAAAAGATACAAAAAAATCATCAGCAATGAGTTATTCTGTCAAGTTTTTGGTGTTTGTTTTGTTGCTTAAGGTTTATGAATATGGTGATCACTTTCATCCTTTGATCAAAATGGCTTTGTTTTGTGTCCATATATATGTGGTGCTAGATGTTGGATTAGCCATGGTTGCTTACGTGGCTCGAGCTGTAGTTGGTTTACAGCTCGAGCCACAGTTTGATGAGCCGTACCTGGCTACATCTTTGCAGGATTTTTGGGGGAAGAGATGGAATCTGATGGTCACAGGTATACTGCATCCTACAGTATACCTGCCCGTCAGATCATTTTCAAATAGGTTTTTGTCCAGACAGCTGGCATCGCTGCCAGCTGTCATGGCTACGTTTATCGTGTCAGGGTTAATGCACGAGTTAATATTTTATTACATGGGTCGATTGAAGCCCACGTGGGAGGTCACGTGGTTCTTCGTGATACACGGAGTATTGGTTTGTTTGGAGCTAGTGGTTAAAAGGGCCGTTGGAGGAAGGTTTCGTTTTCCAGCAGTGGTATCAGGGCCGTTGGCGATAGGCGTGGTGGTTGCGACAAGTTTTTGGTTATTTTTTCCACCGTTTTTGAGATGTGATACGGAAGTGAGATCGTGTAAAGAGTTTGTGGCGTTTTTGGAACTTGTGGTCCGTGGAAGGTTTGTTGGTCCAAATGACGTTTCTTGCCCTTACATGTGAAACCAACTATTCATGTATTGGAGGGGTATATGAGGCTATTTTTAGCTTACAATTTGTTACTAGTATACTTCTTTCTATAGTTTGTTTGTGGTATGTTAATGTTTGGCTCATGTTATTTGACTTTTCTTTCTTTTTTTTCCCCAAACGTAAATATGAATGACATACATACCATAAAGAAACATTGAAATTTAATGGTATTCAACTACTTGGAGCAATATTGGTAAGGTCTTTTAAATTTATTTATCATGTCCAATAAGTTTTAAAGAATTTGCTATTATTGTAGCAAAATCATTTGCACTTTTGTAACATTTTCTAAATATACCAACTCAGCCTTAGTGTTAATGGTAATTGGTTTTACTAGATCTTTATAAACTTAAAGTAGAAGCCATTCGCCTATTTAGGTTGAATGGTATTCCGTGATATAATTAATGTAGAAGTGCTTATACACGTTACTCGAAAACATTTTTCATGCTCTAGAATTGCTTTGTTGTACGTAACTTTTCTAGTGATGTTACTTTTGAATGTCATAGATATAGTCACTATTAACTTGTAAAACCAACTAAGAAACAAATTAATAAAAAAATTATAGTAACAAATTTGTCATAAGAGATGTAATGCCATAACTATTATTTAACCCTTTTTACCTCACTCTTTTTCATTCAACATTTTTTTTAGCAAATTAGTGAAAGAAAAGTTCATGAAAGATAAAGTTAATGTTTTGGTAACGATAAATTTTCACATAATGGTGGATTGGTGGAAACTACAAAAGTATCAATTACGTTGGGCCAACTGGATTAAGATACTGAGTTGAGTCAAAGTTGGTAAGGCCCAAATACTGATCCAACTAATTGTCATTTTTCAATATACGTTTAGTGTCTTACAAAACTAAAAAGTACTAGTAACATGGATTCATCACAGGTGCAATGGCTCCGTATAAACAATTGTTATTTGCAGATTAGTCATTTGTCGCGATTTGAAGAACCATTTCTAAAATTATTTTACAAGTTTTCTGGCTACATTACCCTTATGGAACCGGTGTTGAAAAAAAGTCTTCAAGGCCGATTAATTGCTGTCTAGGGGCTACTGGATCACTAACATTTCCGATTTGTGTAAATCGGTCAAATAATGTGGTCAACCATGGTCAACGGCGGTCAACGACTGTCAACTGTGGTCAAACTTACCAGAAATTTGCAAATCTTGTCGAAAATATCAAAACTAGCCGTAAACTAGTTATAATCACTTATAGTCGCTCTTTATATTTATTACAAGATGTCTTTTAAGGAAAATGTTGCTAGGAATACTCAAAAATCGCCGAAAATACCCAAAACTCGCAGAAAATGTCAATCCAGTTAATCACGCCTAGACCAATTACAAGCTACAATGAGGTTGACCACCCGACTTTGCAGTTTTTGCAACGTTGTATGCAACTATGTTTTCGCTTTTGGCATTTACATCACGGAGGCATTGTTCTAATAAACATCCTTGTTTATAATAAGAATTTCAAACTAGTTTATATATGTTAAATTAATATTGTCTATAACATTGATGTTACTTAAAGCACATATCTTGCAATAACACTGTATATATACATCCATGTATAGTAATCAGTAAAGTAGTTAATTTGGTAGAGATCATATGTGAGCAAACCAAGGAAAGCTAGTAAACCTCCAACAACGTACCCCATTAAATGAAATTTATTGAAGCATTTAAGCTGGCAGCTGCCTCATTTTTTTCAAAGTTTACAGCACTCAAATCCATACAAACTTTAATACTTGTTACGTACAACTTGTACATATCATTCGGAAGAAAAAAAAAATAATAATAAAAAATAATAATAATAATAATAATAATAAATTGATCCATGTAAACATGCTATGGAGAACACCATCAATATCCCTCAATCTCAAACTTATCAATTATCACAAATCCTCAACCGTTGGATACTTGGATCTACTTTGACAAATGGTTTTGACTTATGAGCTCTAGGACCCACTAAATACTGATATAAATCCAGTCCATGTCCAACTATAGTCAATAGAACACTTCAGTTAAAAAAAGTTGTGAAGTCATGGAGTGCGTGAACAAGAGGCTCTCATTCAGTATGGTGATGTGCTTGATGCTACTAATGGTTTGGACCATGAGTTCTCCCACTCTAGCATGCTCAACCAACGCTGGCAATTGCAGGAACTGTATTGTGAACGCGATGAGGAAAGACTGTCCAAAGTGTCCACCTATAATGAAATGCATGGCTAGGTGCTTGTGGGCCAACACCCCAAAGGCCAAATGTGTGAAGCAGTGTGATTGCAATACTAACACTTATCCAAGACTTTCTGATTGTAAGAGTTGTTTATCTCAATGCAAATGTACGTGTGCTGTGTACTAATGTGTGTAATTTTACGTCTTTATAAGTTCACGAGTTTATATTTAATGATCGATCTCAATGTAATGGATATTTGAATAAGGACCCTCTTAAGAATTTTAATGCAATGTTGTCATATCTCGTATACTCAATTAAGCTAGTTCAAGATGCACTTAATTATAAAGCATGCATGTCTTATGATGGTATATATCCTCCAACACCATGTTGGTGAACGGTGACTATCCAAATTTAGACTTGACTTGTACAATCATATATGTAACACGATTATACATATTGTCCTCCAGAGTTTGAACTCGATATGATTTTGGAAGTTAATATTTAAGATGAACAAGTGAATTAAGGTTAAATTTGATTTAATTGTGTGTGGATGCATTGGTAAAATGAACTTTAGTTTTGTTCTTTGATGAAGAAAATACAAATATATCTTAATATAAAACGTATGTCATGAAAAGACAAATAGTAAAATTCTTAATTGATTGTGAAAATACAAATTATGTGAAAATGCTTTATTGATTGTGAAACTTAGTCAATTAAACTCAGGTTGGATATATGGGTGAACCATGTTCATACTTTAATGCAAATGCGATGTTGCATTTTAACACATGAGGTACTACTATTGGTTGGCCAAGACTTGGATGTTCCTATGTTGTAATCTAAGGCTACTAAACTGGATCTTTGATTAGATCCTTCTACCAAAAAAACTACATAATCATGAAACATCTGGTTTTTTTAGAACCTAAAAGTCTTTACGATGAGTCTGATTGTGTAAAAACCAACTTTTTAGTTGAGAATTCAATTAAGATTATTAACCTTGTAATCATTTAGTGTCTGATTATGGTTTCAATCATTTGCCAAAAAAAAACGCAGATCTTTCATCTAGTCTCATGTAGCACAAGATTACAAAACTTGTTGAAAATCTCGTGTCTGAATGCCCTACCAGCATATAAACAGCATTCACCAAAAGTCCAATGACAATTGACGAGTTTATTATAAAGAGGCAGGTACTAACACATAATCTAATTAATATTGGAATTTCTTCAAAGGACCTATTCCTATCGTACGAACACATGCAGGAATTAACATAATCAGCAACGAAAAATGCATACCAAGAAGTCAGGCAATTCAGGTAAATGGTTAAAATTTATTTACGATAGCCAAACCTCTCTCATTTTTCCTTCAACACCACATAGCTGGGACCATTGGTCTTCTGTAGTTTAGAAATCTTCCTCAGGATCTTTGCAAAAGCATCCTTATCCTGCAACAGGAAGTTTATTTAGTTGAATGAAAATCCACAAGGCAGTGAGTACAATCAGAAGGTAAAAGAAAAATGATCTGGGCAAGCAACAACAATCATAACCCATAACCTGTTGGTATTAAGGGCAACATGACCTTTTTGTCATGACAGACGAACTTACAACCCAGTTTCTCATAAAATAGAATAAACAAGTTTGAAAAGCAAACTGATCCGATCGCTAAATCAAGTTTGAATGTATGATAGTATTAAGAGTAGGCTTGATGTACCTTCATAACACATATTGTACAGTTATGAACATGTTTCAACAAAACAGTCTTGTTTAATGTAGATAAACAAAGCACCTTAGACTCTAATTTCTCATATGGTTATATTTCTCGAGTATTATTCTTCAAGTGAAAGTTCTTTCCAGACAGAAGGCCAATTTGGGGAAGAAACAAGTAAAATACAGAAAAATAGCACCACCACAACAGAAACTTAGGAAAACCAAAAAGAGCAGACCTCTATGGTGCGTAGGCGAGATTTAAACATAGCAACAAGATCCTGTGTGGTGACAGGTGTCTTGTGCAACAGAACTGCCCTGACTTCATCTTTTGTGACAGGTCCAGTGGCAGATGCTGGTTTTGAAGATGATGATGCACCTCTACTATTCTTTGCACCAGAACCCGGCTCTTCTTTTACAGCTTTCACCTCCTGAAATCCAACACAAACATCAAAAGTAGGGTTGGTTCAAAACAAGTAATATATACTCTGCATCAATGTCTCTACTCCGAGTAAATGCAGTTATTGTTTAGCTTCAGTTTGGTTTGTTAAAAGTAATTAGCAATGTCCAAAACAGATGACGGGCTCACTAATCAGGCATCTGATACAATCATCTTTCGATAACATGTCGACATACATACGTTCTAATTCAACAAAACCAACTGCATGAACATAGAAACTAGAGTATAAAGCTTGAGCAATTGAACCCAACAAAACGAAAACTCCTTTTAGAGTTGAGAACCAGCATTGCATCAAAGAAAACAACAATTCTATTTTAAAACAAAAGTTATAACCCTAAACATTATACATATATCGATTTTAGCACTAATTCTAAAACAAATATATATAAATTCATGAATTATTGATAAATAATAAACCTGATGATCATCATCGATGATGATTCTGGCGAAGCGGCTTAAAGCGTCTTCCTCAGTAACAACGTCCCATGACACAAATGTTCGCGCCATTATTAATAACCACCTAGCTACAAAATAATATTCAAAAGTCAATCGGTCACTATATAATTATTTACTACAATAAAACATGTTTACCTTTTACTTAGGGTGTGATGAAAAGCGTTTTTTTTTTTTTTTTTTTTTTTTTTTTTCTTAGACGGGTTTATGGAAGTTTTTATAAGAACAAGTGGTGAAGAGCTTAGGCTTTTTATTTGGGCCTTATATAGCGAGTCACCTTGTTTCAATACTCTCACTTCAAAATACTCTTTAATAGGGTCACGTATTTGGTTGAGATAATGAGTCATCTCATCCAACAAATTGTTAGCCAACGTGACCTCCGCTACTTGTTCGGTCCGTATTCGTTTAATGATAGCCTTTCGCACCTCGTTTGGTTCGTTAGCCATAGTATTTATGTGAAAAAAGATGAGGTATTTTTGAGGTTGTGTGTGAAAATGAATATAGTTGAGAGAGTTTAAGTGTAAAATTTTTTGGTAAATGGGGTATTATTTATAGGGTGGGGTTTAATTTTATTAAATAAATAAATAAATAAAATGAATTATTTTAATGACCGTTGAAATCAAATAGCAAACTTTTTAAAAGTTTTTTGTCTTTATCTTTTTCACTTCTCCACCGAGCTTGCAAATGGCGAGCAATGGTGAGGGGGTGTGGTGTCACGGCGAGCGAAGGCGAGGATCCACGTAGGAAACGGCGAGCGAAGTCTTCACGATACCCCATTGCTCTAAGGTATAAGTCATCTCACCTTCGCGGGTCTCCGCTTTCACTCCTTTCACTCGTAAACCCAAACCAAAAACGGCTTATGGGAGATTACAAATAATCTTTAAAATATAATGAATTACAATATTATGCAAAAGCCTAAAATATATGTGAATTTAGTTTGATGTAATCCTTTTTATGTATTCCCCTTGCTATCCTTTATATACACCAATTAAGTTTTACTCAAAAGATACTAAAATTTACCAAACCCAAAAAAATCTATGTAATTCTCAAATTTATTACTAAATTTTATAAAAAATAAAAATAAAATAAACCCTACTCACTATTCCCTACTTTTGGGTGTAAAAAAAGGACCCGATCAGGACTCGATTAAGCCTATTCGGGTCGACACTTGTACTCGGATTATTCAGGCAAATTCAATTAAGCCGAATACTACATAGGGTCGGTATCAGGTTAAAAATGTTTGACTAACTCGAGTTTGGTTCAACCTAGTTGACTTAAATAAAAGCTTTTTATAAATTTTTATATATTTTTTATGAGTTATACATGTAAACATATTCTCTTTTTGTTAGGCTACCCACAATTGTAGCTCGTGAGCATCCGTGAAAAACCCAGATCACGCGCCACCCCATTGTGATGGTGTGTAACACCCCAACCTGATAAGGGTCTAAGTATAACATTATGGAGTCAAATCAGAACATAATAACGCAAGCGGAAAACTTATTATTAAAGCAAAGACTAAGTCAACGTTACAACCTTCGAATAAAATCCAACATAGTCTAGAAATGAAAATACATAATCAAATCCATAATTGTCTTAAACATGATAAAAAGGGAACTAAGTAGGGTAGGTCTCTAGCTCCTACTCTCTTTGATCATGCCTGTCACCCATGTAATAACTTGCAGTAGAGAATAGGAAATGCGGCTAAGCTAACGCTCAGTGAACAGATATAATATATGAAAAGCAATAAGTATAATCAAAACGAATATATGAAAGAATCCAAGAAAACCTGTTGAACAAGATAAGGATATGGTACATATGATAAAAGATCAAATAATATAATGAAGAGAATCTGAAATTCAATAATAAAGGAAATGCCCAACAATCAATTGTACATGAAGTAACTAGCTCGATGTACTACATAGTGAAATGGGGTGTATTGCACACACTCGAGTCCATTCGCAAACACATACATATCATATCATATCACATAACAATAACTAGGATGCATCCATACGCTCCCTTCTGAACAGAGATACATATCCCAGTTCTAGACTAAACATACATATAATATACACGGGCCAGGTGCGCTATATATAGCAATACAAATCATATGAAAACGCAGTGGGCAAAAACCCGCCTCTACTGACAATGGCCGTAGACTCCCAATGGCTAGATACAAATATGGGCAACATAATAAGCATAGCACATGCAATGATAGAATAAAGCATGTAACGAATAATCAATTGAACATTAACAAATAAGGATCATGTCAAAAGGGATCAAAACAATGGGATCATATCAAATGGATCATAACAATGGGTTCATATCAAAGGGTTCATGTCAAAGGGGTTCATATCATAGCAAATGAATCAAAGTCAAGGATAAAGAAGTCATGAGAACATCCCTACTGAAAAGGAATAGAATATTTGTACCTTATCAAGTATTAGTACCCTTTCAAAAATCATCTTTCCAGACCTACTCAGAAAATTAACTGCATATACATACAGAAAGTTTGCCTTTAGCTAACCCATTTCAACACTTCATAAAAATCTACAAAAATTCCAGGAAGTCCCACATAACCCAAATATCACCCCTGTAAAAGGAAAGCTCATAACTCCTTATGGTTTGAAAATGAAAAATAAAAACACCAACTGAATTTCAGACTCGATTTCTCAGTTTTGACACTTAATCTCCCAAAAGTTAAAAGATATCTTCCCAACCTCCAATGACCACAAAACTTGACATACAGAAGGTACACATCATGAACTTAGTTTTAGAATCAAGAATCCAGCAAAAACATGTTTTTATCATTAACTTATGACCCTTGCAACACGACCCAAAAATCTTGGTCAGCATACTTTGAGACAAAAACACACAACCTTAATCCCTAATCTCCCTTAATTAATGCTAGGGTTTTATTTTCCAGAGTTTAGGTCACTTATATAATAGTTTATTAAGGTTAAAAGACCAGGTAGTAAGCGTGCATAACTGTTAGACCCGTTTCCCGGATACAAATAGGCCCCACCCTAGATAAAATTGTCCAAGGCTTAACGTGATTAACTAGTCGAACCCGGTAGTCGACCTAATAGTTAACGAATGTGTAACATGGATTTGGAGGGTATGATGCTTAACTTAAGGGACCAAAGTTGCCTAGTATAAAAGGTGTTATAATATGAAGTGTGGCCTTAATATGAAAGAAGAGACTTAAGGGACTAACTATGCCAAATGGACAAAGATGTGTAAGTAAATATCTAGTGTAGAGAATTCTAGAGATCTCTATATTATTCTAGGGGTGTGAGGTGCGGTTTATAAGAGGAAGAAAGGGAGGAATAAAGTGTGATGATCTTGGATGAAGAAGATAAGGATTCCAAATCAAGGGTTAAGTTCTAGCAAGTCCCTCACAAAATGATGATGATGTGATGATAATGATGATGTGATGATAATGATGATATGATGATGATGATGGTGGTGATCGAGGATGATGAGGAAGATGATGAAATTATGAATGGTAACTTAGCTTGGAATCAAGGTAAGTAAACAAGTTATAAGATAATGTTATAATTATTTCTAAGCATTATGTGTTTATGTGTATTGATATGTTAAGGTTAATGTTGTTGGAATTATTATATCATGACCTTCATATAAATAAACCAAGTACATCAAAGTGAGCATGAGCGGAAGCAATTATAATAGATCGAATAACATGTAATTAATTAATCAATTATTTAAATCGTAAACGTACGTTTGTGATTCTAGCCCGAACAAGAATCAAAGCAATCTTCCGGAACTAAGAACCCTAATTAGGGTTTATAAGGATTATAAGAATTACCCCTTACCTTTTTGTAATTCAATCCAAGAATCAAACAATAGTGTGTTTGATTCACGTTCTTGTACACACGTACTAATTCAAGAAAAGTATTTGCAAGTAATAAAACACAAAACCTTTTTGATCTATAAAAAAATCGAAACCCTTAGGGTGTTTCGTTTGATGAATCGACCAAGAGAGAAAGAAAAAAGAAAACACCAAGATGTGTGTGTACAAGTTATGAGAAAAACCTACATCTTGGGTTTGCTTATATACTACACAAAACTTGGAGCTCAAGGCACAAAGGAGATGGATTCACCCCTTGGGCCAATCGGTTTTGGAACCCCTTAGGGTTTTCCGGAACCTTCTCTTGTTTCCATGTTTTGTCTAGTATTTACTTTCCTAATCTTCGTTTAATAAATAATTAGTCATTAATCAATAATACTAATTATTATTAATTATTTTGTGTTTAATAATTACTTATAACATTTATAAATAATTATTTCTTTTTCTCTTCATACGTATTGTGTGCAATCCCGTGATCTCAAGTTCGATCCTAACACACGACTACTAAAATAATGTTCATAATCTAACAGCTCCCACTTGGACATATTTTAATAGTGTGATCACATCGGTTAGCGTCTTGCAACACGTCGATGCCTCTAGTACAACTTGAGTAAGGCTCCTGGAAAACCTTTTAATGATTTCTCATTATTATTATCCTTTTGTTTCTAATACCATGTTAATAAAGATATGGATTAAAGTCATTCCTTAATTAACCATTCTGTTTCTCGTTGTTTATGATTGATCAAGATTACCAAATCTTCTGAACATATTCAGGAGAGATATTGGGTGCGGCTGCACATGCATCTTACCAACCCTACGGGGGGCCCAGCAGTATTAAACTCCAAAATAAATTTGAAGGAACAAATCCTATCTTGAATACAAGCAAAACCCACAAACTTTGTAACACTTTCGAAAACAACCCTTATGACTACCAGTTACGTATAGCGTTAAGTTGTTCCACAAAAATGTACTACATTCATGACACTTATCTTGCATCTCAAGTCTGAGGATAACTTCTCATGATTTACTTAATAACAAAATCCATAAAGTAACATCATGTAGTTGGGATAAGTCCTACATTCGGTATCATTGAATATCATCTGAAATGGCATGACTACGCATCAATATACTTTAAGTATATTATACCAACCTTCAGATTTGTCTTGATTTAATAATATTCCCATATTATTAACTGACAACGGACAATTTAAGAATAACCTTTATTCATGGATTTAAACATACAAATATAGGATACAATATATTATAAATTAAACATACCATGTATTTCAATTTATCATAATAATTGTTTAACATCCCTTATCCAAATACTAAATAGATCAATGCATGAAAATCTTGTTGATGAATTATGTCTCAAGTAATGACATTCCTACTTGTTGACAAAACATAAATCATCCAACTTTGATCTATCGGAATTTTAATAATACTTATTTCAAGAATTCAACTAGTCAAGTTCTTGTATGTGCATACTCAACTATTTTGACAATGCCATATTTCATAAAATGTGAGACATCCTTAACCACCAATTTATGATAATTAAACTTCCAAACATTTTAAAGTTTAAAGTATTCTTATTCTTTTAATGTATAATGCAACTATGCTTTTAGTAAGCATAACTAGTACATATAGTCAAAGATGAAATCCTTACCATGACTAGTATTGAGTGTCATCTCAATTTCATCAGCACCATTGTATGCAACAACAATATGCCATTAAAACTTTCCGTAAACCATAATATCTATTGTGTAATGTTTGATGCCCTTCAAACTTTCAAGTTTGTTGGCTATGACAATTTCACAACAATTGAAAAATTGTTCATCTATAGAATTTGGAAGCTGTTCCAGATTTAGGATGTAATTCTATAATCAAATATATTCCTTTTAGAATATTACACAAGTTATCTAATAACCTTTAATTAGATATTAATATTGCCAAATCATCTTGTAATCAAGCATGATACAACAAAACATGATATACATGAAAAATCTATGAGTCATACTTAGATTTCATTCATTTAGACTTTCTAAATAATATATCATAATATATTAGATTTATTTACCGCACATGTTTCAACAATAAACATTCATTCAAAGGTTATATGTCTTATTTTCTAAATCATTCAAGTAAAATTTCATTCCATTCTAAGACTTAACATTTACTTATATGGAATATTACTTTTCATATGTTTTACAACATATATGATTTAAGAAATTAAACATAATACTCCCACTAGCTTTTAGGAATACTTAGAAATTATCTTATTTTAATTATAACTCATAACATGAATTTAATAATTAAACATAAGAGTAATCTTCTAGATGCATGCATTTATCCATCCATGGATTATTGCACTTTGTACACTTTCAAAGATTTATTAAATTCATAAACTCCTTTTGATTACTTATCGTCCTCGCTCAAGTAATCACTCATGAAAGAGTTTTGATATTTCATTGTCAATGACAATCATAATCTTTATATATTTAATGTGTTTAGAATAGAATATTCAATCACAATTAATTGCTTAAGTGTGATTAATAATCTTGTCATAAAACATATATTAAATACGTGCACAATTTTGTCCATATGATTTCTATACAAAGATTTAAACCACAATGGTTATCTTATCTTTGAAGAAACTCATCCTCATTTTCTAGTCTAACTATTAAGATAAACCAAGTTTCTTAAATTGATTATCTTTATGGACAGCATCTTAATCATTCATATCATGTATACTTTACCCAATTTCATATTTGGTAATGTATCATAATGATTATCAGGTTTACAATAATCCTGTAAATCATAGTCCTCAGCATATTAATCAAATATCTGAGATATATTGCTATTCTATGAATGATAATTCTATCATCTTGATATTTAACATTTAAATGTCAAACTTTATTATCATGTTGAGATTTAACATTTAAATGTCAAACTTCATCATGATATTTTCTAGTGTATTTTCGAAGATTATGTATCTTGTAATTTTATCTTCTAAAGATCAACACTCCCACTTGCTTTTAGCAATTTAAAGACTATCTTTAAATACTTAGCAAATAAAGAACCAATACAATGTTCTCTTTTGGGATATTACAAATACTTATTGATAGTTCATGTCTTAACTTTGTTAACAACCTCTTCATAAGCAGTTAAACAAATTTAGAACTTCAATTTAAGAATTAAAGTGATTCATCACATTCATCACATTCCATCATATGATAATGTCTTATTAATCTTCTATGTTGGAGTTTTATTAAATATGTCCAAGTCATACTCAACATTCTAACCTTGAAAACTTTTGGAAGAAAAGAAGTCATAGTTATCTTTAATCAAACAATATAACAAGAGTTTGATTTTCCTAACTGAACATACCATAAACATTTGGTATTTCATTAGTATTAATATTGTAAGACAATCTAACAATATTAAAGATAATCATATTCCTTTTGACTTGTCTATTTACCAACTAATTCATTTTAATGGTATAATAATATTCAAGCCAATTACATGCTTTATAACGCAAGTACTTTTTTACAAAGTCACTTCATGTCCATGTCTTTACAAGAAAACATAAACTGCTATAATCCCACTATACGTTATAAGTCATTTAACAATTTAATAACTTCATGTATATGTCTTAATTAAAAAACACAACAAGATAACGTCTTACTTTATTATAAGTCTTGTAACAATTAAAAGACTTTATGTTTATATCTTTACAATGAAACATAAACATGTTTAACTAAAGTAATTATGAACACCATCTTTTTGGTTTCAATAGTAATTTCAAGTTAATATATTACTTCACAATAATGTAAACATCATTATTTATTCATTTATTTATGTCATTCCAAGAACACATAAATATTCAGATTGAAGCAGCATTAGATTACTTAATTAATTTATGTCATTCCATAAATTCATAAATATACAAATTAAAGTAGTCTTGATATCATATTGACACATGTTCTAATAAGTATCTAATTTAGAAACTGAAAATTCTCATAGTTCAATTACATTAGTTGATCTGCTAGTAATGAAAATATGAAATTCACCTTGTTGTTGCAATCTAGTTAAGCTCTCACATAACATAAATTGTAACACCAAGTGTTTCTTGAATTAGCCTAGTATAATTCATATTAGAACATTATTCTAACTTAGAAACTGCAAATTCTCATAATTCAATTACATCAGTTGATATGCTAGTAATGAAATATGAAATTCACCTTGTTGTTGCAATCTAGCTAAGCTCTCACATAACATAAATTGTAACACCAAGTGTTTCTTGAATTAATATTAGAACATTATTCTCTTACCTTGTAGTCAAGAGAATCCATTGAATCATATCTTTATAAGTTGTTTCTTGCACACAATAAAGATAACATTTCTCCCACTTGTGCATGGAACAACCTCATATAGTTGATAAACAACATGCCATGCATTTGTTTATGTGTTCAATATGATTGTGTCATTAGATTTTAGCATAACAAGTAGATGTAGAACAACACTGTCTAGTAAGGAAACGTACAAGACTATCCTTAAAAGTATGAGTGTCTACACTTGGAAAGTAATTATCTTTAGCTACCAAGATATCAAAGCTTGTAACTCCTACTGAATTAAAGATCATTACAATAATTCCTTATTCAGTGATAAGTACACAATACTCCCACTGAATTTGACAACATTGTAAATGTTTCCTATCCAGTGAAAGCAAATAGTGTGCTTTTAACTTCCCTACACCTTTGAATGTCCATACGTAACAATTACTTATGTACTAAAAGTGTATTCTACTACGTATATGATGGACTATCCACCAAATGCTATTAACTTGAAAAATTGGGCATGCAATTTCTTCCTTAATAGGTCTACCATCCTACAATGTATGTAGCACCTTTAAAATTGTAAAAACAACTAATTTGTCTTTTAACATTTTGCAGTAATTAGTCTAGCTTCTAATTTTAATAACTCATAAAATGTCATACATAATTTTCTGTTAACCAAATATCATATTTGTTACTAAGAATTTGATCACCAAATGAGGATGATAAAATTCCTATGAAAAATGTATGCAATTTTCTTAACCATTAAAAATTTGCTATGAGTTATATTAGAATTTAGACATATCTAATATTCCTATTATCCTTTCTCATACATGAAAAGGAATAGGATTGTGTCTCACTCTTCCTTCATAGAAAGGAGACTTCTTTTGTCTTTTAAGTAAATATTTCTTAATCAAACATTTGTTTGAAAACAGAACTAGATCAATTTACCAAAGCCCAAAATACGTTTACGGTTTGAACGTTGCATTAATACATTAAAACGAATTACAAAATTCAATTTCAGTATTTTCGATAATTAGATCTTTAAGAAAATAAAATACCCATTGGTAAATATTCATATAAACCATAGTATTTTCTTAAAGCTAGGATCCAAATTAACATAGTACCATTACATCAGTTGATCTGCTAGTAATGATAGTATTCAACAAGGTAATTGTCGAACAATAATTGCCAATATCATATTGCAATTCCTAGATTTATGGGATTCACAATCACAAAACATTTGTAATGTAAGCATGTTTGATCCCCATCTTAATGCCTTTAGTCCAAGATCTCACTTCCTACTCAATTTAAGTCGTCTAACTTAAAAACTGCAAACTCACAAATCCATCACATCAGTTGATCTGCTAGCAATGAATTTATGAAATTTACCTCTCAATTGCAATCTCTCCAAGTTCTCACATGACGTAAATTACAACTTCAAGTGTTCTTAATTAGATGGCATTCGACTTAATTTTATAAGGGTATTAATATTTTGATGTGATCAAAATAATGTATGAAGAAGCATGCATACAACTTCATAACATTGGTTTTACAAAACATTTTTATTACCAATTAGCTAAGAGTAAAATAACAAAGTTTTGATTGAGGTATCGGGTTCACCAATTAAAGAATAACCATCAATTGTCGTCCACTATATCGTACTTTTGAATAAGCCCGAAAGCTTAGTGTTTCGGATAATCATTGTGGAATTGTGGATTATTCACCCTTAAGATGACAATGTACATGTAATGGTTGTTCAGTAAGTCTAATTTACACCCAAACGAGCGTTAAGACAGAATGTTGTCTATCTAAGGCCACAATTTAATGCGATGTCATCCTTATACCCATCTTATAGTGTGTAAACTTTGGTCGAGCCTATTTAACCATTACGTACAAAAACATCAATCAACCAATTCTTTAAAATTTTAACTCTTAAAAACCAAAACAATTTCGCCATTATTTAGTCCGTATTATTTTTCTATTCAAAAATTACCCTTTTCGTTTATATAAACATGTCTAACACAATAAAAAACAAAACAAGTAATATACAATAAAAAAATAAAACAACTAAATAAACACATATGCATAACAATTAAATATGTATAAAACATGTAGCCACATGCAAATCTTATTCAATAGTCCTATTAATAATCAAATCTAGGTGTATTACGTATTAATTCAATTAGGGCTTTCTTCTTCTTGGAAAAAGAGCCACATACATCGATAAATCGATTGCGTAAGCCAAAATTAAATAAATACCACATAACACATAATTGATTACTTAATATTGGAGTCTTCCCCAATTCGACATCTATTAATAAATTTACATGTTTCGATATAACTTAACCATTAATTCATATAAACAATTTAAACAATTTAAATTATAACACAATAAAAATCCATGCAAATATGCACTTTTTCATGGATTTAGCTTAACAATTAACAAATTGCACCAAGATCGTTTACTAAAACGCATAACAATTACATGACATCCTAGGGTTTCTAATCAAATTAAAAACCATAAACCCTAAAAACCCTTTAGGTCAAAATCGACCAAAAAAAATTAGGGTTAGGGATCTAACATATAAACCCTAAAAACATGTAACTAAACGAATCAAGATCCATTTTTTATGCGTTTCGATAATTAATTACACATTATAACGGCTCTAGATGCCACTGTTGGAATTATTATATCATGACCTTCATATAAATAAACCAAGTACATCAAAGTGAGCATGAGCGGAAGCAATTATAATAGATCGAATAACATGTAATTAATTAATCAATTATTTAAATCGTAAACGTACGTTTGTGATTCTAGCCCGAACAAGAATCAAAGCAATCTTCCGGAACCAAGAACCCTAATTAGGGTTTATAAGGATTATAAGAATTACCCCTTACCTTTTTGTAATTCAATCCAAGAATCAAACAATAGTGTGTTTGATTCACGTTCTTGTACACACGTACTAATTCAAGAAAAGTATTTGCAAGTAATAAAATACAAAACCTTTTTGATCTATAAAAAAATCGAAACCCTTAGGGTGTTTCGTTTGATGAATCGACCAAGAGAGAAAGAAAGAAGAAAACACCAAGATGTGTGTGTACAAGTTATGAGAAAAACCTACATCTTGGGTTTGCTTATATACTACACAAAATTTGGAGCTCAAAGCACAAAGGAGGTGGATTCACCCCTTGGGCCAATCGGTTTTGGAACCCCTTAGGGTTTTCCGGAACCTTCTCTTGTTTCCATGTTTTGTCTAGTATTTACTTTCCTAATCTTCGTTTAATAAATAATTAGTCATTAATCAATAATACTAATTATTATTAATTATTTTGTGTTTAATAATTACTTATAACATTTATAAATAATTATTTCTTTTTCTCTTCATACGTATTGTGTGCAATCCCGTGATCTCAAGTTCGATCCTAACACACGACTACTAAAATAATGTTCATAATCTAACAAATGTTTGGTTTGGCATAAATGTGTTATGTAAAAGTGAGTGTGAGGCTAGTTGTTGTGTTAGTCGAGGTTGGATTAGGAAAGGAATGTTGATGCCTAAATGTTAAGGTACGTGTTAAGAGTTTAATGTTATAATGGATTAAAGGTTATGATGCGTAATGTGTGAATGAATTGTGATGTTATGTTATATCCGCTTTACTTACTAAGCATTGACTTACGGTTTAATGTTCAATGTTTTGTAGGCTCTTGTGTTAATGTTATGGCTTGGATTAAGGGTTAAGGTTGGTGATGCAAAATAGAAGGTTTTGGGTAAGAAAGTAGGAGCTAGGTAGAATACCGAGCTCGTGGTCTATGTTGATGGCCCCGTGTGTCAATTAAAGGTTATATGGTCATAGTCAAGTGTCAAAGATTCAATTGAAAGATTCAACGATGTAACGTTGAATATGGTTTATACATTGATAAAAGATTGTGAGTCGTACCTAAATCCTTAAAGGCTTTCGGTCATTTCACCATAACACTTGTCGAGATTCAAGAGTTTGGTACGAGTTAATAGCATCTTATGACTTAAAAGTTATGAGGTAGGCTACTTTTTTTTCTAGTTATGTGTTATACGAAAATCATAGGGCCAAATTTCACATAGCGAGATATAACATTATGATAACAATATAACTTCACCACACAATTGAACTCAACGATCGCTTTCATTTAGTAAGGCATTCAAATGATTTATTTAACAGGTAAAACTATGATATTTATTTAATTTATACACTACAAACATTCCATATAAAATAAGTGAGTGACTATAGTGGCATCTACATCATATCTCCAATTAATTCCCTATAATAAAAACCCAAGATTTTTGTATTGTCACAAATTGAAAAATCCACAACGACCTTAAAATTAAAAACACGTAGTAAAAACACGTTTTCATTTTCTTTGACAATTAATACTCTCATTACTTCAAAACCTTCAACCAAAAAACCATTACTTCATTTTCCATCTTAATTTGCTGGCTCTAGTCATTCATGACACTTATCCGGCGTAGGGCGAAAAAATATTTGCGGGCTTTTATAAAGTAGCAAACATAGCTCACTAATATATTAGTTAACCTAGTTAGCCAAGGAATTAGAGTTTAGGAGTGTGAATATTTTTCATAAAGTTGATGTTATATGTGTAATCTATTAATTTGTATGTTTCTTAACTTTTGCAGCAACATTGGTGTGAAAATTTCGGGTGCTTAATTGTTATTTGTATCAATAATGGCACTGATGTTATGTAGGTTGAGAATTGTTTAGTCTCTCATGTTGTCTTTGTGAAACATGCAAATAGCCATAGGGAGACCTTATAACCATGTCATACCTGCTTTTGAGATTGTATATCAAGGTGGATTTTTATTCAAAAAATCCTAATTGGTTAGCTCTATTTTACAAACTCGTTTCGTTATGTTGATTGGATATGTATACTGTTAAAACCAATGTAGGTATGTTGCATGCTAAGCTAGTACAAAATGTTGTAATTAAACAAATTGAGGCTAGTCAAGAGTAAGTAACCGTACCATTGCACATAGATAAAAGTAATTAAAAACCTTAGTGGAGGAGTTTCAAAGTTGAAATTCGAGACTTGTAATAAACGGAAATTAGGCATTGATATTTCAAAATTTCATGCTTTCTATTGTGTACATTGCCCAATAATCAACACAACAAAGTGATATGCGTGATCTTTTCTTACATTTTCCGGCAAGTATCTTGATAAACGGGAAGACTATTACAAATATTAGTTTTGGTCGACACATTATTTGGTCTACCAAACTCATGGCCTCTTATTTATGGTAGGATTCAATACATTTTCTTATGCATCAAATGCTTTTACATTTCTTGGTAAACCATTTTTTTTTTCTTTTTTACAGAGTAATTTCATTTTTATATCAATGGATTCATTATGGCATTCTATTAAGAGGAAGGGGTATAGTCACATGGGGTATACTTCATTCATATGAGGCAAGGTTTTGCCTTGAGTGTTAAGCCAAACCACTATACCGCCCTACTGCTCCAAAACGCAAGTGAGGCCACCGGCTTGCACCAAAGAAAAGATTTTGTGTTTTTTTAATTGCTCTTTATGTTGAGTTCGTGTTTTAATTTGGTGTAGTAGGTCTCAAATGTGTGATTTTGGTTTGAGCGACTAAGAAGTGGGTATTTCGATGTTTGTTCTTTTTGGGTTTTGCTTAAATGGCTACGCCCCTTGCTTGCTATCATGTATGACCGAATTAAATGCATTTTCCTATGTTCAAAATAAAATAAAATAAAATAAAAATTAAATGCACTTTTGAGTGCCATGGTTCTGAGTTGTGTTTTAAGTGTTGCGTGTTACCCATGGTAACTTTACTTTCTCTCTTTTTACTACATTTTTAGATGTACCAAAAAGATGGGTACTTGTGAAATAACTTAATGCATTCCGTAATTTATTTTTAGATGTACCAAAAAGATGGGTACTTTTTACTACATTTTTAAGTAGGGTTGGATCAGTTGGAAAACCCCTTGCCTCTCAACCAAGAGGTCAAGGGTTCGATCCTCACTCCCTACAAAAGGCTGGAGGTCCTTTTCTACCTTAGGTAGAACCGGAAGCAGCCTCTCTACGTTATGTAGGGGTAAGGCTGTCTACATATCAACCTCCCCCATACATCGTGGAAGACGGTATTGGGACCCATAACCCGTGGAAGACGGTATTGGGAGTTACTTTACTTTTTATTCCGTAATTTATTTACTATTTAGGTCTAGGCAGTTGGCATCATTTAATGGCCCGGTGAATTTGGGTACTAAAAGCAACACACATCCCTTCACTTAAACCTACTTTCTCCTCCTTCTCTCTTTAACATAAATCTTTTTTTTCCTTTCAATATACTCACCAAGTTACTGTAGTGGTGGTGATGATGACCATCGTTGGCGGGTGGTGGTGGTTTATTGTCTTAAGCTCTAGCAAAGATCATTTATTATTTTTGCTTTTACTTTTTGATGGACAAGCAAAAATTAATTCTCTCGTAACTGAAATAGGTGTTCTTGAAATATTAAGGTAAAATCATCTCATTTTATAAATTCTATGTAATACAATGTATACAAATACGGAACTCTATTTGGCAGGTTTGCATCTTCTGTTTCGGCCGGAGTGGATCCGTGAAAACCTTCACCATGGAAGGAGGCTCTGATCATAATCTTCAGGGGATCATTCCTCGCAGCATTGACAGGCTTTACAGTGCAATAGAGAAAGCTGAATTAGAAGGGAAATAAGTAGAATTTACTTTGGAAGTATTGCAGGTCATTAACAACACGACTGAGAATATCGGGGAATCATCAAGCAAGAAGTCTGATAAGAAGGGCATACGTAAGCTGTTGAAGACGGCTAAAAGTCGAAGGTTTGTCAAATCAATCCTTACATGTAAAAAGCGTATATAGGTTTGGTAAAAAAAAACGTATATAAGTTTGATAACTTTTTGGACAATTTTTTATCCTTAACTTTGTTTCACCATCTAATTAAACGCATTAACTTTGTTTGGCAATGTTTTTATTCTTAAATCTTAAAAGTTTGTTTAATTAACACCCTCAACTATAAAAGTACGTTTAATTAAACCTTTAGATTAAATGAATATTAATCATAGCTTTTAACTGTTTTTAACACCTTTTTATTGACAACTCAAAAACTATTGTCAAAGGGTTAAATGCTAACTCTATATCTAAGAAAGTATAATGGGTTATCTATGACTTTGAGTAATTAAATGTATGAAAAGGGTAAATATCTAATTTAACCTAAACTTGATACGACTCGCGAGCTTCATGAGCCGAGTAATTTGGAGCTCGAGCTTGACTCCAAAGTCTACTCTAGTAACTCCGGCTCGAGCTCAATACCATGCCATTATTCTACATTGTTTTCTTCTTTGTAGGTATAATGTGACAGATAATTCATTCTCGAACTATAAACTTAAGGCACCAATTCAAACTTTAATGAACAAGCTTCAATTAACAAATTAAATACATCAACCAAACACACAATTCATAATTGATAGACCCCTTATCTCTCACACCTATTGAACACCCCATTAATATTTTGATAAGTTAGAATGAGTTTCCATGTAACTTGAAGCTTCAGCTACTAAAGAAAACATGGTGGATCATTGTTATAACCTTAAAATTATTAGTTTTGGTCGAGACATTATAAGGTCTACCAAACTACGGCCTCTTATTTATAGTAGAATTCAATATATTTTCTTATGCATCAAATGGTAACTTTAATTTCTCTCTTTTTGCTACATTTTTAGATCTACCAAGAAGATGGGTTCTTTGTGAAATAATTTAAAGGATTCCAAAATGTATTTACTATTTAAGGCATCCACTATGGTGGTTTATAAAAAGGTTTATGAAAAGATGAAGAGGTCCATAATATTGTTAACCATAGTGGACATCAATTTCATGCTTACATGGCTTGAAGAGGTCCAATATCTTAGACCTTTTCACAATTTAATGCATTGAGTTATGTTATATATTTATAAAGCTTTAACAAGTTTATCTATAGTGAAAATAGGTTTATAAATCTAAAGGTTTATGTGTTTGTGATGTGACATAATTATAAACATTTGTAAAGGTTTATAATAGTGGATGCTCTTAGGTCTAGGCAGTTGGCACCATTTAATGGCCCAGGAGATTTTGGGTACAAAAAGCAACACGCACGCCTTCACTTAAACCCTTTCTACTCCTTCTCTCTTTAACATAAATCTTTTTATCTCCTTTCACTATACTCACCAAGTTAATGTGGTGGTGGTGGTGGTGATGACTATCGTTGGTGGGTGGTGGTGGTTTCTTGTCATAAGCTCAAGCAAATTAAAGATCATTTATTATTTATACTTTTACTTTTTGACGGACAAGCAAAAAAAATTCTCTCGTAATTGAAACATGTGTTCTTGGAATATAAATGTAAAATCATCCCATTTTACGGTTTATCTCAAAAAAAATTTACTTGAAAAGTATCATTATCGGTTTTATGATTTGTGGTCTAGATCTTTGTCGTCGATATTTTTGCATGCAGGATGATGGTTTTTGTTTTTTTTATGGTGTTTCTTTTTCCAGAATATGTGCGTTTTTGTTGTTGTTGGTGGTGGTGGTGGTGGGGGTGTGAATTTATATGTTTAATATTTTTCATTCGAATTTTTTGTTTAATCATTATTTTGAGCTTTTATATGAAATCATATATTTTTCTAATTCACGTTTCAATGCAGCCTTGTTTGGAGGGAGACAGGAAACCCTTATTATTAGTCAATTTATCCCCTAACCCCGAATCAAGTGCGGAATCACTCAACTCCTTAAGATTTGCCGCGAAAGCTAAATCATGTGAGCTTGGAATTGCACGCCGTCAAGTGAAGGACTGTTAGATGGTTTACATAATTCGAATACATTGTTCTGTTTCTGTAAGCATTTAAAGAAAGTGATATGTTTCTAGAATATGCGATGTGAAAATGTGATGTGATACATATTGAAATATATGTTTGAAACAAATATTTTAAGGTACAAATGATGAGGCGAAAAATGATCCGTTTTTAGGAAGTCATTTAAGCCCGGAATTGAATTTATTTGATCAAATATTGCCCTAAATCGTTCCTTTTGTGATTTTAGGTACTTTTGGAGTGAATTCTGGAAAAGGAAGCATTTTGGACGTTTTTGGAGCATAAAAGTGAAGAAAACGGCAAAGTCTTAATTTTCCTTGCTGGGAACAATACCTGACGGCGTCACAAGCTTCTTAATGACGGCGTCAAGAGGAAAAACAAGAGGTGAAGAGGATGGAGTCCATGACTGTCCAGAATGTTTTTGCACTAGGGCATAACGGCGTCACCATAGGCCGTCATGGCCTCTTAACACATGACGGCCCAGAGGAGAAATGCTCTTGACGACGTCAGATCTGGATCTAGGCAATCCGATTTTATTATGGGCAGCGGGTTGACGGCGTCAGAATTTTCTTCTTGACGCCGTCACCTTGGAAAATCTATATATAATCTTTGTAATTTTCATTCATAGAGAGGACAATTTTAGGGACGACTTGAAGAAACCCTAGCACGATTTTAACAGTATTTTCAAGGGTTTTCACCCCTTGAATCCTTTCATGTTCAATTAAGATAAGTATCCTTTCAATTCATTCAATATGTCTATGTGTTGTTTGAATATATCTTATAC
The DNA here is from genome assembly GCA_030686995.1 of Artemisia argyi. Lineage (NCBI taxonomy): Eukaryota > Viridiplantae > Streptophyta > Magnoliopsida > Asterales > Asteraceae > Artemisia > Artemisia argyi. Next base: position 232,608,797 of record CM060676.1, on the reverse strand, counting down.
TTGTCTTGATTTTAACATGCTAGGCTAGATCTCTTGTGTGTTTGCTTAGATGTAGTGAAACCTAGATGTTGATTATGGGTTGATTGCTTGTTTATAATTGTTACGGATGAATGATTTCGATGTTAGGCTTAAGAAAACTGGCAGACTTCCATAGTGTAACTTGCTTGAACGTCTTAAGAAACATGAACCAATGCGTACTAGGTTTTTATGGTTGTATTTAATGCATGAGCGAATTCTAGTGATCCCATGTTAGGAGCTTCTTGCAGGCTCGACATAGGAGTGAAGTAGGAGCTTATAGAGATGGGGAAGTACATACGCCACCCCACGATTGGTATTAAGGAATATAACCCGTCATCCGCGCAACTGTAACAAACTATCAACCTGTAAAAGATATCTAACGAGTAATGAAATCTAAGTAAACATAATTTTCCCATTTATTTTTCACACCACTAGTTTAATTAGCTTTATTTATATTTTTGTTATTTTATTTTGATTGCATCTTTAGTTATTGGGTTAATTGACTAGCAACTAATTCCGTCCACTCTTCCAATACACGAGATTTTAATTGCTTTTTATAAAAATACAAAAAGAATCATCCCTCACCTCTAGACCTAGTTTTTAGGCTTTCTAATCCTAGCGACACTATTCCTGAGTTGAACGATCAATCCCCCGGTACTTGTCTCTATACTATACTACAACGATCAGGTACACTGCCTGGTGGGGTTTGTAAGCTTCTCGAGATCCCTCGAGAGGTAAAGCCTGGTGCAATTCCCACGCATCAACAAACCATGCCTGAAAAAAAGACGGTACATTTCCACTAGTTAACATATTCCATATTTAAATGCACATCTTTTTTGTTTCCCAAGTCCCAAAGAGGCTTTACCAACAATGTAAAAAATTTCAACATCAAAACCTCTAAACAGCGATAGTCACAACAATGGTTCAGAACCTATCAAGTCTTTAGAGAAAGTATTCCAAGGTGCGGTACTAGAGCAAATAGGTTTGTAAATTTTAGTTTTATGTTTATGTGACTAACTTGTGTTGAGGATTTGCCATGTCAAGCTGCGGCTTCAAATCTGTAACACCCCCAAAATACCGCAGCGGAAGACTGTGTCATAGGGATGCTACTTCAGGGCACAAAGTACAAGATATAGAAAACGCCCTCTAAATGAGACGTTTTTGAAAAGTTACCATTCGAATAGATAAAAGTCATAGTTTACAAAACAAAGATCCCAAAGTAGAATGATACATAAGTTTTTAAAGTGTATCGAATGGTAAACGATAAAAGTGAAAGTCTCCAAAAGCATGCCCTAAGACTCTCAGCTCCACAAACCTGCTATCGCCTTCCTAACCTCGAAGTAATAGTACAATGCAACGGAATGTTAAGGACAACAATGCACGGTTATCTGCCGCAACTTGATAAAATGAAATGATTAGATGATGATTATGCTTGGATTTCTTGTATTTTTCTTGATTGATTCTTGATTAGGCAAGTAAAAGGAACAAGTTTAGTGTTATAACTTTTGAAAAATGATCACTTGATCTATATATGGTGGTTTGGTCGTGGGTTTGCAAGAGAGGAAGGAAGAGATGAGATAACTTTTGATCTTTCTAAAAAAGTGTGGATTATGATTCAAGATTTTTAGTAAAGTAAGGTTTTTAAGGGTTTATTAGTTTAATACTTAGGAGTTAATGCATAGGGTTAAAAGGGTGTTCATATGGCCGGTTTTTCAAGGGTAGAAGGGGGGGGGGGGGGTAGGGGTACTTGGTATTTAATTAGAAGTCTAGTGTAGCGTTAAGTGTTATTACGTGTTATTCGTTAAAATCGGGTACCGGGTTTAATAGCAATAAACGTTCACAAAGTTAACCGGGATGAAAATAATGTTATAATAATGTTAAAAACATATTAAAAATATGTTGGGTATATTTACTGAGTGATCGGGTGATTAATGTTTAGTTTTCACGAAAACCGTCGTTATATTCATACGCGTACGTTATAAATAAATAAATTTCCAAAATACTGGGTAACTGAATGTTATAAGTTGTATGATGTTAAAATGGATATAAAAATATGTCGGGACCATTGTGGGAATATTTAGATATATTCGTCGTGTATAAACCGGGTGTTAACGTTTACTATAAATACTTATACGTAAAAACGTTAAATGTATCAAATATATAAATTTGAAAATCCTGAGAGTGGTATAACATGAAAATGCTGTTATGATGATATGCAGACTATCTCCAGTCCGTATGCAGTGTTCTCAACACTAATGAAATGAATTCGCACCTAAACCAATCCGGTTACGCGAATTTGAATACCCGTAAACTAAATTTACGATGAAATGAGTAATGCAAGTGAATGATGAAAACTTTTCCGGAAATGAATAGTGTTCAGTGAATAGTAAATTTCCCAAAAGTTTCTCAGAATATCAAACTGACCTCGAAAACGATGAATAGTAAAACGATGAATAGTGTTTTGATGAATAGTGATTTATGAATAGTGTTTTTCCAAAGTTCCCGAAATGACCTGAAATGGTGAGTTGTGATAGTCTTCCCCTCTAAAAAGAACTTCGTCCTGAAGTTCAGTTAATGTTAATCAGTTAAATGTGTGTTTAAGAAAAAGTGTCAAAGCTTATGTATGTGGGTTTCTATCCAACTAGGTATGTTCTCGTGGTCAGACTTGATGAGGCAAACCTTCCCAATCCCGAGCATAGTCCTCAAAAGACCTCCTTTAGGTTAATCCTTTAGGTAACCGATTTTCACTTAATCCCACAACCCAATCAAACAAGAACAGTCATGAGATTAGGCTAAATCGGTTTGAGTGACGCCTTTAACTTTTAGCTTGATTTTCGCAACCCAATCAAACAAGAACAGTCACTAGAACCAAGCTAAAAATCAAGGTCTGGATTCAACATCCTTGAAAAAGATCTTTTGAAAAATTGGCTCGACTTTGGAATTGCTTACACTAATCAAATTACTAATGTTAGTATGACTAAGGTTAATGCTGCTAGGTCTCAGATTAGTCAGTGTTGTGTATAGGTCATATATTAAGACTTAAGTGCTACTAAAATACGATAGTTGTTCAAGAGAATGTACCCGTTATGCTACCGTGGACATGTTGGGTGATAGGATTTCCTAAGAAGTAAGCTCTGCCAATTGCGGGTGGAATCTCATTGGCCTCATCTCGTGGCCCTTCAATTGCTGCTGCTAAGTTTGGACGATTGCCTCCTTGGTTAAGATTTCTTTTCAACTTAGGACAGTTGTTCCGAAAGTGATCCGGGCTGTTACATTCATAGCATGTCCTTTGGTTGTTCGTCATATTGCCCACATTTGCTAGTTCTCTACACTGGTTTGTAAAATGACTAGACTGTCTGCAAAATGCACACACACGGCAGGGCGCAATCTTTTGATGATGAAAGTTACATTTCGTACATTTAGGATGCGGGCCTAAATACTCTTTCTGACCAGGATTAGTTGCCGCAAAGGTCCTTGCCCTTTTGTTGTCAGCTATTGTGCCCATTTGCTTGTTTGACTCGCTTGTTCCCTTCCTTTTATCACTGTTCCTCAAGCTTCCATTTCTAACCATCTCATCTGTTAGAGTCCCTGCTCTCAATATTGCACTCTGAATTGTAGAAGGCTCAGTTGTTTTCACAGTCCCACGAATTTCTGGGACAAGACCATATATGTACCTCTCGATCCTCTTGGACTCAGGGGTAACTAGGTGTGGAACTAGTCTGGCTAATTCATGGAATCGATCTGTGTAGGCTGCATGTCCAGCCCCTATCATAGAGTGATGATAGAGTTCATCCTCCAGCTTTTGCATCTCGTTGTCCGGGCAGTATTCCTCCTTCAATAATGCCTTAAAATCGTCCCATGTCATACCTACAGCTGCCGCTCTACCCCTAGCTTGAATCTGCGTATTCCACCATGTCAATGCCTTTCCTGATAGTAAGCACATGGAATACTTCACCATTTGATGTGCTGCACAGTTACTAATGTAAATCACCATCTCCATCTTTTCAACCCATCGAGTATACGCCAACGCGCCTCCTACACCATTGAAATCAATTGGCTTGCATGACGTAAATTCCTTATACGTACATCCAGTCCTAATGATGTTGTTGCCATTACCATTCTGGCCTATACCATTGGTGTTGTTAATTCCGCTTTCGTGGTTTGCCAAGTTATTCATATGATCGCCAACTTGAGTGACAATAGTGGGGAGAAAGTTTTCAAGTTGTCGAGCGATGATGGCTTCAAAATCAGTATTTCCACCGTCGTTATTATCATTGTTTTCAACTCCGTGATCACCTCCTCTACCTCCACGTCCACCAGTTCTTCCACCATCGTTACTTGGGTTACTAGTGTCATTAGCAGCTCCTCTACCTCCTCTACCTCCACGTCCACCAGTCCTTCTACCCCTTGGTGTTGCGCCTCCTCGAACAGAGCTACGAGTCACTCTCTTTGGTGCCATGATTTCCTGAGAGGAAGGACATTTAGTGAACGTCAGAGATGAGGGAAAACCGTTGATTAACCAAAGTCTATACTTCACATCCTCATATATAATACCGTGCTACCAGTTGTTTCCTAAGTTGTGCCAACACCGATCTACATCTGCATAGTCATATGTCCACGTGTGTCGTGAAGCACTTATAATTATGTTGGCCACCACAATTATAAATGTTTCCTTTCACAAGTGTACATATCACCAGGCACACATATCTCAGTGGTAGACGTTGCTTAAATGGGCATCTAGGGAATGTCACGCTTAGTACGAAGGAACAAAAGGTTCTCCCTTAAGTGTTAAAGTCACTGGGAAGTCTAGTTTCTAACGGTTTCTACAAAGTATCTAATAGCGTGGGTCCAAAAATAAATAAATTACCAGCAAGCGTAAGTGTATGTAAAGTGCAAGGCGATAGGGAGGAGAGTCTACATGTATGTAGTTATAGTCTAGACTCTAAAACAACCTAGTTCTCTATAACCAAGGCTCTGGTACCAGTCTGTAACACCCCCAAAATACCGCAGCGGAAGACTGTGTCATAGGGATGCTACTTCAGGGCACAAAGTACAAGATATAGAAAACGCCCTCTAAATGAGACGTTTTTGAAAAGTTACCATTCGAATAGATAAAAGTCATAGTTTACAAAACAAAGATCCCAAAGTAGAATGATACATAAGTTTTTAAAGTGTATCGAATGGTAAACGATAAAAGTGAAAGTCTCCAAAAGCATGCCCTAAGACTCTCAGCTCCACAAACCTGCTATCGCCTTCCTAACCTCGAAGTAATAGTACAATGCAACGGAATGTTAAGGACAACAATGCACGGTTATCTGCCGCAACTTGATAAAATGAAATGATTAGATGATGATTATGCTTGGATTTCTTGTATTTTTCTTGATTGATTCTTGATTAGGCAATTAAAAGGAACAAGTTTAGTGTTATAACTTTTGAAAAATGATCACTTGATCTATATATGGTGGTTTGGTCGTGGGTTTGCAAGAGAGGAAGGAAGAGATGAGATAACTTTTGATCTTTCTAAAAAAGTGTGGATTATGATTCAAGATTTTTAGTAAAGTAAGGTTTTTAAGGGTTTATTAGTTTAATACTTAGGAGTTAATGCATAGGGTTAAAAGGGTGTTCATATGGCCGGTTTTTCAAGGGTAGAAGGGGGGGGGGGGTAGGGGTACTTGGTATTTAATTAGAAGTCTAGTGTAGCGTTAAGTGTTATTACGTGTTATTCGTTAAAATCGGGGTACCGGGTTTAATAGCAATAAACGTTCACAAAGTTAACCGGGATGAAAATAATGTTATAATAATGTTAAAAACATATTAAAAATATGTTGGGTATATTTACTGAGTGATCGGGTGATTAATGTTTAGTTTTCACGAAAACCGTCGTTATATTCATACGCGTACGTTATAAATAAATAAATTTCCAAAATACTGGGTAACTGAATGTTATAAGTTGTATGATGTTAAAATGGATATAAAAATATGTCGGGACCATTGTGGGAATATTTAGATATATTCGTCGTGTATAAACCGGGTGTTAACGTTTACTATAAATACTTATACGTAAAAACGTTAAATGTATCAAATATATAAATTTGAAAATCCTGAGAGTGGTATAACATGAAAATGCTGTTATGATGATATGCAGACTATCTCCAGTCCGTATGCAGTGTTCTCAACACTAATGAAATGAATTCGCACCTAAACCAATCCGGTTACGCGAATTTGAATACCCGTAAACTAAATTTACGATGAAATGAGTAATGCAAGTGAATGATGAAAACTTTTCCGGAAATGAATAGTGTTCAGTGAATAGTAAATTTCCCAAAAGTTTCTCAGAATATCAAACTGACCTCGAAAACGATGAATAGTAAAACGATGAATAGTGTTTTGATGAATAGTGATTTATGAATAGTGTTTTTCCAAAGTTCCCGAAATGACCTGAAATGACCTGAAATGGTGAGTTGTGACAAAATCACCACCTGAATATGAAGTGTGGTTACTAGATCAAATAAAAAGTATAAGAAAAATATGTCAGAAGATGAATGTATCACATCATTGAGCTTTAAACAACGATTCCAAAGTATATGAGATGACCGTTATAATAAGCCAACCAGTACTAAAATTTTTAGCATACATCAAATTTATGTTAAATATTACGTATATTAACATTAATAGGTAAATGTCTAGTATCGAACCCGAGACCTCGGGATTGCACACAATACAAATGAGAATCAAAGATTAATAAATATTAATAGTTATGTATATTTATTAATAACACAAGTTTAAGGACTAATTATCGTTAGTTATTAAATGTATGGACTAACTATCGTTAAATAAGAAGGAAAGGGACTAGATTGTAAATTGGATGACAAGGAGCTTCCGGAACACCCCTTTGGGCTTGATGGCCGATCGACAAGGGTGAGGGAAGACCCAAACCCACTCTAACTTGTCCTCCAAGTTTTCTCTAGTATATATACAAACCCAAGGGTCATTGTTTCTCATCTTTTGTGCACACACAATACCCTAAGGCTTTGTTTTCCTCCTTTTTTTTCTTCCTGCCAATCGTACCTACAAACCCTAAGGGTTTTGGGTCGAAAATTTTATAAAGAAAATTTTCTTGTGTTTAATCTTGCAATTAATTTGATTCGGTATTAGTTTGTGTGTACAAGAACGAGGTAATAACTCACTATAGTTATTATCAAGAGATCGATAAACAAAACGGTAAGGGGTTTATCTTAGATCTATTTTACACAAGTTCAAGATTAATTGAAGTGCATCGGGTACGTTCCTATTTATGTTTTAGTTAATATTATGTGTTATACTTGATTTTAGCTTCCGCAATATGTGTACTTTGATTGTTAAATTCTAACAGTGGCATCACGAACCATGTATAACATGTAATTGATTACTAAAACGTAATAAAAATCGGATCTTTAATTGTTTTAGATACATGTTTTGATCTAGGGCTTTCTTTTTAATTTTTTTTTAATAAAAATTCGAAACCTTAACCCTAATTTTTTTTGGGGGGGGGGGGGGTCGGTTTTCCATGAAACCCTAATTAGGGTTTTGTGGTTTTCTTGGATTATGTGTAATCACTAGAAACCCTAGGTCATTAACCGGTTATGTAAACGTATCTTGTGACCTATGTGCTAATTGTTAGGTTTTAATCCATGACGAAACATGCATGTTAGTCATGGATCTTGTTTTTTTTATGTCACATGTTTTAGATAGATCTAAAATTGGGGAAGACTCCAATACATATATATTAAAATCAATTTATATGCTATGTGGTGTGTATATTAGCTTTGGCCTGCGCAATTGATTCGTCAATGTATGTGACTCTCTTCCATTAAGAGGAGAAGGCCTTAGTTGATTACATGCATTATTATACCTAGAATTGATTTTATTAGGATCTTTTCTAATCAAGATTGCATGTGGCTAATTGTTTCACTTTTATTATTATTAGTTGTTGATTTGTCTTGAATTACTTGTTTTTATTGTCTTTTAATTGTTTGACATGATGTAAGCAATAAAAAGGGTGATTTTTCATAAAAAAAAAAAAAATAATACGAACTAATAATGGTGAAACCTTAAGTGATAAAGATTGAATCTTGGGGTGTCTTATATGCCAACAATGGTTCGCTTCGCACGGTAATTCGCTCCAAGGCGAGACTAGCAAGATTCATACTTTATTACATGTTTTGAGATTGAATCCATAAACTTTTGCTTGATTGATGTTTTGTACAACATGCTTTTAAAAGTAACTCTTTTACGACAATATTCATAGTCGTGGTATGAAGGCTTGGAAAGAGCCTTAGAGTCTGCCTTGGTTATCACACTTACGAATACGTCTTAAACGAATTTCTTTTAAAATCATTCTTGTAGAAAGTCATCTTAGGGTTTTTTAAACCTCAAGTAAAACTTTGTGTATTAATTTCAAGAATTGGTAATAAAAAGTTTTTTTGAAAACTTATGCTATAAAGATGAGTGTGATGCGTGGGAATTGCACCAGGCTTTACCTCTCAAGGGATCTCGAGAAGCTTACAACCCCCACCAGGCAGTGTACCTGATCGTTTTAGTATAGTATAGTAACAAGTACCGGAGGATTGATCGTTCAACTCAGGAATAGTGTCGCTAGGATTAGAAAGCCTAAAAATTAAGTCTAGAGGTGAGAGATGATTCTTTTTGTATTTTTTTATTTTTATAAAAGCAATTAAAATCTCGGGTTTTTGAAAGAGTGGGTGGAATTAGTTGCTAATAACTAACCCAATAACTAAAGATGCAATCAAAATAAAATAACAAAAATGTAAATAAAACTAATTAAACTAGTGGTGTGAACAATAAATAGGAAAATTGTGTTTACTTAGATTTCATTACTCTCTAGATATCTTTTACAGGTTGATAGTTTGTTACAATTGCGTGGATGACAGGTTATATTCCTTAATACCATTCGTGGGGTGGCGTACGTACTTCCCCAACTCTATAAGCTCCTACTTCACTCTTATGTTGTCGAGCCTGCAAGAAGCTCCTAACATGAGATCATTAGAATTCGCTCATGCATTAAATACAACCATAAAAACCTAGTACGCATTGGTTCATGTTTCTTAAGACTTTCTAGCATGTTACCCTATGGAAGTCTACCAGTTTTGTTAAGCCTAACAGCAAAATCATTCATCCGTAACAACTATAAACAAGCAATCAACCTATAATCAACATCTAGGTTTCACTACATCTAAGCAAACACACAAGAGATCTAGCCTAGCATGTTAAAATCAAGACAAGCGTAAGATATATTCAAACAACACATAGACATATTGAATGAATTGAAAGGATACTTATCTTAATTGAACATGAAAGGTTTCAAAGGGTAAAAACCCTTGAAAGTACAGTAAAAATCGTGCTAGAGTTTATCCAAGTTATCCCTCCAAATGTCCTCTCTTAATGAATGAAAATTACAAAACTATATATAGATTTTCCATCGTGACGGCGTCAAGAAGAAATATCTGACGCCGTCAACTCGCCACCTATAGTAATATCGGATTGCCTAGATCCAGATCTGACGCCGTCAAGTGCAAATTTTCTCTGGGCAGTCACATGTAATGGGACCATGACGGCCTATGGTGACGCCGTCATGCCCCTAGTGTAAAAACTCTCTGGATCGTCACAGACTCTATCCACTTCACCTCTTGTTTTACTCTTGACGCCGTCATGTAGAACTTTGTGACGCCGTCAGGTACTATTCCCAGCAAGGAAAATTAAGACTTTGACGTTTTCTTCACTTTTATGCTCCAAAAACGTCCAAAATGCTTCTTTTTTCAGAATTCACTCCAAAAGTACCTAAAATCACAAAAGGAACGATTTAGGGCAATATTTGATCAAATAAATTCAATTCCGAGTTTAAATGACCCCCTAAAAACGGATCATTTTTCGCCTCATCAGAGTGCATGCATCTTTATACATATTTTGATTGACATATCAAAATTGAATACCCTTAAAATTTAAGTTACATGCCATCTATCTATAAGGAACACTTGGAATTTTAATTTAGTAAACGTGAGACCTAGGCTAAATTATTATAACAAGGTAAAATTTTGTTAATGCGTGAGACCATAGATAGTAATTTTACAGTTTCTAAGGTAGACGACTTAATTAAGTTGTGCGTGAGACCTAGAACTTAAGGCATGAGATGGGATGAAACATGCTTACAAGGCAAATTGATGAATCAATTTGATGTAAATCCCATAATGGTCCAGGAATTGGAAACCTTGTTTGCCAATTGTTGTTCGAAAGATTACCATCTTTTATACTTTCACCACTAGCAGATCAACTGATGTGGTGGAATCTATGTAAAGTTGGATCCTAGATTTTCAAGAAAATTTTGTTGGTTATATGAATATAGCCTATGAGTATTTTATTTTCTTGAAGATATTTATTATCGAAAATACTAATGTTTGAACTTTTATCTGTAGATATGGCTCAACCCGATAACCCAACTGTGATTTCTGCTTTCAAGAGTCATCTTGAAAGAGAAAAATTGACTGGAAAGAATTTCAATGATTGGCACCGTTCGCTCAGAATTGTCTTGAGGGCGTCCGGTAAGCTCGATTACTTGACCGAGGAATGCCCTGCTGAGCCTGCTGCTACTGAACCAGAAGCAGTTAAGGCGGCATGGAGGGTGGAGCATGCTAAGTTTAATGAGGTTGCTTGTTTAATGCTCACTAGCATGAGTGCTCAGTTACAAAAGAAGTTTGAGTACTACTTTCCTAAAGACATGCTTGAAGAACTTCAAAAGTCTTATGCAAAGTCTCCTGCAGTTGAATTGTATGATGAACTTGACAAGCTACACAACTGCAAGCATGGTGATGGTAAAACAGTTGAAGATTATGTGAATGAGATGAAAGAATACTTTGATCAACTTCACAGAATTGGATTTGGTTACCCCGACAATGTGCAAGTGCACTTGATCAACAGGTCCTTTAACAAGGACTTTGCTGGTTTTGTGCAGAATTTCAACATGCACTGCTCGGGGAAGACAGTCTCAGAATTACTCGCATTGCTTGTTGATTATGAGAAAATTCTACCAGCCAAGGTCAAGGCTCCTACTCCGCAAGTGTTGGCGATTCATGGGGGGAGAATCCAGAAGAAGTCGCATGTGAACAAAGGCAAAGGGAAAGGTGATAAAGGCAAGTAGGTCATGGCCTATCAACCACAACCCAAGATGAAACAGCATCAGCCTAAGCAGAACAAGGTTAATCCTCCAAACAAGAATGATCAGGCTTGTCACCACTGTCATGAAAAGGGCCATTAGAAGCACAATTGTCCTCTCTACATTCATGACTTGCGACAGAAGAAGCAGAATAATGAGTCTGGTAACCCAAGTACTTCAGGTGCGTTCTTTATGATTGAATTATTCACTCTTACTCCTAAATTGAATTCATGGGTATATGATACGGGATGTGTCATTCATATTTGCAATACCTTGCAGGGGTTTAGAGTTGAGAGAAAGCTGGCCTATGGACAACAATTCTTGCACGTGGGTAACGGAGCACATGCAGTAGTTGAAGCTATAGGAGTTTTTAATTTAGTGTTGCCTTCGAGCTTAGTACTATCTTTAAATAATTTTCACTATGCACCGTCAATTGTTAGAGGTGTAATTTCATTTTCATGTTTGTTAAACCTTGGTTTTGAGCATACTATTTCTAGCAATGGAATTTCAGTTTCTTTAAATGGTGTTTTTTATTTTAATGCTATTGCTGTGAATGGTGTCTTTGAAATTGATATGAATGATAATGATAATGCTTTTGTTAAAAATAATTCAATGTATAGCATCAGTAATAAGATAATCAAGAAAGGTCTGGATTCATCTTATCTTTGGCATTGTCGACTTGCTCATATTGGCAAGGCTCGCATGGAAAAGCTGCAACATGATGGGCTTTTAGAAAAGATCAATGATGAATCATTTGATAAGTGCGAATCTTGCATTGCTGGGAAGATGACAAAGAAACCCTTTAAAAATAGGATTGAAAGGGCTAATGATCTACTTGGTCTTATTCACACAGATGTGTGTGGACCACTTAGACATGTGTCAAGGAGAGGTGCTAGCTACTTCTTAACATTTATGATTACAGTCGTTATGGTTATGTTTATTTACTTAAACATAAACATGAGGTGTTTGAAACATTCAAAGTGTTTAAAGCAGAAGTAGAGTTGCAACTTGAAAAGAAGATTAAAGCTCTTTGATCCGATAGAGGTGGTGAATACCTGAGTCAGGAGTTCATAGATTACTTAGCTAAGGAGGCAATTGTCCAGCACCTTACTTCTCCATATATTCCACAACAAAATGGTGTATCTGAGAGAAGGAATCATACATTGCAAGACATGATACGATCTATGTTTAATCTAACAACTCTTCCTTTTTCGTTTTGGGATTATGCCTTAGAATCTGCGGTTCGCATTCTTAATATGGTTCCAACAAAGAAGGTGGATAAGACACCATATGAGTTATCGACTGGAAAAGCTCCTAACTTGTCTTATCTTAAGGTCTGGGGTTGTGATGCGTATGTTAAACGTGACTCAACAGACAAACTCCAACAAAGATCTGTGAAGTGCATCTTCGTAGGATACCCTAAGGAAACTATGGGTGACTACTTTTATTACCCACCTGAAAACAAAGTTTTTGTTACAAGGTATGGAGACTTCTTGGAAAAGGAGCTCATATCTCAAGAATTCAGTGGGAGAGTATATGATCTGGAAGACGATCATGAAGATGTATCACCTTCTGAAAACACTAGTCAACTTCCTGTGGAACCTGAAAGTTTAGGTCCTCCACCTAAAGTTGAAATGGTTCCCATTCGTAGGTCAACTAGACCTGTGAAAGCTCCTACACATCTATGTCTTAATGTAGAGTGTGAGGAAAACTTGTTAGGGGATCTTGATGAACCTACAAGTTACAAGGCTGCCATGAATGGTCCTGAAAAGGAAAAATGGCAGGTTGCTATGAATGGGGAAATGCAATCCATGAAAGACAATGAAGTCTTGGAAGAAGTAGACCTACCTTTGGGTGCCAAATTAGTTGGGAGTAAATGGCTCTACAAGAAAAAGACTGATATGGATGGAATTGTACACACCTATAAGGCCCGTTTGGTAGCTAAAGGCTATACTCAAACTTTTGGTGTTGACTATGAGGAGACCTTTTCTCCTGTAGCTGACATTAGGGCTATTAGGATTCTTATAGCCATAGTCGCTTACTATGACTATGAGATTTGGAAAATGGATGTCAAAACCGCCTTCTTAAATGGTCGTCTAGATGAATACATCTATATGGCGCAGCCTGGGGGGTTTGTGAATCCAGAATTCCCAAATCATGTATGCAAACTTCAAAGATCAATTTATGGATTGAAGCAAGCATCACGACAATGGAATAAGAGATTTGACAGTGAGATTAAAAAGTATGGATTCACTCAAAATCTTGATGAGCCATGTGTATATCACAAAGCTAGTGGGAGTAATGTAATTTTCCTTATTTTATATGTTGATGACATATTGATCATGGGAAACGACATTCCAAGTTTGCAAAAGGTTAAGGCATATCTTGGAAGTTGCTTTTCTATGAAAGATTTGGGGGAAGCTGCATTTATTCTGGGAATCAAGATATATAGAGATAGATCTCAACGATTAATTGGATTAAGCCAAAGTGCTTACATTGATAATATATTGAAGAGATTCAATATGCAAAATTCCAAGAAGGGATATTTGCCGATGCAAGAACAACATGGCTTGAGCAATAAAGTTTGTGCTTCAACACCTGCAGAGGTGCAATGCATGAAGAGAGTCCCTTATGCTTCGGCTGTGGGATCTATTATGTATGCGGTTAAAAGTACAAGGCCTGATGTGGCATTTGCTAAGAATTTAACCAGTCGATATCAGCAGAATCCTGTTGGAGCTCACTGGACTGCTGTTAAGAATATTCTTAAGTACCTTAGGGATAATAAAGATATGTTCTTAGTTTATGAGGGTACTCCATCTGCAGAACTTGATGTTACAGGTTACTGCGATGCTTCTTGGAAAGGTGATAAGGATGATACGAAGTCTCAGACGGGTTATGTCTTTGTCATTAATGGAGGAGCTGTGGATTGGAGGAGCAGAAAGCAGAGTGTACTAGCGATGTCTGCTACAGAAAGTGAGTATATAGCTGCTTCAGAAGCTGCAATGGAAGCTGTTTGGATTAGGAAGTTTGTTTCAGGGCTTGGGGTTATGCCTTCGATTCGACGACCTATAAAAATGTATTGTGACAATTCAGCTGCAATTACATTTGCCAATGAACCTGGAATCATGAAAGGCACCAGACATTTCCCGATTAAGCATCACTATGTTCGAGAACAAGTCAAAATAGGTGAAATCGAAATGCTCAAAGTTCACACAAATGATAACTTAGCAGATCAGTTAACAAAGCCTCTACCTGGCACCAAGCTTTACAAGCATGCTGAAGGAATAGGACTTAAATTAGCTGAAAGTTTCATGCCCATTTGTGATTAGTATTTGGATAAGGGATGTAATGTACAATTATTATTTTGATGAAATAAAATATTGTTTATGTTTATTATTCATTGTCTTAATAATATATCCTATATTTGCATGTTTAAATCCATGAATAAATTATTATTCTAAATTGTCCGTTGTCGATTAATGATATGGGAATATCATTAAACTAAGACAAATTTGAGTATTGGTTTAGGATATACTTGAAAGTATATTGATGCGTAGTCATACCAATTTCACATGATATTCAATGAATTGAATATTGGACTTATCCCAACAATATGATTTAATATTTAATGTGAGAATCATATTTAAAGTTATCCTCAGACTTGAGATACCAGATAAGAGTCATGGATGTAGTGCATTTTTGTGAAGCAATCTACCGCTCACCGTAATAGGGAGGTATAAGGGTTGTTTTCAGAAGTGTTACAAAGTTCATAGGTTATTCTTGTAGTCAAGAAAGAATTTGTTCCTTCTGATTTGTTCAGAAGTTTAATACTGCTAGGCCCCTCGTAGGGTTGACAAAATGTTTGCGTGGCCACGCCCAAAGTCTATCTGGAATACGTTCAGATATTTTGGTAATTTTGTTCAATCATAAAGAGACGAGAAACAGAAATTTAATAAAGAACCTCACATCTTTATTAATGTAGTATTAGTAACGAAAGGATAATTATAATGATGAATCATTAAAGGTTTTTTCAGGAAACCTAGCTCGAGTCGTGCTGGGGGCATTGGAGTGTTGCAAGACGCTAACTAGTGTCATTTTACTATTAATGGATATACGAGTGGGAGCTGTTAAATATTACGTATAAACATTAATAGGTAAATGTCTAGTATCGAACCCGAGACCTCGGGATTGCACACAATACAAACGAGAAACAAAGATTAATAAATATTAATAGTTATGTATATTTATTAATAACACAAGTTTAAGGACTAATGATCGTTAGTTATTAAATGTATGGACTAACTATCGTTAAATAAGAAGGAAAATGACTAGATTGTAAATTGGATGACAAGGAGCTTCCGGAACACCCCTTTGGGCTTGATGGCCGGTCGACAAGGGTGAGGGGAGACCCAAACCCACTCCAACTTGTCCTCCAAGTTTTCTCTAGTATATATACAAACCCAAGGATCATTGTTTCTCATCTTTTGTGCACACACAATACCCTAAGGCTTTGTTTTCCTCCTTGTTTTCTTCCTGCCAATCGTACCTACAAACCCTAAGGGTTTTGGGTTGAAAATTTTATAAAGAAAATTTTCTTGTGTTTAATCTTGCAATTAATTTGATTCGGTATTAGTTTGTGTGTACAAGAACGAGGTAATAACTCACTATAGTTATTATCAAGAGATCGATAAATAAAACGGTAAGGGGTTTATCTTATCTATTTTACACAAGTTCAAGATTAATTGAAGTGCATCGGGTACGTTCCTATTTATGTTTTAGTTAATATTATGTGTTATACTTGATTATAGCTTCCGCAATATGTGTACTTTGATTGTTAAATTCTAACAATTTATAGTTTTCAAATGAGGAAACAAGACTTGTTTCGGGCTAATTAACTGTCAATTGCATTAAATTGATGTAACTTTCCCTCGATGTGTACCTGTCATGTTGTAAGCCATGATCCATACAAACATTAACGTAAACTCCATAAGTAGAGTACACTATAAGAAATCTGCAAGACTACTGCGCTATATTGTATGCAATGTTTCACTGTTGAATGAAGAGAGCAATAGGAAGCTTATACATGTATTAGAAATACGAAATTACGAACAATCAAACGTAAGTTTACACATAACTGATATAATCACCAATCATTTAACGTTTACCTCAACAACAATGAATCTTCACCATCACCATAGAACTTCACATCATACACAGGCCCATCATGACCATGACCGTTAAGTAAACAATTTAGCTCAGTTACAAAGAAACTAGAAAAAGACAACCATAATACGGTTGTGCTAGGATGACATTGTCGAAAAGCAAATGTTTCACTCATTGATCAAATTAAATCAAACAATCCATTGTTGTTAAATACAGTCCCGTAAAATAATGTTTGGATGTACTTTCACTACTTAAATCTGTAACAATTCATTATATCCAAGCCCTGGCTTGCAGTACAAGGGTTGCAATTCACAACATTAAATCATGCATATTGAACAACACATTGAGAACTTATCACATGTTTATGACACCAACATTACAAAATAAAGATCCAACCATACAGCTTATTTCATTATCCAAAACAAAGTCTGGGTGACGCCAGCAAATTAAAGACAAAGCAAACCATATGGCAAACTAATTAAACTTCTGCAGCAGGCTGGGTGATGCCATATTTGACCAACATCTTACTGAGAGCATCAGGTGTGCAGACCTGGTACTTGACCTTCCCTGAAGATGACAAGAAAACTTCAGCAAGTTCAAGTTTCTCTGGGCAAGACTAGTACTGTCCATCGTCTTGCTAAGAACCTTAAGAGCCAATTGCACAGCCTCTTCTCTACTGATATCATCCTTGTAGTCTTGTTTTAGCATCGATTGAGCCGCTTGATTGTTTGCACCAATAGCAGCTGCCTTCCACCGACCATAGTTTCCACTAGGGTCACTCATGTAAAACTGGAATCCGTAGTTCTTATCCCATATAGCGAATAAAAACGAGAGCTCGAAAGGACGGAGCCCATCAAACTGTGTTATAATTTAAATACCATGACAATCATATAATTAAACTAATAATCAAGTAATCACATATGCGGAAGCGTAGGATCATATATAACATATAAAAGATTAACTAAAATATAAACAAGAACGTACCTTTGTGATTCTAGCAAGAACAAGAATGAACTTCAATAACCATGATTAAGTGATGAACCCTAATTAGGGTTTGAATTAGGGATCTATGAATAACCCCTTACCGTTTTGTTATTCGATCCAAGATATTAACTATAGTGAGTTAATACCACGTTATTGTACACACGAATTAATAACGTGTTAAAGTTTATGCTAGCTAGTAAAACACAAAACCTCCTTTTCTTGACTATCAAAAATCGACCAACCCTAAAAGGGGTTTTGTACGATCAGAATTAGGAACAAAAGAGAAGAGAAAAAACACAATTAGGGTTTAGTGTGTGCAAGTTGTAACCAAACAATGAACCCTATGTGTGTTTTTATAGTTGTGGAAACTTGGAGTGCAAGTTTGAGTGGGATTGGGTCTCCCCATCTAGCCCACGACCGGCCATCCCATTAGAAGGGATTCCGGAACCTTCTCGACCTCTTAATTCCACATTAGTCCTTCTCTTTTGATATTTAACGATAGTTAGCCAATTCCATTAACTACTAACAATCGTTAGTCCTTTTCTTGTGTTTATATATATATATATATATATATATATATATATATATATATATATATATATATATATAGGGTAAGGTTCTAGAGAAAAGTCCACTTTGGTAGAAAAGTGAGAAAAAAGTTATTAGGGGTTAATTTGAAATATCTCAAACTTCAGGGGTCTGTCTTGAAACATGCCCCCCCCCCCCCCCCCCCCCCCCCGCCGAAAAAAAAAAAATTTTTTCCCGCAAAAAAAAAATTTTTTTTTGGGCAAAAAAAAATTTTTTTTTTTTGGCCAAAAATTTTCCCGCCAAAAATTATAACCCAGATGCACCTTTTTTTTTTAGTGCACCTGGGTTATAAAAATTGGTGCATCATAGTTATAACTGAGATGCACCAATTTTTATACTGAGATGCACTAAAAAAAAAGGTGCATCTGGGTTATAAAAATTGGTGCATCATAGTTATAACTGAGATGCACCAATTTTTATAACTGAGATGCACTAAAAAAAATGTGCATCTGGGTTATAAATTTTTGACCCAAAAAAAAAAAAAAAGATTTTTTTTGCCCCAAAAAAAAATTTTTTTTGGCGGGAAATTTTTTTTTTTTTTTTCGGGTGGGGGGTGGGGGTGGGGGGGGGGGGGGGGTAGGGTGCAAATTTACAAAAACTCCTTAAAGAATGAAAGAAAATACAATTAGGTCCCTGTAGTTTGGTGTGCAAAAAAGGAGGGGCTGATTTGTACACTTTTCTCACTTTTCTACCAAAGTGGACTTTTTTCATGAACCCACCTCTCTCTCTCTCTCTCTCTCTATATATATATATATATATATATATATATCCTACACTATATAATAGGCTAACCATGACACGTCACAAACCTCTAACATTTGCCACCTAATCGCCACATATTCAACAATATGCCATGTCATTGCCTACATGGCAATCACTTTTCATGCATAAATCGGAAATTTTTAAAAATTTTGCAACTCATGGGACTCGAACCCTGGACCTGTTGAACAAACAACAAGCACTCAACCACTAGAGCACTTGAGTGTTTGTGTTGAAATCTTTGAAAACAAAATATACATGTGTAAAATCGCATCCATAAATCAGTTATATCCACATTCGATCAATATTAATCTTCAAATCTGATATACAAAAGAACCCACAAATCACGCACATTTCCTAAAAATCTATATCAATCACATCTCATGATATTCAAATCATCCAACAAACCTTAATCTTCAAATCAATCTCTGGAAAATCACTCCTCACCTTGATTTACAATAACCTATTCTACAAAAATCAATCAAATCTGATATACAAAAGAACCCTAATCTCATTCGAAAATTTGAAATCACCAAATCTCATTGTCAATTATTGAATCAGGTGTGTAATTTATAATTTTCTTGCACATTGATTAACAATTATATTTATCAATTACTTATCACTAATTTAATATTATCTGATTAATCGTTTGTTGAACATGAAGGCATAGATGAACCGGTTGAAGCTTATTTATGGTATAAGAATTGTTGGAACGGTGTTTGATGAAGGGCAATTTCTTGATGGTTTGAAGATTTGAGCGTTTTCCTCTTTATGCCTTTCTCTTGCTTTTATCCCGTTAGTTGAGCCAGATTAATACCAACTTTAAGAAAAATGTATAGATCATTATTTTCCAGAAATGATGTCGAATTTTTATGCACACCATGTGTTTGATGATTTGCTTTTGCTATAGGTGTTAACGTAGGGGCTGAAAAGGGTAGCATTAGTTCGCGGGCAAACAACGAACACAGCCGATCCACACACCTAGGCAAGTGAAGCAATTTATATCTCTTTCACTTTTGTTATATTTATGGTTCAGTGTTAAATTTATTTTCATGTTTCGAGCTTATATGGATAACAGAAGAAGCTAAAAATGGAAATGAAATCGTTTTCTTTAGTCAAATGAGTAGTAGGCAGCCTGAATGAGTATATAAGTCAAAGAATTATGTTTCCCACCAAACAATATAAGTCGGTTGTTTTTTTAAAAAAAATTGTTATGTTGATTTTAGGCGAAAACAGGTCATAGTTATTATCAAATTGTAATCTTTTCATGAATATTATTACAACCATTATGTGTCGATCAAGTATTGAGTTGGTTTCAGTTATGCTAAATTGCGTTAAAAGACACATAATAAGTTAAACATGTTCCCATATTTCAACAGACCCGATGTGTCACATTTCAGTTTGAGCAGCCCCAAACTATAGTTTATGCTATTTTTGAACAAAGGACCAACCTAAAGTAAGTTCATTTGAGTAGACCTAATGTGTCACAGTTGAGCAAACCCTATAGATCAAAATTACAGTATGTCCCCGTTTTACATTATAGTTTGCCATTTTTTGGGGATTAAAGTCGATGGTAACACACAAGTACTCAACTCCATTGATATTACACTAAACAACTAACGAATATCCATTGTAGTGAACGTCATCGGACCGCATAAAGAAAGCACCTCAGTGTCAAATGCAAATAAACAACGAAAGTGTCAATTGGTCGAAGGTTTGCTTACCTATAAGTTAGTTGAACCGTTAAAAACATAATGTGCATTAGCTATTTCCAGTTGTACTAAATGTGTATGGTTCGCAGTTGCCTTTTTGTAACAGGTGTAAATACAAACCACCACGAAAACGCATGTACTTCCTGTGGAAATAGTAGATGATCGACTTTTGTGAATGGTGGCAAATTTAAATACATGTATGTTTGTGATACACTATTCACCTTAACTTCATTACTAATTGTTGCTCCCTAATTCTATTTAGGGCTTCATATTTCAGTGTTGTTTTTTTTCCATCAGTTTGCGAAACCACTATATAAACTTTTATGTGTATAAGTAGTTGCCTGATATATGCAGCTATCGTTCGCCGCCCATAGTATATAACTTATACCTTTTGTTTCTTGAATAGGTGGCACTGAATCTTTGCGACCCGACGAACATAACTTGTCAACAAACGGTATGACTCAACATTCATTAGCCTCGGGTGAATTGAGTATTATTAATATTCATTTGATTATCATTACTGGGATTTGTTCATACAATATATAACACTTACATTTTACTTTTACATACTTAAACATGTATAATTGACATGTTTTAAAGCGATAATTTTTTATCAGAATTCAAATGCAATGCATATATCAGACTATAAGTATCTTTAAAAGGGATACATTTTTTTCTCTCTCCGTATATTGATTAATTTATTAAGAAAATTTTCATTCTTTCTGTTTGGATATAGAGTTCTTTGCTTGAGCAATTCATCAAAAGATTAACGACAACAAGTTTACAAGGTCGTGCTTAGATTGTTCCTGACCGGGCGTGTGATATTAATAGTCCAAGTGATCTGATCTATTATATGGATGGAGCTAGATGGAGCTCAGAGTCCTGAAAGTATGGAAATTTGTGCAAATTGGTTTTCACCTGCCATTAAAGACAATGACAGACAACGATGCTCAAGTAGCCAGAAACTTCATGATTCCAGACCTTCAAATGATTACAGGAAGGACTCACAACAAGTGAGAAACAGAAAATATGCCTTCAGTTCCATCTAATGAGACATATAAATATATATTGAACATTTACATTTAGAAATCCTTTTAATCTTTTAACGAAATGAGTTAGTAGGTCGTATTCATTATATAAACGCTTTCATTGACTCTTTCAACATTAGCCAATATGACTACTTTTGCGTTTTAACTTTTTTGTTTAGCTTACCATTTTGACAAAGAATAGAAACCATTTTAGAGAGGACAAACACAACTCAGTAGTAAAGTGTAGTAATATTGAATTTGAAGTATTATTTAATTTATAACATCAGTAAATTTATAGAAATACTAAAGTTTTGTAATGCACACCTACAAAACGCAGGGATATTTCTTGCCAGCCCGCATGATTAAGAGATACATTTTCATCGCATGTGCAAGTTAGAATCCGTGATTACAGAAGTAGATAGGAACAGAAGGCAAGAAGGAAAACTTCTTGTGCGAAAACATGGTCACATAAGAGATTTTAACTGAGATCGAGAACAGGTATACTATAACTTCCAATCCATTTTCCATAACTTACATTCAAGGATCCTATTGATGGTTATAATTTCACCTTTTCTTGCAGCTATAAAAATTAAATTTTGTTTTTGTTGTAGATTTTATATTATATTGACCTTTATGTATACAATTCTATTGATGGGTTTGACCCATTGAAAATGGTAAGATTTTCCAGTTATAAGAATCAAAGTGACCCATCAAAAACTGTAAGATCTTTGACGCAAAATCTTGACCATCACTTTATGTGATAACCCATGACATAGTTAGATTTAGTTTTAATGTTCATCGTTACGATACATATCTTTAGATGATACTGCGTGACAGAGGAACGACACACATGGCACATGAGCTTTCTAAAAGGAATTTTAATTTTAGTGTGTAGAACAAATAGAATGTTAAATGCTTTTTTTACCAATAGTATACATGGAGACATGTTGAAACATAATGATCACTAGATCAAGAATCAAGGGAGTAGATATAATTAAATAGAGTTTATTGTTAACAGAGGTTTGTTTTTATTTCTTGACCAACATCATTAAACCTAATATCATGATCCTTGCCATTGTTATGCCATATATATTAGCATTTAGGACACCACGTGGTTAGTGTTTAACAGAAGATTGTACTGGATGATGCTTAATATTTTAATTTGATTTATTTTTCTTAGTAGTACTTCAGTGCAGTTAATATTAACTTTAACTAAGTTAATTATTCCTTCTCCTTTTCTTATTCGTTTTGGGTAACTTTAGCATAGTTTTTACTGTAAGATTCTTGAGCAAATTATATGGAATGATTTTTGATGAATGCTAACCGCCTTTGCAGCTTAGGATTTTGAAAATAAAATGGCATATTAACTTGACTAGCTGCTTTTATAGTGAATCATGTAGTAATGTGACATAAGGCCTGATGCAAATTTTTATTAATGCTCAAATGAGTACCTTGGTATTATTGTAGCTGGTAAAGGGTTTAGCAATATTGTATTGGATGTTTTGTTTTATATTGGTCACATTTTTAATTCTTTGAGTGATCTAAGCTTGAGATTTTGGGGTTATATATTATGAAATGGTGATATAAGCTGAAGTTGCGCCAAATTATAAAATAACGTTGTTATAGACGTTCGGGTAGAATGTATACTCTCTCTGTTAATGAATTTGCACTTCACACTTTTACTTGAAAACGTAATTGTTGAACTTCTTTTGCTTCTACCATGAGGTTTTAAGTAGTTATGCTCTTTTTTTCTACACTATGAAGACCCCAAATTTTATCGATTTTATTGATTTTTTTTTTTTAGTTTTTACGATAACAGGTTCCAAACATTGATCATTTGCTTTTGCGCTTATCCGATATTTGTTGATGTATTCGTGTTTTAAGTAGTTATGCTCTTTTTTTCTACACTATGAAGACCCCAAATTTTATCGATTTTATTGAATTTTTTTTAGTTTTTACGATAACAGGTTCCAAACATTGATCATTTGCTTTTGCGCTTATCCGATATTTGTTGATGCATTCGTGGGCTTACAGGTGACCACCATGTGTAAGACAAGAAAGGTGAAAATAAGTCCATTTCAATTTCAGATCACTGCACATACGACAACCATCTAAGACACCACGTAGCTCATTTTCAACTACTCAAAGCATGGTAAAATGATGCGGCCTACAAGTGAATCGGTAATGTGGCAAAGTGAGCAAGAAACGAAACAATGTGAGCAACTAAGTGAATAACATGAAGGAAAGGTTACTGCAGAAATGCATCCAGCTTTAGATAAGTTGACTGCAAAAATTAGTACACTTAATCTTGAACGAGTTCGCCAAATTAAAGGTACGTTGGTTGGTATTTCAGGACGTGTTCAAACGGTTTGTAATTTGTGTATGAATTAAACATTTAGGTTTTAACTTTGGTCTTGCAAACTATATCAATCTATACTACTAATAACTAATTTTGATTATTTTAGGTTAGAGATGAATTAGAACACTTGCTTGATGATGATGGACATATGGATGAAATGTATTTCACTGGTAACTAATGCAATATGGCCTGCCCATAGAGTGTTCTGGCTGTAAAATATTTCGCATTAAGTTGTTTTATAGCAAATATGGCTCGAGGATCTTAATTATGCTGGGAGATTAGGCCGAAACAAATAAGTTGACAGGAGAGACTAAAATGTTGCAAGTAGATATAAGATTGTGGACAAAGTTTGGACCATGATGTGGATTTTTGACAGGTTTGTAACTGTCAATTTGTTTTATGAATTATGTGCATTGCATTTATTTTTGGATGATGGGAGTATAAGTAGTATGACTTAACGTGTTACTGATTGAAGGAGCGTTTAGGCAATGAATTATTTTTAAAATCATGCTTGAATATCTTACGAATTTTGATGGCTTGGTGGTTGCTGATGGCACATGGACATACAAGATAAGCACACTTGACATTTCACCCAAACAACTTGGTGGAGGCTGTTAATCTTAAGTAATTACAACTCAAATTTAATATTTTCATAAATAAACATTAGTGGTCTTATGCGATAAACATAGACTTCCAAATTAATCTTAATGATGAAAGCTTTTCATCACAGGTCTATTAGAGGAAATATTTTATCTTTATCAAGAATGGAAACTATTTACAAGATGAATGGTCACTATAAGCTTACCACCTCCATATATCAACCGAAATGTATGACATATACATTATACATATTATCATCAAAATAAACTATGCAATATGAAATGATGGGTCAAATGTATGTGTCATTTATACTAACAATTATGTTTTTCGATTTAGGGCAAAAACGATAACAAGATCAGTCACACCTTTTGTCTTCTTCAAGAAATTTGCCAATTCTTTTGAAGACTGTGTCCTTTTATTAATTCACCAATTACTTGAAGCTAATCGAAGCTTGAGACGTGGATATTGTTTACAAATGTATGGGCAACTAAACTGACCACTTAGTATTGGTGTCACTTTAGTATATTTTTAACATTTTTATTTATAGACATTAACATGTTACAATATTTTATAGTTTCATTTTTATTAAACAAAGTATAGCCATAGATTCACACACAACAAACGTTGACTACAAAGAAATTTTATTTCGTATATTAATAACCATCATGTAATTGATTCTTCTTTTTACATATAATACATGAGCATTGTATTTTTGTTTAACATATTTGCGGTTATTCATTATTTATTTTACGCGTAAAAAAATTCAACAAACAATTTTATGAAGCGTATCCGCCCATCGGGCGGGTTATGAAGCTAGTATATATATATATATATATATATATATATATATATAGGGAGACTTTCTTACGAGAATCATTTTATCTGCGAGAACTGAGAGAACCACCAAAAACATGCATGTACGCCTTTTAAAATAAAATAAAAATACATGCAAATCATCAATAATCGTAAGCATCCACCTATGTTCTTCAATATCATTATGAACTCATCATCTTTTTTCACAAAAACCTTACCCATGGCCGTAATATTGTCGTTGCACATCTTATAAGAACATACATGCACACCTTCAAAGAAAAATTTTGTATTTTCAATTTCTTATCAAATTCTTTAGAACAACTATGTTTTTTTTAAAACATATGTGTTGTTTTTAAAACATATGTGCAAAAATACAATTATTGAAGGCGTGCATGTGTGTTTTTGGTGGTTCTCTCAGTTCTCGCAGTTAAAATGGTTCTCGTTTGAAAGTTACACTATATATATATATATATATATATATATATATATATATATATATATATATATATATATATATATATATATATATATATATATATATATATATATATATATATAACATTTTATATACATTAATTATTAATTATTAATACTCATTCGTAACGTGTGCAATCTCGTGGTCTCGAGTTCGATTCTAGTCATATACGTATTAATATTTATCCAAAACTCTAACAAACTGTGTGTAGCCTTGTTTGGTATCATAGAGGGATTGGACCAGTTGTTCTACAGGCATTGGCTCTTAGTAAGAGAAAGTGTAGCGTTGTGCTTGGACACGTGCAATGTTGATGAGGATATTGGCATATGACATGATACCAGCTACAACACATGCTACATGATCGTCTATTTTGTACATCTTCTCGGTTGAGGTTGAGGTTTGGAGGAGCTTAATTTGAAGTTACTTTCTTCTCACCAACCAAGGCGACTCCATCTTTTGAAAGGATTCCAATGGCAGATCCTCCATTTCCAATGGCTTCCATTGCATACTCGACCTGGTAGAGACGACCTTCCGTATAAAAGATTGTTGTACAACTGTCATATCTGCTCGACATCTACAAAACATTAGAAACCCTGATTTTTACGAAATGAACATGGTCCCCAAAATCTTTGTCACATGTTTTGTTTAGCTAGTAGTTATCGTAAAAAATATTTGAACCTGATCACTTATATACCTAGTTCAACCCTAATAACAACATAGAGGTATGTCCATTCAGTGGCGCAGCTTCATAGGGGGGGGGGGGGGGGGGGGGGGGCGGCCGACCCCCCGAAATTTTTTTTGCGATGTAGGGGTATATAGTTTTCGTGTAGAAAAATTTCGGTATTTTCGGTTTCGCCCCCCCCAATTTAATTCGGTTTCGACCCCCCATAGTGTTAGGAAAAAAAAAATTTAGATCCCGACCCCCCCACTCGAAAAATCCAAGCTTCGCCACTGTGTCCATTGACCTGTGTATAAACCCATAACAATTTTTTGTTTGGCTATGCATTTAAGTCTTTCGAAGTTTCACCTATCCACCGAGCATGTTCCCACATCACTTCCATTAAGTTCATATGTATTCATCTATAATTTGCTTCAAAGCGTACCATTGTCTATGCATTTGGGTCACTACCATTTGAATTGCATTTTTTAGCCTTCTTTCATTTCTCGCGTAAGAAGATGTTCTTAAACTAGTTAAAATATTTCTCTTCATACAGAATTGCAAATGTAGTCTATTTTCTGTCCAAAATATAGGTGACCATAGATGCGAGTGTGATAAGCTTTTGTATGAAATTGGGACCGGTTTCTTCACAGCATTACTTGGTTTCTTTTTATTTTCTCCTTCCAAGATAGACTCATTTATATCTATCCAGCAATTGGTAGTTGACATACTAAATGCTATAACACTAGTTTAATTAACAGCCCACTTTTATGAGAACAAAGGCTATTATAGAAATTAAGAAATGACTATTGGTTAATTTACTTTTACAACATGCTAACTTCGTCTCAATGTTACTGTGTATAGAAAATAAAAATATATACTATTCAAAGCAATACAATCATGTGCTACTGATTAAGAGCATATTGGTTAATTAGATGCAACGATTAAAATAGGAAACACATTAATATAAGCATTCTTATTATTGTAGGACTTACAAAAAACATTTTCAGGACTTTTAACTAACACTTATTTGAAATCAAGTCTAGTACGTTTGAGGTAAATATGTTTAGTTTTTTTTACTGATATCTTCTAGTTATTGCATGCTTATAAAAGATACTCCTTAAAAACTTGTTATCATATAACATTAAGTAACTCGACTTTTATATTTAAGACAAATATTGTGTAAAAAACACAATATAACTTACCATAGTGTTCATCTATGTATATCTAAACTGTAAAAAAAACAAGAATCAGATAAATAAAATTAAAAAAACAAGAACTACACCAAAAAAAATACATAATTATTTAGAGACACATATTGTTCTATTGGTATCACTATAATGATGTTTTAGTTACAATATCGGTTTTGGAATTAAATAGGGTACTAGATGGCATCACATAGCTGTTTCAGACATGTCATACATTTACCAGCTTTATGAAAAAACCAAAGGTTAGTAACCAAGAGGTAATACATATGTCCCTGCAGTACTAACCAATAGTTGCAACTACTTTCGTTGAGATAGAACTAGTGTTTACTTGATTGATTAACATGGTATCTTAGTTGAACCAAACACTTCAACACTATATTAATGTATAGTTAGTAGATTATCAAGTCTAAAGGGACTGTTAGTTATTAAGGTTTTTCATGGAATGAAACAATAAATACCATCTTTAACACATTTTGGTATCTTTTTTTACATGTTTAAAGAATTAAATATACCTTTTTTTACATGTTTAAAGAATTAAATATATCTTTTTTACATGTTTTTTGGCAAATGATTGAAACCATAATCAGACACTAAATGATTACAAGGTTAATAATCTTAATCGAATTCTTCAACTAAAAAGTTGGTTTTTACACAATCAGACTCATCGTAAAGACTTTTAGGTTCTAAAAAAACCAGATGTTTAATGATTATGTAGTTTTTTTGGTAGAAGGATCTAATCAAAGATCCAGTTTAGTAGCCTTAGAGTGTCTTTGTAAAAATCTGTTTAACTACTAC
Source organism: Artemisia argyi (assembly GCA_030686995.1). Taxonomy (NCBI): domain Eukaryota; kingdom Viridiplantae; phylum Streptophyta; class Magnoliopsida; order Asterales; family Asteraceae; genus Artemisia; species Artemisia argyi. Next base: position 232,580,431 of record CM060676.1, on the reverse strand, counting down.
GTACTAGTTTAACATTCAACATAAGAACATCCAAGTCTTGGCCAACCAATAGTAGTACTAGTATAGTACCTCATGTTTTAAAATGCAACATCGCATTTGCATTAAAGTATGAACATGGTTCACCCATATATCCAACCTGAGTTTAATTGACTAAGTTTCACAATCAATAAAGCATTTTACTATTTGTCTTTTCATGACATACGTTTTATATTAAGATATATTTGTATTTTCTTCATCAAAGAACAAAACTGAAGTTCATTTTACCAATGCATCCACACACAATTAAATCAAATTTAACCTTAATTCACTTGTCCATCTTAAATATTAACTTCCAAAATCATATCGAGTTCAAACTCTGGAGGACAATATGTATAATCGTGTTACATATATGATTGTACAAGTCAAGTTTAAATTTGGATAGTCACCAGCATGGTGTTGGAGGATACCATCATAAGACATGCATGCTTTATAATTAAGTGCATCTTGAACTACTTTGGTTGAGATAGAACTAGTGTTTACTTGATTGATTATCATGGTATGTCAGTTGAACCAAACACTACAACACCATATTAATGTGTAGTTAGTAGATTATCAAGTCTAAAGGGACTGTTAGTTATTAAGGTTTTTCATGGAATGAAACAATAAATACCATATTTAACACATTTTGGTATCTTTTTTTACATGTTTAAAGAACTAAATATATCTTTAGAGTGAGTCCATCTCAAGCCGAGCTCGAGTGTCCAAAATAAATCACGAGCTTGAGCTTCTTCTAGGTTCATCTAGTAGAGCTCGATCATTACCAAGCTCGGAGATACAACATTTCTTGGAAAAAGCAAATATACTAAATTTCTTGAACTTTCAAGTCTTATTAACACAACTAAAATGTAGACTCAGGGCCGGCTTTGAGGGTGTGCAAGGTGAGCGACCGCACATGGCTCCAAAATTTTTAAGAGCCTCAAAATTTGTCCCGTTAATAATTACATGCATGTGTATACGCATATTTTACACAAAGAAAAAAGTATTTAGATGAGAAAGTATCTTAAATGAGTAATATGTTAAAACGTTTAGCTAACTAATTGCATTATATCTTGTAAATGGTGACACTTTATATATAGCATTCATTATCGAAAAGCCTCATTATTTAATTTCGTCCAGGGCCTTCAAAAATTTCATAAATTCATGGGACGGCCCTTATAGAGCAAACCCATCTTTATGGAGGATATAACATGCTCAAACTCATCTACTCCGTATTTATTAACCTTACCTTCCTCCTCATCTATTTATCGGTCTTCTTCATGAATTACATTAAATACTAGATACAACATTATCCAAATCTGAAGCTTCACCAATCAACCAATAGAAACACTCCTTTCAATGTCACACGGATCACCATCTAACGCTCCACAACATTTTAATCTAACGAACCAAAACACACATAAACAAACACAAAAGCTCACCCCACCACTATATAAACACCCTCCACTCCTCATTCCACAAACACAAATCCAAACCACAAGTGACCATCAGGCAAAACCTTCCATCTTCTCTTTATATACAAAACAAAACACCCTTCTTAGAACCAGTCATGCACCATCACTCCATAACCACCAACATTATCTTCTATTCCTAAGCCAGATTCAACTCCAAATTCAACATAAAATAAGGTTATGGACTATACAATCTATGACAGTTTGCCATCAACTAAAGGTGTTATCTGTGGGTTAGACTACTTTCATAATATGGTTAGTTACTTGCTCATTCTTCCTATTTGTGAATACTATATCGATTGTTATTGTTTGTACATTGATAAGACAAAACAAAGTAAAGTTTTTTACCTGCAAAAAAATTTCTTTCAGAATCTACTACAGTATTATTTTAGTAGCAAAAAAAGCTCCCACAAGTATTTTAAAATCAAATCCAAACACTAGTTTTTCAGAATTAGTCATTTATAATACAACTTGAGTGCGATTCTCTCTCATGACGATTAGGGGTGTTAGTCGGGTTGGTCAGGTTTGGGTTCATTCAGGTTATGTTGTAATTAGACATGAAACAAGAACCGTCTTATTTAATGCTGACAAGACCTGTGAACAGTATCAAACCTTTAAACGTGACTGAGATACGTTCTAAAGCTAGAGTGGTAATTTTTTTAGTGATGACTTGAGTTTGCCCTACTTTTAGTTATTTGTTTGTGTTTTCATTAGGCTGGAGTTCTTTTATATGTTCATTGTACTCTTTTTTATGATTTTGCTATATGTTTTAGATTATTAGGGTAGTTAGGATGTTATAATGAGACAGTGTGTGGTCCCAATGGAGTTGTTTGTCCTTGTAAATAAGGCGCTGTTGAGATATTGGGATTTTGGTCTTTGAATGTATTATTAAGTGGATTGATTTCACTGTCTCTGAGTTATTTGAATGAATCACTAGTGTCTTACCGTTAATCATCCGTACAAATAACTAATTTTGTCTGAACTATAAGCCTTTTTATTATGATTTTGTTGAATACTACTATCACTAGTATTCAATAAGGGTACATCATCATCAATATTATAATTAAAACTATAATTATAGTTATGATTATGATGATGATGATCCTAATGGTTATTGAGTTCTAGTTTTGACCGTTGAAACAACCACAGTTTAGTTAATTCTAAAAACATAGAAACAATAAGTAAATTAGATGAAAATACCTAGATGACAACAGATGATGATGTAATTGAATCCCCTTGATTTTGGTTGTCCTATTGTTTTAGTTTAGGGATGCTTTTAGGAAAATTTTAATTGATAAATTTAGGGTTATGAGTAGGATATTGATGTAAACTAAATGAAATCAATTGGAGTTCACCATCAATTTAGCGTACGTCCGTGTATGTTGCAACTAATGGCCTTTTTTTTTATTTTTTTTTTATCAGGACAAGCGTGGAAATCTGCTCTTTTTTTGTAGAATCCGTCCTCGCACGCATGATGAAATAGGACATACCGCCATAGCGTTTGAGGTGAAGGAAAGTAACAAAATTAATGTTATGAAAAGGTATTTACTCTTTTTAGATTGCATTGTTCAATATATGTTTATAATGAATGGGTCAGACACATTTTTCATTTTCGATATATGTTTATAATGAACTAGTCATAAGGTGCGTTTGAGGTGAAGGAAAGTAACAAAATTAATGTTATGAAAGGTATTAAGGACGTGATTATATAAAAAAAAAAAAACTCAGCAAACACATTTACTAGTCTAATGAATGATTTATAAGTGTGTGTAATGCTGAAGTTGAATGGTGATTGTGAAACTGTGAAATACATATTTATCACAAAAAGTAACAACTTACAAATGTCACTTAGAACAAAGGACACGCCTTTGGCAACAATCTGTTGGACACACAACTGAAACTACAACTGAATCTGCATCAGTGTAACATTCTCTATTATGTAGCCCTCTTGATCATATTGATACTTGTTGGATCAACAGCAATGTCCTGTACTTATTCACCACTTTTATAGCCAAACACCAAGTTCAAAAGGAAGTGGACTACATTTCCTTTAAGTAAGAAACCATGAATCACTGTGCTTTTTACTCTAATGCTCATAAGTTTCAGTATAATATTATTAAATTAAGACTTCCACAGGCTTCTAACTTGTGTGAACAATCATGTGGTCTAGCTAGCTAGACTGATTCTTCTAAGCACGCTTGTAGTTGAGTCATTGGAGGAATAACAACCGTGATAGTCCTCTAATCATTCATAGACATGTTTTCCATCTTTAGCTTCTTAAGCACATTCGAGAATTCACAATTGAATGGTGATTGTGAGTTTGTTGTAGGGGGAATGGTTTGGTCGGTCCAGTCTCCTCCACTTGCCTTCATGTTGGCTCTCGTTAAATAAGCAAATCCTCTTAACAGTTTTAGTTTTGACCGTTGAAACAACCACAGTTTAGTTAATTCTAAAAACATAGAAACAATAAGTAAATTAGATGAAAATACCTAGATGACAACAAATGATGTAACTGAATCCCATTGATTTTGGTTGTCCTATTGTTTTAGTTTAGGGATGCTTTTAGGAAAATTTTAATTGATAAATTTAGGGTTATGAGTAGGATATTGATGTAAACTTAAATGAAATCAATTGGAGTTCAACATCAATTTAGCGTGCGTCCATGTATGTTGCGGTGTCACAATGGGATATGTAGAGAATATGATTATAGATGGGTTTTTGAGAGACTCGGGTTGCGTAATTTGTTTAATTTAAAATTTCGCCACAAAGGTTTTAAACATCACCCGCTTTTTTTTTTGTAAGGTTGGACGGAATTGTTAAAAGAGTGACCATTTAACTTCTTTAAAAATAATTTATTACTTATTAAGAAAGTTTCAAAAACCTCGAAATGAGGTTTTCCTTTATTGTTAAAAGATGTTTCAAACACATTTTTCATCCGTTTTACACATTTCTGTTCCGTTTACATCGTTAAAAACTAAAATGAGTGCCTTTGAATTTTGCAGGCAAAGAGACTTTTAAGTCTTACACATTTGATAGGGTTTTCGGTGAAGATGCATCACAACAAGAAGTTTATTTGGAGATATCACATCTCATTGAGTGTGCCATTTCTGGCGAGAAGGTACTTGTATTTTTGGAATTGAATTTGGCTTTTTCAAGTTATATCGATTTTTTTTATAAAATTCTATTTAATACAATTTATACAAATACGGAACTCTATTTGGCAGGTTTGCATCTTCTCTTATGGCCGGAGTGGATCCGGAAAAACCTTCACCACGAAAGGAGGCTCTAATCATAATCTTCAGGGGATCATTCCTCGCAACAATGACAAGCTTTACAGTGCAATAGAGAAAGCTGAATTAGAAGGGAAAGAAGTAGAATTTACTTTGGAAGTATTGCAGGTCATTAACAACACGACTGAGGATATCGGGGAATCATCAAGCAAGAAGTGTGATAAGAAGGGCATGCGTAAGCTGTTGAAGACGGCTAAAAGTTGAGGTCTGTCAAATCAATCCTTACATGTAAAAAGCGTATATAGGTTTGGTAAAAAATGTATATAGGTTTGATAACTTTTTAGACAATTTTTTACCCTTAATTTGTTTTACCATCTAATTTAACGCATTAACTTTGTTTGGCAATGCTTTTATTCTTAAATCTTAAAAGTTTGTTTAATTAAGACCCTCAACTATAAAAGTGCGTTTAATTAAACCTTTAGATTAAATGAATATTAATCGGTTGACCATAAAAGTCAACTTATTTTGCAGCCTTGTTTGAAGGGAGACGTGAAAGCCTTATTATTCGTCAATCTAAATCTTAACCCGGAATCAAGTAGGGAATCACTCAACTCCTTAAGATTTGCCACGAAAGCAAAATCATGTGAGCTTGGAATTGAATGCAGTCAAGTGAAGCATTGCTAGATGGTTTACATAATTGAAATACATTGTTCTCTTTCTGTAAGCATTTAAAGAAAATGATATGTCGTAGAATATGCGATATGAAAATGTCATGTGATACATATTGAAGTATATGTTTTAGTTATGACACTTTACATGCCTACATATCAGTTTCACGACGACCTATAACATAAGGCGGGTGTTGTTAAAAGAAGCTAGATAAGAACATGATTGGCGAAGATGATTCTTGCTCTATCTTGATAGTTATATACTATGATGGACTTACTGTTTCGCGTCATACATTTGGAGTATCAATCGACTATGTGGCTCGGTGTGGATCTATATGGTCTGCTGCATACCTTTGAAGATGTAGGTGATGATGATGATCCGACTTTTCTGATTTACAAGTGGAACATTGCTTCATCTTAGTTATTAAGACTTTGTTTTAAATTATCATGTACTTGAAATTATGTTGTCTAATGTTTCTGCTACTCCTGACTTTAGTATCGTGTTGCCTTGTGTGTTGTATTAGGATTTTCTCGCCATGTTTTCACTTGTTAGCTATTATGTTGTATTTTTTTCTACTTTTTTAGATATGTTTGTTTGTATGTACATGCTGCCTGTCTGTGTTTTCAGTTGAATTCTATATTTTACGGAGTATAAGTAAAAGAATTGAATTATATATAATACTAAGATGTTATATAATACTAAGAAGTGTAATAGTCTCTTCAATACCCTTTTCATCTGCATAATGTTGGAACAAGGAACATACACCAGATGGATGCAAGGAAACAGAAAATGTTGACCGAGATACACATTGTATCTTAGAAAGCATAGCTCCATTGTTGTCATATCGACTCAGCAGTGGTTCTGCTCCCACCGCTGAAATCTGGAAAGAAATGAAGCCAGGAAAACATTTTTCACAGATGACTTACAAATTAGTAAATTACTTACTTGATTATCTTAAAAGCATAGATCTTGTATGCAAGCACGAGTCGATGTCCCCAAAACTTTTTCAGATGCAGAAAGATTCCACACAGACAAATTTCGCCCACTGCCACAAGCCTATAAGTACACGTTCAAATTAGCTTTAGCCATAAGTGACCGTTGCCAATGATGTCAAAGATACTATTCAAAGCAATACAATCATGTGCTACTGATAAAGAGCTTATTGGTTAATTAGACGCAACCATTAAAATAGGAAGCACATTAATATTTTTTTGGAACGGCAATTTATATAACACCTAGCAAGGAGCAAAAAGGATTACAATGAAGTGAGGGAAATGTGAGGGTCCGAGAACCACTCAATCCAACTACAAAAATTCTTCCTATATCTATTGGAAATCCAAATGAAAGAATTGAGTTTAACATCGTTAAGTATAAGATCCTTGCTCGGCTTTTTGGACCCAAAAGTAAACTCATTTCTATAGCGCCAAAGGATCCATATTGTTGATTGAACAACCGCATCAAATATAGGGGACAAAGCCGGAGAAAGACATGCTTGGTCCGCAAGGGTAACAATGTCTATGATGCCCAAAAATTGAACGTTATTAAGCTTCCACCATTTTAGGACGTTGGACCATGTCTCTTTAGCAACCTTGCAAGAGATGAATAAATGAACTTCCGTTTCCACATCGTCATCACATAAAGGGGAACGAACCGAATGCAAGTCTATCCCCCTTGCGTCAAGGTTAACTCTTGTAGGGAGTCTTGCATTGATCGACAACACGCCATGAGCATATGTTGACTTTAATTGGAACTAACTTATTCCATCTTGTAGTGGTTTGATCCGTGGCGGGTGAAGAATTGTTGATAAGGTGCCTTAATGCTTGAACTGCGAATTTTCTTGATGTGCATGGGGTAAATTCCCATATGTCTTGAGAACTTGAAAGGCTAAGATGGGAAATTAAGTTTGTAAGAATGCAAGCTCCTCTAATTCCAATATTTCAGCCGTGGATCTAAGGGGTCTATTCCAGGACCAATTGAAGAGCAATCCAGGACTCCAGGAGGAAGAATTGGGTTTAGGATTTGAGTGTTGGGCCTTTGAATAGAATTTACTATGGGTTGTGAATGGCATGGTATAAAAGAAACAGTGGTATCATTTTGAGGTGAAGGAACAGTGGTAATGCTCAAAGGGATTATGGAGGGACATCTACAAACTCGACACTCTTTGATCACTTCAAGTCTAAAAAGACGTGGGAATATATCGCAAAGAGGAGGACCACCCAACCTTGACGCAAAAAACATTTTCATACACTTATTTGAAATCAAGTCTAGTGCGTTTGAAATCAAGTCTAGACACGGGTATCATTTGAGGAAGCACATTAATATAAGCATTCTTATTATTGTAGGACTTACAAAAAACATTTTCAGGACTTTTAACTAACACTTATTTGAAATCAAGTCTAGTGCGTTTGAGTTTTAGTTTTTTTACTGATATCTTCTAGTTATTGCATGCTTATTCTTGTTGTAATGCATTATTAATTTATATAACATGACCAAATCTTATGCGAACATGACTATCTCGAAATCATACACTTGTTTTGTTTGCCATGTTCTAATTCATACTTCATAGCCTTCATAATATATTATCATATCACAGGGGCGGAACTAGGATTAAAGTTCAAGGGTAGCGGAAAAAAAAAATTAATCATATTTTTTTTTTAAATGTACATTTAAATAATTAAAAAAACACAATAATAAAAGAAGTTAAACAAATACCTAATAGATCTCAGAACTCTCATTTTCGGTTTGTCATAGCTTGAAAACGAACCATTACATCATCATTCGTTACTTCGTCAAATGTCTCTCCTTCAACAGTACATACCATAACATTGTTCAAATATTTGTCCCCCATTCGATTCCGCAAATCCGTTTTAATAAGCTTCATTTTAGAAAAGCATCTTTCAACAGTTGCGGTTGAAACCGGTAAAACCAATGCAAGCTTCAAAATCCGATAAAATAAAGGAAATGAAATATTTTTTCCGGTTTCCACCATTACCCGAGCTAGGTGACAAATCCCATCCAAATTCAAAAATCTATCATCTTCCTTTACCGAGTGATAAAAGACTTTAAGCTCACCCAAAGTACACCCGCTATCGTTCATATTAAAATCATCCGGATACATCTCAGAAAAGGCTACTATCTTAGATATGTCAAACTTAGAAAACCCATTACAAGGATTTAAACCCGATATATTTTCTACCAATGTAGTTTATACCTCATTGAAACGGTTCCCAAATTCTTGAATTTGCATATCCAAAACCGTATTAAAAACCTCAACCTCAAAATGATGTCGATTAGTAACGACATTATTCCGGCTCCTTGGGTTACCATAACTTCCCATCATATCCAACACCGTTTTTTGATCAGCTAGAATGAGTTTACATGAAACTCATACCAATGTAGTTGATATCTCACACCTATTGAACACCCCATTAATATTTTTTGATCAGTTAGAATGAGTTTACATGAAACTTGAAGCTTTAGCTACTAAAGAAAACATGGTGGATCATTGCTATAACCTTAAAATTATTTAAGAGACACAAAAAAATTAAATTGCTTTTATGATTATATAAAATGAAAAATTATCAAACATTTAAACAATTGAAAGATTCAACGATATAACGTCGAATATGGTTTATACATTGATAAAAGATTGTGAGTCGTATCTAAATCCTTAAAGGCTTTTGGTCATTTCACCATAACACTTGTCGAGATTCAAGAGTTTGGTATGAGTTAATAGCATCTTATGACTTAAAAGTTATGAGGTAGACTATTTTTTTTTTTTTTTTTTTTTCTAGTTATGTGTTATACGAAAATCATAGGGCAAAATTTCACATAGCGAGATATAACTTTACTATAACAATATAACTTCACCACACAATCGAACTCAATCGATCGCTTTCATTTAGTAAGGCATTCAGATGCTAGTTAAATTATGTGAATTTAACAGGTACTATAATAGTATTTATTTAATTTATACACTACAAACATTCCATATAAAATAAGTGAGTGACTATAGTGACATATACATCATGTCTCCAATTAATTCCCTATAATAAAAACCCAAGATTTTTGTATTGTCACAAATTGAAAAATCCACAACGACCTAAAAAGTAAAAACACGTAGTAAAAACACATTTTCATTTTGTTTGACAATTAATACTCTCATTACTTCAAAACCTTCAACCAAAAAACCAACACTTCATTTTCCATCTTAATTTGCCGGCTCTAGTCACTCATGACACTTATCCGGCGTAAGGTGAAAAAATATTTGCGGGCTTCTATAAAGTAGCAAACATAGCTCACTAATATATTAGTTAACCTAGTTAGCCAAGGAATTAGAGTTTAGGAGTGTGAATATTTTTCATAAAGTTGATGTTATATGTGTAATCTATTAATTTGTATGTTTCTTAACTTTTGCAACAACATTGGTGTGAAAATTTCGGGTGCTTAATTGTTATTTATATAAATAATGGCGCTGGTGTTATGTAGGTTGAGAATTGTTTAGTTGTCATGTTGTCTTTGTGAAACATGCAAATAGCCATAGGGAGACCTTAGAACCATGTCATACTTGATTTTGAGATTGTATATCAAGGTGGCTTTTTATTCAAAAAGGCCAAATTGGTTAGCTCTATTTTACAAACTCGTTTCGTTATGTTGATTGGTTATGTATACTGTTAAAACCAATGTAGGTATGTTGCATGCTAAGCTAGTTGCTAACAAAATGTTGTTATTAAACAAATTGGGGCTAGTCAAGAGTGAGTAACCATTGCACATAGATAAAAGTAATTAAAAACCTTAGTGGAGGAGTTTCAAAGTTGAAATTCGAGACTTGTAATAAACGGAAATTAAGCATTGATATTTCAAAATATCATGCTTTCTATTGTGTACACATTGCCCAATTATCAACACAACAAAATGACATGCGTGATCTTTTCTTACATTTTTCGGCAAGTATTTTGATAAACGAGAAGACTACTACAAATATTAGTTTTGGTCGACACATTATTAGGTCTACCAAACTCATGGCCTCTTATTTATGGCAGAATTCAATACATTTTCTTATGCATCAAATGCTTTTACATTTCTTGGTTAACCATTTTTTTTAATTTTGTTTTTATACAATGGATTCATTACGGCATTCTATTTTGATTACTCTTGTAGTTTAAACTTTAAAGTATAAACTTCCTTAATAAATTTTACGCGTAACAAAAAAAAATCCCTTCCCAAAATATTCATGCATGCCTAGTTCCCTACTCTCTCTTTGCCTTGCATCCCTAGTAAACATTATTCTTCCACTAGACTTTGAATGGATTTTCAGCCAAGACCCCTTTATTTCTCAACAACCCACAAACCTACATTTATTTCCCAACTACCCACATTCATTCTTTCCCTTTATTTCTCTTTGCCTTTATCATTTTCACAATCGGCAGCACAGGCAACAAACAAATTTGTAAGATAAATCCTTTTAACATAAATCCTTTTATACCCACCAAGTTACTGTGGTGGTGGTGATGATGACCATCGTTGGCGGGTGGTGGTGTTTTCTTGTCTTAAGCTCTAGCAAAGATCATTTATTATTTCTGCTTTTACTTTTTGATGGACAAGCAAAAAATATTTCTCTCGTAATTGGAATAGGTGTTCTTGGAATATTAAGGTAAAATCATCTCATTTTACGGGTTTATCTCAAATATTTTTTACGTGAAAAGTATTATTATGGGTTTTATGATGATACGGTTATTGAGTTTTAGTTTTGACAGTTGAAACAACCTAAGTTAATTCTAAAAACATAGAAACAATAAGTAAATTAGATGAAAATACCTAGATGACAACAGATGATGATGTAACTGAATCCCCTTGATTTTGGTTGTCCTATTGTTTTAGTTTAGGGATGCTTTTAGGAAAATTTTAATTGATAAATTTAGGGTTATGAGTAGGATATTGATGTAAACTTAAATGGAATCAAGTGTATGTTGCAGTGTCACAATGGGATATGTAGAGAATATGATTATAGATGGGTTTCTGAGAGAGATTCAGGTTGCCTAATTTGTTTAATTTAAAATTTAGCCACAAAGGTTTTTAATAGGGCTGATCATTGGGACAATCCCAACTTATCCTGATCCCGATTAGCCGGAAAAATCAAACCGACTCCCGACCCGAGTGTAGATCAGTTAGTGTCGGTCGGTGTCGGGTGGCGGTCGGGACAGTGGTCGACTTTGTGTTTTGTCGCGTAATCCCGATTCCTGATCCCAATTAGCCGGAAAAATCAAACCGCCTCCCGACCCGAGTGTAGATCGGTTAGTTTTGGTCAGTGTCAGGCGGTGTCGGGTGGCGGTCGGGTGTCGGTAGTCGGTCGGAAAAGCTCAGCCCTGGTTTTAAACATCACCCGCTTTTTTTTTAAGGTTGGACGGAATTGTTAAAAGAGTGGCCATTTAACTTCTTTAAAAATAATTTATATAATACTTAATAAGTAAAGTTTCAAAAACCTCAAAATGAGGTTTTCCTTTATTGTTAAAAGATGTTTCAAACATATTTTTCATACGTTTTACACATTTCTGTTCCGTTTACATCGTTAAAAACTGAAATGATTGCCTTTGAATTTTGCAGGTTGGAGATATCACATCTCATCGAGTGTGCTATTTCTGGCGAGAAGGTACTTGTATTTTTGGAATTGAATTTGGCTTTTTCAAGTTATATTGAAATTTTGATAAAATTCTATTTAATACAATTTATACAAATACGGAACTCTATTTGGCAGGTTTGCATCTTCTGTTATGGCCGGAGTGGATCCGGGAAAACCTTCACCATGGAAGGAGGCTCTGATCATAATCTTCATGGGATCATTCCTCACAGGATTGACAGGCTTTACAGTGCAATAGAGAAAGTTGAATTAGAAGGGAAAGAAGTAGAATTTACTTTGGAAGTATTGCATGTCATTAACAACACGACTGAGAATATCGGGGAATCATCAAGCAAGAAGTGTGATAAGAAGGGCATGCGTAAGCTGTTGAAGACGGCTAAAAGTCGAAGGTTTACAGTGCAATAGAGAAAGCTGAATTAGAAGGGAAAGAAGTAGAATTTACTTTGGAAGTATTGCAGGTCATTAACAACACGACTGAGAATATCGGGGAATCAAGCAAGAAGTGTGACAAGAAGGGAATGCGTAAGTTGTTGAAGACGGCTAAACACACAATTCATAATTAATAGACCCCTTATCTCTCACACCTATTGAACACCCCATTAATATTTTTTGATCAGTTAGAATGAGTTTACATGAAACTTGAAGCTTTAGCTACTAAAGAAAACATGGTGGATCATTGCTATAACCTTAAAATTATTTAAGAGACACAAAAAAATTAAATTGCTTTTATGATTATATAAAATGAAAAATTATCAAACATTTAAACAATTGAAAGATTCAACGATATAACGTCGAATATGGTTTATACATTGATAAAAGATTGTGAGTCGTATCTAAATCCTTAAAGGCTTTCGGTCATTTCACCATAACACTTGTCGAGATTCAAGAGTTTGGTATGAGTTAATAGCATCTTATGACTTAAAAGTTATGAGGTAGACTATTTTTTTTTTTCTAGTTATGTGTTATACGAAAATCATAGGGCAAAATTTCACATAGCGAGATATAACTTTACTATAACAATATAACTTCACCACACAATCGAACTCAATCGATCGCTTTCGTTTAGTAAGGCATTCAGATGCTAGTTAAATTATGTGAATTTAACAGGTAAACTATAATATTTATTTAATTTATACACTACAAACATTCCATATAAAATAAGTGAGTGACTATAGTGGCATCTACATCATGTCTCCGATTAATTCCCTATAATAAAAACCCAAGATTTTTGTATTGTCACAAATTGAAAAATCCACAACGACCTAAAAAGTAAAAACACGTAGTCAAAACACATTTTCATTTTGTTTGACAATTAATACTCTCATTACTTCAAAACCTTCAACCAAAAAACCAACACTTCATAATTTCCATCTTAATTTGCCGGCTCTAGTCATTCATGACACTTATCCGGCGTAGGGCGAAAAAATATTTGCGGGCTTCTATAAAGTAGCAAACATAGCTCACTAATATATTAGTTAACCTAGTTAGCCAAGGAATTAGAGTTTAGGAGTGTGAATATTTTTCTTAAAGTTGATGTTATATGTGTAATCTATTAATTTGTATGTTTCTTAACTTTTGCAGCAACATTGGTGTGAAAATTTTGGGTGCTTAATTGTTATTTGTATCAATAATGGCACTGATGTTATGTAGGTTGAGAATTGTTTAGTCTGTCATGTTGTCTTTGTGAAACATGCAAATAGCCATAGGGAGACCTTAATTAGAACCATGTCATACTTGCTTTTGAGATTGTATATCAAGGTGGCTTTTTATTCAAAAAAGCCTAATTGGTTAGCTCTATTTTACAAACTCGTTTCGTTATGTTGATTGGATATGTAAACTGTTAAAACCAATGCAGGTATGTTGCATGCTAAGCTAGTTGCTAACAAAATGTTGTTATTAAACAAATTGGGGCTAGTCAAGAGTGAGTAACCATCGCACATAGATAAAAGTAATTAAAAACCTTAGTGGAGGAGTTGAAATTCGAGACTTGTAATAAACGGAAATTAAGCATTGATATTTCAAAATTTCATGCTTTCTATTGTGTACACATTGCCCAATTATCAACACAACAAAATGACATGCGTGATCTTTTCTTACATTTTTCGGCAAGTATTTTGATAAACGAGAAGACTACTACAAATATTAGTTTTGGTCGACACACTATTAGGTCTACCAAACTCATGGCCTCTTATTTATGGCAGAATTCAGTACATTTTCTTATGCATCAAATGCTTTTACATTTCTTAGTTAACCATTTTTTTTTAATTTCGTTTTTATACAATGGATTCATTATGGCATTCTATTTTGATTACTCTTGTAGTTTAAACTTTAAAGTATAAACTTCCTAAATAAATTTTACACGTAACAAAAAAAAAAATCCCTTCCCAAAATATTCATGCATGCCTAGTTCCCTACTCTCTCTTTGCCCTGCATCCCTGGTTAACACTAGAGTAGTAGAGTTTGAATGGTAGTGAAGACCCCTTTTATTTCCCCAACAACCCACAAACCTAACATTTATTTCCCAACTACCCACAAACCTAACATTCATTCTTCCCCATTTTATCACCACATGTTCATTATCATTTTCACAATCGGCAGCACAGGCAACAAAAAAATTTGTAAGATAAATCCTTTTATTTCCTTTCAATATACTCACCAAATTAATGTGGTGGTGGTGATGATGATGACCATCGTTGGCGGGTGGTGGTGGTGGTTTCTTGTCTTAAGCTCTAGCAAAGATCATTTATTATTTCTGCTTTTACTTTTTGATGGACAAGCAAAAAATATTTCTCTCGTAATTGGAATAGGTGTTCTTGGAATATTAAGGTAAAATCATCTCATTTTATGGGTTTATCTCAAATATTTTTTACTTGAAAAGTATTATTATGCGTTTTATGATGATCCTATCGATGAGAGAATGAGAGAATGAGTATGTTTAGTTATGCAAGATAGTGAGTACCGTCATGTTTTGATTTGTTAATCTTAAACATGTGCAGGCCGCTAGCAAAGTGGTACAATATGGAGTATAGCAAAGTGACAGGTATGTCCCACGTTGAATTTGGTTTAATGGTAATGTAATGATAATACAAATGTAATTGCTACACTAGCAAACTGTTAAATATATGGATAAATATTAATATGTAAATGTCTAGTATCGAACCCGAGACCTCGGGATTGCACACTTTACAAACAAGAATAATGTATAATAAATATATATATGTTAAATGTATCGTATATATATATTTATAAACACTTAATGGACTAAATGGTCGTTAGTTATTAACCGTATGGACTAACTATCATTAGTAATGAAAGATAAGGACTAGAGTGTAACTTGGGTGTCAAGAAGGATCTAGAATCCCTTGTGGGATGCTATGGCCGGTCGAACAAGGGTGGGTCAAGCCCAACCCATGTTTGCTTGGTCACCAAGAAATCCTCTAGTATATATACAAGGCCAAGGATTAGGGTTTCACATCTTTTGTGCACACACACTAACCCTAATTCTTTTCTCCTTGTTTCTTTCTTTGTGGCCGATCGGTTCAAACCCTCCAAGGGATCTTGGATCGATTTTTCCATAGCAAAAATATAAGTGTTTTGTTTACTTGCATCAAACCTTTATTCGTTGGTAGTTTGTGTGTACAAGAACGAGGTAACAACATACTTTTGTTGTTATCAAGGGATCGATTAACAAAACGGTAAGGGGTTAATCATTGATCCATATAAACCCTAATTAGGGTTCTTCATATTGTTAAAGACTATTGCTTTTGATTCTTGTTCGGGCTAGAATCACCACGGTACGTTCTTATTTATGTTTTAGTTAATATTTATGTGTTATACTTGATCCTACGCTTCCGCATACGTGTGCACTTTGATTTATATGATTGTCATGGTAACTGTATTGTAACAGTGGCATCACGAGCCATGTATAACATGTAATTGATTACTAAAACGTAATAAAAACCGGATCTTTAATTGTTTTAGATACATGTTTTTTTTTATCTAGGGTTTTTCCTTTTTTTTTTTTTTTTTTTTCTAAAAATTTCGAAACCCTAACCCTAATTTTGGGGGGGGGGGGTCGATTTTCCCATGAAACCCTAATTAGGGTTTTGTGGTTTTCTTGATTATGTGTAATCACTAGAAACCCTAGGTCATTAACCGGTTAATTGAACGTATCTTGTGACCTAATTGCTAATTGTTAGGTTTTAACCCGTGACTTACATGCATGTTTGTCATGGATCTTGTTTTGTTGTCACATATTTAGATAGATCTTAAATTGGGGAAGACTCCAATACATATTAAAATCAATTTTATATGCTATGTGGTGTGTTTTTAGCTTTGGCCTACGCAATTGATTCGTCAATGTATGTGGCTCACCTCCATTAAGAGGTGAAGGCCTTAGTTGATTACATGCGTTTTATACCTAGAATTGATTTTATTAGGATCTTTTCTAATACGGTTTGCATGTGGCTAATTGTTTCACTTATATTATTATTGTTTGTTTGATTTTCTTTGCTACTTGTTTTATTGTTTTTTAGTTGGACTTGATGTAAGCAATAAAAGGGTGTTTTCATAAAGAAAATTAAAACGGACTAATAATTGTGAAACCCTAAAGTGATAAAGTAAGAATCTTGCAAAGGTCTTATGACAATCGTGGTCCGATTCGCACGGTAATCAGCTCCCAGTCGAGACTAGCAAAATTCAAACTTTATTACTATTTTGAGATTGAATCCATAAACTTTTGCTTGAATGATGTTTTGTGCAAATATGCTTTTAAAATTAAGTCTTTTAAGATGATATTCATAACCGTGATTTGAAGGCTTAGAAAAGAGCCTTAGAGTCTGCCTTGGTTATCACAATCTTGAATATGTCTTAAACGAATTACTTTTAAAATCATCATTGTAGAAAGTCATCTTAGGGTTTTGGCATAAACCTCAAGTAAAACTTTGTGTATTAATTTCACGAATTGGATATAAAAAGTTTTTATGAAAACTTATGTTATAAAGATGAGTGCATGCATCTTTGTACATGTTTTGATTTTCACATCAAACTAAATACCCTTAAAAATTTAAGTTACATGCCATCTAACTATAAGAAACACTTGAAGTTATTATTTAGTAAACGTGAGACGCAGGCTAAATTTTAATGACAAGGTAAATTTCCGAGTGTGCGTGAGACCACACATGGAGAATTTGCAGTTTCTAAGTTAGACGACTTAATTAAGTTGATGCGTGAGACCTAGAGCTTAAGGCATGAGATGGGATGAAACATGCTTACATGACAAATTGATGAATCAATTTGATGTAAATCCCATAATGATCTAGGAATTGGAAAAGTGTTTGCCAATTATTGTTCGACAGATTACCATCTTTTATACTTTCACCACTAGCAGATCAACTGATGTGGTGGAATCTATGTAAAGTTGGATCCTAGATTTTCAAGAAATTAGTTGGTTATATGAATATAACCTTGGGTATTATATTTTCTTGGAAATATAAATTATCGAAAATACTAAAATTGAATTTTGTAAATTCTTTAACTGTATTAATGCAACTCAAAAACGTAAACGTAAGTTATTCTTTTAATTGATCTACACCCGCTTGGGTTTTTGGTTAGAGTCAATATTTACAAAAGAATAAATATAGTCTTCTTTCCATTACGAGAAGTGTGAGACTTAAATCCTATTCCTTTTCATGAATGAGAAAGGTATAATAGGACGATTAGAATTGTCTAAATTCTAAATACATAACTCATAGCAAACTTTAATAGTAAGAGTATATGCACCTTATGAGTTATTAAATTAGAAACTAGACTGATTACTGCATAATGGTAAAAGACAAATTAGATTATTTTATCTAGTTGTTTTGATTTGACCATTTAAAGATACTACATACAATTGTTGGAATGGTAGATCTATACAGGAAGAAATTGCATGCCCAGCTTTTTCAAGTTAATAATTTGAAATGTGATGAATCACATTTATGTAGTAGATTACATCCTTTTATAACCTATATAATTGTTTGAATGGGTTTTCTTAAAAGATGTAGGAAAGTAAATAGTACACTATTTCTTTCACTAATTAATGAAACATTTACAATGTTGTCAAATTTAGTGGGAGTATTGTGTTCTTATGAATGAATAAGGGACTATTATTATGTTCTCTAATTCAGTGGGAGTTACAAGACTTATTGTCTTGATTGTAACTTAGATTATCTTTTGAATATCTCAAGGTAATTACTTTCCAAATATAGACACTAATATTTTCAATGATAGTCATGTACGTTTCCTTGATTGATGGAGTAACTCTATATCTACTAGTTATGCTAATGACACAAATCATATTGTTCACATTAACAAACGCGTGCGTGTTGTTTATATGATACATGGTGTTGTACCATGCACAAGTGGGAGAAATCTACATTGTGTGCAAGGTACAACACATAAGAATATGATTCAAAGGATTCTCTTAACTGCAAGTAAGAGATTATAATTCTAATTAGATTAATACATCTAATCTTAGAAACACTTGGTGTTGAAATTTAGTAAACGTGAGACGCAGGCTAAATATTAACAACAAGGTGAATTTCCATGTATGCGTGAGACCAACATGGATAATTTACAGTTTCTAAATTAGACATCTATTAGAACATGTGTCAATAACGATACTACTTCAACTTTAACATTTATGTATTATTAGAATGACATAAATGCATGAAGTAATATAAGACTACTTCAATAATTATGTATTCTTAGAATGACATAAATAAATGAAGTAGTATGTTAACTTGAAAATATTAATGAAACCAAATGATGGTGTTCATGATTACTTTAATTATACATGTTTATACATTATTGTATATTTATAAACATAAAGTCTTCTAAGTATTACAAGACTTATAATTAAGTAAGACGTTAACTTGTTATGGTCTTTTAATTAAGACATATACAAGAAGTCATTGAGTTAATCAATGATTAATAACGTATAGTGAGATTATAACAAGTTTATGTTTTTATAAGACATAAACATGAAGTGACTTGATTAAAAAGTACTTGTGTTATAAAGCATGCAGTTGGCTTGGAAATACTATTATATCATTAAGTTGACTTAGTTGGTAAATAAGTATGCCAACAGGAATATGGTTATCTTATATATATTGTTAGATCTTCTTACAATATTAATTCTAATTGAAGTATCACATATGGATAGTATGTTCAATTAGAAAGAATCAAACTCTATTGGTATTGTTTGATTAAAGATAACTATGACTTCTTTTCTTCTGAAAGTTATCAAGGTTAGAAATTGAGTATGGCTTGAATATACTCAATTAGACTCCTAGAAGATTAATAAGACGTTGTTGTGATGAATCACATTAAGTCTTAAATTGAAGTTCTGAATTTGTTAAGTTACTTATAAGAAGGTTGTTAACAAAAGAATATCAGGAACTATCAATGTGTATTTGTAATGTCCTAAAAGAGAAAATTGGATTGTTGCTCTAATTGCTAAGTAATCTCTATATTGCTAAAGGCAAGTGGGAGAATTTTATCTAGAAAAGATAGAATTACAAGATACATAATCTTCTAAAACCACACTAGTTAAAATCATGATGAGGCTTAACATGTAAATGATAAACCTCAAGATGATGGAATTATCATTCATAGATCCACTTGGATATCTCAGATATTTAATTAATATGCTGATGATTATATGATGTTGTATTACCAAAATAATGAATTGGGTGAATTACTCATATTATGAATGTTATAGATGCTGTTCATAAAGATATTCAAATTTAGAAAATTTGGTTTATCTTAAATTCTTAATAGTTAGAGAATTATGATGAGTTTATTCAAAGATAATGTAACCCTAGTGGTTTAAATCTTTGTGAAATAATCATATGGACAAAAATTGTACACATATCTTAATGAATATCTTATGACAAGATTATTAATCATACTTAAGCAATTAACTATGATTGAATACTCTTTCTTAAGTACATTAAAGATATAAAGATGGTAATTGTCATATTTACATGAATGTGAAATTTGACAATGGAATATCAAAAACTCTTTCTTGAATAATTACTTGAGCGAGGACGATAAGTAATCAAAAAGGAGTTTATGAATTCAAGAAAATCTTTGGAAGCGTACAAAATGCAATAATCCATGAATGGATAAATGCATGCATCTAGGAAATTATTATTATGATAAATTATTAAATCTATATTTAGGTTTATAATTAAAATAAGGTAATTTCTAAGTATTCCAGAAAGCTAGTGGGAGTATTATGTTATGATTTACTAAATCATATATGTTGTATAACATATAAGAGTAACATTCCATATAAGTAAAAGGTTAGACTTAATTTGGAACGAAACGTTACTTGAAAGATTTAGGAAATATAACATACAACCTTGAAACAAAAGTTTATTATTAAATAAACAAGTGCAGTAAATAAATTCTAAATAGAATATGATATATTATTTAGGATGACTAAATGGATATACATATTTGTAAAGATCAAACATGAATAAAATCTAAGTTTGACTGAAGGATTTTCATGTGCATTATATTATTGTTGTATCATGCTTAAGTGCTTAAATGATTTGACAATATTTAATATCCAATTAAAAGTTATTATATAACTTGTGTAATAGTAATGAAAAATGTTTGAAATTAGAATAATGATCCTCAAAATGGAATAGCTCCTAAACATTACATAATGGATATTAAGTTTACGGAAATTTTAAGAGCATATTGTGATTATATACAATGATGCTGGATTAATTGAGATGACACTCAATAACTAGTCATGGTAGGATTTTATCCTGGTTAATGGCCATGTAAACTAGTTGTGCTCAACTAAGAGCATAGTTGCATTATACATTAAAGAATTAGAATACTTTAAACTTTAAAATGTTTGAAAGTTTGATTATCATAAATTGGTGAATGAGGATATCACACTATTTATAAAGAATTATGTGGCTATATATCAAGATAGTTGGATGTACACATACAAGAATTTTACTTATTGAATTCTTGAATTAAGTATTCTCAAAATTCGGATAGATCAAAGTTAGTTGAAATAATGCCTTGTCAACATGAATGATTGTCATTGCTTGAGGCATAATTGTCTTCAAGTTATTACTTGAGACAAGATTCATTAACTAGAATTATCATGCATTGATCTATTTTGGTATTTGGATAAGGGACGTTAAGCAATTATTATTTATAATGAATTAAAGTACTTAGTACGTTTGTTTTCATTAATAATAAATTGTGTCCTATATTTGCATGTTTAAATCCGTGAATAACTTATGTTGTTCTAAATTGTCCATTGTCGATTAATGATATGGGAATATCATTAAACTAAGATAAATCTGAGTATTGGTTAAGAATATACTTGAAAGTATATTGATGCGTTGACATACCAATTTCACATAATATTCGATGAATTGAACATTGGACTTATCCCAATAATATGATTTAATATTTAAATGTGAGAATCATATTTAAAGTTATCCTCAGACTTGAGATACCAGATAAGTGTCATGGATGTAGTGCATTTTTGTGAAGCAATCTACCGCTCACCGTAACAGGGAGTCATAAGGGTTGTTTTCAGAAGTGTTGCAAAGTTCATGGGTTATTCTTGTAGTCAAGAGAGAATTTGTTCCTTCTGATTTGTTCAGAAGTTTAATACTGCTGGGCCCCTCGTAGGGTTGACAAAAGGTTTGCGTGGCCACGCCCAAAGTCTATCTGGAATACGTTCAGATGTTTTGGTAATTTTGTTAAATCATAAAGAGACGAGAAACTGAAATTTAATAAAGAACCTCACATCTTTATTAATGTGGTATTAGAAACAAAATGATAATTATAATGATGAATCATTAAAGGTTTTTTTCCAGAAAACCTAGCTCGGATTGAACTAGGGGCATTGGAGTGTTGCAAGACACTAACCAATGTCATTTTACTATTAATAGATATCCAAGTGGGAGCTGTTAAATATATGGATAAATATTAATATGTAAATGTCTAGTATCGAACCCGAGACCTCGGGATTGCACACTTTACAAACAAGAATAATGTATAATAAATATATATATGTTAAATGTATCGTATATATATATTTATAAACACTTAATGGACTAAATGGTCGTTAGTTATTAACCGTATGGACTAACTATCATTAATAATGAAAGATAAGGACTAGAGTGTAACTTGGGTGTCAAGAAGGATCTAGAATCCCTTGTGGGATGCTATGGCCGGTCGAACAAGGGTGGGTCAAGCCCAACCCATGTTTGCTTGGTCACCAAGAAATCGTCTAGTATATATACAAGGCCAAGGATTAGGGTTTCACATCTTTTGTGCACACACACTAACCCTAATTCTTTTCTCCTTGTTTCTTTCTTTGTGGCCGATCGGTTTAAACCCTCCAAGGGATCTTGGATCGATTTTTCCATAGCAAAAATATAAGTGTTTTGTTTACTTGCATCAAACCTTTATTCGTTGGTAGTTTGTGTGTACAAGAACGAGGTAACAACATACTTTTGTTGTTATCAAGGGATCGATTAACAAAACGGTAAGGGGTTAATCATTGATCCATATAAACCCTAATTAGGGTTCTTCATATTGTTAAAGACTATTGCTTTTGATTCTTGTTCGGGCTAGAATCACCACGGTACGTTCTTATTTATGTTTTAGTTAATATTTATGTGTTATACTTGATCCTACGCTTCCGCATACGTGTGCACTTTGATTTATATGATTGTCATGGTAACTGTATTCTAACACAAACGTAATCCAAATATTATAGGCAAACCTGCATAAAGATGCATTTATACTTCAGAACACAACAGCTTACCAAAACTTATATGAGGGATGTTTCACATTGCACTTTTCCAATCTGTTTTAGTGTTTTACTAACTTAATATCTACGATTTAAGTGCGATCATTGCAACAAAATTTCAAATTTACTTGCATGTATGTAGCATTGTAGCTTGAAGGATGAAAAGTTGGTTCCTTGTTAAATGAATTTGGTTACGTTTAAAGAAAGACAACTGCTGCATATATCTGTATAGCAGGATCACATACACCTGATCAGTGTAATAGTTGATACATATCAGTAGGACTTATTCGATATTTTACATGTTTATTAGGACTATCAGATTTTTAAAAATTTAGTACTCCATATAAAGAAGACTTGATATGTATAAGCACGCTGATATCTATAAGAAACATTCAGATAAAGAACTCATATGGCCCTAGGAAATATATTAATTGCGTCTCTGTATTGGTGTGCTTGATGGTAACAATACCTAATTTTACTATTGGAAATAGTCGACTGGATCAGGCCTTAGAAAGTGCTCTACTGTTGTTGTTGCTTTCAAATTAACCACTCAGTTTAGTTATGTTGGCAAGTAAGGACAGAGAATTGACAAGTGGAGATTTATCATTTATCTTGTTGATTGATAATTAATTGCTCGGATATTAGAAACATAAGTTATGTCACTTATCTGCGCCTTCTTTATGAATGTTCGTGCAATATGAATTATTTATAATACATAGATACTTACTTACTGATTATAAGGTGTTCGATGAAATCCCTAATTCTTTCTCGCCTTTTTTTTTAGCAATGAACACTCGTTCTTCTGATGAAAACAACAAACGCAAACTTGAGGCTGGTGCTTCTCCAAACAAGAACCGCCAATCTCAAAACCTCAACCATATACCCTTAAGAACCAAGCCAAACAATGCAACAACCCCATTTCCAAAACCTACTCAAACTCAGAAGAACCTCAAACCCCGTATACCCTTAAGTGCTTTTTTGTCACCAAAAAATGCAACAACCCCATTTCCAAATCGTTCACATTTGAGGTCATTTAATGCTTTCTTCTTTATTTATGTTTTCTTCATTATTACTCACAAAACTTGTTTTTGACATGCTTATTCTTCTGATTCAAGGAGCCGTGGTGCTTGTGCGAGTGCATCAACAAGAATTCAACAACAGACACAAACCCGAACCCGAACCCAAACCCAAACCCAAACCGACCAGGAAAGCCAAATACCACAAACCCAAACCCAAACCTAAACCAACCAGGAAAGCCAAATGGTGGACCACGAGGAGGAAATGCGCAAATTACTGCTTGAAGGCATTCAGATTATTGACGATAAATTGATGGAGGGTGAACAGCTTAAAAACGGCTTACGATAAGGTGATGAACCTCACACTTATTTTCTTTTCTTGAACGTAGATTTCTTAACAGCCTTGGTGGATTCTACTTTTCTGTGTTATATGGTATACTATAAATGCTCTGATGTGAAACTGTCTTTTGCGTCATCTTGTGTTTGCAGTGCAATAGAGAAAGCTGAATTAGAAGGGAAAGAAGTAGAATTTACTTTGGAAGTATTGCAGGTCATTAACAACACGACTGAGAATATCGAGGAATCAGGCAAGAAGTGTGATAAGAAGGGCATGCGTAAGTTGTTGAATACGGCTAAAAGTCGAAGGTTTGTCAAATCAATCCTTACATGTAAAAAGCGTATATAGGTTTGGTAAAAAACGTATATAGGTTTGATAACTTTTTAGACAATTTTTTACCCTTAACTTTGTTTCACCATCTAATTAAAAGCATTAACTTTGTTTGGCAATGTTTTTATTCTTAAATCTTAAAAGTTTGTTTAATTAAGACCCTCAACTATAAAAGTCCGTTTAATTAAACCTTTAGATTAAATGAATATTAATCGGTTGACCATAAAAGTCAACTTATTTTGCAGCCTTGTTTGAAGGGAGACGGGAAAGCCTTATTATTCGTCAATCTAAGTCCTAACCCGGAATCAAGTAGGGAATCACTCAACTCCTTAAGATTTGCCACGAAAGCAAAATCATGTGAGCTTGGAATTGAATGCAGTCAAGTGAAGCATTGTTAGATGATTTACATAATTGAAATACATTGTTCTCTTTCTGTAAGCATTTAAAGAAAATGATATGTTGTAGAATATGCGATATGAAAATGTGATGTGATACATATTGAAGTATATGTTTTAGTTATGACACTTTACATGCCTACATATCAGTTTCATGACGACCTATAATATAAGGAGGGTGTTGTTAAAAGAAGCAAGATAAGAACATGATTGGCGAAGATGATTCTCCCTCTATCTTGATAGTTATATACTATGATGGACTTACTGTTTCGCGTCATCCATTTGGAGTATCAATCGATTATGTGGCTCGGTGTGGACCTATGTGGTCTGCTGCATACCTTTGAAGATGTAGGTGATGATGATGATCCCACTTTTCTGATTTACAAGTGGAACATTGCTTCATCTTAGTTATTAAGACTTTGTTTTAAATTATCATGTACTTGAAACTATGTTGTCTAATGTTTCTGCTACTCCAGACTTTAATATCGTGTTTCCTTGTGTGTTGTATTAGGATTTTCTAGCCATGTTTTCACTTGTTAGCTATTATGTTGTATTTTTCTCTACTTTTTTAGATATATTTGTTTGTATATACATGCTGCCTGTCTGTGTTTTCAGTTGAATTCTATATTTTATAAGTAAGAGAATTGAATTATATATAATACTAAGTGTAATAGTCTCTTTAAGACCCTTTTCATCTACATAATGTTGGAACAAGGAACATACACCAATGGATGCAAGGAAACAGAGAATGTTGACCGAGGTACACATTGTATCTTAGAAAGCATAGCTCCATTGATGTCATATCAACTCAGCAGTGGTTCTGCTCCCACCGCTGAAATCTGGAAAGAAATGAAGCCAGGAAAAGATTTTCACAGATGACCGCTTTTCACTAGCATCAAGAGCAATGCAACTAATATATGAAAACAAGTCTTTAGATTTCTTATCTTTACCAGGCTCAATAACATTCGTATACTTCCCACTTCTTAAATCTGCACGATGAAAAGATCAAAAATTAATTTCCAGTAGGAATGTACAAGAATCTATATAAGATAGAATACTCACCCCAGATTCTGGTTGTTCCATCCTCTGAGCCAGTTATAATCTACAAATAGAGCAGTGCAAAACAGACTTAAGGAATGACCGACCTCTGGAATTTGAAAGTCAACAAAACTCAAGATCGAAATGCAAAACGTATATTAGTATTACAGTCCCAAACTACGAGCTTATATTGAAACAAATATTTGAAGTCCCAAAGAGGCTTTACCAACAATGTAAAAATTTTCAACATCAAAACCTCTAAACAGCAATAGTCACAACAATGGTTCGGAACCTATCAAGTCTTTAGAGAAAGTATTCCAAGGTATGGTACTAGAGCAAATAGGTTTGTAAATTATAGTTTTGCGTTTATGTGACTAACTTGTGTTGAGGATTTGCCATGTCAAACTGCGGCTTCAAATCACCACCTGCAAATATGAAGTGTGGTTACTAGAGTGAATAAAAAGTATAAGAAAAATATGTCAGAATATGAATGTATCACATCATTTAGCTGTAAACAATGATTCCTAAGTATATGAGAAACAAGACTTGTTTCGGGCATGCATCAATTTTATTGTTTTCAAATGAGGAAACAAGACTTGTTTCAGGCTAATTAACTTCCAATTGCATTAAATTGATGTAGCTTTCCCTCGATGTGTGTCTGTCACGTTGTAAGCCATAATCCATACAAACATTAACGTATAACTCCATAAGTAGATTACACTATAAGAAATCTGCAAGACTACTGCGCTATATTTTATGCAAATGTTTCATTATTGTAAACTGGGTTTGATTTTTCAGACAAAAATACTTCACTGTTGAATGAAGAGAGCAATAGGAAGCTTATACATGTCTTAGAAATACGAGAGCAATAGGAAGCTTATACATGTCTTAGAAATACGAAATTACGAACAATCAAACGCAAGTTTACACATAACTGATATATTTACCAATCATTTCACTAAACGTTTACCTCAACAACAACGAATCTTCACCAACACCATAGAACTTCACATCATACACAGGCCCATCATGACAGTGAAGTAACCAATTTAGCTCAGTTACAAAGAAACTAGAAAGTGTTTGGATGACATTGTCGAAAAACAACTAATCAAAATCAAACAATCCATTGTTGCTAAATACAGGCCCCTAAAATAGTGTTTGGATGTACTTTCACTACTTAAATGCATATGGAACAACACATTGAGAACTTATCATATGTTTATGACACCAACATTACAAAATAAAGATCCAACCATACAGCTTAAACCATTATCCAAAACAAAGTCTGGGAGACGCCAGCAAATTAAAGACAAAGCAAACCATATGGCAAACTAATTAAGCTTCTGCAGCAGGCTGGGTGACGCCATATTTGACCAACATCTTACTGAGAGCATCAGGTGTGCAGACCTGGTACTTGACCTTCCCTGAAGACGACAAGAAAACTTCAGCAAGTTCAAGTTTCTCTGAGGTAAGACTAGTACTGTCCATCGTCTTGCTAAGAACCTTAAGAGCCAATTGCACAGCCTCTTCTCTACTGATATCATCCTTGTAGTCCTGTTTTAGCATCGATTGAGCCGCTTGATTGTTTGCACCAATAGCGGCTGCCTTCCACCCACCATAGTTTCCACTTGGGTCACTCATGTAAAGCTGGAATCCGTAGTTCTTATCCCATCCAGCGAATAAAAACGAGACCCCAAAAGGACGGAGCCCACCAAACTGTGTGTAGCCTTGTTTGGTATCACAGAGGGATTGGACCAATTGTTCTACAGGCATTGGCTCTTGGTAAGAGAAAGTGTAGCGTTGTGCTTGGACACGTGCAGTGTTGATGAGGATATTGGCATCTGACATGATACCAGCTACAGCACATGCTACATGATCGTCTATTTTGTACATCTTCTCGGTTGAGGTTGAGGTTTGGAGGAGCTTTGAAGTTACTTTCTTCTCACCAACCAAGACGACTCCATCTTTTGATAAGATTCCAATGGCAGATCCAGCATTTCCAATGGCTTCCATTGCATACTCGACCTGGTAGAGACGACCTTCTGGGGAAAAGATTGTTGTACGGCTGTCATATCTTCTCGACATCTACAAAACAGTAACCCACAAAAAGAGAATGTCTCAAACTTGAAATCACTTTAGCAATTGAAAAGCAGAAACAATGCAAAAGAATTACAAATGGGAACTGATTAGCATGCAAATAATGAATAGACTTTAGAATTTCGGCCCATTTACACAACAGGTCGATTACGGTTATGTTTTATCTCTAACAGCCCAAAACAAATAAATAGTTTAACCGGAAACAGCTCGACTAAAAGTCTCCTAAAGGGAACTTCTAATGCATAAAACCTGATTACTACAGCAATTGTATAACATTCCTAACTATATTGCTACTAATATGTCTATAAACGTTTTGAAAACTTCAAACAAAGTTGTCAGTCAGGATAACCCAACCTGTCCCGTTTTGACAGACCTGCCATTTTGCCACCTCTAGTGAGCAAGGGACCAGTTCTTAATAACTTTGAGTTATAAAAGAATACATGTTGAATTGAATTACAGACAACAATAACCTTACAATGGATAAGATTCAAGTGTAAGAATTTCAAGTAGTTGAAGCACAACTAATGCACTAAGAGGTTCAAATCACAGGAGCATCTGTACCGTGAACTTTGGTCTCACACCCTAGAGCCTAGACCTTAAAGTCATAAACTCCAAAGTGCTTACAAAAATAAGGAATTCAAAATATAGCATAAATCACAAGTTCCACACATCTTTCAATGTCACAATAATTCGCGATACGTAAAAATAAAATCAACCAAAAATGGTAGATTTAAAAAGTTTCAAATGATTTTACAAAAGTAGGCAGTTATATTTAAAACATGCAATCAGCAATGTTCCTTCTCAAAAACCATGATACTTTTTAAGTTACAAAGAAATATCAATCATAAAAGCGAATTTTATAAATATTTGAAATTACATCCACTACCTATTAACACGACCCTAATGATTCACTGTGAATATAAAGGGCAAGATTTCATGCACAACTTGTGACAGAGTCCTAGTCATTTGACAAGCCTAGCTAGACAATCCCATGTCAAACTGTGTTCAGCTTAATAGTGATAGCTCAAGCATACTGATTCTAAATAACCACCAAAAGACACTAGCTAAGCGTAAACAAATGATCCAAACTAATGCAACTAAAAATAAGGTTGGCACGGTTGAGCAAACTGAAAATACAAAGTTGGAAATTACATCATCTCTAAGTTTTCTTTAAGCAGGGTCAATAAACCAATAGCAACACATAACCCACAATACAAGTACAAGAAATTACAAAA
Source organism: Artemisia argyi (assembly GCA_030686995.1). Classification (NCBI taxonomy): domain Eukaryota; kingdom Viridiplantae; phylum Streptophyta; class Magnoliopsida; order Asterales; family Asteraceae; genus Artemisia; species Artemisia argyi. Next base: position 232,551,120 of record CM060676.1, on the reverse strand, counting down.
CGCAATTCAACTTACAGTTAAACACTGATTTTGTATACAGCATAAAAAACGTAACCATAAATAAGTAACTTCTAATTATATTCATGAAGAACGGGGCATTTGCATATATATCCCTCCAAAGATGCAAAATTGCATATATATCCTTTGCATGCATAAAAACCATTGTAACATGTGCATCAAAAACTTGTACCAAGGATATATATGCAATTATTCACCTTTGGAGGCATATATATGCAATCCCCCTTATATTAATTAATGTGTGATTGAGATTAAAATAGAGGTGATTGAAAATTTATATGGAGAAGATACCTTTGAGAGACGGTGATTTAGTGGATTGGTTTTAGGCAATGTTTGTAGTAAAGCAATGTTTTGAAACCCGGGTAAAGACGGTCAACTAGCAGCAAATAGTCAAAATACTATATTTGACATCCAAAATCAAGAATAGGTGTCTTTCAAAAGTAACAAACGAGGAAAGCAAAACAAACAGGTAGTAGCTATATTAGACAGAAACTTATGTAGAAGTTTAACCAACAGGCAATAAATTGTTAGTCTGATCTAGTGATTACTGCGCTTAGCCACTCATTTGAAATATAAAAGCTTTCTCCATGCGCCATCAGCTTAAGACAACTAATTTCACCGGTCAAATATTAAAAAACATACCAGCATTATTTATTTTATTTATTTATTTTGTTTAAAAATAAGTAAATAACATAGCAAAGTTAAAACTTGCAAGGTGCTAGTTAAAACCACTCAAAAGTACAAGTTAAATTAAAACATAAGCCAGAAGTAGACTTAAATAATCAGTTTCAAGACATATAAAGCCCTAAGAAATATACTACTAGTACGATTAAGATGACTGATATCGGGATTTAAAAATAATTCATACCTTTGTGAATGTGAATCGAAAACAATCCTTAATTCCTTCCTTAAGAGCTGATTTGATTATATATAACTCTATTTCTTTTGGAGAATTGAATTGGTTGGTTACTTTTCTTGAACAACAATTTATTATGTAACTCTTCGGGTTTTCAATTACCCGGACCCGGAGTAATAATACTTCATAGATGGCCCAACATAAATGGCCCAACTTAACCCAGAATTCTTCTTACTAGTAGTTTTTTTGTTTTTTGTGTTTCATTTGATAATTACGGAGTAGTTTTTTTATTTAAAAGTGTTGAGCATTTGGGAGCTGTGATTATACAAAGTTACGTCATTTACATGATTACAACTACAACCAAGGTTGCAAAATCGCAAATCGGTAATCGGGCGGTCAACCTCCTTGTAGCTTGTAATCGGTTTAAACGGGATGGATTAATAAGATTGACATTTTCGATAAGTTTTAAGTATTCCAGCGAGTTTTAGATATTCCTGACAAGATTTTCCGTAAAATACATCTTGTAATAGATATACACAGCGAGTACAAGTGATTAAAACTATTCTATGGTAAGTTACTGGTATTTTATTTGCAAGTTTTCAGAAAGTTTAGCCATTGTTGATGATGGTTGACCCATTTTTTAAACTTATTTACACAAATCATAAAAATTAAATAGTCCTGTAACGCTTAAACGACGATTAATCAACCTTGTAAGTTTTTTCTGCAACAACTATGTTAAAAAACGCTTTTGGAGATTGGCACTGTTCTCGGTGCTATTTTTGTCAAAGATACCGTGGCTTAATTAGAGAAAAAAAGGTCGGTTTGAGTGCGACCTGGTTGGATCTGAATAGCTTAAGAGTTCTATAAATATCTGACGCCCTCCCCTTGTCTTCATAACAAGCTTGCTTATGTATATAGTCCGTAATTCAATCTATTAAATGTTCGTAGTTTGTTTCATGCATTTAGACATTTAGTTCACTATAGAAGTTATGTTTCACATTTCTATCACAAGTTGCTTTCAAGAAAACATACGTACTATTGTCATTTATCTTGTTGAACATATAATTCCAAAAAAAAAAAAAAACTGTTTACCTATTGTTGTTTATAAAATAAGTGTAGAAAAGTAGACGGCTTCTGTAAATTGTAGTGTGTTTTAAGGAAGACAATGTCTTTTGTGAATATGAAGCATTTATAAGAAACCAATATCTTTTGTGGATTATAAAAGAATGTTACAATAAAGTATACCTCGATTAATTTTCTCAATCATTGTTGATTATAATGATTGTGAACGGTCATGCTAATAACGTGTTATAATTAACAAGGCCTATGACTATTATGCTATAGAATTTACAAGAGAAGAAAATTAAGTATCACTTATAAGAAGTTGATCTTGATGATTTTTCATTGAATCTGTAATGGAGTATATATACTACTACATTTAATTATTTGTTTCACCATCGTAGTACACGAGGAAACATATATACATTGTTGATAAGACATCACAATGTAGACATGATTGATCAATGTCGCACTATACACATGATTGATCATTGGCACACTAACGTTGACAATATGACATTCACTTATTGTATTCATTTATAACAGTAACTTTATTTTTTCTTTTTGATATCTTGTTGCAACTTTTTATAAAGAGCTGTGATTATACAAAATTACTTCATTTTATATATTATGATTATAGGTATTAACAAAATTTTTGTGAAAAAAATTTGATACTGCTAGAGTGTTATTTTTGTCAAAGATATCCGTGGGCTTAAAATCTTAAATTTACACTCTGTTCCTCGAGTGTAAAATGGAAAGAAGAGAAATGGAGGGGAGAAAAATGAGAGAAAAGAAGAGAAGATGAAAAAGTTTTGATTTTTAGTTGTGTATTCCCAAGTTGAAAAGAAGAGAAAAAAGATAGTACAATATTAAGCCTAAAATTCCACTTCTTTCCAAATCATCCCAATTTAGGAAGAAGATTAGGAGGGGGAATTTAACATAATTTCCTTCCCTCTTCTCTTCTCTTCTATCCAAAAAAATCTCGGGAACATGATTATTTTTTAATTTCCTCTCCACTTCTCTTCTTTTCAAAGAAACTCGGGAATAGAGTGTTAGGGAAAAAAGAGTCGGGTTTGAGTGCGACCCGGTTGGATCGGAATAGCTTGAGAGCTCTATAAATAGCCGACGCCCTCACTCCCCTTGTCTTAATAACAAACTTTATTCTCCCCCAAAATCACAAGCCCTAAAATTGGATATTGAAATTATTCGTTAACAAACGGATCTAATCAAGGTTTATAAAAATTCAAATCATCAGACTAAATAATACTTAATAATAATTTTGTAAAACCTAATTTTTTATTTTTTGATTAAAGGTTGTTAAGGATGTCGTTTGACTTGATGCTAAAGGCGTGCTGTGATTTATGTGGATCACCGAATGAGTTGTACGGAAGCAATTGCAAACACATGACTCTTTGTGTCAAGTGTGGTAAACTCATGGCTGAGCGCAAAGACAAGTGTCGCGACTGCGGTACCACCGTCTCTCGCCTTATTAGGGTATTATATATATAACTATCTATTTATGTGCATTTTAAGACACTACTACTGTTTAGAATTATCCCAACACCTACTTATAGTAAGCAACATCCCGAAAATGGAAGTGCAACTAGACCAACTGCTGTTATACATGTTATCTGTATCATTGTTTGTTTCTGACTGTGGGTTGTTTTAATAGGAATACAATGTGCGTGCAAGTTCAGCTAGTGAAAAGAATTACTTTATAGGAAGGTTTGTCACTGGTTTACCAAGTTTCTCTAAGAATAAAAACGACAGCAACAACTGGTCTCTTCAGAAAGAAGGACTACAAGGACGTCAAATCACAGACACCCTCAGGGTAATTAATTATTACTCTCTCGCTATGCATTTACATATACGTTGAATCTTCTCTACTTGTTTGCGGCATATGCTCATCTTGTATCAATTTTGTAGGAGAAATTCAAGAACAAACCGTGGCTCTTGGAGGACGAAACTGGACAATTTCAGTATCAGGGTGTTCTCGAGGGCGCACAGACAGCAACATACTACCTTCTGATGCTACAGGGGAAGGAGTTTGTTGCCACCCCTGCAGGTTCATGGTAGGAGCACAAACTCCTTTTCGGAACATTGTTTCAAAAACATTATATTTAAGTCGTATATATCACATGGATGGATAAATAAGTATTGCATTTGATCTGCAGGTACAACTTTAATAAAGTTGCACAGTATAAGCAACTTACGCTTGAGGAAGCTGAAGAGAAGATAAAAAACAGAAGGAAAACCGCAGATGGGTATGAGAGATGGATGATGAAAGCAGCAAACAATGGGGCTGCTGCTTTTGGCGAAGTTGAAAGGTTTGATGACAAGGAAAGCGTTGGAGCAGGTGGTGCGGGTGGGAGAGGGCGTAAAAAGAATAACGCTGATGATGACGAGGGAAATGTCTCCGACCGAGGAGAAGAAGATGAAGACGAGGAGTCCGCAAGGAAAAGTAGACTTGGACTCAATAAGAGGGGAGGTGATGATGATGACGAAGAAGGTCCTAGAGGGGGTGATCATGATCTTGACGATGATGATATTGAGAAAGGTGATGATTTTGTCATATCTTCGTGCTAAATAGTATATAGCTTCACTGTGAATGTTCCAAGATTATGATTACCAATTTATCAATAACTTCAAAGTTGATGAAGCATCGTTGAGAACATGCCAATTACCTAGCTCTAGTCCCATGAAGTAGCAGCCCTTTGTGAGAAAATGAAAGTCTGTTGTATTTTGTGGTTGCAGGTGATGACTGGGAGCACGAGGAGATTTTTACAGATGACGACGAAGCTGTGGCTAACGATCCTGATGAACGCGAAGATTTGGGCCCTGAAATCCCTGCCCCTCCAGAAATTAAACAGGTTTTTTTTTTTTTTTTTTTTTTTTTTTTTTTTTTTTTTTGGTGCCAAATTTAAGATGGCTAGCATATTTTAAGAGATACTGTAGTTAACCAAAGACAATCGAGAAAAACAGATTCTTGCGCAATTTAAGGATATATTGAGTATCTGACAGCCAGTGCGAAAGTTAGATCTTGTATCACTAGGTTTGTATATAATATTAAGTATGGATGTTTTATCTGAACATCCTCTGTCAACTAGGTTAGTACGTATTGTTTTGTTCTACCTAGTATCACAAGATGTCTAAGGGCGATATATATTGTCGGTGATGAGGAAAAGAGGATGGTAGAGGTCAATATATCCATAATATGAATGCCCTGATGAGTAACATGTTAATCCTGTGATGGTATTAGGTCATTTTTCTTTTGGGGAAAATGTGATGGTGTTAGGTCTTTAGCTATAACCAAATGCTGTATCTGTAGAAACAAGAAAAAAATGATGCACAAAGTCCCTCCGGTATATGCCTAGATATCTTATAAAACATATTATGGCGTCGAACATTAGAGGCGCAGTTTTGTTAACTCTACCATGGGATAGCAAATGCTTGGAACTATAAACCAAATTAAGAATGGCTCTATAACCTTTGATGAGATACTAACTGTCTCTTTAGCCTAAATATTAGAAGCAAAGAGGCCATCCCATTCCACCTTAAGTAACCAAGCTAGGGGTGTATAGTGAAACCCAAACCTTTTTTTTTCTTTATCCTGGGTTTGAAGCAGTGTCTGTTCAGTATGTTGTCTACAGAAGATCAATGAATGAGATGCTAGCAGTGTGAGCAGTCTCACTTAGATGTGAGTGATTATTTAATCAGGCAATATGCTATTGCTTGATTGATAGTCAGTTTCTTTCTGGACCAAATATAATGATTCATTGAACCCCAATATTTAGGTAAGCTCACTTTATTTAAGCTGAGCTTCTGGTAGGTTGTTTGCTTTCCATGCAATTGTTTTCCTGTCAACACACTTCAATTATATTGTTTGCTTTTCACGCGACTGTTCATTTATAGCCTTATTTGCTACTTGTGACTCAACGTTAAGTATATTCCAATCCCTAGGATGATGAAGATGAGGAAGAGAATGGAGAAGAGGGAGGAGGGCTGAGCCAATCTGGAAAGGAGTTAAAGAAGCTGTTAGGGAAAAATAATGGGGTAAATGAATCAGAACCAGAACAAGAGGATGACGATGACGATGATGATGATGTAAGATTCTTTCTTTCATATATTACTTTGTAAAATTTTTGGTATCGTATACATACTTAGTGTGCGAAACACTAAATGTTATTATCATCACGTTGGCATGCCCTTGGTTTAAAATTGCGCGCATCGTTGCGCTCGCATCGCGCATCAGAGTGATGCGTCTGAAAAAACGCAATGCGAAACCTGATGCGTGGTTGTTCCAGGATGCGGCCTAATGCAAACGCATCACATCGCAACAGTGTATTGCTCGCATCGGACGCAATGGGCGCATCACTCTGCAACAGTTTTAATTTTGACTTTTATAGTTCAAGTCTGACTTTTTGTTTCTGGTCAAACCATTAACTTGACATATTTGATGGTAAAACATCAAGTAATATCATTATGCACGTGACTTATTCAATATTTAATCATTTACTTGTAGAGTAATTTAAGTAGAAATATTACATATTTTTTATTTATTACCTATCGCCGCGCGTCCGTGATGCACTCGCAACCGCATCGCGCATCACGCATCGGTCTTTTGGACCTCGAGCGCAACGGATCGCCACACGCAATTTAAAACCAAGGGCATGCCACAGAAGATAATTATAAGAGTTGATTTGGATAATCAAGCTTTCGTCTTTTGGCTTAAAAATGAGTTACATTTTCACATTTTATGCATGTGAATTCCAAAGTTTGGCAAAATAAGTGCATTCGAGAAGTGTTAGCAACATCAACAATTTGTTAATTGATTTGTTAAATATGGATTATTGGATCATCCAAATACTAAAACTAACATGGTAAAAACTAAAAAGTTGGTAATGCATTGATGCCTTCATCTCCCTTCTGGTCTATCAAATTATTAAATCACATAATACTGTGCAAGGTATACTGGTTTTTTTTCTTCAATATCTTGTTGAGTTAAAATCTTGAATAGAAACAACTCAACAAGTAAGGCATATGTATGTATGAAGATAATGAGATTCCACCTTCAGATGTTCAGCATCTGACATCAACTAGGGTGTCAAAGATATTACTTGTATGCCTTGTCCATGCATTGAATAAAAACTCAAACTTTAGCTGTGGTAGCTTCTTTGTTTATATTTTAGCATCTTTATGGATTTCATCTTTGTTGGAATTTATATTGAGAATGTGATGGTTATTTGTTTTGGTTATGACTAGATTGAAGATGAAAGTTCTCCTGTTCTTGCACCAAAGGCTAATAACGGTTCTTCAAAACGTAACAATGCTCTTAAAGATGAACCAGTTGACAATAGCCCATCAAAGGCAGCTGCTACTGCGGGGGCGGCACGAGGAACCCCAACTTCAAAGTCCTCTAAGGGAAAGAGGAAAAGCGGTGATGACGGTAAAACAGCAAATGGTGCAGCTCCTCCAAAGAAAGTAAAAACTGAAAATGTAAGTTAATACCATCTTATTAGGATATAATGCGTTCGTTTTCATGTTTAAGGTCTTCTCTCATTGGCTCTTATGCGCGCGCCTAATGTTTGTTTTATGATGATGGAATGAGAGGAATGGAATTGTTATTTCCAAATAGACCTGTTTGATTTTAGAGCACTAGGAATAGAGATGTAGCCTAGAATAGGAGACGGTTTTTATTATTTATTCCCTTATTCTCCTTCTCTCTCGTCTCCATTCTCTCTTAGTCGATGGTTTGGTGAAGATTCATAACCGTCGACGGAGCCGGTTTACTGTCGCTCAAGCTGGTTTATAATATTGCCTTCGGGGCTGGAGATGATCAGCACCTCCACGTCTATTTTCTGCAGTTCTATTTTTCTCTTTACTTACAGTGAAATGTACAGAATGTCGAATGTGGTTTTTTTGGATTATGGATTATACATCTTATTCCCGTCTGAAATGAGGATATTGAATTTCGGGATAAACATGCACTATATCAATTAGTGATGGGGACCTTTGCAATTTGTTACCTTTCTTCTTTGTTCAACCAGAATGAACTTTACGACCTATTTTGCTGTAGATACTTGATATCTAAACCCAACGACTAAACCAAATAATGGTATTAGAAATATATCCGAACTCTGATTCTCATTCCTCCCATTCCCTTGGTAAACACTGGTAATAAACCAAATGGAAGCTAAACAATAACCGCATTTACGCGGAGTAAAGTCATTGAAGCAGGGTATGTGTCGTATGTTTTTAACTAACCCTGAGTTTGATGTTTGTGTTGGATTTCAGGAGGTGAAAGCTGTAAAAGAAGAGCCGGGTTCTGGTGCAAAGAATAGTAAAGGCGCATCATCATCTTCAAAACCAGCATCTGCCACTGGACCTGTCACGGAAGATGAAATCAGGGCAGTTCTGTTGCACAAGGCACCTGTCACCACACAGGATCTTGTTGCTAAGTTTAAATCTCGCCTACGCACCAAAGAGGTCTGCTCTTTTTGGTTTTCCTAAGTTTCTGTTGTGGTGGTGCTTGAAATGCATGTTTCTGTATTTCACTTGTTTCTATGTTAGACCGTGACCTCCAAATTGGCCTTCTGTCTGGAAAGAACGTTCACTTGAAAAATAATATGAAATATAACCATCATATGACAAATTAGAGACTAAGGTGCTCTTTTTACCTACAAGAAACCTGTCTGTTTTGTTGAAACATGCTCATAACTTTACAGTAGGTGTTGTACTTAATGACAAAACTGGATTGCAAATTCGTCTGTCATGACGAACAGGTCACGTTACTCTGGTTATGGGTTTGAGTCGACCACAATTGATTGTTGCTGCTTGCCCAGATCAATTTTTCTTTAGCTTCTGATTGCTTTCATCGCCTCGTGGATTATCATTCAACTAAAGAAACTTCCTGTTGCAGGATAAGAGTGCTTTTGCAGATATCCTGAGGAAGATTTCTAAAATACAGAAGACTAATGGTCCCAGCTATGTGGTTTTGAGGGACAAATGAGATAGGTTTGGTTATCGTAAACTAATTCTAACCGTTTACATGAATTGCCTGACGTATTTGTATGCATTTTACGTTGCTGATTATGTTATTTTCTTTATGTGTTCTGCTTTAGCAACTTCTGGATCTGTTAAGATGGTAGAATGCATGCACACCAACTGTTTCTTGTCTGGTTCACAGAGTTGATCTTCTGAGTCCAGACGCGCGATGGGAATACGTCATTTGAAGCAATTTTAATATTACTTGTAATAGACAGATTTTCAACAACTCTTGTAATCTTGTGATACATGAGACTAGATGAATGATCTGTCCCTTTTTTTTTTTTTTTTTTTTTTTTTTTTTTTTTTTTTTTTTTTTTTGGCAAATGATTCAAACCTATCTATGATAAAAGTAGCTAAATGATTATAAGGTTAATCTTAATCGAATTCTTCGACTAAAAAGTTTATTTTTACGATAAGGATACAACACAGACTCATAGTAAAGACTTCTAGGTACTAAAAAAACCTTATGTATAATGATTATATGTATAATGACTATAGTTTTTTTGGAAGAAGGATTTAATTAAAGATCTTGCATTGCTAAGGAAAGGAAATAAGTTGCCACAAAACTTATTACAAAGACCCTGCGTATTATTGTCTGAATGGCTGAGCAGGCCTACTCGAAACCTATGGCTTCCCCTACAGTGATGTTTAAGTTAGATAGTCCCTGAATCTTAAGCATGAACCATGCCAAAATAGGAATGTCTGTAACTTTGATATCAATGGTAACATGTAAAAAGACAATCTGACCATCTATGGTCCAAGCTTCTTGTCCATGTGTTTTTCTGTTAAGTTGTTACTTTTATTATTTTTACCTTTGTCCGAACAAAGAAGAAAAACAGAAAACTTGAGATCATCTATCTTCGAACTTTTCTTCCGGTGAGCAGAAAATAAAAATGTCAGCCTCTTTTGGAAACCTAAAAGAAACCTTCTTCTTCAACTTTTGACTACCATTTTCCTTCAAAGTTGGAGTAAATGTCAAATCTTCATCTTCATTCTCATCTCTTTCGTCAACCATCTCTAAGTTCCCACATCTATTCTCCAAGGAAAAACTAATTCGTGGAGTGTAGAACTCTGCGCTTCTAACCTCGGGTGAACTCATAACTTGGTGGGGTGGTGATCCTGCATTGGCAACTTCTAGTTTAGTAGGATTCATTGCATGATAACCAAGATTGTTGTTTGGCGATCGCACAAGCCAGTCTTTTAAGGTTATACTCCCTCTATCCACTCCTTGCTCTACTTCCTTGGCTTCTTCGTAAACTCTTTTCCTCGTCCTAGCGGGTGATTTGATGATGACAATGGTAGAACATGTTGGTTCTTGAGATCGTTGTGATCGTCCCATGCAGCAAAGTCTTGAACCCATGAATGGTACGGTGTTGTATTTTTTTCCCTTTCTTGGTAATGTTTTTCTAGACTAGATTATCAGTCGAAAAATAAGAAATGATGCAAATTTCCATGCATAATATGAAAGTAAAGTAGCAACAAAATCATAAGGGATATGATGATGAACTTTTGATAGGGGTTATAAGAGGGTTTTGTGACGGAGATAAACTGAGAAAGTGTTTGTTTTCTTTTATCAGAAAGTGAAAGGTCAACTTTTCTTGCAACGTTTTCCCTATTAGTAGTTTTTATCGAAGAATGAATATTAATTTGTAGTCTTTTAGCTTTACATTATTCTTTGTCTAAGTGGTTTGAGAATATGACACTGATAGCTTACACAAAGATGATCTCCTATTTGGTTAAATATCATGCATACACGTATAAGTCTATGTAAATGACATCGACCAGCTAAATAAAGGCTGTGTTTGGCAAAACTAGCCGTAAGTTGTATGTTGTAAACTATAAACTGCAAACTGTTTACATGAGCTACAAGCTGTATGATTTTTTCAATAAAAATATTTGGTAAGTTAGATGTTGACTATAAGTTTGATGATACCTTTCTTCTTTCTTTTTTTCGTTGATAAGATTTTCAATAAAGTATACATGGAAGCGGACAATGGTAGCAAAACAAAGGATACTAGATAATATCTATACCAAAGTATCAAGGTTTTTCCATGTAATAATAAAAACAAGAACGACGAAGATGACAACAAAGACGTATAGTTTTAATGAGACTGATTCAGCATCAACGTTATTACTTGGTTTCATCCAAAAGAATCTAAGGATTGTCTTAGTATCTCCCAATCTTGGCATTTGCTTCTTTGTACTACAACTGAGCTGGTTCTTAAGTAATTAAACTTTGATTGTATAGCGCTTCGTCCCAAACAAAGTTGACAAATATCTTACTTTTCATTCTATCATTGTCAAAATAACGTTAGAAACACTTATTGCCTGAATTGAACGTAATGGTGCCCACAATATTGCCTATAACTAATTATCGTACTCATAACGTATAACATCATGTTGACTTGCTTATCGATCGAATAATGAAGGTAAAAAGGAACAGACATTAGTGTGATATTGTTCAAGTAATAACAAGATGTTATAAGGTAAGTACGTAATATACGTTTAACAAAGAGTATTATCGTCTTCACCATATTAGTAGGATACTGCTTGAACAAGCCAAAATATTGGACAGTGATGAATCTGAAAAAATAGAGACTAAAAGGCCGGAAAAATATTGATATGTGGGAGCCCATTTAGTTACTAAACTAGGGGTGTTCACAAATCGGGTAATATCCGGATGAGCTGAAAACCAAAATCGAACTTAATCGAATAAAATTAAACCAAAATCAAATCGAACCAAATTAAATATTCAGTTTTCGGTTTGGATATGAGTTTGGCATAATGTAAACTAAACCGAACCAAAAACCAAATGCACATAAATATATATATTTATATACATACAAAAACTATTAAAACCCTTTTCTAATATAAATATAATATTTTTTTATTCTAAAAAGTAAAAACTATATAATTAAATTAAAAATAAAATATAAATTATGTGATTTGGGTTATTCAGGGCAACCCGAAAACCGAACCGAATTTAATTTCGGGTTTCAGTTATGTTTAATCCAATTTGAATTGGGTTCGATTCGATTAGATTCGATTTTTGGTTTTACTAAAAAAAATTTAATCGAACTAACCGAACGAAATAAATCAAACAACCTGATAACCGAACTGATTAAGACTAAACTATAGCTAAAACTTAGAAAATGAACATGGATTACGCTTAAAAAGGAATCTATTCTTTCCTTTTACATATTGAGGCATTATATAATGATTTTCAAACTTATATGATCACGTAAAATTTAACACATAGTTGAATGCCATTAGTTTTGCAATTAACTCATATTATCCAATGGCTCAAAAAAAGAAGTTCTTTTGATTTGAGCCATTGGATCAAATACAATAGCTTATAAATGTATAACTTGAGTTAAGTAATGGGAGAGGATCCTCGCCCATTTATCTAACCACTTACAATAACTTAAAACCTAAGTCATCATTTATCAGGTCGAGTTATTGATCAATAAGTTTTTTCTCAACCACGAAACTGAAAATTCAAATACCAATATATTAACGAAACGTAGATTATGTAAGTAACTTTGTGGTTTAAAATACTTTTATTTTTTGAATTACTTTTCATCAAAATTTTCTTTAATACTTATAGTAAGGGGCTCAAATATTTTTCACAACCACTATAAATGAGTGTGTCAAGTGTCAACTAACTATGAGTAACAAACAAAGTAACAAACGTTTGCTCTCAAATTTGATTTGTCGAATCATTGTTTTGTTTGTTTCTCAAAAACTCAAACGAAAACCATGACGTCACAAGGATTTTGAGCCTTTAGTTTTAGACTTTTAGTTGAAACGAATTATCGTACCAAGATGGTGGACCTAACATGTAAAGCAGAAAATTTATAGGGAAGCAAATTTAATTGAAAGAATTGAGAGGACATATTTGTTAAAAGAAAAGAAAATTAAAAAGTTGATATCTCTTGTCATGTAGTACTGCCCAATGCCCACCCACATGTTCTTTTTTATTTTCAATCCTTTATAAGCACACGATTTTTGACCTTATTATCTGCATGTTCGACGAAATGTGGTTGGAGCCTAGAGGCTTGGAGCCAGGTTTACAGCTTGAGCTGGAGTTAGGGTTTATATTATATTTAAACTAAAATTTAAAGCTTATATTTTTATAAAATTGTTTAATGAATTAATTAGAATTGAAACTTATTAATGTAAAATCAATTATCTTTTGAATAACAATTAAGTAATTTAGTCAACTATAAGTTCTCGTAAACTTATTTTAATGGAACCTTATTGACTTTTAAAAACTTCTACAAGCTTGTGTGACATTTAAAATTTATTTTATAAACTAGTTTATTTAGAAGACAGCTTATTTTATAAGCTCAAACCCATATATGTTCAAAAAAAAAAGCTTAAACCCATATTAGTCCACGCTAAACACAGCTTGTATCGTAACTAAGGGTGGTGGCAGTGGTGCCGGTTTCACCACCGGTGAACCCAAACCGGCGGTGAACACCATTGCCACCTCGCCGGTTTGGCTCGGCGGTTTCTTTCGCAGGCAAACTTCACCGGGGCGGGGAGGGAGAAAAGTATACGTTGGCAATTAATTTTCGAACGTTGAGAGCTAGACGTTGGGACTGGGAGCGTGGGTAAAAAAAAAAATAAAAAAATAAAAAAAACAAAAAAATAAATAAAAAAAAAGGTGTACCATGGATGCAAGAAAATCTAGAGGTGGTTCAAGTTCCAAATCAACACGAGGTCGAGGTCGGGGTCGGGGTTTTCGTCCGCAAGTTCCAAATCAACAACAACAACAATACCCTCAACAACATCCCTACTATCCCCAACCTCCGCCACCCATGAATCCACAACACAACAATACCTTCAACAACAATAGTATACACAACCTCCACCTCCACCCCCCGATGAATCCAAACGAATATAATATATCAATGACAAGTGAGTTCGACCCGTTTGGTGACTACCGTGATGGTCCTTCACGACGTTAGGGGAGAAGCGAAATGGTTGGAACAACCTTGTTTTGTTCAAACATCTTCGGCATCTAATTCCGACAAACCAAGAAAGTCGTCGGAATCTACCTACTATGAGTCGGGAAGCAATGAGAATGTCGACACTGTTCTTCCCGATCTAAATGACGACACAACTCCCACAAGGAAAAGAAAAGGGAAAAAGGCGGATAGCGAGGCATCGACAAAGAATAGTGTAATTTTCGAATAATTATGTTTTTTTTTTCAAGTATTGTGTAATTTTCGTTTTAAGTATTATGTATTTTTATTTTAATTATTAATGAAATGTTATGTTTTTATTAAATTATTTAATTATGAAAAAAAAAAAAAAAAAAAAGTTGGTAATTTGGGAGGTTTAAAAAGGTATGGTTGCCACTAAAAATGGTTGTGAGGTTTGAAAAAGTTGTAAGTAAGGTGAAGTGATATTATTGGTTGGTTGGGAGGTTAAGTATGTTTTCGGAATGACCACTGCCACCACCCTAACATTTTGACTCTCCAAACCAATCAATTAACGTATTTAACTAGCACTTTAAAACATGACTAATATTTATAAAAAGAAAGTCTTAAAAATTAATACGAGTAATAATTGATTGATTTATACGCATAACTGAAAAAAAAAAACTTTAGTGTTCAACTAGAATATGTACAAGATATAATCAATGAACTCCAAAATTAATAATTTGATCATTATGAAACACGTTTTATTTATTTGAGAAAATCCAAACCAAAGGTTGTTGTAACGTCCACCACAATGGATGTATGGCTTAAAATATTATTCACTGTCTAACTTTATTTGAAACTAAGTAGTCATCAATCAGCCATTGTTGAATATTGGTAAATGCTGTGAAAATAATAATTCGGTGATTTCAAAGTAACACTACATGCTTCATATTTCGACCACCATCAAAGTGGCCAAGTGATCGTCTCATGTTTTCGCAAGAGATTTTAGGTTCGAACCTGACTAGGTTAATATATTAGGGTGTTGAAAGAAAGAATTCAAAAATGGTCATCCGAATACTTTAATTAAGTAGAGTGAATTTTAGTCAAAAACTCACCCTCAAAAAATAACATGAAATGCTCAAGGCCTCAAACAGTTTATCACATTTTTCACCTTTTTATATGCTTTAAGCAAATCTATGATTTTGGTATTACAACTAACTCACAATACATGTGATAACACTTTTTTGTTGTTAGAATAAAACTTTTATAGAAATATAAATCATAATGCAAATGCTAATAACAACTATAAATATTTAGGATAATTTCGTATATATATCTTTGCAAATTTCAAAAATTTCATATATATTTTTTTGATGCATTAAATGCATTGTATTTTATGCATCAAAAACTAGTAAAAAGTATATATATGAAATTTTTGAAATTTGCAAAGATATACATGAAATTATCCTAAATATTGTGGTCACCCCTTACCACATCAGCTTCATATTAGCTTTCTCTCCAAAACTACACCTCAACCACAAACAAATAGTAAGGCGTCCGCGACCACAATAAAAAAAAAAGACCTCCACAAAAACAAATTAAATAAAAAACAACACACACAAACAAAATGAAAGTTATGGTTAGGCAACGAACCGAAAGATTGAAAAAGTGTGGGTGAAACTCGGTTGCATCCGGTTGAGCTAAAGGGGAAACTTAGTTGGGGGTCGGTTGGTTGAGATGCAACCTCTCTCATTAGCATTAACCTAAGTTTTATTGGCACAAATAGAGAAACGAGATTTTAGGCAAAAGAATATATGATGATTATACTTGTCATTTTTTAAACTTGAGTTTATTATATAGTTTAAATAATAATATTTAAATACACCCGATCCATTAAAATGTGTTTCTAGTATTACTATTTAGTTATTAGACTTACAAGAAAATTTATGCATCTGATCATATTTGGTCCTAGTTTCGAATAACAAAATACATCAAACTCAAGTAAGGTGCTATTTCATATTTCTCGCGGATATTTATCATCCTCGTATTCAGTGAATGTTACTTCCTCTGTCTCAAAATAATGGTCCACATTTCCTTATTGGATGTCTCAAATTAATTGTCCACTTTTCATATTAAGTAATAAAAAAGGAATAAAGTGAGGGAATATTCTATCTGAGTGGTTTAAAATTGGGTTAAGTTTACATAATAGCAGCGAACTTTAAAAAATATACAAATATCATACCCGAACTTTGAAAACTACTAATATCGCACACATACTTTCAAATTTCGTTTCGATATCATACCTAACTTATTTTTAACATAGAAAAGTTTATATGTCATTTCTTAACTAGTAACTTTCTTTGAGTAGTACCATCAAATGAACATTTGTAGGTTCCAACGGGTCGAGTCACATAATCATCAACAATAGCATATTCCACATTAGCAGGTTCATCGTGATACATAGAATCCTCATTAGCATGTTCATGCTGTTATCACACAAAAACATAGATTGGTATTTATATATTAAGAGGGTGTTTGGGCAAGCTTATAATAAGATATTCTACTAAGCTTACCAAAATAAGCTTAGGTTGTCCTAGATAAAATAAGGTATGATATTATAACGAAATTTAAAAGTACGTATACGATTTTGGTATTTTATGAAGTTCGCGTATGATATTTGTACGTTGTTGAAAGTATGTTGTTATTATATAAACTTAACCCTTTAAAATTGTAGTAGTCCCACTTTTATTAAATTGTATGATTTTTATCTCCTGACAATAATTTTGAGACAGAGTGAGTATCTCGGACATAAAATGACATGATTATCATTGTATGTATAATTTGAAGAAGAAACCAAATGTTAAAGAAAACTTGAGGGTTATAAACGAAATGGTTTTAAAGTATTGGATTAATAATGCATTATTATTATTAGTTGTTAAAAATTTAGGAACAGATATAATATAATAATATAATATAGTACTATTTGTTGGAGTGGGGGGCATCTATATATAAATAGAGAGAGAGATACATGTGTTGAGTGTGTGCTGGTTAATAATTATAATAATAATATTAATTATTGTGTTAAAAAGAAGAAGAAGAAGAAGAAGATATATACAGTGATTCAGATTTGACTGCTTATTATCAGGTTTGTTCGTAATTTCATTTCATTCCTTATTTTTTTTATTGGTTTCCAATTTAATACTACTGTGCCACTGAGATTATTGTTACTATTAGTATTGAAGCTTTTATAGTTAATAATTTTGTTCTGCTTAAACAAAGTTTTTTATTTGTGATCCACTTTATACTTGGTAAACTGGATTCAAATCATATCTTCATCACTGTTTGGATATTTATTTATTTTTTTTGTTTACAAACCAATTTTATGTATCCCTCATTTTCCTTATGACTTCATAATCAATTATTTTGCTCTAATAAATACTATACATTTGTTGTTGTGTGACATTGACATGAGTTTTGGTTCAATTATTTTAGATATTTTCTTCTAGTGCTTCTTTTAACTACTATAATATTATTTGACTCACTTTTATGGATAATACTATTTTAGGCTTGTTGCTCATAAACTACACATTGTCGTTGCTGGCCACCATGATAAAGGAGAACGGTAACGGCGTCCAAGTTACACATGCTGGGCGCATTCGACGCCGTAAGGGCTCAAATGAGGTAACCACCTTCTAACGCCATACTCATATGTTCATTCTCAAACTCAAGGATAGCTGTTCATTTGCTACTAAGACGCTTAGTCTATGCATGTTAAACCTTCTAGTTATCGTCTTTTATGATCCTAAGTAGAAAACCTATATATTGTGCACATGAAAACAACCTCTATGCAAAATGCAACGGAAAGACTGCGCAATATCCCCTCTTCAATTGCTCATCTGTAATAGGGGGTTTTTATATACATTCCACCTAGTAGTTTTAACTTCGAAATTATAATACGATGCCTAGAAAATCCCGCCTAGAAATATTATGTAGAAAGTTTTTGTAATGAGAGTTGTGTTCATTGAGCTTTTCATCTGTTAAAAATCAGGTTCCAGCAGACGCAGGACAACCAAATGGAAAACAGTTGCTCGTAAATGATCAAAATAAGTACAAGTCAATGTTGATCCGTGCTTATTCAAGTATTTGGATGATTGGCGGCTTTATATTTGTTGTCTACATGGGGCATCTCTATATATGGGCCATGGTTGTCATTATACAAATCTTCATGGCAAAAGAGCTGTTTGGTTTACTGCGAAAAGTAAACGAAGACAAACAACTACCGGGATTCAGGCATTTAAATTGGTAAGAAACAATGCTTATACTGTAGTATGCTGATTCAGTTCTTGGCTAGAGATTATCTTTTGTCCGATCCATAAACCTTAAACCACTTTTCCCCCCTATGAATATTAGCTGGAGGGAACTGCTCTGCAAATAGTCTATGAAAAATGATCTTTTGTTTCTAGTTATAAACAGTTCAGCTACTGTAAAGCCTCATATGTTCTCCAGTTTTTAAACTTGAATGATGAAAACCATTTTTATGTTAAAGTTTGTACTGATATAGAGGTTTGTTACGGGATGCTTAGTGAATTTGATGTAATTTTTGCTGTTGCATGTTTATTTCAGGCACTTTTTCTTCACGGCAATGCTATTTGTATATGGTCGTATTCTTAGTCAGCGCCTTGTCAATACAGTCACGACAGACAAGGTTTTGTATAAAGTTGTGGGCAACCTTATCAAATATCATATGGTCACCTGTTATTTCTTGTATATAGCAGGTTGGTGAACTGCTATAGTAGTTATCTTTTAATATTGGCCTTTTTCACACCTTGTGAATAACAATTGTATCTGTCTTTTCATCGTGGTGGTTCAGGTTTTGTATGGTTCATTCTCTCACTAAAGAAGAAGATGTACAAGTATCAGTTTGGCCAATATGCATGGACGCATATGATCCTTATCGTGGTTTTCACACAATCTTCCTTTACAGTTGCCAATATCTTCGAAGGGATTTTCTGGTAATCAAACTTGTGGATTGCCTTATGTTCATTAGTTCATTTCTATGCTTACTTGCCTCATAAGGCTCTTTTGGAAACCTGCATGTTGGGAATGCATACTTAATGGAGCTGAAAGCTTATTTACATAAGTCTTAAAAATGAATAATAGTTTGAGTAGGCACAAGTTTGAATGAGATCCTACTATTTTGCAGGTTCCTTCTTCCTGCATCGCTGATTGTCATCAATGATATTGCTGCCTACTTCTTTGGCTTTTTCTTTGGAAAAACTCCGCTGATCAAGTTATCCCCAAAGAAGACTTGGGAAGGATTTATTGGAGCGTCAGTTACAACAATTATATCTGCCTTCGTGGTGAGCAGACCCTTCTTTCAGTTTGCTCATTCATATTAGTGTAATCTTTTATGTAAACCAACTACTGAACCTTTCTGGGATTTTTACTTTTAAAGAAAAAGGTTATTCTATTACATCTGAACTGTCAGCAAATGGCTTTTATAGATTTACTAATGTGCATGTTATAAGCTTAACGTTGTATTTTGACCGATTCCTACTGCATGATCTAGTAGGAAATTTTTGTAAACTGGTTTTCTTTTATATGACATCATCATAATAATGATTTGTGTGCCGTTGGTCATCTGCAGCTTGCCAATTTTATGGGTCGCTTCCACTGGTTAACATGCCCAAGAAAGGTACTCCATATGGCTAAGAAATCATTTTTGGCGATGAAGTGAGATTGTAATTTTTTAAGACGTTAACTTTGTGAATTGGGCTGCAGGATCTATCAACTGGTTGGCTTCAATGCGACCCTGGCCCTCTGTTTACACCAGAGAACTTCACGTTACCTGGATGGCTTCCTGAATGGGTAACTTGATTGAAATAGCTGTGTCTCTGCTAGCTTAATATATACATTGTTGATTAACTGTTATATCTCTAACTTGATAGAAAAGCTTATCATGAAATATATATACAAACTATACTACCTATATCTGTATATCTTTAAATGTATGTTCTAATCATAGCAGTTGAACTTCTTAAGTACATAGTTTCAGCTATTAGTTAAGTCACATTCATCTAAAAGATGAAGATGCTGTTTGCACAACTGAAGTTTTGAGCAAGCATAAATTTATAATATGGTGAAGTTAAGAAATGTTTATATAACAAATTAACAATACAAGAGTAGCAATTACTAGCACTCTAGCTGAGTTGGTTTATATGAACGTGGTTTCTGATAGATATGGTTGTTAATATTTGGTTAAATTTATGGCTTAAATCTCCCTAAAAACCCTTTGCCTATGTGCTATGATCTATAATTATACTTCATATGTGTAACTTGGCTAAATTGAAATTTGCTTAAACCTCATTGGTCAACGACAGGCTACTTTGTGTATAGGATTGTGGTAGGTTCCTTTTTTCGATTATAAAGGCTTTGTCATTGGTTCGTTACAGTTCCCATGGACAGAAATGGAAATTATGCCTGTGCAATGGCACGCTTTGGGTCTTGGACTTTTTGCTTCAATCATTGCGCCTTTTGGAGGATTCTTTGCTAGTGGATTCAAAAGAGCCTTTAAGATCAAGGTGCTGCATCGTGTCTACATTTTATAAGCTCTGTGATTCATGCCATAATTGCACATGTTCTTAATTTGTTTTATATGTCATTTGCTGTAGGATTTTGGGGACAGCATTCCTGGACATGGTGGAATGACAGACAGAATGGATTGTCAGGTGAGTGAGGATTTTATATATGGGAGATGATTTGTACACCACTAGAATTACGTCACACACCATGATGCTTGTTGTGTATTGTTTGACGCTGCTGTTTTGATCTTGTACCATGTGTACAATTCAGTTCCCTTTTACATGCCATATGTCCCATGAAAAATTGCTACATTCCCTTTTGAAAGTTTATTTTTTAGAGCAAAAAATTACTTTCTTGGCCATTTCCATTATTAGAAGACGATGATATCGAGTTAAGTATACAAATAGTCAATCATTGAACGTTTTTTCCTTGAAGTGGCTAATGAAGCACTTCTACTTTCATTGAATTATGTGTGTATAGCAACAGCATTGTGTGTGGCACATGTCCTAAATGTTTTAAGTGTTTTTAATCACCAACAAGCCTAAAGTGTACCTTCTAAAACATTTTGTTCAATTCAACTATGATACTATCTTAGTAATATATTATTTATTACTACATATAATAGTACATTGTTTACTCACAATATAAATTTTTTGGACAAAGTGTTGCTAGTCGGATCTAGGGGTGAGCAAAACCGCCCGAGTCCCGACATAAACCGATAGTCCTGAAACCGAATAATAGCTTCTCGGGTCGGGAGTCGGGATGGATTTTTAGCATTTTCGGGATTCGGGACGGGCCAAAAACCGACAAAATACAAGCAAAAACCGACTACTTTCGGGACGGGTCGGGATGGGACGGGCCAAAAAACCGACTACTTTCGGGTCGGTATTCGGTTTACGATTTAGGTGACTTTTGGGATCGAGATTAGTCGGGACGGGATCCGGCCCGATGCTCAGCCCTAGTCGGATCTGCTTAAAAAAATCTCTCGTTACTTACCTTGCCCACTTTTTCGACTTCTAGCATAGCCTTGTAAAAGGAGTATTTGATCAGTTTCTAGAATCTTGTTCTTGCAAATCCTTTGTGGTTTCTTTACTCTTAGCTGAGTCGACTATTGAATCTTGCATTGGTAAAAACACGTTCACACAAAACTGTGCTTATGATTCTTAAAAACACAACCAAGATTTTGCTTTGGGAAAAGATCGTGTACTTGCATTAAACTAGAATTGACATTGACCCCATACTGAATAGACTGTCTAGTTGCATGGTAGATTTCGGCAGTGGGCACCATTTAGGAACTCCCATCAGCAATATGCATATGGGAAATTTGTAAATTTGTCTAGTCAATAGAAGGATTAATTTTCCCACTAAATTTGACAGTCAATCTAGGTGGCTACGTTTGGTCATGGCTTATTGTGTAGCCTCTTCTTGTCATTTATTTGTTGTCTTTCCTTTCAAACATGCAGATGGTGATGGCCGTGTTTGCATACATCTACCATCAGTCGTTTATTGTTGCTCAAAGTGTATCTGTTGGGATGATATTCGACCAGGTATGCTAAACACACCTTATCTTTTATATATTCTGATAATTGCAAGCATTAGTAGACGGTAAAGGAAAATTGCATTAGTTCTCTCGCTATCAAAAATCCTGACTGGGTTTTCTTATGTTTCAGATTGTAATGAATCTGTCTTACGAGGAACAACGAGCATTGTACACAAAACTTGGACAGATAATCCAGGATAGACAATTTGGTGAATCTTAAAGATAACAGTCTACTCCCAGTCATTTGTATTATGTTTAGACTTTTTCTCATGACCATTTTCGTGGTTTGTCTAGAGAAAGTTGCTTCTTGGTCTTGCATACACATGCACGCCCTGTATAGTGGTTGCGTTTAGATACAAGTAAAAATTTCTCATTTGTTGCTCCTGTCCCTCGACCCCCATCTCTCTTTAAGCTGTAGATGGCATCAAACACCAATGTAGCGATGCTTTGTATCATTATGAGTTTGTCGCATAATCAGTTGGAATTGTAGAAACCGAGTATATTCTGAGTTTTGAGCTTTGTTTTTGTCTAACATTGTTATGACACATGTGCTCTACTTTCAATTGCACTACTTGCAATTAGACATATCACATATGTATTGGGAAAAATTGTACCTTGTTTATTGTTATTATAATTGCTATACTATTTTTGCTAATAAGTATTTTACTAG
Organism: Artemisia argyi; assembly: GCA_030686995.1. NCBI lineage: Eukaryota > Viridiplantae > Streptophyta > Magnoliopsida > Asterales > Asteraceae > Artemisia > Artemisia argyi. The sequence goes on along the minus strand of CM060676.1, from coordinate 232,528,417 downwards.
TACTATCCGATGGTATTCTGTTTTATTATCATTGAGACCGTATGGCCCATTCAGTTGCCAATTAAATTTATAGCTATGTATTTGGTTGTATGCAGAGTAACAACTACTGTAAAACACATGAAAACATGCAGCCATATTTGATACGAGACTACGAGTAATCATATATGATCAACAGTTGTGACAAAATCATTGGACTACATAAAGAGGGAAAATGGGTCGATTCATCTATAATTGGGAGTTTTGCTCAAAAAAAATCTATAATTGGGAGTAATGACCTCATGCATAGTTGTATGCCTAAAGTTATGTGGTAGTATTATCTTACTAGCTTAGGTGATAGGTTTATGCTAACTTGTGTACTTTTGTGACGACAACAACATACCCAATTTGTTAGGCGGAGTGTGGAGGTAGAATGTACATATTTTACCCATATCTCGAGATAAATTTGAAAGTATGGTAACTGCTTTTTGGAAGACATCTGTCAAGTGAAAGTGTGTGAGTGGATGTGCTCAGAATATGTGCATATGTAATTGTGAGCAAGAACAAGGATAAAGAATGTATACATATATATGACGAAAAGCAAGCATACTAGGGATGATCATTTCGACTCGAATCTCGAAATCGAACTGGAACCGTACCGATTCCTGATATACGGTACGGTACCTGGACTATGAAATAAGGTGAAAAAAAAATCAGGACCACTAATTCGGTATGGGACCGGTACCATATCGGGAAATTCCCAAAAAAAGGGGAAAACCCGATTTCCCGGTACCGGTATCCGAATCCAGTTGGGTATGGTACCGGTATCACTATTTATTCTCGGAAAAAAATAGGTACCACTAATTCGGTACGGGATCGGTACAGGACCGGTACTGTGCTCATCCCTAAAGCATGCATACCAATAGAAAGAAAAAAAAAAATTAAAAAAAAATATATAAATAAAATAAGAACTAGGGTGAGTTTTGCAAAAATAGCATTAATCAGGGCCGTCTTTAAGGGTGTACAAGATGGGCGACCGCTCGGGGCCTCAAACTTTTTAGGGGCCTCAAAATTTGTCTCGTTAATAATTATATGCATGAGTACAAATATTTTTTACGAAGAGATGAGAAAATATCTTAAATGAGTAACATATTAGAACGTTTAGATAACTAATTATATGTTATAAACGGTAGCAGTTTATATATAACATTTTTTTCTCGAAATGCCTCAATATGTAATTTCGTACAGGGCTCTCAAAAATTTTATCAATTTATGAGACAGCCCTGGCAATAACAATGAGCAATAGCAATAAGTTGTAGAAATGAGCAGTAGCTATAAGTAGTTGTTGTGACCTGTAGCTGTATTTTTCTATAAAAACGTTTAGTAAAGTAGTTGTAATTGTAATTATAACGTGTAAAAGGGCTCATAAATGTTCAACTCTTATAAATTCTACTTCATGAAGCGTTGAAAAATAAACATAAGCTACTTGTTAATTGCTAAACGATAATTAAAAATCACAATGATCAGTATCTACCGCTTCTAAATGCTCTTAAACATTCTGCGCTAAACACGCCCTAAAAGAATAAAAGCATATGCCCGCAAGGATAACCGGTGTATGTAAAAATAGAAAGCGCATAAGCCACTTTGAGTAAAACCTTTTATTCATCTTCAATTTCCAGGTCGACTTTAAAAATTCTTTTTTGTTATTATATTAGTACTCCATTAGTCCATTATTCATAGTGATAGTGATTTACAAAATGCTTTAAACGTTTGGTAAACTCAAGAATGACTTATTTGACTAGTGAAAGTAAATATCAAGGGAGAAAATATGTTTTGAACTCGAATGTATGTGGACGTATAATGGAATAAAAGAACGAACTGAACCTGGTCATAATCTTCAATCCACACAAACCTTTGTTGGTTTTCCGCATTTTGGTTACTGGTACTATTTAAATGGTTACATTAATAATTTTGCTAATAAAAAAGAATCATGGCGTCGATTTTTTTCAATTTCGAATCTTATGAGGGATTCATATATAAACATTTGTTTATACAATCCTTAGAATACCAAAGTAGTAAGAAACACCTAAATTTGAATAGAAACTTTAAATGGTCAAACCGTGTACTCTTTTGTTGCTTACTACTACTATTGTACAATGTTTCAACACACCAAATATAGATGCTTATAAATTCTATCCGAATAACTCATTCTGTAAAACAGTAAAAATAGTAGATAAGTTTTGACAGACAAAATATTACTTTTATCTGGCTGGACAAAATATAACAAACCAAAAATAAACAGAATATACTCTTTAGACTTTTTTTACACGTTATTTGGATATGTTTTCACAAAGAAAATAAATACTTTGATCACGAAATCAATACTTAATTGATTAAATAGTTAATGTTAATCCCTATCTTAATATCACTTAACAAGTCTCGATGACGTGGTAATTACGGTGACTGCTATATTTTCAACTTTTGTATACATGCCCACACCATGTCTACATTCATTACTTTCATGTCAACATTTTCACAACATTTTATCACACGTACATCCAAACTGCATTATCTATATATATGCTAATATAACTACGTTGTTCTACGTATCATTGAATAATAATGGATTTGCTTGATATGGTTAATTCTTTCATCGATAAAGGCTATGGAGTTATTGTTAATGATCATGTAGATGTCGAAAAAGGCAACAAACACGACGATTTTGATTCTGATGACGATGTTGAAGATTCTGATGTCGAGGAGATTAAGGACTCGTTGAAGCGATTATTTTCATTTAATGGTGATGAAGCAAGGAGAAAGGCTACTCTTCAAGTTCAGAAAGCATGCAGAAATGTCATGAATGATAATCCATCTTCGTCCGATTTTAAAATGCAGTTGATGGCTTGTTTGCGCGATCAAGGTTTCGATGCTGGTATGTATGCTAACCTTCATTCTTAGGATCACTTTTTTGTTAAATATTTTGAATTTTAATAATAAGTTTCTGTAATAATCTTTGTAACGTAAATAAAAATTAGAGAATGTACCAGTACCATTACATGTCATGACCTTGTTAATTAATGTTATATGTGTACATGCAGGACTTTGCAAATCAAAATGGGAAAAGAATGGCAAGGTTCCATCAGGTTACCATGAATACCTTGATGTTAATATCAATGAAACCCGTTACATAATTGGTGTATCTCTAGTGGAAGAGTTTCAGATAGCTAGACCGACAGAAAGCTACACTGCGTTGCTTGACGTTTTCCCTCAAATCGCGGTTTGCAAAGTGAAAGAGCTCAAAATGATAGTGAGAATAATGTGTGATGCAATTGGGAAGTCAATGAAGCAACAACGAATGCCCGTGCCACCATGGAGAAGACACGGGTATGTGAAAGCTAAATGGTTCGGGCCATACAAAAGAATCACTAGTGATGAGTCCGCGGCTAAAAGTATGAATGTGGCTAGCAAGGAGGCCATCGGGTTTTTGTCATTTCCGGGCCGGAGTTGCTACAAGAGCCGGAGACAAGATCATGTTGGGAATAAGTTGAATTTCGATGGTGGAAATTTGGCCATGGTTATGAATGGAGCAACTTAGCTAAGCATAGTAGCATGTTATTGTAAATACTGAGTACTATAATTTTTATCATTTTTGGGGGGAAGGAAGCATTTATGTAGTAACGAGGGATGTTTAATTTTGATCTAAATACCTAGCAGTGAAGCTTATTTTTTGCTTACTAGTGATTAAAGAGTAACAATCTTTTTTTATATATTTGGTGTTAAAATCTCTTATTATTTATTATGGCTTTAATAAATCGTTTATCTAATGTATATCTATTTACACAACTCTTGGTATTGAAAAGCTAAAAGCATATAAATTGAGTTTGATTTGAATGTAGTTTGCAACATATTGTTGTGATCTTTGTCATATATAGTATACCATCACATAAAAAAGGCATATACTTTGACATTTCATTTTATTTTGTATTCCTACTCACTCTTATACGAGCATGGTTATGTCACCTGACAAAATTGACAGTGATTAAGAGAGATATTGTGTGCAAAACACATATTTGTGCGGATAATAAGATAAGTAAAAATATGAAATAAAAGGGAATATAGCAAAACTTTAATCTAAAATGTATTAAGTTACCATAAAATCTTTTACCATGTATGATCATTGACGGAACTTGAACACTGTTGGTGAGGGGTCAACTTGAAAATAATTTATTTTAAATTGGCTGATATACGCTAACGCTGAAATTTTTGTATTAAAAATTACTAAAACCGTATATAAAATGATATGAAATGTACATAGGGTTAAATATGGAGAGGCCATAGCCCCCCTCGGTCCCTTCTAAGTTTCGTCCATGTGTATAATGTATCTATACACAAACAATTATTTTGTTATGGAGTATAAGTATTTGGCGGCGGTTGTTGTTTACGAGTATATTGAAACATCTAGGCAAAGTTGATATTTATCAAACTTGAGAACACGATATAAGAATGACAACGAGCACGTATTCAAGGCAAGGTGACTATCTCCATCATCGAAACCGATAACCAAACCCCCGACTCTATCCTTGCCAGTGTTCTTACCGGGGTGCCTTGTCTGAGCGTTATGCTCCCCCACACCTGCCGATTCTTAGTTTGCTACTTTTGATCCTCGAACCTCGGTCCGACTATTAAAATATGACTAACAATATAATTTTATCAATTACTTGAATATCGACAAGCTATCAATAGCTAATTAAGCATTAACCCTAAAACTCAACTAAATACTACATAAAAACAAAGGATTTTGCTAACTAATGCCCACTAGGCAGAAGTTAATGTGTAGTTAATGAACGCAAACTTTCTTAATTAACAAAAAAATGCATTAATTACACATTAAATGAACCTATAAATTACTATATTTGAACATGATTTTCACTTAAATGAATTAAAACATTCCTTTTATAAACAAATTAATGTCTGCCCAGTGGGCAGATGTTAGCAAAACCCAAAAAGAAATAAAAGTCACACTCACAAATTACAAATATAAGCTTATATGACGAGAGTTTGATAAACTCAATTCTCAAATTTATTTAAATCGTTAACTTTATGTTTAAATGTGAGAAAAAAAAAATTAACCTTTTAAAAATTGAGGGGTTTACCTGGTTTAATTTTGTATAATGATAAACCCCGCAAATCAGTAAGCCGAAAAATCAGAAACCATTATTAAAAAAAAAACAATGTTGTTTTCGTATTTTAATCACTTAAAGTCATTAGTAATAAATTAACCAAACTCTAAACAAGTTGGAGTTTGTTTAAACATATATAACGGGCTTATAACTTATGTGATTTTTTGCTTATGTTTCATAAACTTACTTTTTATGGCTTATTTGAAAACTTTTCGACTTATATAAGTTTATTATGACAAAATAAGGTTATACAAGCCACAAAAAATAAGCTTATGAAACATAAGCTGAAAACCAAAAAAAAGTCATAAGACTACTATGGGTATGTTTGACATACAAGATTGTTGAGAGATTATGTTTATTTTTTCTAAAAATAAGCTATTTAAAAAATAATCTTTGTTTGACAGACATAGCTTAAAAAAAAAAAAAAAAAAAAAAAAAAAAAAAAATCTTTCATAATCTCTTAAAATCAAAGATTACTTCATGTAACTTATAAAAATATCTTTTTTATAATCTTTAGCACCAGCATCAACACCATCTCCGGTTCAGTAGTTACTTTTACCAAAAGTATATAAGCTTAAATAACACCTTTTAAATAGTCATATAAAAGTGTATAAACCTAAAGGGGACCGAAGCTCAAGAATCAAAATACGGTTAGCCAAACACCCCCCTTTGTATTTGTGGAAGAAATAAATAATCAAAATCAACCAATAATAATTAACAACAAGAGATCGAACATCAGCAATTGAGAGATGGAAGGGGGTCGAGCGGGAAGATCGTCAAGCCGTTACGGAGGAGGAGGAGCGGCCACTGTTTTCACAGGCCCCGTTCGCAAGTGGAACAAAAAGTGGATCCACCTAGTCAATAATCCTAATCCCAATAACAAACAATCATCTTCCTCCTCTTCTTCTTCTAACCCTTCCGCCAACAATAATAATCATCTCTTGTTTTACAAGTGGGCCCCTATTACTACCAATAATAATAATAATGATAATGATGAAGAAGAGCTAGAAGAAGAGCCTCCCCGCCGTAAATTCAAATACATTCCGGTATTCTTCTTTTATAAAATTTATTTTATTTAATTTTATTTTGTCTTTTTTTTTTTTCTATTACTTCTGCCCTGCACGTGTTCTTTTAAATTAAAAAGTACAAGTATCCAGTTACTTATAAAAAAAACAAGTTATAGTTTGTACTTGTATCACTTTCAAAAGGACTTGTGTAACTCATGTTGTTGTGTTAGAAGCTCTCTGACGCTTTGTTTGTTTGTATGTATATATCGTGCCGGACACAGTACCCTCCAGGGACGGAATATATTAAGGGCCGAGGGGGGTTGTGGCCCCCCCAAAATTTTTGACGCTATGTACATTTTAGACGTTTTTATTTATAGTTTTAGTCGTTTTTAATACAAAAATTTCAGCGTTGTATATATCGGCCCTCCTAAAATAAATATTTTACAAGTTGGCCCCTCCAACAAAAATGTTCAAGTTCCGTCTATGGTACCCTCATTTTATCCCCACGTCAGCTTTCTCTCTCCGGCGATTGGTTGCCGACCTACACTACAAACAACATACCCCACAAAAATAACTTTTATATTAATTAACTACACACACAAAACCTTTCCTACTTTTCATTGCGCAAGGGAGATTACATATTAGTTAGCTTAAGTCACAATAATTATTAATTAGTATATGAGTCGCTTGATGATTTACAAATTTGTTTTACGTTAAGTCTTTGAGCTCCTAGTGTACAAGATTCCACATGCCATGATAGCTAGAAAAGTTTTATGGTTTTGGAAGGAAAGCCGGCTGGCTCTTTCTTCATGTAGACAGTTGATATGCGTCTTTTTAATTAATCATGCTCAGAATGTTAACAATAAAACATCAATTTCTCATTGAAACAGAACCACAATTCTATAACATCCTTACGCCTTAGACATTTTCGGTGCAAAACAAACTCAGGCTCAAGTCCATTCAGTTAGCCCCAAATGTCCCATCATCATTTTTAAACTCGAAAAATACTTCCAAATTCCGTCTCGATCTCATACGTGTCAAGTGATATTTTTGTAATTTTAACATCTAATATAGTATTAACAAATACCTATCCCTTACATAATCATTTGCTTACATCATCCTCTCCATTTACTACTCATCAGTTAACAATAAAACATTAATTTCTCATAAAAATTCGGGTTACAAGGCCGAGTAATCGCTACAAGGAGCCAAAATATTCGGTTTGGTCAAAACTCAGTTTAAAGTATTAGATAAACGCACATTTCTATCGCCCTATGAATAGTTGTCTTATGTTCCTTCATAGTATGTGTCGTAAGAACACATTTTCACTGTGGATTTGCTTGGGTGAAAACGAGTTCCATTACATATGGTTCACACCTGATCTCGACAAAGCAACCAGTCAGTTACCTTGATAAAGTTGGTTGATTTTTTTCTGGATTCGTTCACATGCCTTGGTTAATTAATTAGGGAAACTAAGGAAACCCTGGACCAGTTTGAGGGGGGTACTCCCTCTGCCCCTAATGCCTCTAATCACATATTTGGTTCCACTTCTTAGACCCACCCCAGTCCTCCATTTGCTTCATACTTCCGGTACACATGAGAATAGCCAAACGTTAAGAGCTGTAATTGGTTCCATTCCTTAGGTGGTAATACCTTTGAAGGCGTATTGTTGAAAGCATTATGTCATTTATTATATGATTAGCCCAAAGCTGGCCACCCTCTCTTCTGCTGGGCTAAGTATTCAGTTGAAAGTGCAAATATCAGGGCAGCACTTGACCTTTTCTGAAATCCATAGATATTTTTGGATGCATTTAAAGTATAGTTTAGGACTATCATGCCACGGTTTAGCAAAAATTACCTTCACCATCTGTCTGCTTGGCAACACCCCCTCAAAACCTGATGTTATGCTAAAAATACACTATTTTTAAACATATGTTATTAAGTATCTAACATCAGTTTGAAATAGCAAAAAGCGAAAGGACAGAATTTATTCTAGTACTTATTATCTGTTGATTGCTTGTCAATTATGTTTTGACTACATACATAGCAAACAATTTTCTAATGTTGGTTGTGGGATGATGGTTTCTTGTCAATGGCTGATCAGGTTGCTGTACTAGAGGAACTTAACAATGAGGCAGCAGAGGCGCAGACTGATGAAGCCAAACCCATGGAGACCGACCCACAAGCTCCAGCTGAGCCATCTTCACAGAGTGAAAAACCTGACATTAATGATTTGCCAGTAGAAGAGAATCAGGTAATGCAGTCTGCGCATTCTATTTACAAAAAGTAATGTAAATAAAAATCATTCAGTTCTTTCTATCTTGAGTGATCATCAACTTTTCGAACTCTTGCACATTTGTACCAGACCCTTTATCTTGCAAAAACAACCCTCTAAAGTTTGCATGAATGAGTATTTTTAACAATAAATGCCGAGTATCCTGCTGTTTTTCTATTAACATGTCATATGTATTGTCTAAACTTGTTCCGTTAGCACTTACTCATGAACAATATTTTGTTTGCAAAAAACACAAGTACAATGCATCAGATAGGCTGCACTCATCCCAGTTTTAGCTCTTTTTAGTCATCTAAAAGACTCATAAGTTACATGCATAGCGCTCTAAAACTTGAGTTTGTATTTAATCGTGTGTAATTCTTTATTTGGACCAACATATATAGCAATAGTATCTAGACTTAATTTGGCAAAATCGATCTATTTCTGGTATACATCTTCTGAGATGGGGTTTTCTATTTTAATACACTCCCTCTATCCAAATGTAACAACTCTTTCTGAGGGCATCTGAAAACAAATTTGAATATTTCTTCTACTTTGGCAAGGCAATTATTGGACAGGATATCGATATTGGTAATTGAGATTTCTTTGCTTTGTTGGATTTTAATTAACACATTAGTAAACACTTTTATAGCATATTTGAATGGTTTGTACAAGCATATTCCCAGTATAGATCTGGCGTGACAAAGCTACATGCTAGCATTTTTTTTTTTTTTTTTTTTTTGAAACATGTATATTTTTGTAACAGATTTCTGAGAATAGCCATGTTGAAAGGCAAGACCGTAACAAAAGCTCATCGGGTCTAAGTTTGAATTTGAATACTCGTGATGGTGATGATGATGAAGAATCGGAAGAAGCAAAAGACCAGACGAATGATGATCAATAGGATAGAGTGAGTGAATAGGTGCGCTCAAACATGACAGATTGTTTTTTACATCAATTTTCTTCTAACTCACACCGGACAAAGCAACGATTGTGAGCCAGATTGTGGAAACAAGATACTTCTGGAACAGCGTGAATTTTGACCATTTTTACGTAGTAAATTGTATGACATGACAACTTTTGTCTGCATTGAAATGTTTCTGGACTCGCGTTGTGTTGCCTAAACATGAGATTTTGAAAGATAGTTTGTTTTCTTCTCTTGCTGATTGAACGACGATGATAGCAATTCTAATTTCTTTTTCTTTCAGAATTGGTAAGTTTGATTTGCAAACCGGATCAGAATGTATATTCTATAGATTTTGCAAGTGGTGGGCTATGTACTTCACCCCACTCCACTCCTATCCATAAAATACAAGGTAAGAGGGGTTTGGGGCCTATTTTACCCGCGGCAAAGTGGACAGGTCAGCTACAAACCCACCCCCATTGCTTTCCCAGGGGAAAACTAAGCTAAAATTTATGGGAAAGTGTAGGTTTGGTATTTTTCGTGTAACATAAACTGAGTGTTGTGGTAAACTGTACTGTGTTCTATCTCGTTAATTTGTTAGATTAAAAAATTTGGAATTTATAGATAAGGTTACGATCGAGTCAAGCCGAGCTTTAACTATCCAAACTTGAGGCCATAAAAAGTGTCAAATTGTGGGATGTGCCACAGTATTAGAAAAGCGTACAACCTTTTTTTTTTTTTTTTTTACCCTTTTTAACCAAACACTTAAAAAGGTAAATTTTTTATTTATCTTCAAAAAACTTGATCTTGATTTACCACAACTGATGCAATCGTTTGTGTTGAGCTTAAGATTCATGGTTGACTTTAATGATGTTTTTTGAGGTTTGATTTTGTAAATTTTTATTTTGGCTGTTCTTGTTTAATACGAGTACTATGTAGTTTTATGTTTTTCTAAGCAAAGGGACTTGTGACTTTGTGAGTCAGAGCTTAAAAAAAAAAAAGAATAAAATAAAATAAAAAAGTCAGAGTTTACTTCAATGGGTATCGAACTCGTGACCTATAAGATAATAGGTGTTTGAATAACCATCAAAGCTAACAACCAACTTAGTTCTTAAACGCCATGGATATTCTTTTATAGAACGTTCAGTCAACTTGTTAACTTTCTTGGAGAGAGGATTGGGAGTGTTTGTAGAACAAATGCGACGATTACAAACACAAAAATGTTCCTTCACTCTAACGGATCAGTTTTTCTCAACCTGGGTTGTTTTTGTTAAATATATGGATAAATATTAATATGTAAATGTCTAGTATCGAACCCGAGACCTCGGGATTGCACACTTTACAAACAAGAATAATGAATAATAAATATATATATGTTAAATGTATCGAATATATATATTTATAACACTTAATGGACTAAACGGTCGTTAGTTATTAACCGTATGGACTAACTATCGTTAAATAAGAAAGATAAGGACTAGAGTGAAACTTGGGTGTCAAGAAGGATCTAGAATCCCCTTGTGGGATGATAGGCCGGTCGAACAAGGGTGGGTCAAGCCCAACCCATGTTTGCTTGGTCACCAAGAAATCCTCTAGTATATATACAAGGCCAAGGGTTAGACTTTCACAATCTTGTGTGCACACACTCTAACCCTAAAACTTTGTTTCTTTCTTTTGTTTTCCTTGGCCGATCGGTTCATCCCTCCCCTAAGGGTTTGGATCGATTTTTCCAAGCAATAATATTAAGTGTTTTGTTTACTTGCAACAAACCTTTATTCGTTGGTAGTTTGTGTGTACAAGAACGAGGTAATTACTTACTTTAGTAATTATCAAGGGATCGATTAACAAAACGGTAAGGGGTTAATCATTGATCCATATAAACCCTAATTAGGGTTCTTCATATTGTTAAAGACAATTGCTTTTGATTCTTGTTCGGGCTAGAATCACCACGGTACGTTCTTATTTATGTTTTAGTTAATATTTATGTGATATACTTGATCCTACGCTTCCGCATACGTGTGCACTTTGATTTATATGATTGTCATGGTAATTGAATTCTAACAGTGGTATCAGAGCCAGGTTTAACATGTAATTGATTACTAAAACGTAATAAAAACCGGATCTTTAATTGTTTTAGATACATGTTTTTTTTATCTAGGGTTTTTCCTATTTTTTTCTAAAAATTTCGAAACCCTAACCCTAATTTTGGGGGGGGGGGTCGATTTTCCCATGAAACCCTAATTAGGGTTTTGTGGTTTTCTTGATTATGTGTAATCACTAGAAACCCTAGGTCTTTAACCGGTTAATTGAACGTATCTTGTGACCTAATTGCTAATGTTAGGTTTTATCCGTGACTTACATGCATGTTCGTCATGGATCTTGTTGTGTTTTATTTATCACATGTTTAGATAGATCTTTAATTGGGGAAGACTCCAATATATATTAAAATCAATTTTTATGCTATGTGGTGTGTTTTTAGCTTTGGCCTACGCAATTGATTCGTCAATGTATGTGGCTCACCTCCATTAAGAGGGGAAGGCCTTAGTTGATTACATGCATTATTATACCTAGAATTGGTTTTATTAGGATCTTTTCTAATACGGATTGCATGTGGCTAATTGTTTCACTTATTTATTATTGTTTGTTTGATTTTCTTTGATACTTGTTTTATTGTTTTTAGTTGGACTTGATGTAAGCAATAAAAGGGTTGTTTTCATAAAGAAAATTAAGACGGACTAATAATTGTGAAACCCTAAAGTGATAAAGTAAGAATCTTGCAAAGGTCTTATGACAATCGTGGTCCGATTCGCACGGTAATCAGCTCCCAGTCGAGACTAGCAAAATTCAAACTTTATTACTATTTTGAGATTGAATCCATAAACTTTTGCTTGAATGATGTTTTGTGCAAATATGCTTTTAAAATTAAGTCTTTTAAGATGATATTCATAACCGTGATTTGAAGGCTTAGAAAAGAGCCTTAGAGTCTGCCTTGGTTATCACCATAGTCACATAAAACGTGGTACGCTTCGGTACGCGTACGCGGTTCTGGTACGCAATTCGCTCTTCATGACGAATTCGGTACGTGGGGGGTATACTCATTTCGGTACGCATTGGTACGTATCGGTACGGTGTACCATGTATTTGGTACGTTGTAACAAAAACATTAGTTAAGAAAATTTATAAATTTCATAACATAAAGATAAACTTAAACATAACATGATAAAATTCAATAGAAAAACAAAACAACCAAAGCATTTCTAGTCGACTCGTTTCCTTTTTCCTTTGTCATTGTGAACGCTTCCATCATCAAGGTCTTCCCAAACCATTTCTTCAAGACGAGCACTAGAACCTTCTATATACGCACTTTCAGGGTTAATGTCCCATTTTTTGTTGGGGCCTGATTTATAGGAATTGGAAAAACGGGATTGAAGTCGTATATTGGAGTGAATAAACACAAGTTTATCGGCTCTATTGCAATTTAAGCGATTCCTCTTCACGTTATGGATATAGGAGTAGGTACTCCAATTTCTCTCCGCTGAAGAGCTACTAATTGGTTGGGAGAGTACTTTCATAGCTACCTCCGCCAATTCAGGAGTCTCCGATCCGTATGTCGCCCACCAATCTATTGGATCCATTGTCGCAGCATCCAATTGAGTTGCACTCCTAGAAAAAATTCCTTTCTTCATGTGAAATGTTGCATACTGGTCTCGATATTTCTTATCCTCAACAGCATCTTCAGCAATTTTTTTAAATGCGTCCATCAAACCTGTGACAACTTCTATGTCTTTGTTAGGTGATTTTCTAGCCATGCCACCAGGAGCCAATTCTTCCAAATAGTACTTGTCATAAAATTTTGGATTCAAAGCATAACCCACACAATGAAGGGGGATTGTCATTTTTTCCCACCTATTTAAAACAATTGTTTCAACTTCTGAATAATACTTTGAGAATTTATTTTCTTTCATTGCATCTTTGATTTCTCCAACCATATTGTCCATTCTTTCATATATTTCTCCCATTTTTGGACCTTCACCATCACAAAACTTAACCATCAAAAAAATGGGTTTTGTAAAAGCTAGAATATTCTCCACATTCTCCCAAAAGAGATCATCTTTAATCGTCTCAGTGACAACATATCCGGTTAATTGTGTGGTTTCATCCATTTTTTTCATCCATTCTCGCCATGAATTGGTAACTATAGTGGTTGCAAGTGCCTCCCTACATTCCATTAACCTTCTCAAAAGTATGTAATGTGATGCAAAACGTGTTTTTGCAACCTTCAATAACTCCAACTTTGAGTTTTCTCTATAGAATGCCAACACATGAGTGTGGTTAAGAAAATATTTTACAATCTCCTTGCCTTTCCTATAAGTGTCGAAAAGCCAATGGAGTTTACTTGCCAAGTCTTTGAATATCAGATTTAAAGTGTGCACACAACAAGGGGACCAAAAGATATGCCTATACTCCTTCTCAATTTCCTTCCCAGCCGCTTTGCAATTAGCCGCGTTATCGGTTACAACTTGCAAGACATTGCTTGGACCAATCTTCTCAATGGCTCCACGAAGAAATTTTGAAATTGCTACTCCTGTTTTTTCCACCCCTAGATAGTCTTCCGCATACATAAACATTGCACCACGCGAATTGACAGCAAGAACATTGATTAGGGGATTATGTTTAATATTAGACCACCCATCCGAGACGACTGAGACTCCTTGTGTGTACCAAGTGTCTTTAAATGGTGTTAGCTCCTTCTCAACATCGTGCACACATTCATCAAGCATTGTAGTTCTTAATTTTTCAGAAGAGGGGGGTTTGTATCCGGCTGGTGCTTGCTGGATTGCACTAACCATTTCAAGAAACTGTGGGTTACGTAATACATTGAATGGAATCCCGTTTGCACATAATCCTCGAGTGATCTTCATATCCACTGCGTTTCTCTCCAACATGCCAAAAGCTTCTTCAATCCGATTCTTTGAAGATGCATTTTTGGAGAGAACCGAATTCTTCAACCTTTTTGAAACTCCACAATTTTCTGCTTCTCTTACCTTCTTCAAAAGCTGCTCACACTTTTGTCTATTGCTCGTCATGACTGAACATCTTCCTATCCCAGCCTTTTTGCCCGGACCAGGCCCAAAAAAATGGATATGTATCCTAGTGTATGTGCTGGTATATTCGCCATTACAGTGATTACAACTCCACCTTTTGGAACCTCCAGCATTCTTGCTGTTACCTGTAATAACAGAAGAACATAACAGATTCAGAACACATTAAGAATATGCAAGATATAAAACAAGACCACACACACACAGATTATATGTATAAACTATAAAACATCCATAATTCCATATTCTAAACAGATTATATGTATAAAACAGATTACATACCAGCACCAATGATAGTAACTTCTTCGAGTAGTGGTTTGCTATTATCTTTCTCTATAACTTTATCAGTTGGTTCAGTTTCATCTTCACTTGCTTGTTGTGTAACATCATCATCGAAATCAGCATAACCCGGTGTGTTGCTGACTATGGTGTCACTATCATCTTGAGTATTACGTTTTTGGCCAAAAGCCATTGAAGATAATTGATAGTGAATGGAAGAATTGTAGTAGAAGATGATTGATAGTGTATGTGCTGGTGAGTATATATAGAAGAAAGAATTGTAGAAGATGATTGATACCGATGTAAATTTTGATTTTGTAAATAAGTTAATTTTGTATAGAGATTTGTAAATTTTTATTTAATGATGGAATATCAGTCAATTTTTTATAGAGATTGTAATTTTGTATTTAATTTTGTATTTAATTTTGTATTTCGATGTACCATTGTACCAAGCTAGATAATTCGTTCACATCTCTGATTTGGTACGCTTAAACATTGCTTTTGGACCGCTGAACCATTGATTTTTGGACCGTCGAACCATAGCTTTTTGGTACGCTGAACCAACAGCGTTTGGAACGCTGGTGTACCGCGTTTCGGTTCACCCCGTACCAATTCGTGGTACTCTCCCTCTTGAGCGAATTATGTGACTATGGTTATCACAATCTTGAATATGTCTTAAACGAATTACTTTTAAAATCATATGTTGTAGAAAGTCATCTTAGGGTTTTGGCATAAACCTCAAGTAAAACTTTGTGTATTAATTTCACGAATTGGATATAAAAAGTTTTTATGAAAACTTGTGTTGCAAAGATGAGTGCATGCATCTTTGTACATAATTTTGATTGACATATCAAAAATTAATACCCTTAATAATTTAAGTTACGTGCCATCTATCTATAAGAAACACTTGGAATTTTAATTTAGTAAACGTGAGACCTAGGCTAAATTACTATAACAAGGTAAAATTCTTTTAACGCGTGAGACCATAATTGTAATTTTACAGTTTCTAAGGTAGACGACTTAATTAAGTTGTGCGTGAGACCTAGAACTTAAGGCATGAGATGGGATGAAACATGCTTACAAGGCAAATTGATGAATCAATTTGATGTAAATCCCATAATGATCTAGGAATTGGAAATCTTGTTTGCCAATTATTGTTCGACAGATTACTATCTTTTGCACTTTCACCACTAGCAGATCAACTGATGTGGTGAAACTATGTAAAGTTAGATCCTAGATTTTCAAGAAAATTTGTCGGTTATATGAATATAGCCTTGGGTATTATATTTTCTTGGAAATATAAATTATCGAAAATACTAAAATTGAATTTTGTAAATTCTTTAACTGTATTAATGCAACTCAAAAACGTAAACGTAAGTTATTCTTTTAATTGATCTACACCCGCTTGGGTTTTTGGTTAGAGTCAATATTTACAAAAGAATAAATATAGTCTTCTTTCCATTACGAGAAGTGTGAGACTTAAATCCTATTCCTTTTCATGAATGAGAAAGGTATAATAGGACGATTAGAATTGTCTAAATTCTAAATACATAACTCATAGCAAACTTTAATAGTAAGAGTATATGCACCTTATGAGTTATTAAATTAGAAACTAGACTGATTACTGCATAATGGTAAAAGACAAATTAGATTATTTTATCTAGTTGTTTTGATTTGACCATTTAAAGATACTACATACAATTGTTGGAATGGTAGATCTATACAGGAAGAAATTGCATGCCCAGCTTTTTCAAGTTAATAATTTGAAATGTGATGAATCACATTTATGTAGTAGATTACATCCTTTTATAACCTATATAATTGTTTGAATGGGTTTTCTTAAAAGATGTAGGAAAGTAAATAGTACACTATTTCTTTCACTAATTAATGAAACATTTACAATGTTGTCAAATTTAGTGGGAGTATTGTGTTCTTATGAATGAATAAGGGACTATTATTATGTTCTCTAATTCAGTGGGAGTTACAAGACTTATTATCTTGATTGTAACTTAGATTATCTTTTGAATATCTCAAAGTAATTACTTTCCAAATATAGACACTAATATTTTCAAGGATAGTCATGTACGTTTCCTTGATTGATTGAGTAACTCTATATCTACTAGTTATGCTAATGACACAAATCATATTGTTCACATTAACAAACGCGTGCGTGTTGTTTATATGATACATGGTGTTGTACCATGCACAAGTGGGAGAAATCTACATTGTGTGCAAGGTACAACACATAAGAATATGATTCAAAGGATTCTCTTAACTGCAAGTAAGAGATTACAATTCTAATTAGATTAATACATCTAATCTTAGAAACACTTGGTGTTGAAATTTAGTAAACGTGAGACGCAGGCTAAATATTAACAACAAGGTGAATTTCCATGTATGCGTGAGACCAACATGGATAATTTACAGTTTCTAAATTAGACATCTATTAGAACATGTGTCAATAACGATACTACTTCAACTTTAACATTTATGTATTATTAGAATGACATAAATGCATGAAGTAATACTTCAATAATTATGTATTCTTAGAATGACATAAATAAATGAAGTAGTATGTTAACTTGAAAATATTAATGAAACCAAATGATGGTGTTCATGATTACTTTAATTATACATGTTTATACATTATTGTATATTTATAAACATAAAGTCTTCTAAGTATTACAAGACTTATAATTAAGTAAGACGTTAACTTGTTATGGTCTTTTAATTAAGACATATACAAGAAGTCATTGAGTTAATCAATGATTAATAACGTATAGTGAGATTCTAACAAGTTTATGTTTTTATAAGACATAAACATGAAGTGACTTGATTAAAAAGTACTTGTGTTATAAAGCATGCAGTTGGCTTGGAAATACTATTATACCATTAAGTTGACTTAGTTGGTAAATAAGTATGCCAACAGGAATATGGTTATCTTATATATATTGTTAGATCTTCTTACGATATTAATTCTAATTGAAGTATCACATATGGATAGTATGTTCAATTAGAAAGAATCAAACTCTATTGGTATTGTTTGATTAAAGATAACTATGACTTATTTTCTTCTGAAAGTTATCAAGGTTAGAAATTGAGTATAGCTTGAATATACTCAATTAGACTCCTAGAAGATTAATAAGACGTTGTTGTGATGAATCACATTAAGTCTTAAATTGAAGTTCTGAATTTGTTAAGTTACTTATAAGAAGGTTGTTAACAAAAGAATATCAGGAACTATCAATGTGTATTTGTAATGTCCTAAAAGAGAAAATTGGATTGTTGCTCTAATTGCTAAGTAGTTATAGATAATCTCTATATTGCTAAAGGCAAGTGGGAGAATTTTATCTAGAAAAGATAGAATTACAAGATACATAATCTTCTAAAACCACACTAGTTAAAATCATGATGAGGCTTAACATGTAAATGATAAACCTCAAGATGATGGAATTATCATTCATAGATCCACTTGGATATCTCAGATATTTAATTAATATGCTGATGATTATATGATGTTGTATTACCAAAATAATGAATTGGGTGAATTACTCATATTATGAATGTTATAGATGCTATTCATAAAGATATTCAAATTTAGAAAATTTGGTTTATCTTAAATTCTTAATAGTTAGAGAATTATGATGAGTTTATTCAAAGATAATGTAACCCTAGTGGTTTAAATCTTTGTGAAATAATCATATGGACAAAAATTGTACACATATCTTAATGAATATCTTATGACAAGATTATTAATCATACTTAAGCAATTAACTATGATTGAATACTCTTTCTTAAGTACATTAAAGATATAAAGATGATAATTGTCATATTTACATGAATGTGAAATTTGACAATGGAATATCAAAAACTCTTTCTTGAATAATTACTTGAGCGAGGACGATAAGTAATCAAAAAGGAGTTTATGAATTCAAGAAAATCTTTGGAAGTGTACAAAATGCAATAATCCATGAATGGAAAAATGCATGCATCTAGGAGATTATTCTTATGATAAATTATTAAATCTATATTTAGGTTTATAATTAAAATAAGGTAATTTCTAAGTATTCCAGAAAGCTAGTGGGAGTATTATGTTATGATTTACTAAATCATATATGTTGTATAACATATAAGAGTAACATTCCATATAAGTAAAAGGTTAGACTTAATTTGGAACGAAACGTTACTTGAAAGATTTAGGAAATATAACATACAACCTTGAAACAAAAGTTTATTATTAAATAAACAAGTGCGGTAAATAATTTCTAAATAGAATATGATATATTATTTAGGATGACTAAATGGATATACATATTTGTAAAGATCAAACATGAATAAAATCTAAGTTTGACTGAAGGATTTTCATGTGCATTATATTATTGTTGTATCATGCTTAAGTGCTTAAATGATTTGACAATATTTAATATCCAATTAAAAGTTATTATATAACTTGTGTAATAGATATTCTAATGAAAAATGTTTGAAATTAGAATAATGATCCTCAAAATGGAATAGCTCCTAAACATTACACAATGGATATTAAGTTTACGGAAATTTTAAGAGCATATTGTGATTATATACAATGATGCTGGATTAATTGAGATGACACTCAATAACTAGTCATGGTAGGATTTTATCCTGGTTAATGGCCATGTAAACTAGTTGTGCTCAACTAAGAGCATAGTTGCATTATACATTAAAGAATTAGAATACTTTAAACTTTAAAAGGTTTGGAAGTTTGATTATCATAAATTAGTGATTGAGGATGTCACACCATTTATGAATATTATGTGGCTATATCAAGAAAGTTGGATGAACACATACAAGAATTTTACTTATTGAATTCTTGAATTAAGTATTCTCAAAATTCGGATAGATCAAAGTTAGTTGAAATAATGCCTTGTCAACAAGAATGATTGTCATTGCTTGAGGCATAATTGTCTTCAAGTCATTACTTGAGACAAGATTCATTAACTAGAATTATCATGCATTGATCTATTTTGGTATTTGGATAAGGGACGTTAAGCAATTATTATTTATAATGAATTAAAGTACTTAGTACGTTTGTTTTCATTAATAATAAATTGTGTCCTATATTTGCATGTTTAAATCCGTGAATAACTTATGTTGTTCTAAATTGTCCATTGTCGATTAATGATATGGGAATATCATTAAACTAAGATAAATCTGAGTATTGGTTAAGAATATACTTGAAAGTATATTGATGCGTTGACATACCAATTTCACATGATATTTGATGAATTGAATATTGGACTTATCCCAATAATATGATTTAATATTTAAATGTGAGAATCATATTTAAAGTTATCCTCAGACTTGAGATACCAGATAAGTGTCATGGATGTAGTGCATTTTTGTGAAGCAATCTACCGCTCACCGTAACAGGGAGTCATAAGGGTTGTTTTCAGAAGTGTTGCAAAGTTCATGGGTTATTCTTGTAGTCAAGAGAGAATTTGTTCCTTCTGATTTGTTCAGAAGTTTAATACTGCTGGGCCCCTCGTAGGGTTGACAAAATGTTTGCGTGGCCACGCCCAAAGTCTATCTGGAATACGTTCAGATGTTTTGGTAATTTTGTTAAATCATAGAGAGACGAGAAACAGAAATTTAATAAAGAATCTCACATCTTTATTAATGTGGTATTAGAAACAAAAGGATAATTATAATGATGAATCATTAAAGGTTTTTTTCAGAAAACCTAGCTCGGATTGAACTAGGGGCATTGGAGTGTTGCAAGACGCTAACCGATGTCATTTTACTATTAATAGATATCCAAGTGGGAGCTGTTAAATATATGGATAAATATTAATATGTAAATGTCTAGTATCGAACCCGAGACCTCGGGATTGCACACTTTACAAACAAGAATAATGAATAATAAATATATATATGTTAAATGTATCGAATATATATATTTATAACACTTAATGGACTAAACGGTCGTTAGTTATTAACCGTATGGACTAACTATCGTTAAATAAGAAAGATAAGGACTAGAGTGAAACTTGGGTGTCAAGAAGGATCTAGAATCCCCTTGTGGGATGATAGGCCGGTCGAACAAGGGTGGGTCAAGCCCAACCCATGTTTGCTTGGTCACCAAGAAATCCTCTAGTATATATACAAGGCCAAGGGTTAGACTTTCACAATCTTGTGTGCACACACTCTAACCCTAAAACTTTGTTTCTTTCTTTTGTTTTCCTTGGCCGATCGGTTCATCCCTCCCCTAAGGGTTTGGATCGATTTTTCCAAGCAATAATATTAAGTGTTTTGTTTACTTGCAACAAACCTTTATTCGTTGGTAGTTTGTGTGTACAAGAACGAGGTAATTACTTACTTTAGTAATTATCAAGGGATCGATTAACAAAACGGTAAGGGGTTAATCATTGATCCATATAAACCCTAATTAGGGTTCTTCATATTGTTAAAGACAATTGCTTTTGATTCTTGTTCGGGCTAGAATCACCACGGTACGTTCTTATTTATGTTTTAGTTAATATTTATGTGATATACTTGATCCTACGCTTCCGCATACGTGTGCACTTTGATTTATATGATTGTCATGGTAATTGAATTCTAACAGTTTTGATGTCAGACACAAGGGTGATATTATTATGTGATTACTAGCTCTATGTTTTTGCATATTATGTAGGGCTAATTGAATATCTTGTTTTGTACGCATGGATGATTAACTAGTCGGATCGAACTAATGGTTTAGTCACTTACTGTCTTCTCTTAACCATGTCCAGAAAAGTTGTCAATGTTTGGTTTTGGAGGTGTTACATGTATGAGAAGTTGAGAACCATAGTTTTGAAAGGTTGTTACCGTAAGTGTCTATAATTACAAACGACTATCACGGTATGCAACTTGATCATTGGTTGTGGTTGATTGTCTCTAGTTATATCAATGGTCGTGTGAACCATGTAAATTACTTTTGTGGGCGATATGTGTTTGTTTGCATCTACTACTAGTCACTGGTTTAAATTGAACAACAAATTCTGAATCAAGATTAACACCAAGTAAAATCGGGTCACTACCAACTTATGTAACAACTAAAGTTAGTTTATGTATACATTAATCAGGTTGATGAGATTTTAAGAGCTCATCAGCAATAGGCGAAAGCTCATATTGCCAAAGTTATAAGCCAACTACGAGCTGGTGACAACTTTTGATAACTGCCTTTTATGCTACTCACCCCACCCCTTCCTATTTTAAACAACTTGATATATATTTTGAATTTATCTAACTACAAATTAAATGCTTATTTCAAATATGCTATACTTGTGTACTAGCATTAGTTATATTTCATATGGTGTTTTGCTTTTTTTAGCTATTTTCAAGTCATTAATAACAAAGTAAACCTTAAGTTACTGATGTGAGTCACTAGTTCCCTGAGCTTAGCTTAGCTGGTTCTCGAATTTGAACGAGAATTGTACTCACCATGGTTGAAAAAGATTTCCATTGAGGAGCTTCAACTTTTTGATGAAATGCTACATTGTAACCAAGTTGTCGTCTTGGTACTATGTAACGTATATATCAATACTAGAAAACTTTCCTTGAACAACATAACAAACGTTTGAGTTCCCATATACGAGTTTTTTTACAACATCTTCTAAAGATATCATCAAGTATCTAGCTTTTTTTTAAAAGCTCATTCGTGTAGTCGTCTTCACTAACACAATTCGCAAACAATTAACCAATTTATGTCCGTAGTTTAAGTTTTTAGTTTGTATTGTCAAAAACTGCCCATTTATTTGTTAGTCAAATGGTCAAAGTCACTTTACTAAGAAGAATTATACATTTTTTTCTGAGTAAATTGCATAAATTGTCCCTAAACTTTGGCAAGATTGCATGTTTCGTCCCAACCATTACGAAAGTGCAGAAATCGTCCCTGTGGAAAACCTTTGAGCAAATTTTCGTCCCTAAATTTTGGCAAGATTGCATATTTCATCCCAACCAAATTGCATGTTTCGTCCCAATCAGGGACGAAAATTTACTCAAAGGTTTTCCACAGGGACGATTTCTGCACTTTCGAAATGGTTGGGACGAAACTTGCAATCTGGCCAAAGTTTAGGGACGATTTATGCAATTTACTCTTTTTTTCTATTTGTAATTGAGAGCCTTGTTCATTTGGATATGGATTTGGAGATGTGGATTTGTACTTTATAGTATTCGAATTTATTGTCC
Source organism: Artemisia argyi (assembly GCA_030686995.1). NCBI lineage: Eukaryota > Viridiplantae > Streptophyta > Magnoliopsida > Asterales > Asteraceae > Artemisia > Artemisia argyi. The sequence continues at coordinate 232,505,495 of CM060676.1, read as the reverse complement.
TCAACAACCGATGACAAAAAGCACATCCGATAGTTATATCACTTTCATATGGGTTATATTATTAAGAAATTTATGATATGACAATATGGGGTTTTGGTCATAATGTACAAACTGCGATATACACCGTATAAAACCCGTAATGCACAGGGCCACAAGAAAATCCACCTCCCCCTATTGGAGGATCCGTACAAACTCCCCTCTTTCAACTACACAGTCATCTCCTCCATAGTTATTGACCAAGTCCTCAACTACCTCATAAAAATATCAAATCTCATCTATTATGTCTTTATGTGAGGCATTTTGACCCTTGAATCACATCACATGGATTGCCAACATGTCAACTTTATTGGGTAAGATGGAATCAACTTTACCTCAACCAAAATAATGAGAGGAAGTTGATGTGGCGTCGATGTCGCAATACCTGAAAAAGAGCTTCCCCTTGTGTAAAATCATCAACGAGGAGTAGTAAATTTGATAGATTTTGGTTGTGTTTGGGAGAGGGCTTATGGGAACTTAAACTTCTAAAATAAGCCAGCTTATAGAATTAGTCTTATTTGTCTCACGAGCGGAGGCTTTCATAAGCCATAAGCCTCCATAAGCCCTAATTCCCAAATAGCTTTATAAAATTATAAACTCTATCTATCCCAGCCCGTTTCACCAAACATACCCAAAACTTTCAACTTAAAGAGTCAAAAAGTAAACGACACCCCAAACTAGAGGCCCAAAATGTAAAAATACATAATAAACACCATATGTGCCTCCTTTTAATGTTTTATCTTTTCTTTCCATGCTACAATTAAAATAGTATTGATTCAAATGTGTTTTCAAGTTTTAGGAATGCATGTATGTGAATATAATTCTTTTGATCCCTCTATTAGTATTACATTCAATGATGCTGACTTATTCTTGTATAATGTACAATAGGATATACAAGTGACTTTGAGGGAAGAAATTAAGAGTGCATGCGAGTACCGTCCATTTGAGAAGTGTGATTACATAGCTCGTATATCTAATGAAATCTGCTGCAAGAAAGTAGAATATGTTCTTGAGAAATTGGATGGAATGAAAGAAACGATTGACGAGTATCATCAAGCCACTTAAACAATTGGTTGGTATATTGTAAGATACATGCTCTATCTGTTTTGACCATTTAACCTGTTCTTTTGTACATCCTGAAAGGGGGTTAAAAAAAATTTAATCTTTGTATTTTGGTCATTGTCACAAACAAACCATTGCTCTTTCTAGAAATGCAAAAAGACAAGCCTTTTTCTACAAACATGGGTCATTTTCTGCAAACTATGTTAAGTATGATGGTTTCTTGCTAGTGTACTGTGAATCCAAAATCGCTAGTGTATGACCTTTTCGGCAGTTTTCACATCAGAATGTCTTTTTTTGTCGCAAGAAGCCGTTAAGTTAAATATGAATTTTCATGAAGCTAATTGATCATTTGTGCCTTTACCCCCCAAATAAGAATGAAAATTTGACTGATGTTTTGTGGTGTATAAATCAGTATCACAAATTTTACTATAGCGTTCCAGTTGGGGTATTATGTGCTGCAGATACTTTTGTTGAGTTTCGGCTACATGTTATTTCTGTTGCTGACTGGTGGTATGGTGATGTCAGATGTGTCTTTTACAGCTTTGCAAAATCTAGAGGGTTTGGAAATTGGAACTCTGAAGCCAACGCATTACTGGATTTCATATAAATTTCGAACTTATAAAGTAACGGATCTAATTTGTGTACTTAAGAGAGCTCGTTAGTTATGAAATGGAATAGTCTTATATTTTATATTAATCGCAAAGTGCTAATGTGTTAGTTTCTTGTATGAACAAGGTTCTGACTTGTATGATGTACTTGTAGCTTGTAATTTATCTACCTGCTATAGCTGTAAATGTGTTTGTTGGTTCTTATGTGTATGATGTTAAAACGTAATAGTATAATGATTGATTTCATTAGTCTAATATTGTTATGATCATATGTTCAATACCAGTATTTCTTTCGAAATAAAAATATAGATGCTCAAGTTCACCCAATGGACCTTCCCAAACTAGATTCCCCGCTAGCGAGAGTGGCTTAGTAAGATAAAGGAGCGCAAACAAGGGTTGTTTGAAAATGAATAGATAAGCTTACGCACTAATTATTTTCTATAAACATTATGTTCAAGTTCAACGACTTTGTCAAATATGTCTAAACATAGAAGCTTAAGTTCTAGTACCAAAAATCTAAAACTTAAACATGTTAATTTAATCTTTATCTCTACAATATATATGAAGTGAGAATAATTTTTTTTAGCTTAAAAAATGTAAAATTTAATTATCAATATACCCATGATTAAAAACTAGTAGGGTACATGCGTATTATAGCGGCGAGTACCTTAAAATAAATGTTAACGGCGTTAAAAGTTAAAGTGATGGATAGGAGTTGTACGCTTGAGTTATGTTTATGTAATTGTCTTTTAAGTACCGGGTCTTTGTCCTGTTTCTATTTTACGGCTAATTCAAGTGTTTTACGTTGTAGTGCAAGTTCCTCTCGTTCCAAAAAAAATTGTAGTTGCAACAAAATGCGTCCGTTGGTGGAATGACCAGCCCAACAAGCACAAAACAAAAATCAAATTCCAATAAGGGTTTTTTTAATTTGTGCCCTAAGGGCATAAGTTAAGCACACCAAAAGTACACAATGACCCACGAAAAAGTACACAGGGATTCACATAAAAGTACAGACAGGTGTACTTCTATGTGGGTCCCTGTGTACTTTTGGTGTTCTTAACTTGTGCCCCTAGAGCACAAGTTAGAAAAACCCTTATACTAATGTCTTAACTAAATTTATTGTTATTTGTAACTTAATTGTTAGAAAAAAGTGTGGTCGCATAACATCAAATTGCCAGAAAATATAGTCTCAGGGTACCCGCCGCCGCATCGCACGGGTACCCTGGTAGTAACATTTACGGATGGACCGAATTCCAAAGACAATAAAATAAAAAAAAGTCCATAACCGGGTTCTTAAAAAAATAATAAATAAAATAAATAAATAAAATAAATTACTGGAAAAAAAGTCTCTCGATAACGAGCAAAACAAGTCTCTAGCGGTTTATTTGATAAAAAAAAATTTCTAGCGGTTTATTTGATAAAAAAAAAAAATTACTGGAAAAAAGGTCTCTCGATAACGAGCAAAACAAGTCCAATATTGATATATTTTTTACGTACGCACGGTTTTATATAAAATGTTGAAGTTTAATATGTATATATATAGTTTATAAATAAAAGTACTTTCAAAATGCACTTTTAACCTATCAAATAACTTTAAAAATTATCCTAAAATTTTTCCAAACTATATGGGCCAAAAACGTACAACTCAATAAAAGTTTATATACGGTATAATTATTTTGTTTATATAGCAAAGTTTATTTACCAAATATCTAATAATTTACACAGCTAAAAACGACTTCGCAATACCCAAAAAATAAATAAATAAGTAATATACTTTTGACATACGTGCGTTTTTTTTTAAACAAAAATGAGATTTAGCATATATTTCTTTTACGAAAAAACATTGATATTTAGCAATTTTTTAATAACAAACATATAATCGAGCATGCCGCATATTACGAACTAAACGAGCTCGAAAGTTTAATCAAAAGAGTTTGTGAAATTTGGTACAAAACCCGGCTGCAACGCAGCGGGCGCCTTCTATTTATTCATTCTATAACTTAGCCATTTTACAAGTTGATGCGCTGACATGTTTCGTTATGTAATTGGACGATCTCATAAAAACTAGAGTATCTTTTTGCATGAATTTTGAAAGTTGAGTATCATTTTTGGTAATTTTAATAGTGCGTTACATTAATTGAGAATTTGCCTAAAGTGTGTTACCCTTTTATGCAAAAAAACTCTAATGAGATATTGTAGAAAAATATAAAATATGGTAGAAACTTTCATAAACTTTTAAATGTTACATGTAATGCTCTAAAGTATTTCAAAGAGAAAATTCACAATATAAATAGATTCTTTATAGGGATTATATGTATCAAGTTTTAGATGTAATTTCGATGGTTCATCCCCCTTCCTACGGGTTTCGCCACCCCCTAAAGTTCCAAGTGTTAACATTACAAGTGTTAATGCTAAGTAACATCATTTAGTAGTTATGAAGTTGTATTCTTTTATACATTATTTACTAAAGTATAAATAACCAATTTAAATGCTAATAAATGTATAAAGTCTTTGTACCATCTCTTATACGGAGAATAATAAGGGAAAGGAAAAAAATAGAAATTTATCGCATCAATTAATAGGAGAGCTTAATTTCAAAATCGATGTCTCCTATTAGCCAATTAAAAAGTCAATAATGAGTTTTTTTTTTACGACACTGCTTAATTTTTCGTCCAGTTAAAAAATTGCATTAAAATACATGTGTCAAAACTGTAAAGAAAAAAGTAATATATATATATATATATATATATATATATATATATATATATATATATATATATATATATATATATATATATATATATATATATATATATATTGAAACTTTAGTGGTTATGTTTAAAGTATTAATAAAATCAATTTTATAATTTGATGTAGAAAATAACCTATAAATAATTTGTCTAAACTAACAATAAAGAAATTTAAAAATGGAAAGAGAATCATCACTACCGACTCATCAAAATCTTTAACAAAAATCTATCCAAGTCTTTTTTAAAGGGTCAACGATTTAAATAAACCAAGAGATTTTTTTTTTATTCAACCGCATAGACCATTTTTTATATTTGGAAAAAAAATTCCAAAGACCGCACTTTTACATGACTTTTTTTAAACGAATCCACTATAATCCTGACATGCGTCCAATTTTTCTACTGTTTCCATTACTATTTGCATCAGAAAATATTTTTACCAGACTCAAAAACTTTTTTCCTCCACTTGCGCGCCTTTTTTAACCACACATTAACTAGGGTTACCTCCCTCAAACACACACCTCCTCATCAGAAACACAGTAGATCTATAATTCAGTCAAAAGGTAACTGTTATCCAGATCACAAGAGACATGAGATCACGCTAAAATGTGACAAATGTGGGATTGGCTTCTGCGCTAGAGCTCTTAAAACAAGATTTCCTTTTCTTAAAGACATCAAGATCGGCTGCTGGGCATACCCTCGTTGCACCGGTGCGTGCGATTGCACCGGTGTTGTGGAATACGTAGGAAGAAACGAAGAGCCACGTGGCAAGGAGGCCGGACAATTATTCTTTCAACTCATTGAAATGGTAAAACTCTCTTCTAGTACCAAAAAAAATAAAAAAAAAATAAAAAATAAAAATATAAAAAAAAAAACCCTGGTATTGGGTTTAAATCTAGTAACATCGTAAGAACGTACGATATGGGTCCTGACCAAAGCATGTGAAATGATTCTGGGAGTGAGTAACACAAAATAATAGAGTAACTCTCAAGTCAACAGATAAAATGTTCCAGGGTAACACCATGTATGAACTTTTAAACCCTTTTGTCTATCTTCTAGTACACTAACATGTACATAGAGTTGGAGCTACGTGTGATAGAGCTAACACATGAAAGAGTTGGAGCTACGTGTGAAAAAGCTAACACATGAAAGGAATCAATACATAGATGAGCTAGTAATTGAGAGGAATAAATACAATGTTTACAAAACGGAATTTCTTTCCACAGTTGCTAAAATTAACGGAGATTATGCTGCTTTAGAGGTTAGTGATTAATTGATTACTTATTCTTGCATGTAATAATATGTTTCTGATATCTCATTGTATCATTTTGTTGTTTCTATTGTATCATTGCTCTTTGTTGGAACGTAAGCTGGCTGAAGTAAGAGAAAAAAGAGACGTGCATGATTAGTTTTCTAGTGGTGTATATAAGTTCTATATCATGATTATATATATATATATATATATATATATATATATATATATATATATATATATATATATATATATATATATATATATATATATATATATATATATATATATATATAATAAAATGGTATATTACTACCAAAAAGTTTGTAAATAAAGGATTTTTTTTAATTATAGTTGTCATGTATTCTACAAAAGGTGTAGATTGGTGGGAACCTTGATCCCGGGTGCCTTTTTTTTGTCATCAGTCATTATTCTCAGGCAGCGGTGCCAAAAACTTGATGCGTGGGTTGCGACTACGCACTAGGTTTTACCTCTCGAGGGGTCTCGAGAAGCTTGCAATCCTACCAGGCAGTGTACCTGACCGATGTAGTATAGTGAGTTGGTAAGTACAGGGGATTGATCGTTCTCCATAGGGAATAGTGTTCGTTAGGATTGAAAACTACTCTAATTAGGCCTAAGGGTGAGGGATGATTCTTTTTGTATTTTTATAATTTTTTTAGGAAAGCAAGTAAAAATCTCGGGTATTGGAAGAGTGGGCGGCATTAGTTGCTAGTCAACTAACCCAAATAACTACTAATGCAAATAAAATAAAATAACAAGAAAATGAAAAGGGTTGTGAAAGCAAGTAAAAATCTCGGGAATTGGAAGAGTAGGCGGAATTAGTTGCTAGTCAACTAACCCAAATAACTACTAATGCAAATAAAATAAAATAATAAAAAATGAAAAGGGTTGTCAAACTTATATGGGGAAAAGTGTGTTTACTTAGGTTTCATTACTCCCTAGCTATCCATTACAGGTTAATTAGCGTGTTACAATTATGTGGATGACGGGTTGTATTCCTTAATACCAGTCGTGGGGCTGTTTACGTCCTTCCCCAAATCTATAAGATCCTACATCATTATATGGCGACACGTTTAGTATCCAAACCACGAAATCACTAGAATTCACCTATGCATTAAACACAACCAAATAATCGTAGTACACATCCGATTCATGTTTCTTAATACGTTCAAGCAAGTTACCGTATAGGAGATTAGCCAGTTTTCTTAAGCCTAACATTGAAATCACCTACCCAACACAATCAATAAGGTGCATTTCGAGCTGAATTACGTGAAAGCGTGAAGAAAGAGTGTTTTGAGGCTACTGGACACCGGAATAATGGAAAAATGGAGATAGAAAATGATGGGGATGATGATGACACCTTCTCTGACAAGCAATACGGTTACCCGAAAGCCGAATCAAATAAATGGGTTTCTTGTATTCGAGTTCTTGACCCAAAGTCAACAGAGACCACATGTCTTTTGGAGCTTCAAGACAACGAGGCGGCTTTCAGCATATGCACTGTGAACTTTCATGATAAGGAGTATGGAACTCTTTTGGCAGTGGGTACAGCAAAAGATCTTCAGTTTTGGCCTAAAAGATCATTGACAGCTGGACACATTCATATTTATCGGTTTGTACAAGATGGAAGATCGCTTGAACTTCTGCATAAAACCCAAGTCGATGGTGTTCCTCTTGCATTATGCCAATTCCATGGAAGATTGCTTGTGGGGATCGAATCAAGTCTTCGGCTCAATGATATGGGGAAAAGAAGGCTGCTTAGAAAGTGCGAGAATAAATTGTTCCCTAATACAATCAGCTCCATTCACAAGTGCCGTGATCGAATTTATGTAGGAGATGTTCAAGAGGTTAGATTATTCATACATTCAAATTTTAATTATGTATATATTCTATAGGTGACATGTTGGGTGTGTTGAGTAAAGGGTGGGTCAAAATAGTCATCTTTAATATGGGTCGAAATAGGATGGGTTGGGATGTCCTGCACTCCTGCATGTTGGTGGTTATTAGCCCAGAACAGGGTGAAGATAATCAATAGCCTAACTACGTACCAATTAAGGTTACCGGATATCACTTGGAATCGTGTTATCACTTTCCAAAGTAAACTGTTCGACCCTAATGCCTGGGTATCACGAATATCTACTTGGGATAAGTCCAAATGTATGTTAGTGATTTTGGCACAAATCAATAACCTTGCGTGTTTAAGTGTTATATGTTTTCTGTATCTCTCTCATGCATGATTTGATCTTCCTATATAGGCAAGATTACTCAACCCTAGTCAATGGAATTAAGAGTGATTAACGGCCCATTAATACCACTTAATTTGCCTCCATAATAATAGGTATTATTGGTTACACGACCAATTAAACGTGGTCATTAATACAGTTATAAATGCCATTTGAATAGGTCAAAGCAGTTAAAAACCAAGTTTGAATTCTGCCCAGTGGTTCGTTATACTCACTAATGAGTTAGTCCCTGAGGACATCAACTCCCTGATGAGATCCTTCAGCCTGAGCTGAACTCGTCAACCTGATGAATACCATTCAGTCCAGAGTATCACTCCCTGAAAGAGTGAACTCACTAAACTTCATCAGACACCGAGTAACACTTCACCACTATATGAGTCAGGGTGTTTAGGGACCTGATGGGTGTACACTCCGTACCTCCTGACCCATTGCCAGGTTTGAACTGAACCCTCAAGTGCACTAAATTTTCCAACAATCCTCCCCAAATTTAGTTCACTTCCTTTGCATGAAAATTAATCATTAAACAAAACATATGCATAAATGAAAATATCCTGAGGATTGAATTTCCATCTTAGTACATTACACGTTCAAATATTCGAGAATCAGGGTGTTCTAAGAATTGAACCCTTCAACCTATTTGAATACCTGAAGATAAAATACACATACATTTTCAAACACTGAAATACTCTTGACACTATACAAGCCATGTGTCCATATCCAATTCATAAATGTTGTAAAAGCTAAAAGTCCATAACTTCCTGAAGCAGCAAAACTTCAACATTCACATAGGTGGTTCCTCTTTATTCATGCTCCTGCCAAGCACTTTTTCAAAGAAAATTAACCATTAAGAAGTAATGACTTCATCCTCCTTTTCCAGCAGATCCTGAGCACAACCTTGGGATGTAATATAAAACATGTGCTCCAGTACACTGAATGTTCAGCTTTCCACATTGAACTCAGCTCCCAAGTTTCCTCAGGAGGGAGTTGGGTAGGGGTGTTATCGGGTCGGGTTGTCGGGTTATCGGGTTGGTCGGGTCGGGTTGTTTCGGGTTTGGGTGTTCCAAATATTGACCCTAACCCGACCCTATAAGAAATCGGGTTATCAGGTTTCGGGTCAAAACGGGTCGGGTTGAATCGGGTTGGGTTGTCGGGTTGTTATCGGGTTGTGTAAAGATATAAGACTTTAAAGGCTGTTAATAGCAGCTGATATAGGTTTCAGTTTAGCCTCCAAATTGACCCTCTTTAGATACGAATTGGTCGAATGTAAGTTTCAGATTATGTACTGAGCAGTAGCCTTAGAAAAACAAAACAAAACAAAACATATGACATTAAATTGCATTATGCTACTGAACATTAACAAAACATATGACAAAACAAAACAAAACATCAACATATTACCATTAAATTGCAGTAGAGTGTAGTAGGCTTAGAAACAAAATATTGCCATTAAAGAATTAACCTTTTAAGTGTGATGTGGTCAGCGATTCAAAGATGATGTATTGAAAAATGAGTATCAAAAGTTTGATCAGTGAATGGTAAGTTTGAGTCGAATACGTAGCGCAATTGAGGGTTTCAATAAAAGTAGTTGTATATATATATATATATATTTTTTTTTTCTTAACTGTACTACATCTCATATGTGCTACATCAAGTAGGGTGTCAAGTGTTATTGGACTTAAATAAAAATGAAAACAAGGAAGGCTTATACATTTATCGGGTTATCAGGTTGAACCCGAACCCGATAAAGTATGAAAAATATAACCCTAACCCGACCCTATAAGGTTATCGGGTTAGTCGGGTTGACCCGATAGACCCGATAAGCCGAGTTGAACCCGAATGAACCCGACCCTATAAGGCTTTATCGGGTTCGGGTCGGGTCGACCCTTTTGACACCCCTAGAGTTGGGTGTCTTAGCATTCAGTGACTAAGTTGGACTTAAACCCATCCCTTTAGCAGACTTTATAACCAAGTCTCTAGCCAAACCCTTCGTCAAGTGATCAGCTAAATTTTGTTGAGATCTAACAAACTCTATAGATACCACCCCATTCATGATAAGCTCGCGAATCATGTTATGCCTGACACCTAAGTGTCTAGACTTCCCATTGTACATCTGGCTATAAGCCTTTGCCAATGTAGCTGCACTATCACAACGGATAGAAATAGGTGCTATAGGTTTAGGCCATAATGGAATCTCAAGGAGCAAGTTTTTGAACCATTCAGCTTCTTTACCAGCAGTTGCTAAAGCCACAAATTCATATTCCATTGTTGAAATGGTGATACAAGTTTGCTTCTTGGATGCCCAAGAAATTGCACATCCACCAAGTAGGAATACCCAGCCACTGGTAGACGAAATGTCTTCAGTGTTACTGATCCAACTTGCATCAGTGTATCCTTCCAACACCGAAGGATAACCAGTATATGAGAGACTATAATCCATAGTTCTCTTTAAATACTTCAGTACCCTCTGAATTGCTTGCCAGTGCTGAGTACTAGGATTACTAGTATACCTGCTCAGTTTACCCACAGCAAAAGCAATATCAGGCCTTGTACAAGTCATGGCATACATCAGGCAGCCAATCACCCTAGAATACTCAAGTTGAGATACAGCTTTGCCAGTATTAGGCATAAGCTTCTCAGTGGTATCCATAGGAGTACTCACTGGAGTACAATCAAAGTATTTAAATTTCTTCAGTACCTTCTCAATATAATGAGACTGAGAAATTGATATACCATTACTTTCATGTTTGATCCTTATACCAAGGATAACATCTGCCTCCCCCATATTCTTCATTGAGAACCTTGATGACAAAAATTCCTTTGTCAAGTCAACCTGATTTTGGTCAGTGCCAAAGATCAGCATGTCATCAACATATAGACAAATGATGACTCCTTTACCAGATTCATCAAATTTGCTATATACACATTTGTCAGCCTGGTTAAGAACATAACCATTAGACAAAACCACTTCATCAAATTTTTGATGCCATTGCTTAGGTGCCTGTTTCAGTCCATATAAAGACTTAATCAGTTTGCACACCTTGTTTTCATTGCCAGGCAAGATGAAGCCCTGAGGTTGGTTCATATAAACCTCCTCATCCAATTCACCATTCAAGAAAGCTGTCTTCACATCCATCTGATGAATAATCAGATTGTGAATTGATGCCAAAGCAATCAGCAGCCTGATGGTACTGATACGTGCCACAGGGGCATAAGTGTCAAAGTAGTCTATCCCTGACTTTTGTTTAAAACCCTGAATGACTAGTCTTGCCTTGAACTTTTCAATAGTTCCATCTACCTTTATTTTCCTTTTGAAAATCCATTTGCAACCAAGAGGTTTGCAACCTGGTGGTAGACCGACCAACACCCAAGTGTTGTTGCCCATGATGGAGTCAATCTCGACATTTATTGCCTCTTTCCAGAAAGCAACATCCTGGGACTTCATTGCTTTTTCAAATGTTTTAGGATCATCCTCAACAATGAAGCAATAGGAATATTGGTCAGAGACCTCATTTCTTGTACCTTCAATTAAGTATAATTGAAACTCAGGTCCAAATGACGATGGAGTCCTGAACCTTTTGCTCTTCCTGAGCTCATGTTCAGGTTGTTGAACCACAACCTCATCAGGGGCCTGAAATGATAATTCATCAGGGACCTCTGATACACCAACGTCATCGGTTCCATTTGGAATCCTTTGACTTGGTCTAGGGACTGATGAGAATCTATTCTCATCAAAGAGTGCATCCCTTGATTCAATTATTGAGTTAATTGAAACATATTCATTTGGTTCAATAACATAGAACATGTATGCCTTGGAATGCTCAACATATCCAACAAAGATGCATTCAATGCCTCTTTCACCCAAAGTTTTCAGTTTTTGGATCAGGGAGTCTGACGACAGCCCTACAACCCCAGACCCTGAGATAATTCAGGTTGGGTTTCTTTTTAGTCCAGAGTTCATAAGGGGTAACCTTGTTCCTTTTGTTGAGAACCTATTTAATAAATAGCAAGCTGTTAACATAGCTTCACCCCAGAACCCTTGACTCAGTCCTGAATATGAAAACATGGAATTAACCATCTCCTTCAGTACCCTATTTTTCCTTTCAGAGATACTATTTTGTTGAGGAGTATAGGGAGCAGTCGTTTCATGGATTATACCAACATACTGAAAATACAGAGTATCCATGTACTCACCTCCCCTATCAGTCCTGAATATTTTGATCAGGGACCCAAGTTGTAATTCAACTTCAATTTTAAACACTTTGAATTTATCTAATACTTCATCCTTGGTATGTAACAGATAGACATAACAAAACCTAGAAGCATCATCAATAAATGTCACAAAGTACTTCTTGTTCCCCAAAGAGGGAGTGACATGTAAATCACACAGGTCACTGTGTATTAGCTCCAAGAGCTCAGTCTCACGTTTAACATCCTGAAAAGGTTTCTTAGTTATTTTGGTCAACATGCAAGTATTACACTTTTCAGTATCCATGTCAAATGCTGGGATTAACCCATCCTTAGACATATCTTGCATCATTTTATAGTGTACATGGCCAAGTCTAGCATGCCACAGGGTGGAGTTGTTCAGTTTAGAGGTTGACAAAAAGGCTGAATTAACAATGTCAGTGACAACATTAAGCCTGAACATTTAATTACACAAATATCCAAAACCAATAAACACACCATGTTTAGACAAAATAAATTTATCAGATTCAATAACTTGTTTATATCCATGATTATTCAAAACACTACTTGAAACCAAGTTTTTCCTTATATCAGGAACATGAATAACATTAAACAAAGTTACAATCTTTCCAGAACTAAAACTAAGATCTACACAACCACGACCATGCACCAAGGCTGTTGACTCATTTCCCATGTGAAGAATAGAACCATCATTCAGTGACTCGTAAGTCTTGAACCATCTTCTATCTTTGCACACATGAATAGTTGCTCCTGAGTCAACCCACCACGCAACATCATCATCCTGCACATAGTTAGATTTAGATACATATGTAACATAATAAACCTGAAGAGATTCATTAAACATATTCTGTCCTTTCAGTGAGGTGAAAGAACCTCCACTCCCTGAACCACTAGTGCCTGAAACATTGGATTTACCTCCAATCTTAACACCTTTGCAATCCCTTTTAATGTGACCAGATTTGCCACATTTCCAACAAGTAGGTGTTGCCTTCTTGTTAGGATCAACCCTTGTGTTATCATGATGCTTACGTTTTCCTTTGTTGTCATTGTACCTGGTGGAATTGTTATGTTCCACCATATTGACAACAGATGCACCAGTAGTATTGCTACTCTTTGGCTTGTCATTAACCTGTGCCCTGAGGGATTCCTCAATACGCAGATGACTACCCAACTGAACAAGTGTTAGTTCTTCCTTCTTATGTTTCAAGGTATGCTTGAAATCTTTCCAAGAAGGGGGGAGTTTGTCAATGATACAAGAGACTGAAATAGCCTCATCCATGTTCATTTTGTGTTGTGTAAACCTTCCAAGTATTCCAAGAAGTTCATTGTATTGTTCCATGACTGGTCTTGAATCAGTCATTTTGTAATTTGTGAAATTACTTACAAGAAACTTCTTACTTGATGCATCCTCAGCCATATATTTGGCATCCAAGGAATCCCACAGTTCTTTGGAAGATTCAACATTCTGATAAATGTCAAAGAGAGAATCAGACATACCATTGAGGATTAAACCTCTGCAGATGTAGTCATCATTCTCCCATTTGCTTCGATTCCTGATCTGTTCCACAGTAGCATCATCCCCATGATCCTCAGGAATGGCAGTGCTTAGAACATACACCACATTCATGCTTGACAGCAAGAAGTGCATCTTCTGCCATCTTCTGAAATCAACACCTTCAAACTTTTCCAATTTGGAAAAGTTAGCAGCTATATGCCTCATAGCAGCAGCCATTGATTATCACAAAATAGTTTACTTTGATTGTTGGTGGTTATTAGCCCAGAACAAGGTGAAGATAATCAATAGCCTAACTACGTACCAATTAAGGTTACCGGATATCACTTGGAATCGTGTTATTTCTTTCCAAAGTAAACTATTCGACCCTAATGCCTGGGTATCATGAATATCTACTTGGGATAAGTCCAAATGTATGTTAGTGATTTTGGCACAAATCAATAACCTTGTGTGTTTAAGTGTTATATGTTTTCTGTATCTCTATCATGCATGATTTGATCTTCCTATATGTAGGCAAGATTACTCAACCCTAGTCAATGGAATTAAGAGTGATTAACGGCCCATTAATCTCACTTAATTTGCCTCCATAATAATAGGTATTAGTGGTTACACGACCAATTAAACGTGGTCATTAATACAGTTATAACTGCCAATTGAATAGGTCAAAGCAGTTACAAACCAAGTTTGAATTCAGTCCAGTGAGTTCGTTATACTCACTGATGAGTTAGTCCCTGAGGACATCAACTCCCTGATGAGATCCTTCAGCCTGAGCTGAACTCGTCAACCTGATGAATACCATTCAGTCCAGAGTATCACTCCCTGAAAGAGTGAACTCACTGAAATTCATCAGACACTGAATAACACTTCACCACTATATGAGTCAGGGTGTTCAGGGACCTGATGGGTGTACACTCCGTACCTCCTGACCCATTGCCAGGTTTGAACTGAACCCTCAAATGCACTAAATTTTCCAACACTGCAAACACTTTTAAAATCTTTTTTATAAAATAGTTAATGCGTTACTTTTAATTACAAAAACAATACACTTATGATAATGGTCAACATTTTTTTGAAGAAAACTGTTTAAAGGATTGTATGCATTAACGATACCCAAATCAACCCAGTCATAAGTAACTGAGTCGAAATTGTCGCCTACAATATTCATTCTCTTTATTGTTAAAATTTGTGATGTTCTGACTAACGTATATTCTATTTTCTTCTATTTACAGTCATTTCACTATTGCAAGTATATGCGGGACGAAAACCAGCTATATGTATATGCTGATGACACTGTTCCAAGATGGCTGACATCTGCATGCCATGTAGACTTTGACACTATGGCAGGTGCTGACAAGTTTGGAAATGTTTACTTTGCGGGGTTGCCACAGGACGTATCAGATGAATTTGAACAAGGTCCTGGAAATATCATACGGGAGCAGGGAACGCTTAATAATTAAGGTTGAAGAAATTGTACAACTTCATGTTGGTGACGTGGTGACATGCATGCATAAAGCGTCCTTAAATCCTCGTGGCGTGGAGTGTCTCATGTATGGTACGGTGATGGGTAGCTTAGGCGCGTTACTGCCATTTACTACACGTGATGATGTGGATTTCTTTTCTCGCGTGGAAATGTATATGAGACAGGACGTTAGATCTGCCTATTATCCTGTTAAGGTAATCACATTAACTAAGTCTAAATCCATTGATGTCTTCAAGTTTTTATCTGATAGTTGAGTAACACTAACAATTTGGATTATCTGTGCAGGACGTTATTGATGGTGACCTATGCGAACAATATCACATTCTAACTCTAGAGAAACAGCGTAAAATTGCTGATGAAATGGTTACAACTCGAGGAGAAATTTTCAAGAAACTGGAACATGTCAGAAACAAGATTGTTTAGGATGAAAGTGCACATCCTTCAAAGTCATAGGGGGGGTCATTCTATCCAATTTTATATTTTCTTGTGAATTGTTTGCCTTATCTAATCTACCGAAACTATGTCTTATAAGTGCAGACAGATTTGATATGTGTTTTTGTAATGAAATATCTTTTGCATATTTTGCTGTTATCATATTCGCTGTATTAAAGGGCAGTTGGTGTCTTCAGAGGAATAGAGGAATGCGAATCAAAATCACACTCCCAAATTCCCTGTGTTACTTGGAGAAAATGTTAAAGGTGAGGTCTTTAAATATAGAACCGGGCTATATATATGTGTGTAAAATCATACCTCATTCTTTACGTATATACTAAACTGAGTTGGAAAATGTATGGACAAACCGGAGTTCCAAGACCGTATAGAAGAAATCCCTGTGACGTCGAAAGAAGAAGGATGAGATTTACCTTGGATGGGCAGGAAGTAACACTTTTGTTATTTATCTTTGGATTAATGATTAGTTTTTAATGCTAAATTGCTAATGTTTTTGTATATTGCAGGTACAATTTGGTTTGTATTTGAAACAGTGACTTTGGAACTGTGACATTATTATCAAGAGTTAAATTGTGTGTTTGGTCTTTACAAATACTTTTATTATCAACTTGTGTTGATTGTAGTGAGTCGGGTATGGCTGCGCAGAGCATCATTTTTATGCTCTTGAAAGTCGTTGGAGTTTTGATGACTGTAGAGAACTAGATATGTTTGTTAAGATGTTATTGCTTATTCTGGTTTGTACTGTAGAGATGTTTGTTAGAATCTTACTGTTGTAATGCAATTTTGCTTTCGTGATCACTGATCACTAAGTCTGGGACTTATGGTTTGATTTAGGGGTGTTTGTTAAAGCTTATTTTTTGGCTTATGAGTTTATGTGGGTTTGGTTCATCTTTTTTCTACGACAATTTTTTTGGCTTATTTCAAAACCCGTGAGATTGATAAAATCTCTCTCAACTGTGGCGTGCAGGGGCGGATGTACATGTAGTTCAGGGGTAGCGGTCGCTACCCCTGAACTTTTACCCGGTAGTGGAATTTTTGGCGATTTTTGGGCATTTTTGGCCATTTTTTGGCGATTTCGCGACCCCTGAAACAAATTTTCGCTACCCCTAAACAAATTTTCGTATTTCGCTACCCTAAACTTGGCTCCAAGTTCCGCCCCTAGTGGCGTGTCTCTTTTTTGTTAGCTCAGCGCCACATCAGCACTTTCCAAACTGACACACCTTTGACGCGCATTATCTAGTCTAATGTAAAAATAAAGTGATTTTTTTGTTTGAATATACCTGTGCTATCACATCAGAGTTTACTGTTATGGGGCCCACTAGGGACCAATCAAAATGATGCATAAATTTGTCCATAAAATTGGTCTGCTTTGTTGCATGAAATATGCTAAAACATTACCTGCGTAGCACCGGATAATTGCTATTTGGGCCCTGATGTCCCACTCTATTGGGCTCTGATGAATATTTATTTCTATGCTTCGATACTCTTCGATGCTTGATCACATAATTCAAACATTCATTTATGATCGAATGCACCAAAATAAGCAATGCAAATTCAGTAAAACGTGATATGTCATAAGTGTATTCCAAAAAGGCATCATATATTAATTAATCCATTTGTTAAACTGTTAAAAATGGTTAACTAAACCCACCCTTCATCATTATACACTCCTACCATCAGACCCTATAGTGGTTAACATCGAACTCACCAAACAAAAATAGCCATCTTAAACAAAAACATACGACACAATATACGCACACACAAATCACCAAAATTTGGTTCGGTGAAGCTGACCACCAAACCATCTCCAAATTTGGTCAACCATGTATGGTCAATGATGGGTGTAATGGTTGTTGCCGCAAGGTTAAGTGTGGTTGATGCGTAGTCCTTGAACTACTACGCACAGTCTTATAGCCGTTATTAGTGTATAGGAACAATTAGAATTTCACTTGTATGTGATGCTTGGTGTAGGTATGAATTTCATTTAAAAGTTCAAATCCATCTCAATTTAGTCAAGGCCAATATGTATTTAGGATGGTGATTCTTGTACGTAAACCATGTTTTTGAGTATTAGGTCCAACATGTTTCCATTGATAGACTTCAAGTCCAAGACTTTAGAGTTAGTCTCATAACTTTCTTCTGTTTGATTTTACAACATTTTTTCTACCAATTAACAAACCTCAGCTTTCTCATGTCTAATTTGGGCGTTCATGTGATCAAGGAATAAAAATACAAGTCAATTCAACGTAAAAAAGGGTATAATTGTGACTTATTTAAGTCTCATTTAATTGGTTGAAATATAAATAAGACTCTTATTTTGAAGCAATTAAAGAATGGAAAGAGCAATAATAAGTGTGATGGTGAGCATCAGCATACACGACCGCGATCACCAATGACAAGTCAGCGGTAACTCAGATTTCTTTCTCTACAGCCTTATTCAGTACCAACGTAGTATAATAAGCCGACAACGCTCAACACTAAAAACATATTTCACTTAAACACAAATAAAACTCACATAAACCATTTAATTAAAACACTAACACACAAAATAACTCACACGACCTGACTAAGTCGTCCTTCTTTTTCTTATGAGACGCATCCTTTTTCTTTTTCTTTTTTTTTTCTCCTTATAAAGCGCGTTTTTTTATGGTCTCCGTAACAAAGAGGACACGTCCGCTTATTGGGTGACCGACTCGATGGATCATCCATTACGAACGGATGATCCAACCCATTTAATCAAACATCATTAATCAAATATCACAAGGGAGAAGAAAGTATCCCAAAAGAAAATAAGCTTAAAGTAAACATAAAACCGCCAATTTAAAAGGAAAGACACACTTCCAACCCTAGCCACCATCACTTACTCACTCACTCACTCTCTTTCATGTAGTACAAACAATGAAGAAGCTTTACAAAAAAAGCAGCAGTGTCCACCCACTAACATCCGACCACCACCTTTCACTTCTACCAGCAGCCATCTTCACTCTCACTCTAGCCCTCTCCCAACAAGACAAACAAGTCCTAGCTTACCTCCTTTCATCATCTTCATCCTCAACCAACAACAAGAAAACAACCTCAGCAGCAGACCACCCTCCTGTCTTCTCCTGCAAATGTTTCAGCTGTTACATGAGCTACTGGGCCCTCTGGGACTCTTCACCCAACCGCCAGCTCATTCATGACATCATTGATGCTTTTGAAGATACTTTACTTCTTCATAAAAACAAGACCAAAAAGGTTAGAAAAAAGAAACCATCAACTTTTGTTGTTATTAGTACTACTACTACTAGTAATGAAGAAGATGAAACTGAGTTGACTCGGTCACCTCCACCGAGTTTGAAAGAGTTTGAAGCAGTGGTGGCTGAGTGTGAAGAGAAAGAACAAGAAGAAGAACAAGGGTCTGTCAGGAAACTTGTTAACTTTCTTGGTGAGAGGATTTGGAGTGTTTGGACATGAGGTTTACCTTTCATTTTTTGGTTTGTAAAAAAATGTAAGCCTTTTTTACAATGTAAAAAAATGCTACTAGTAGTAGTTTGCTTTGATTTGATGCTCAATGGTGGTGTCATTTTGAGTTACTTTGCTCATTACTTATTTTAGAAAATTGCTCACTAATTTATCTGCAACAACATAGTTTTAGATTGATGCCAATACTTGGGGAAAATAGCTAGATGCGTTTGTATTTAGTAACATGACAAACACTTGACAAATGTGTCAAATTGCAACAAACAATCATGCATTATCATTCTATTTCTAATTGAAAAAATGATACATACTAAAAACAATATGGAGTAACAGTTAGCGAGCGGTAGTAATTTGTTACATAACATTGATTGTTAATTGCATGGACGGACACATGTATGTCGGGTGTGGCACGGGTTACACTTTAGTTTAGGACACGAAGTGCAGAATGATTTCAAAACTGTCGTTTTTGTGGTATGTGCAATCCCCGAAAATTTTTTTTGCTACTTTCGTTTTTTACAATGTAACATTTCTTTTGTGCAACACCCTCTTAAAAATCTTGGGTCCGTCCCTTGTTAATTGTGATCATAAAGTGTAGAATGGCGTTAAAGCTAAGCGCTTCTTCAAATATCATTCAATAAGTGACTTTTTGAAAAACAGAAAACGCTAAAATGTGTCAAACAAACTTTCAACTTCAGACACTACTAAACATGTTAAAAAGCTACTTGGCTTAGTAAAACATTATAATGTACTACTTTTAAGGCATGTCTTACATGTGTTGAAGTTTTGGTCTCGTATTCAAAAAAAGATCCACAACTCTTGGGATGCTACCAAAAAGGGAATTGAATGATTGATCGGGGAAGATTAGGTGTACTGGTGTAGTGGTCACCAAAATCCGCCACATTCATATCAATATCACATCACCGTTCAGCATACCACCAAACATATGTAATTGTCACTACAATACCAAACAAATAAAAGTAAATTACTTTATACAAACATACTTAAAAATAATAATAAAAATAAAAATCTTGGCAGACCGTTTGGTGGTCTGCACCATCAAACCATAACAAAAAACCGATAAACCATGCGTGAGAAAGAGGAGATAAGGGTTTAACGCGTGAACGGGAAGGTGGTGGTGGATCACCAATCATTACACCCGACCAAATGTTAAAATTTATTATCAAGTGTCATGCTAAGTTTACAATTACAGATTCCATGCACTAAATTGGAGAAAACTTAAGCTACCCACAGGGTAGTCTACCCACTATGAATAAAAACACAATTAATGATTTGTTGGAGGAAAGAGGAGAATATTATTCATTCTCTCCCAATGAATCAGTGCCACTTCATCCGGGTAAACTACCCGGTGGATAGGTGTATCCATGCCCCACTAAATTTATCACTTTATTTTTGTGAAGTGTATAAACACAACACACATTATTCGGTGTTATCTTAGATGCATTTAAAAACAGTCTAGTCAAAGTTATAATTAAAATATTAATGCATTTGTCCAATAAACATTTTTGTATAACCAAATAGGCAAATTCAATAATTTTATGTTCCCAATGAGCAATTATTGTTAAAAGAAATGAAAACAAAGAGGCATCTACTTTATCTAGACAAACTGCGTAAATCCCTAAACTTTTGACATGCGACTTGGAAACATAAGTCTTTGTTACTTTGTACTACTATATTTCATGACATCTTTTTGTTTCCTTACCAAATTGCCCTTGTCCTTATTTTAACAATGCCAAACGGGTGGGGATAATAGTATAATACTAATGAACTTGTTGCCATTGACAAGGTTAAGCATGGGCAATGTGGGGATTTCGATTTAACCAAAAAGAGAGGGTGAAACTTATGCTCTTTACATACTAACCCCCTCTATGTTTTATAACCCGGGTTAAGATGGCTGGTTCAACCGTAAATATCAGGAATCACTATGATTACCGAAACCGGTTTTGGCCAAGATGTCGGTTCAACCAGTTAAATCGTAAATTAGAAACTCGCCCAAGTTAATTAAAAAAGCGTTTCTAATACATTGTCAATACATTAACTTTAGTATAAATCATCGAGAGCGTTTCTAATACATTGTCAATACATTAACTTTAGTATAAATCATCGAGAAACCAATTTCTACCCCCTACAATAATCATCTATTGGTTCATAAATGTACCATGCCACAACATTTTATTAAGTAGTCCTTTTAAACCTTATTTATGTTTAAACGCTGGGCCTTTGGATGATCCAGCATAACAAGGCTGAAGGATTCAATTGTCTATGAATCTTTGGGCTGTCATGCTCTCAGGCCTCAACCAATAACCCAACTGCTTGATATCTGTTAAAGGAGAAAATAGGAATATGTAACCAAATAATGAAAATTGGCAAAACCAGAAAAATATTAAAATTTGGTGACAAACTGACAATAACAATACAAACCAAGTTGGTTTTACGGGACCACGGGTTCCTGATTTCATCATGATTATAACATGAATATGATTCTGGCCTTCCACTTTTTTATTACTTGTTATATATAAATTTGATATATAAAAAAAAACATATCTTTTAATGATTTGTACTCATTCGCTCACCGTGTAGCCAACTTTGAGGTTTAACTATTTTTCTGGAGCAATCCATGCAAAATGAGACGTATATCGGTATATGTCACCTTATGTCCTCACAGTAGTTATATGGTTGAAACGTCACTAGTTACACATTTGGGTAAATTATGAAAAAAAGTCGGAAATGGTTACGGGGATAATGCATATGTGCCAAATCGTCCTCTCCCCGGTTAACTTGAACAGGAAAACCTTCAACATTACCATATATTAAGAGGTCAATCATTTGTAAATAGCATTCGTCAGAAATAGACAAGCCAAGAGAATTCAAGCACAAAAGGTTGATGAATAAGATTAATCATACATTTACTACTTTTTAATACCAAAAGTTTATGGACAGGATAATTAGATTTTTAATGCAAAATGTTCATGGACAGGATAATTAGATTGAAGTATAATATAAGAAAACTAAATTCTTCCCACCTTTTAACCCACTTTCTTGATTCAAAGTGCCAAACACAAGCTACACGCATCACAGGTTCTCTAAAAGCTCTTTCGCTTTATTCCGTGAAAACCATATTCATCTTCTAATTTGATTCATGTTCGATGTGTTTGTGTACGTATTGAAAACGATTGACTAGAAGCTAGTGATCGATAATTAACTCCTTACGCAAACAACGAACTCAATGCAAGTAATATTAAAAGTTTTCAAGATAATAAACATCTCAATTGTATTTTGTCGATGCATGATCGATCAGTTGCCTTTCTAAATCTAACTCGATCTATAGACTTTTGTACTCATATACTTATATCAATAATAACTGCTAAAGTTGTAAAATAAGTATCAAAATAATATTGATCCTCAACCCAAAGTAATATTGATGCCTTTCTAAATCTAACCTATCCATTTTGCTCGAAATGCAAACTATATATTTTTGATCTGTGACCCAGCTGCGTCCTATTAAATATGTAGTGCAACATTTGCAAGTTACTAGTAGTATTTTGTAGGGTTGACTAGATAGTAAATGTTGGAACTTAAAGTAACCACGAAGGGGCCTACATGCATGGCTTGGATTCATCTATCTATGAGTTAGACGCACCGAAAAGCCAAGGGCAAAAGCATTGAATGACAACAAGAGAAATAGGAAAAAAGGAGTGTTGTAGATTGAGCAATTTCTCTATCTTTCTTGTCAACTCTTTTTACCTTTTCTATGAACCAAAAATCACGAGACTCTCACTCCATGCAGCATCCTCTTGAAAAAATATTCATACTTTTCTTAATCTACCCCTAAAGTTACATGGGCATCCCACAACATGTACAAAAGCCTTTTCTCTATTACAAATATTAAATCTTTAATCTTTTTTTGAAATAACAAACAATGATATTTTCCTTCATTTTGTGTTAACATGTCTGATAATTTACTTGCTAATACTCATGACATACACTTTTTTTAGAAACTTTTATTAGTATTTTCTTCATAGTTCTAGCTTGCAATGAATATATATGAGTAAACAAGTAGACATTACCAAATCTCTCTAAGTTTGGATGAACTGCATTTCGGGGAAAATTTGTTATTAAAAAGGTTGCAAATAAGAGAAATATAAAAAATGTTCTTGTGTTACAACTTACAAGAGTATGAATGCATTTATAACGTCTAGTTTAGGTTATGTGTGATATTTCTCTTTCTGGACTATTAAAACCTTACAAAACCCTTGTGAATGTTTCCTTTTTCCATTTACCTATATCTTTACGTAACAGTTTTCATGACTTCTTCTCCTTTTCCTTTATTGATATCACTTTCATGAAACAATGTCGTTCTTATACTTGGACGGAAACATATCGTCGTCGTTATATAGCTTCGTTACTCTTTTATTCAGGTTTTGATGATGGATTCTTACTACATCTTGCATTGTTTTGGTCCATCCATGAAATCTCATCTCATTTCCACATTTTTATGTAATACCAATGTTTTTTATTTCGAATTGTACCATGTTCTCCCTCAGAAATTGATCCACGTCCCCTCGTGATCGATCACACCGAAAGGTCTATACTTTTTTTTTTTTTTTTTTTTTTTCATTTATTGATTTTGTTTGCATGACAAACTTTGTTATAATCACGAATAGGGTTCGTTATTAGCCTACTCCGTTTAGATTGAAACGCGTGATCAAACTTGTTTTTTGGCAATGGGTATCTCTTGTTTCAATCCTTTTAGAATGAAGAAAAAGGAGAAGCCCATTCCATACCCATCTTCTTCATCAAAATCCCCTTGGAAAACCGAGATGGAAAACATGGAGCGAAAAAGATTTGATAGTCTTGAATCATGGTCAATGATTTTGGATTCAGAAAATGTGGAGACATGGGAAGTGGCTAAGGAAGATCAAGAAGAATGGACAGCTGATCTTTCACAGCTTTTCATAGGGAATAAGTTTGCTTCTGGTGCTCATAGTAGGATATATCGAGGGATTTACAAGCAACGCGCTTGTGCGATAAAAATGGTGAGGATACCAACTCATAAAGATG
The DNA here is from genome assembly GCA_030686995.1 of Artemisia argyi. Taxonomy (NCBI): domain Eukaryota; kingdom Viridiplantae; phylum Streptophyta; class Magnoliopsida; order Asterales; family Asteraceae; genus Artemisia; species Artemisia argyi. The sequence goes on along the minus strand of CM060676.1, from coordinate 232,481,339 downwards.
AGACAAGAGCCATGCTTGAGCAACAGTTCAAATCAGAAGTTGCTTTGCTTTCTAGACTCTATCATCCCAACATAGTGCAGGTACTTATGTACATGTTCTATATTCCTTACTTGAGTTCTTTAGAATCTCTTACCGTTCATTTCGATCTCTAACCATAATGAAACAAACTTATGGTTAAATAATGATTGAAATTTCTTATTCTGTATAGCTATCTATGCTTATTGATGATTTGGTTCATAAATTTTGGTGTCCATTGATTGATCAAATAAAATGGAAATCAATAAGTTGTTCATATATATACTACCTTCATTAACTGAATTGATGTTTTAAAACACACATGGCAGCTTATATTTATAAAGTAGTAATGAGCAGCTGGGTGTAAATGAGGCGTGGGCTACTTGTGACTCGACCTCAACTTAATTGCTAAAAGTTTGAGTCGAGCTTGAGCTTAATATGAAGCATGTTGTATAAACAAGCTCAGCTCAAACGTGAACTAGAGCTTAATATTAAGCTTGTTTTATAAATGAGGTCTTACCAAAGCTTCGAACATCGAACTCGATTTGGCTTGTAAGCCTAAACGAGCTTTTATATATAATATCAAATGTATCACAATCAAAATACATGTTCTAAAATAACATGTTAAATACATCAAATTCTTTTGCTTTAAACTATATATACGAGCGAAGCACAAGCTAGCTAAGCTTAAGCTTTATAATGACAACTCATGAGCAAATTAGCTCTAGCTATACGAATAAGGCTCGAAAGGAGCGGAGCTCAAGCTTATATAATTTTTAAACAAGTCGAGCTAGCTTAAGCTCGACTTGGCACATTAACAACACGTAGCTAATGAAACACCTTTAATATAATATGTTTTTTTGGGTAAAAGGGTTAATTCACCCTGGTAAAATATATTATCCAAAAAAACGTTGAAACCTTTAATATAATATGTAGTTATGTACTAAAACTAACTGGCTGTATATTTTAACCATAATCTTTAGAACTACACCTTTTTCTAAAAAAAAAAGGCAAATAATTTGTGTTTTATGGTTGGGCTTCACGTATTGGTCATACAACTAATTGTAGCTTTAGTTATGCATATCGTTAAGTACATGATCTCCAAAGTTTCATGTGCAGCTTGTAACGATTGCCCGTTATTTCTCTACAGTTCATAGCAGCTTGTAAAAAGCCTCCCGTATATTGCATCATAACCGAGTACATGTCACAAGGAACTCTGAGAATGTACTTGAACAAGAAAGAACCATACTCGCTCTCAACGGAGACTGTTCTGAGGCTTGCCTTGGACATATCGCGGGGAATGGAATATCTTCATTCTCAAGGGGTGGTTCATAGAGACCTTAAATCAAATAACTTGCTCCTTAACGACGAAATGAGAGTCAAGGTAGCTGATTTTGGGACGTCGTGTCTTGAGACACAAACTCAAGAATCAAAAGGAAATATGGGGACTTATCGTTGGATGGCTCCAGAGATGGTTAAGGAGAAACCTTACACTCGAAAAGTGGACGTGTATAGTTTTGGGATCGTCTTATGGGAGCTTACAACTGCTTTGCTCCCTTTTCAAGGAATGACTCCTGTGCAAGCTGCATTTGCTGTTGCGGAAAAGGTTAGCCTTACATATAATCTTGTAAATCCATAAAAAGGGACAGCATTTAGAATTTTACTACATTTTTCTAGCAAAACTAAATTTATTTCTCTCTTTGTTATAGAACGAGCGACCACCGCTCCCTGCAAGCTGCCAACCAGCCCTTGCACACCTCATCAAGCGTTGTTGGGCAGCAGAACCATCCAAACGTCCAGATTTTACAGAGATCGTGCAGGCTTTGGAAAAGTACGACGAATGTGTCAGGGAAGGCCTCCCGCTGACTCTTCACTCGGGAATCATTAGCAAAAGCGCAATACTTGATCGTTTGAGTTGTTGTATGGCTATGAGCTCTAATTCAATCCCTGTACATGGCTAATTAAGTCGTTAAAGGTCATTTCATTTCCGCATTTTTCCAGTCCAATTCTATTTCACTTTATAAGCTAATTTAATGAAGTAGCTAATCAAAGATTATTTTGTATGACTTGTATATAATTTTAAGCACTTAACTTGTAACTCTTATATCTATTTTATCCAGTGACTAAATGGGATACTTGCAATAGTAGTCTAATGATCATCGAGGACAAGCATCATAAAAAAGGAAGTTGTGAGTTCAAACTCGATCTGACCCGTGTCATTTAACCATAATATTATGGGGTCGATCTATTTCTTTCATGTTGATTGTGAGACTCGTTTCGACTTTCGAAGTAAAGTGCTAATATTTTGTCAAAATTACTTTATAAGTCGATCAGTCTACAAAGCTAAAGCTCATAGGTTAAATAAAAATAAAAATAAAAAATCACATGATAATAATATACTAGTATATGTGTATGATTTAGCAAGAAAAATGTGTCCTCATGTGAAAGTATGCTGCCAAGTACATGAAGGTCCTTAAAACACTTTTTGTATTGCTTATTTTTTTAATTAATTATTAAATCTGTCATGTGATTCTCTTTAAAATAATTTAAGTATAATCATCAGTACGTGCTTAAACATAGTACTAGTATTGCTTAAGTGATCTTGTCTTGTCATGGGCCCCTCTACTTTCAATTACCTTAGAGCTCTCGGTACCCAGCGTTTTCGCTGGTGTGTTCCCGGAAAACGCAACCGGATGGCGCCAAGAGGGTACCGTGGCTCGCGTTTTCGAGTCCTAAGCCGTCGTGACCAGCCCAAATGGTCCCGGAAAATGCAACCGGACGGCGCCACCACGGTACCGTGGCTAGCTTTCGGGGTCGCGTTTTCCCGTAGTTTGGAGGAGTTGGTCTTATCTTGTTATGAAAACAATTTTGTAACTGAATTTGTAATTCATAAACTAGGAGAGTAACTAGGAGAGTAGTTGAAACTTGAAAGTAATAAGAATGATGGTGAAGAACGATGATGACGGAAGGCGGCGATGTTTTTTTGCAGGTTTTGGGGAAGAGAAACTAGGAGAGTAGTTGAAACTTGAAAGTAATAAGAGTTGGTGAGTAATAAAAAAGGATGACTTGTAGTTTAATAATACTACATAGTACGTAATTGTTAAAAGTAGTAATGTACTATCATAATGAAATCTTACAATTAATTTGCATGTTAAATTTTTAGTAAAAATATTATACGTTCAATAAATTTGTGCCAAACATCATAAATAATCTGTGTCAATCATCATTATATATGCTTGTCTTTAAAAAAATGGTTTTTTTTACATGTCAAATCATAAATAATCTGTGTCGAACATCATAAATAATCTGTGTCAAACATTATATTTTGGATCATTTATTTTGAATAAGCAATCCCGAACACCCCTTAATATTTGGACTATGCAAGACGAACTTCGATACGATATCTTGAAGCATTTATCTAAGCTTAATCACTAAATTGTATTTATTTTAATGTATCGTTATTTTCAATGTATCATTTAGTTTTATTTTTTGTATTTATTTTTATTTTTTATTAATGAAATTTTAGTTTTAGTTAAATGTGTTGGTTTATTTAAATAAACAAAGAAAAATAAATAAATGTGAGGTCTAAAGGTGCACGATGGCACGAGAAACTGGTATTATAGGAGGGATGAGGTTTTTGGTGTTATGAAAAATTCTGATGTTATGAGAAAAAATGCTGATGTGGCAACATTTTTTCTTACGGCACCAGCGGGACGGCACGAGGATACCTAATGCTCTTAACATAGGGTCCGTTTAGAGGAGGAATTCAAATTAGAAATAATGACTTATGCAATCAATGAGAGAGTTTTAGTAAATTCCATGATAAAATATAGAATTTAAATAAGAGAAATGATAGATGGACCTAAAAGTATACTTAAAAATATGTGGCATGATCTGATGAGTTGTAAAATAAGTGGGCTCCTGTCTGCAGCCATCAGATGATGGCACGTGTCTCTAGGTCGTCTATTTTTAGGTTCATCTATTATTTCTCTTTAAATAATGTAAGTCTTCATCCGTCTTAATATTATTGTCCATATTTCCTTTTCGTCTCAATATTATTGTCTATATTTCCTTTTCGGGATGTCTTAAATAATTGTTCACTTTTTTTTAAGTAAAACTAGAAAATATAGTAGAAGAATATTTTATTTAAGTGGTTGAAAATTAAAGTAGTGTCACATTTATTAAAATTTGTAATTTTTGTCTCCTGACAATAATTTTGAAACGGAGGGATGTACATCCATGTACACAAGTTATTGTTGTTGGAAGTTCATGTAGCTACTAAAAGATCTATACCAAACACAAATATGTTTGATCAAGACTTTAAACACAAATATTTTCGTCCGTTTATAAATCATCTATAAAAGGGTCACATACCACTTTCATATATATACTATCTATGGATGATCAAGACTGAAAAGAAAACACAAATATGCATAAAAGAAACTCAAACACGTATACATACACCATGCTGAAATAGATATGGCATTGATGTTGTATCGTACCGAAAATATACATTCCATTTAAGTTTGTACCTAATGACACATATAGGGGTGTACCAAGGCATAGAATAATCAGGTGCAAAAAACAAATTTTAACGCAATAAAAAAAAGTTAGGTGAATTACAAATTTATCAAGTTCGTTTAAAAAAAATTAAAAATAAAAAATGATTTTTGAATAAATTTACATTTGATGAAGAAAATCCATGGAGTTTTAAAGAATCTTCGAAAAACCTTTCAGGTTTTAGGTCCATATACCAAATTTCGACTTGCCTCTAATATATGTTTGTACACCGTTAGGTCAAGGTTATAAATAGCGTGAGGCGTAGCGTGACGGCATAGTCAATCCTCACACACCTTAGCGGCTAAGGTGAAACATTTGCGTTTTTAAGACGTGGCATAAAACGACACGAAATATGAAAATATTTATATATTTATATCATATTTCATATATATCAAGTTTACAAAAAGCGTCATATATAATGAATAAGGTTAAAAACTACCATAACATGTAACATGCTTAATAAAAATAATAATAATAAAAAAATGGAGTTGAATAAAAAAAACTTGCCACGCCTCACACATTAGCGCGCTTTATTGCACCCTTTCCTGCCTTATCTTACGTCACGCCTAAAGTTGACGTCTTGACGCATTTCGTAACGTGAAGGTCACGCCTCAGCCCTTAGCGCCGTCATGACGCGCCTTTTAAAACTATGCTTGGATTTCACAACGTTCACACTTTGCATGCATTACAAAGGAAAATAAATACCCTTTAACTCATAAAGCGAATCATATTTTTGTGAAGCTGAACAGATATGGAACACAAGATTTCAAAGGAAAAAGCTGCAATGTAAACAAAGTTTGATGAGTTAAGTGAGAATGTTTCAAGAATAGTATAAGATGGAAGTGTATTGAAGATTGAATTGAGACTATGTTAAATTAAGGAGTGTTTGGATACATGGTTATCAGAAGCATTTCATCAATAAAATGCTATCTGGTTCTTTATCAAGTCATTACAAATGTAGGATACTTTGTATTTTGGAGTCCTATCTGGTGTGGCTGTACCTATGCTAACCTTCATGTTTTCTATTTGGTCTTGGGAGGAAATAGGAGCATGTTAGGCTAAATAGGAGGCCTAATTCATTAAGGATGTACCATAAAGTAGGGTCCTCCTTGTGAGGGTAAATGACTTTGGAGGATGGTGTATGATGGATGGAATAGAGAGGTGTGAAAGATGAACCTTCTTGGTCCATCCAATACACCATCACAGGAGGAATGGTTGGTCTTCACTCAAGGAGTGCGTTCCTAAACCGTTGAAGCCATTTTAGAGATGGAAATGTAGGCTCTTTGGTATAGCCCTTGAGTAGAAGGGTAATGGGTGCCTAGTGAAGCCACTAACTCTATCTACTGTGATTACTGTGGGTGTTGGTTGAGTGATCATGGTAGGAGAGTAAGGTGGAAATGTAGCTAGATGGTAGGTGTTATTAAGGTGAGTTGGAAAAGTAGTGAATGGAGTATGGGATGTTTTGTTTTGCTATGTTTCTATGATGTAAGAGATCAGCGTTGTCAGACTTAGTTACAAGCATGTTAGATTTTTTTTTTTTTTTTTTTTTTTTTTTTTTTTTTTTTTTTAACATCAAGCATGTTAGATATTGAGCAGCCTAAATTTCTTACTGTATTGTACCATTTGTATTCTGATTTGGGAATGCCCAAAGTCAGTTTTTTATTTCATGTTGTAAATTGTTTGGAAAATTAATATAATTCACATTTGCCAAAAAGAAAAAAGAAAAGAAAAAAGAAAAAGAATCATATTTTTGTAACTTTCTTTTTTTGCTGGCCATGTTTTTCGAACTTTTAGCCGACTTATCTAAAGAGTTACGTACCGTCTCGCAAATTCAAATCAAGTAAAACTTTTCATTTTTAGTTGGTTAACATAAGCATTTCAGAATTGTTTGCAACTAGTAGTAAGTGAATTTAGACTACACACCAGTGACTTTCATTTTACATGTCACGTCAGCTTTCTTTTTTCAACGACTTACAGACGACTTTTTATCACACTAAAACAATTTACACTAGAAAAAACATACCCCCACACATATTCTTTTTTAATTAATTAACACACACACGACATACACAAACTCGGTCGTCCAGACAACCTAAACCAAAAGAAAATGGCCCCTCGACCTTGGACGATCTACTTTGCACACTAAAGGCGACCCACACGACCTCTAGCGACCTAGTGGTCTACCTTCATTGGTGTGGGCAGTCTTAATAACTCACATAATTTAGCGTGATAGTGACAACATGTTATTATTGGAAATACAAATACAATATGATATCTTTCTTTCTACATCCAACAAGATTGCAAAGGCTTAGTTGTCCTCTTGTGTTACTTACCTTGGATGCCGACTCCATAAGCCCCACATCTTTCATATACTACGCCACTACGTACCAAATTTCATTACTCCTCATTTTGATTCAACTTGTATTTTATTTATTTTTCTGTTTGAAGAAGTGATAGTTTGATTTTCCTATGAACAATAGGATTGACTTTTAAGTACATAACCTTTTATAAATTTTAGGTAATTTCAAAATGTTAAAACACTAATCTTCAAGTTTAAATCTTTGTTGAGACTTGAGAGTAAGTAAGAATTGTCCTACCACTAATAAATCCAACTCAATTTCGAACCAACTTCATTACTAATGTGGGTTACCCAAATGGGTCCACTAACAAAGTAACTATCCACATTTTTTTATTACCATTTATCAAATGTTTTACTAACAAACACTGTATTAGCAAGTGGAGGAACAAATGGAGACACATGTCGTTTTCATAAAAACGCACATCATATTCCTCACTTGTCACTCTAGCTTAAAATATACCATTTCTTCTAATATAAAAAACAGTTTTATTAAACACCGACATTGCTCTATGGTCATTCAAAAATTGAACGTGTACGCAGGGTCGGAACCAGGAGGGTTTTCGCAGGTGCCCGGTACTTTTATGAAATTTTTAATACGGTGTTAGTTTTTGAAAAAACATCAAATTTTCCTAAATGTATTTTAAATGCATCCGGTCTATCGAAATGTGTGTTTATATTACGGTTCCAAAAAATTTCTGCAACTGGTCATATTTGGTCTTGATTTCATCTCTGTGTCCGTAAAAGCTTCTCCGTATGGGTGAAATGAGAAAACGGGAGTGTAAAAGTGTGTTTAATGATAGAAAAAATGATCTATTCTTTTTGGAAAAAAGTTTGTTTTTTTTAGATGATAATGTAAAAAACATGTTCGAATCAAATCAATGTTTGTGATTTTAGTGTCGTGAACTATTTTAAGTAACTGCGATTTATTATAGATCAATGTGATTTCATATTATGTTTGGATATGAGTTAGGGAAGTGTGAAGTGCACTCGTTTGAGTTGATTTGTTTCCAACATGACAAAGACGCAGGGGTCAAAGGACAGAGTCATAACTATTGGGAACCCATCGTTTTTAACCATATTGTAACTGTCAACTTCCATTTGTTTTATAACAGATTATATGGTCTCATTAAACATATGATTTTTCATGTAATCTCTTTATTTTGTTCTCTCGTACCTATAAACAAATTGTTCTTGAATTATCTCAATAAGATTTTGTGATATTCATGCATCAATAAGCTCGAAATACTTTATTCACAAAATCTTTACACGATTCAAATTGATATCCAATATCATCATAACACCCTAAACTATTAGATGATATATGTTGATGCATAATCTGGCGCGGACTGATTCAACGACTCTCCTTGGGCCGTTAGTCGTCTTCTCGAGCCCTAAGTAGACTTGTCAACAAAGAGAACCCGTTAGGAGTGGACCCGAGGCCGTAGCCCCGGGATCCACCTCCGACGGTCAAGTTAGTGTCGATGCGTAGTAGCATATATGAAAATTAAGTTTAGGATAACCTGTTGTATTCTGTGGTGAATGGAACCCCAGCCCTATATTTATAAGACATGGATTAGGGTTTATGCGTAGAGTGGGCCGATGTCTGCCGGGTTTGGCCCATGTAGGGTCCAGTCCGGACCATACGTCCACAAGCCCCCCAAGTTTAGTATGACATAGTGCGTGGCTATGTTATGCTAGACTTAAGTTCTGTTCATGGCCGCGTAGGCCCAATCAACCAAGATGGCATGGCCCACGTGTGCGCAACTTGTGTGCACATGGGACGGACCATACTGCGCAGCTCACATGCGACAGTGCGCACTGGGATTGCGATTGTGATTGTCTCACAATAGTGAAGGTGGATCTCGTATGCTGCATCCTGGGTAAGGGCGTACCTTTTGTACCAGTAGCGATGCAGCATGGTGCGACAGAAGACGTACTTCTGTGGCAGAAGTGCGCGTTGTGCGCGACAAGGATGTGCGCAGTGCGCGACAAGGATGTGCGCGGTGCGCAACAAAGGTGCGTGTTGTGCGCGCTGTGTGCGAACATTACATTCGTCTTTACAACCTACAAAGGACGTCTCCCCTGCGGCAAGATGGTGCGAATATTTAAATTCGTCTTTGTACCGGGCTTGCAATACCTCTTACGTACGATCTGCTTCCAAATATACCTGCGTGACGCGTACGGAAACAGTGGTAGTATATACCCTGGTAGCCCCCCAAGTTTGATAGTGCTACTCGTGTAGGAGCATTAAACTTAGTTATTCAAATCCTGAAAAACACTTAATGCAAATATTAAAAGTATATGCCGCGAATCGCAGCATATATAACCTAATAAGGTAAAAGATTAGCGAATAGCAAAAGTATAGCACATAGCATATATAATAAGTAGTGGTGCAAATTACACCTATCGTGAGGTTTTACAAACTACGTAAAAGAAGTAGCACGTAGCTAATATGCAAACGCAGTGCGCTCATGGCGATTGATTGATCTTTATATGTATATATATATATATATATATATATATAAAATAAAAACAATGGTGCGGATGGACACACCGTGACCGCGACTAATAGTTTCGCACGCACAGACGCAGATAGATTTATCGTGACCGCATAGACTCTAACGTTTTCTGGATGATCGCAGATGACCATGGCTTTTTGTCTCGTGCGCTCATGGCGATTGACTAGCATCGTGTGCCTGTACGTGACAGTGCGCTCATGGCGCCAATCTGCGAAGATTTCCAAACGCATGGCCTAACGCGGGTAGATTTATCGTGACTGCGTTGTTCGAACACGAAAACTAGCGTGGACAGGCATACCAACCGAAAAAAACATTATATGCGCGAATTAATTCGCGGCTAAAAGATAAAGTAGGTCCGATCGTGCGGATTTAGTGCGGTTATAGGTAAAATCGTGTTTACCATAGATAAAAGATTTACATAAAATCTTATGAATATTTAAAAGATATGCGCAAAAATATTGGGATATTGTTTTTAAATTTTAGAAAATATTGTTCCAAACCGACAGAATATTTTCAATATTATAGTCCAATCAAATAAACAAAGATGATAATCTTTGTGAATATATGTTGTAACGAGAACCACAAAGCAAAAACCAGTAAAGGTTCATCTTATAGCTGTAATATTAGACCAAAGAAAAAGTCAAAGCAATTTCTAATTCTAGTTTTACTGTTGATCGATTGGACCAATAGAGAAGAAAACAGTACGTAGTGTACTTTTGGTTTTAGATTGTGCCGTATATATATTGTTTGTCGTGCACTAGCAGATACGATCAAAAAATATATTGGTAAAGAAGTACCGGATTTTGAACTCAATAGTTGCTTTCCGGTGATGTGAGAGCACAAAACTTGTCGTGTGTGTCCCACGGATGGCGCCAACTTGTTGATGCATAATCTGGCGCGGACTGATTCAACGACTCTCCTTGGGCCGTTAGTCGTCTTCTCGAGCCCTAAGTAGACCTGTCAACAAAAAGAACCCGTTAGGAGTGGACCCGAGGCCGTAGCCCCGGGATCCACCTCCGACGGTCAAGTTAGTGTCGATGCGTAGTAGCATATATGAGAATTAAGTTTAGGATAACCTGTTGTATTCTGTGGTGAATGGAACCGCAGCCCTATATTTATAAGACATGGATTAGGGTTTAAGCGTAGAGTGGGCCGCTGTCTGCCGGGTCTGGCCCATGTAGGGTCCAGTCCGGACCATACGTCCACAATATACTTTTAGCCCAAGCCCGACTTGTGGTCCATTAGAGTTCTATCATGATCTTTTATTTGTATTCTATAAATAGTTTATCATTAATAAATTTTAACCTATAAACAATTCATTGTTTAACATATTATCATAAGCGGCGCATATCTTAGTCCTAGTCGGCCAACATAAGTAGACGTCAAATTTTCTCCACATTAATATCCATCCCTTTTATTCTTCGATTTATGTCAAACGCCTAATCGCCGCCTTTATCTCTTATTCATTGTTGCTTCAATGTGTCATAAAAGGGACAAGATATACAGAACCCCCTCCCCCCTCTAACTTTTTTTCAGGTTTTTTTTTATTTTTATAATTTTGTTTATATTATAAAACTATAAACTTAAATGTACCGAAAAATATAAAGTTTTACCAGTGGGACAAAAAACTATAAACTTAAAAGTGCGGAAAAATATAAAGTTTTACGGAAAAATATAATTATAAAACATTACAATTTCCTTCTAATCTTATTCTCTTTCTTTACTTTTTAAACTTTGTTTCCTTCTTTTCTTTTTAAAGCGCTTTTCTAAAAAATTCTATATTTTTCTCAAGTTTAGTTTTTTCTCTTCCACTATTTTTCCTTTTTCAAATAAGACAAACTAAAGCATGCAAGCTAAACTACAGTATGAAGAGTTATCAAGGTATTCTTAAAAGACTTTTTGTTGCATACAACTTGATGGCTCATCAACAAGTTACTTTTAAATTTTATCATTATTTTTACCTTTTGAATAATAACCTCTAATCTTGAGTTTTCGTGACTGTGGTCCGTTTCATTATATTTGCACTCTATAAATAGTTTATTATTAATAAAATTTAACATACGGGTAATTTATTACTTACATTAGATGATAGATATTTGGCTCAAACGCAACTTGTAGGCTTGCCATTTATTAAGGTTTTATTATGACATCCTATTTGTATTCTATAAATAGTTTATCACTAATAAAGTTTAATCTACGAAGAACTTATGGTTTCTTTCGATCATAGCAACATGATTTTTTGATTAAAAAAAATAGGATTTTGAGTTTATAGTTTAGACACATAGAAACATTGATTTATACTTGCGATATTGTGGTTAAATGTTTTGTGTAACATTTATGCATACAACGTAAAATAATTAATATGTAATTAAAAAATGTTGTAACATGCGATAGTCCCACTCAAAGAACAATTCTTAAAATATATCAAAAAACATATAAAACATTTAGTTAAAAAAAATACACTAATTTTGAAATATGATATCTTATATAGTAGAATTTGTTGATGAATTTTTATAAATTATTAATGTTGATTAAACACAAAAAAGTGTCTCCTTTTTTTCTAGAAACTATACTAAAAAAAATTGTCAAAAGTTATTACGCATATTTTTAAATTTTTTGATGTGAACATTATTAAGGCAACTATTTTATTAATGCAACATTGCTTGAGTTTTTTACATAGGAAAGTATATAAAATACAATACTCAAATTTGAGTTTTAAAAGGTATTTTAGGGATTGAATATTACGCACTCTGAATATTTGAGTTTTAAACACATGTTTTTTATTTATATACAACAGAGATAAACACATCGTTGTTTGAAAATACTTGGCAAGATTTTAACTCCCTGTAAACCAATATGTCTTATGAATATAAGGGTGTACCACTTACCAGTTTGAGGTGGTCAGGCTTGATAATAATTATTATTATTATTTATTTTTTCGTCGGAGACGGTAAAACCTTACCCATTTTACCCAATAAGTGGTGGTGAAGTCTTATTAGCTCTTAACTATTCATCGTCACATCCCTTCTCCTAAACATCCTAGAAAGCCTCTCCCCTCCACAATCGCCACCAACTACCTCTTGTTGCCGTCATCATATCCATCTCCAGCCGCCGCCACCGATATCAATAATAGTTTTTTTACTATGTTAACTTTAGAATATGTACTAGGATAATTTGTTTAATTGTTTATTAGTTGTATTAAATTTACTATGTTAACTTTAAATGTACTAGGATAATTTATTTAATAGTTTATTAGTTGTGTTAAATTTATGATACAGATGTTTTGTTTCAGGTTTACATAAGCTATTTTTTTCTTTCGTATTGCGATTGTTTAATAAATATATTTAATAAAACAGACAATTAAATCCATTCATGCAATTATATAAAATAAAAAATATTATTTCATTCAGATTTTATGGTTGCATTTTAAGAGAGCTCGGTACAACATTGTGTTCGTCCGCTAAATGCCCAACAAACGCACGAACAATGCGCCATACTTCACCGTTCGTTTTGCCATTTGTCCGCCATTTGGTTTTAGCCATTGCACCAATTGTTTTTTGTTTGCTTTTTTTTTTTTCCTTTGTGAGCGAGTATTTTTAGTGGAGTATTTTGTGAGACTTACATGCATTAATAAAATGTTATTGGTTTTTTTTGTTGGCGAGGATATTTTAGTTATTGATTTGTTAATGGGAGAGTGATGAGGTTACGCTGAAGTGACATACGAATAACGCGTTATTCGGCACCATTGTACCAAGCACTCTTAACAGTTGGTTTTAAAGTGTGATGGATACAGTGGCGACGAAGAGTAGGGCACCATAATCTAAGGGGTCTCATTTTTTTTTTTTTTTTTTTTTTTTTTTTTTTTTTTTTTTTAACTGCGAGTTAATAGTTAGTGATCCGAGCTCACAGTGATATCCAATTGGGCAGTATGCAAGCCTCGAACCTTTCTCCTTAGGGGATAAACCCCACTCCTGCTTCTATTTATTTCGGGCCCCTGAAGGTCTATGGTGAAACTCGAACCTGAGACCTCTTCAAAGTAACCTCCCCAATGTTACCCTGGACCATTTCTCGATTTGTGTGTGTCATCATTGCACATGGGCCATGCTAATCTCCTCATTTTGATACTTATTTTATTTATTCGACTGCTTTGTTTTTATAAATCATATCAGTTAAATACAATCTATCTTAACATAATAAATAAAACGTCATTAAAGAGTTTCATTATAATAAATAATTATAAATGAACACATTTTAGCAAAACTCTAAGTAATTTAATTTTTTTTATTTTTTTTTATTTATTATTATTTTTTTTGTATTGTAAATTTTCGCCTGCGTGGATGTAAAAACGCATGAGTGAAGAAAACCGGTAAATTTTGGAATCAATCCATCTATCTATCCTGGTGGGACTCCATTTCCACCACCATTATTCACTCTCTCTCTTCACTTACACGCACTAAAAACACACACTTGTATTTCTGCAATTTCACTCACTAAAAAACACACACACTTTTTTTTTTTTTCCATATTTTGCTTTTTCGTTTTTTGTCCCACTTACTACTCATGGGTAGCAGAATCCCCTCCCACCAGCTCAGCAATGGCTTATACGTCTCGGGTCGACCCGACCCACAACACCCTCCCCGTCAACCTACCCTCCTCTCACGCGCCGTCCCCTACACCGGCGGCGACGTCACCAAGTCCGGCGAACTCGCCAAAATGTTCGACATCCCTCCCTCCTCCTCCTCCACCACCACCACCACCACCGGCTCATTCAGATCCGGCTCTGGCCCCTTACCCAAAAGACTTCCCGGGTCGGGTCCAAGTTCCGGGTCAGGACCCATGGTCAAAAGACCCTCCGGGTCTGGTCCAAATTCCGGGTCAGGACCCATTGCTAAACGAAACTCCGGGTCGGGTCCCATTTCGGGTCTCCAACCCACCGGGTTGCTAACTTCCGGTCCACTCGGATCCAGTGTCGGCCGGAGATCCGGCCAGCTGGAACCGGGTCCAGTTCCAAAAGGGAAGACAGTGTACGGTACAGCTGTGACAACTTTAGGATATGATGACGTCAGGTTAGGGTTTAAGGTGTCGAAAACGTTAATGTGGATGCTGCTTGTGGCTGCTGTTATTGGTTTGATGATTGGGACTTTTTTAATGGTGGCCGTTAAAAAGCCGTTAATTCTGGTAGCAGTTGTTGCTGTTCTTGTGCTTGCTGGGGCTGTTATTTTGTGGAACTTTGCTTATCAGAAAACACGAATGTGGTCGTTTTTGCGAAAGTACCCGGACGCTGAGCTTCGCGGTGCTCTTGATGGCCAGTTCGTCAAGGTTACCGGGGTAAATTTCACATTTTTTTGTAATTCTAGTTTAATGTATATAGTTTACGAGCTTATCTGGTTTCGCCTAGCTTATATGTGTGCTTATTAGCTTATTTGATTTCGGCTTACATTTCATACGCCCCAATAAGCCCCATTAGTCTCAAAATAAGCCACATTATTGGAGCTTGTGAAATATAAGTCGAATTCAAATAAGCTCATAAGCTCCCATCTAAGCTCAATTATTTTAAAACTAAGCCAGAAACAACAGGCTTATGAAACATAAAGCCGAAACTAATAACCTCAAACTTATATGTGTGCTTATTAGCTTATTTGATTTCAGCTTACATTTCATACACCCCAACTTTGTGGCTTATGGGCTTATATAAGCATATTATATCATCCCATAAGTCTCAAGATAAGCCACATTAGTGGAGCTTATGAAATATAATCCGAAATCAAGTAAGCTCATAAGCTCACATATAAGCTTAAACAAACACCCCCTTATCGACTTATATAAGCTCATTTGTTTTAATACTAAGCCAGAAACAAACAACAGGCTTATGAAACATAATGCCGAAACTAATAACCTCAAAAATAACCTTAAACTAGTTCAACTAAGTAATAGAATGTACAATTAATTATGAATAATGTACGATGCTTTTTAAAAAACTATATGTATTCTTTAATGTTTTGTTGTAGATTGTGTGATATGGGTTATTAAAAAATTGGTAGCGATGATTGGTACTTACTAGGAATAGTATTCTATTAGATAGCGAGTAGTGGATTAAATTAAATTTTGACGAAGTTGGTGTACTTGTATATTCTAATCAATTATTGATGTTTTTTAATCTGATTGCATATGGGCAATGGGGCCGTTATTAAATGAGAAATGTGTACTTTCCCATAAGGATATTGTGATAAGTTTTTTGCGGTTAATTATATGTTGTTCAACTTGGTGTTTAAGATAAGGGTATCTGCTGTTATGGAGTCAGCTGGTTTTGTTGATTACAATGGATGTGTCGATGTGTCTTTGATAAACAAACAGTAAGGAAAGACTCCGCCATAACGATACTTAAAGTATTTGTTTTTTGAATATGTTCAAGGATGGTATATATCTTTTAGGTCGCTTCTAATCTTGTGGGCTGTATATAAGTATAGTATTCTCTTTGAGGTTTATGTAGCTTCTTATTTACCAACTACATGTCTTCCTCAAATCGTGAGCTTGGTGGATGGTCTTTCCATTCTTGATTTGTATAGCTGGATTGTGTGCCTTTTACTGAACTAGGAAAATTCTACTTTGTTTTGGTTCAAGATTCTTTAAGCTTTGTGGGGGTCCTTTTTATATCGTGTCAGGATAGAAAATAGATGAAGACTTAATTTACTTGATGAGGGACCTACAAATGAGTTGTATATAAAAGAAGAACCTTAAACTTACACGATCGAACGAGTAGGAAAATAACCGGTTAATCTAGGGGACAACAATTTTTTAGACTTCAGTAATGATCTATAAAGTCGAGTGACAAAAAAATTATTAATTCTCTTTAATTAAGTTGGATCAACATTTTTTTTACGAAATTGATTGTTTGAAATGAAGTTCCAAGCACAGAAATGATGAATCACTTTTCAATATTTATATTAATGTTGGATAAAATACTCATTTGCAGGTTGTCACCTGTGGTAGTCTTCCACTTGAATCCTCATTCCAGAAAGTCCCGAGGTGTGTTTATGTTTCTACGGAATTGTATGAATACAAAGGGTGGGGTGGAAAGTCAGCAAATCCGAAGCACCACTGTTTCTCTTGGGGATGTAGGAATTCTGAGGTTAGTTTAAGAATCAGCTAATATCTGGAATTTTTTTTCTCTAATGTGTTTTGGTTAGTGGTGACTGTATTATGGTACTCAATTAATCTTTACATCGTTTGCAAGGGCCAAAGTAACTCTGTTATACATTTTATAATCTTGAGACCAATCTACAAGTACTTTTTACTTCCTTCTCGAAATGAAAGTTTGAAAAGTTCTTGTATGGTTTTTTTCTAAACCAATCTAGCGACTGGTCCCTATTGAAATTAAATGCACACAATGTGAATCTGTTTTATAAATTTTAAAATATTTTTGGACAGAAACTTTATTAATGGGATTGCATCATAATATGCTCTTACCTGTAGTACCAATGTATAAGTGAATGGATTCTTTAATTTGCAGAAATACATGGCTGATTTTTACATATCGGACTTCCAATCTGGGCTAAGGGCTGTGGTAAAAGCAGGTTATGGAGCCAAAGTAGCTCCTTTTGTCAAAGAAACAACGGTGGTAGACATAACCAAGGAAAATCGAGATTCATCTCCAAGCTTTGTAAGCTGGCTTGCAGATCGCAGCTTGTCGTGCGATGACCGCGTCATGCGCCTTAAAGAAGGGTAAGTTACTGAAACACACGAGTTATTATCTCATATGCATGACAAAAGTCATTGACTTGGTACATCATAGTGTTTCTTTTGCTTGTGGCCTCATTGACCAGTTATTTTATTTTACTTTCTTTATTGGATTAATGCTATTTTGAAATGTCAATAGATAGGTAAATGTGCTCGCAATCTTAGATGAGTCGTTTGAAATTTGAGTAGGTGTGTATTCATATGACAGAAAGAGAAATTGAATTATTAAACACACATGTGAGTGATTTTTGTATATGCCAGCAAGGTAACAGAACACATATTGTTTCAACATCCCAGGGTTCAGAAATTTAATTGGGTTATTGTACATGCCAACAAGATAATGTGGTCACAACAAACCAAACAAAGCTGTTTTAAATGATGGTCTGTCTTGTTTTGTGAACTTTAATGCGGTGTGTATGTGTGTCTAAAAGAACTAGACACAAGGTGATCAAAATAAATTGGTTGGAATATTGTCGATCCCTCATAGTACAATATGCCGATGAAATTTGTTGTAGAAAACACTAGGTAAATGACTCCTAATCCATTTTGCAATTTTTCATAATTAAAACTCTAGGAACTTTGTTAATCCAAGTAGAAAAGATTTTACAAGTTGCTAAATTCTCAGTTTCATGCGATTATGTTGTAGATTGAATAGTTTGTGTTTTTTTCAAAGATTATTACTGTCGGTATGATTAAGTGATTCTTCATGACAGATATATCAAAGAAGGGAGTACAGTTAGCGTGATGGGGGTTGTAAGACGACATGACAATGTGCTCATGATCGTTCCACCAACAGAGCCAATTTCCACAGGATGCCACTGGGGTTGCGGTCTTTTTCCAACCTACGTTGAAGGTCTTGTAGTGACTTGTGACGAAAACCAAAATGCTGATGTCATACCCGTCTAAAGTTAATTTATGCTTTAAAACTCACCAATCAAAGTATATACTGTGAAAAACAAGCTATTCTAGAAGAAAAAAAACCATCGTCCTTGAAGCTTGGTGGGACGATTATGTTGCAGAATATTTAGTTTTTATTTATGTAAAAACTTGAAGCAAGAATAGCTAATGAGAGCTCCAAGGTGAAGAAGAGTCCCTGGAGCAGATAAACGAAATCCCATAAAATATATGTGGAATTCCAGCTTAAACATATGTATAGGTGTTTCAAATGGGTTCAAGAAGGTAATTATTATGTATGTCACATGTGTATTAATTCTAGTAGTAGTTATGTATGTATTTTCTTGTTGATTATCATGCGAAAGCATCATCAGCCAACCCAAACTAGCGGAGAGATCAAGTCTGCGGTTGCTACACGTGTTGTGTTGAATAACTGTGCTTGCAAATGTTATTACAGATGCATTCATTACAAGTTTGTAAATTAGAGATGAATAAAAGTTCTTTTACTGTTAGTAAAGTTGACATGTTATGACTTAAAAACCAGGATGAATTAGGCCTACCAAACTCTCTCTTCGACATAATATTTTTTTGTTCGTTTGGTAGGCCTAATAATTGTGGTTAGTATTGGTGTAATGTGCATGTCATATTTTGATATGAATGTTGTGTCATATATGAACTTCAAATGCCAAGTGAGCCCCATCCATATGCATTAAAACTGGGTCATTTCTTTAGGTCATGTCATCGTATCAACAGTTGCATCTTAAACAATGTATGTTTTCTGAAATTAAATTGCCGTGACGACATTTTGTTAAAAATCATATATCATCGAATAGATGATCGGAAAAACTAAATGAGGTCAACAAAAATATCGATAGTTTTTTCCGATAAGTACATACATGTATTCCGTTTTCTTGCATGTCCATGTTTAATTAGCGTATGAAGTTAGCCACAACTTGTTCATTTAGAAATTAAACAATCATGGTATATTATATAAATACGATGTTGATAACATTTTTAATATATTAAGATTAGGAGGGAAATTTTGAATAATTTGTTAATACTAGTAATTAGAATACAAAAATAGTGGGCACCACCAATTTGACTTGGAAAACTATCGACAATTCAAATTAGAAGCTCCAAATCCTATCGAAGTTATTTGAATTTCAATGTACGTAGTTCTTCATATTTTCATCTTTGCCACTTCATATATTACTCTTTTGAATTTGAATGAACATCTAATCTAAAATATACAATACGGAGTAATAATTTTCTTCTTATGTGTCAGTAGTAAAATTTGTTTGTAGCGTACTTACAAGTTACAACAACAACAACAAGAAGATAAGAGTAAATATTTAGCGCAAAGTAGTTAAAAATTCAAACAAGCTAAAAAGATAGATGGTAAACCTTTGTATGATAAGGATTTTTGTATAATTTACAACGACTGGTAACAAAGTAATCATTTGATCTCAAATAAAATGTTTACTTTTAAATTACATACAACTTAAAAAAAGGTAGCATGATTTTGGTTATGGGCTTATACGAGCTTAGGCTTTTAAAATAAGCCGGTTTATAAAATAAGTCTCATTTGTCATGTGAGCTTATGAAATCATAAGCCTTTAAAAGGGGCTAAAAACTTAAAACCGGGGCTTTTGAACAATAAATTACTTATTTACCCACAAAAATATTTAACATATACGAAAACTCATTTAATTGTCATTTTTAATAATTTTGCAATAATAAGCCTAAGCTTAAGCCATTTGCCAAACAAGTTTAAAAAAATACAAATTTCAACTTCGGCTTATAATAAAAGCCTAGCCCCAGCACCAACCCAACGCAAGCCCCAACTCACCTTCACCCAAATTATTATTTTCAATTGTTTGTTAAGGTTAAAACAAAACAAGAAGTAGTGAGGAATTTTGAAAGAAATGCATTATTGAAAAGAAATATTTAAAAAAAAAAAAAAAAAAAAAATTGAAAAAGCACAACGACGTCGTATTAGAGTAGAAAAAATACTTAAGAAAAACAACAGAAAGCGCAATATGCTGAAATTCAAAATTTGCAAAACCCCTTTCTTCTTGTTATCTTTTCTCCTGAAATCAATCAACTAATAAAAGTATAAAAAAAAAACTCAAAAAGCAATCTATGGTGATAGTAACACCATCATCAACAACAGGAGGAGGAGGAGGAGGAACGATGGGTGTTTGTTCGAAAGATGATCAGAAAATCTATCAGCAGTGGTTCAACTACGCCGACTCAGGTCCTCATTTCATTTTCATTTCCATTCATTCATACATAATTTATTTTAACTAATAATTCAAATACAGATGGAGACGGTCGAATAACCGGAGACGACGCTACCAAGTTCTTCGTCCTCTCTAATCTCGATAAATCTCACCTCAAGCAGGTCATTTCTCATTTATGTCGTAATGTACTTATATAAGCCGAAACAAATAATTTTCATATGACTTTCTGAATTTAGTTTTTTTACAAATGTAGCTATTGGCCAAGACTAGGGGATCTTTGTTTCGCCTTACATAGTGGCCTTATGTGCTTTTCCGCTTATATGACCTTATTTTTACATGACAAGAAGCTTATAATAAAAAAGTTTCAAAATAAGCCACAAAAAGTGAGCTTAAGCTGAAAATCACGTTAGTCATAAGGCCACTATATAAGCTGAAACAAACACCCCCTATGTTTGCTACCAACAGCCATTCATACAGAATTGTTCCATTATGTTACATGTTTTGATGTTTGGGATTCTTATTAGTTGCTCATGTGGCGTCTTAAAGTTGGGATATAATATATTTACTTGTCACTTTTATGTTCTTTCAAGAGGTACTTTAACCAAAACATGTCCGTTAACGCGATCGGTTAAGGTTGTCGTCAAATTTGATTGAGTGAATGTTTTGGTTTATGTCCACCAAATATCTCTATATAGAGAAAATGGTTTCTTTCAAATTTGAAGATTGCGGTTTTGATAGCTGTTTTTGTACTTTTTGAAGGTTTGGGCAATTGCTGATTCTAAGCGTCAAGGATATCTAGGATTTAAAGAGTTCATCATTGCTATGCAGGTATATCCGGTTTCTCTTCCTTTTTGCAATATTGACATTCTTAATAAAGTCTGACGGTGTTCCTTTTCCTTGTAACAGCTCCTCTCTTTGGCACAAGCAGGACATGAATTGAACTCCAATTTACTGAAATCTGCATGTACGTGAACCTGTTTATAGTTTTTAGTATTTCTTACTTCATACTGTAGTGGCTGTTGAGCTCATATTGTTTGTTGAAATATTGATCTTTGCCTTACCGATGTTCCTATTGATACTTGATATCATTGTTGATTTGTGTTTAATAGCTGATGTGGAGCTTTTGGAACCACCAGAGATGGAAGGTTTGGATTCAATTCTGCTGGTAAGGATCCATTTCTGTATTGATAGTTATCGTTCATGTTATGAAATATTTCTTATACTAATATTTGTCATTTCTCCTCCTCAGAGTCAGAAGCATAGGGGTTCAAGAAACAATGGTGTCCTCGAAACAAATGGTTGGTACCACTCACACGTTCTCTTTGTAACTACATATAAATCATTTCTCATTATGTTTTGGTTCAATAATATGCAGGTATTTTGGCAGTTCAACATGTGTCGCCAATGAGTTTATTTACTACAAGGCTCAGTAAGAAGGTAGGTTTCGTCACTTGTAGATTGCTTTATTCTGATCTTTGATTTGCTTTTACAAGTTTGTATGAATGTTAGTAGTTGACGTCGTTTTTTTTTCCTTCCAGACCTCTTGTCACACATCACTTGGTAAAGTCACTTCTATAATTGATGGATTGAAGAGATTGTATAATGAAAAGCTAAAGCCATTGGAAGTTGCTTACCGTTACAATGATTTTGCATCTCCTTTATTGGTGAGAGAACTGTAAAATGATTTTACTTCTGGTTTGTTATAGTTCATTTCAAGTCTCTTTTTTGTTCTACTCTGGGTTTAGTTACTTTTTTCTACATCCCACTTGGGCACATCTACAATCCTCTGTCGTTTTTCACAAATATGTTATAATTGTTTCATCATTATATGCAGACAACCAGTGACTTTGATGCAAAACCTTTGGTGATGCTTCTCGGTCAGTACTCAACTGGAAAGACAACATTTATTAAGCATCTTCTCAAAAGCAACTACCCAGGTCAGCTACGTTTTAAAAGCTATTTACTGCGATTTAGCCGATGCACACCCTTTTCACATTTTGGACAAGATTTACTCTAAAATCATTCTTTTGCGTGGACAGGAGCTCACATTGGACCAGAGCCTACAACAGACAGATTTATTGTTGTTATGGTAACATCATCTATTTTGTTTGTTAAATTGCATATATCGGTCTTATGCTAGTGGTTTGCTCCAATTTGTATCTGTCGTTGCACGAATCATTCGTTATACTTGTTTATACTGTGTAGGGTGGACCTGATGAGAGAAGTGTACCTGGAAACACTATTGCTGTGCAAGCAGATATGCCTTTCAATGCCCTCACTACTTTTGGAGGCGCATTCCTCTCAAAGTTTGAATGTTCTCAAATGCCACATCCTGTAAGCTCATAATACGGGTTTCATAGATCATTTATCATTGTTTTCAAAGTGTATTCATCAATTTAACCGCACATTTCTAACACATGTCCAGCTTTTGGAGCATATCACATTTGTTGACACTCCGGGAGTTCTATCCGGAGAGAAGCAACGCACAGAAAGAAGTTATGACTTCACTGGTGTGATAAAGTGGTTTGCAGAAAAATGTGATCTTATTCTCCTCCTCTTTGACCCACATAAGCTTGATATAAGTGATGAATTCAAGCGCGTGATATCGTCTTTACGCGGTCAGGATGACAAGATCCGTGTTGTTCTTAACAAGGCAGATCAAGTTGATACTCAACAAGTAAGATTCAAGCAAATATGTATTTCTCTTTTCTGCACAGTTTAATTTAGGTCCTCACATTCTGATCCGCTGATGCATTTGATTTTTGATGTGAATGTTTAACATTCTTCCTTTATCTTTGAAGTTGATGCGAGTATACGGTGCATTGATGTGGTCACTTGGAAAAGTACTTAACACACCTGAAGTGGCGCGTGTCTACATTGGGTAAGCTTCTTTTGTGCAAATCCTTCGCATATCCTAAGTATGATTTTTTAAGATTGTAGAATTGCTTCTTTGATATTAAAAGTCAGAGTAGGACAACGTGTAATTATAACATTTGGTTAGTAGTCTGATTGTGTCCATTGTTTCTATAATACCGCACTTTTCATGGGATGGAGTATTGTTTGAAAAGTTTTATCCTAAAATGCTGTTAATTCTTTCTTTCCTGTTTTCTAATGCTGATTTTGTCATGTCTTCAGTTCATTTAATGACAAACCAATCAAGGAAGAATCACTTGACTCCATGGGCAAGGAGCTCTTTGAGAAAGAACAAGATGACCTTCTTGTAGACTTGATCGACATTCCAAAAAAGGCTTGTGATCGCCGGGTATGTTCGCCTTATTTTTAATTATTTTTCTGTGATTTGATTAAAATCTAAAAAGAAACTATATCTGTTAGATCAATGAATTTGTCAAACGTGCCCGAGCTGCGAAGATACATGCCTACATAATAAGCCAGTTGAAGAAAGAGATGCCTGCTGTGATGGGTAAATCTAAAGCTCAGCAGAAGCTCATGAAAAATCTTGAAGATGTATTCGCCAAGGTTTTTGTTCTTCTCTCTTTGCCTGAAATACTCAAAACAGAAAAATCCTTCTTTTGCAGCAAATTAATCAAAAGCTTTTTAGTTTGATTCTGATGCCAAAAAACTTCCAAATCACGGCTTCATTCATATTAACTTTCATTATCCAGTATACGTACTTCGGTTTGGAACCATAAATTTGGTTATATGGTTTACCACTATCTTCTCGTCAAATAATTGCATTTTTATATTAAACGCTTGATAAGAAATATTGAATGGTTGAAAGAATGGTACCTAAAGCTACTTTTAAATGTTTGAAAAAATGTAGGTCCAAAAGGAGTTTCATTTGCCACCCGGTGATTTCCCTGATGTGGAGCATTTTAGGCAAGTTCTTGGTGCTTACAACATTGATAAGTTTGAGAAACTGAAGCCAAAGATGATTCAAGCTGTGGATGACATGCTCGGATATGACATTCCAGACCTCTTGAAAAACTTCAAGAATCCTTATGAATAAAAATAGCTTTGTTACTGAGATGAACTTTGCTATGGTGGATTTCTTATCCATTGTCTATTTGTGGTTTTTAATTCTTTGTATCGAAACAAAAACCTTTGTTCATCCAAATATTTGGTAATCTAGAATGCTTAAAGTTTGGCCATTTTTGTGATTAGTCCTTGATTTGAAATACCATGTGAAACTACATCTTTGTTCTAGCTCTATATATTTGGGATGAGTTATAAGCATAAGGTTTGAAAATGGCCAAGAGAAGTCCAGAACTGAAAGCAGTCAATATGTATATGCTGACACAACTTTCATAATCTGTTGGTTAATTATAAAGTGCAACATTAAAAAGTTTGGTGTTTGATAAAAAAGAAATTGGATTCGAAATCCAGTAAGATTGGAAGAAGATTTGAAGGGAAGGTAGCAATGGTAACAGCTTCAACTCAAGGCATCGGTTTTGCTATTGCCTAAAGGCTTGCCCTTGAAGGTGCCTCTGTTACCCTCTTCTATCTTTGCCCATTAACATCATTTCAAATATTTGGTTATAACAATTTACTGTCAAAGGGGTTCCTGTGTTTCTTGTGGTTCTATTAATCTATTATAAGTTTCTATCTGTGTATCATAAGTGTATGTGCGTGCTCTCTTGTTTAGGCAGATTATGTTGCTTCGTCTAAAATCCTTTACCTTTATGGACACAGAAATACGGGAAAATAGATGTAATAGTGTCAAATGCTGCCGCACATCCCTCAATTGACGCCATTCTCGACTCCCAGGAATCAATCCTTGACAAGCTTTGGGAAATTAATATAAAAACTGCTATATTGCTTCTTCAGGTAAAGTGTCCTTTAGACGATTTTTGAACTACGAGGTTAAGGGCTATCTACAAATTCTGGGCCTTTGATTCCTAACTATTCTCTTTGCAACTTCTAATGTCCTTTTTCTTTCTTGTACAACAAACTTGGTGCTGAATTGGCAGTATGGCTCTGTTTGAGATATAGCCCAAAATGCATTTTATCAGGGACTTTTATTATTAGCTACAAGGGTGTGTTTGTATATGTATTTGCAAGGTGCTTATCATGTTTTGAATAGTTAGAACCAGAAATGATCGATAATGGGTAGGTTTTATTTAAATAAAATCAGGCAATTTCACATTTTTCAATAATTAAAATGTATCTTATGGTAAGTTGGAAACTCCAATCTGTTTCTCCAAATCTCGTTATTTTGAACCGAAATTAATCATGATCACAATCTGTTTCAAACGCTCAATATTAATATTGTGACTTCAAGTTGCAATAACTGATTAAAATGCACATTATAACACCCCCGGACATTGAAGTATTTTTGAATTTCAGCCCAGTAAGGTTTGACTTTTAGTTTAAAGAGACCCATCACCAAGTTCAAATCAATCCGGGACATTTCAGATGTGGCAGATATTTTAAATGGGAAAACTAAGGAGTTGAAGTTGTTCATAATTTCATATCCTTTTTGAATTTCCAAACTACAGTGAATGAGTTTGAATGAAAAGTCAAATGGCATTCTCTTACCCAGGAATAAAGTTTTCTGTAACTCATAAGTGTATTTTCGCTTTTCAAATGTTTGACAGGATGCATCCCCTCACTTAACCAAAGGTTCATCGATTGTTTTCATTTCTTCTCTTAGTGCTTTCCAACCTCCATCTTCCATGGCTATGTATGGCGTCACAAAGACTGCTCTTCTTGGTCTTACCAAGGTATAATCCTGCACGCAAATTTCATTATCTTATTTTCAGTGCTGCTTAGATATGCGCAGGCCCATACAACATCTGTCACCATATAATTGTTTTTCTAGATACCATGTTTGACATGGAAATGTTAAAAAGGACGAAAAAGAATAGGCCTCCAATGTTTAACGAGTTAATTAAGTAGAACATTCTCTATTGCTTTAGGCACTTGCCACTGAGATGGCTCCACATACTCGTGTCAATTGTGTTGCACCGGGGATTGTACCAACACACTTTGTAGGTTTCATCACCGACAATGACACGCTTGTAAGTTTCTTCTGCTCAAGTGTATGATTTGATGTGGAAAGGATAAATATGTTCTTATAAATACATATTGCAAATCTAAAATTTAAATAGAGCTGTTTTATAATAAACTAAAAATATAGGACCACCCTATAAGTGCTTGTGATTCAGATTTTCAAAAGGCATGCTCGAGTATATGACCATAAGTCGCCAAGCTAGGTGGTTTGACTTTACAAACCGAGTTCAAGACTGAGCATATGCAACCTTAACTTAGTCCATCAACTCAAATGAGTCGAGCCCACATGTATTTTAAGTTATCCATTTAATTTATAATACTAGTTTATGTATGAAGCATTAGCTAAAAGAATAGGTTTCTGTAATGAATTATCTTTGTTTTGAAGAGAAATGCTATTGAAGAAAAGACACAGCTCAAGAGACTTGGGACACCAGAAGAGATTGCAGCAGCAACGGCTTTCTTGGCATCTGATGAAGCTTCATATATAACCGGTGAGACGATTGTGGTCGCAGGAGGAATGTCTTCCAGACTGTAGATCTCTTACAATTTAATTTCTCATCACAATAACCAACTGGTATCAAATTTTACTTTTCATAAAACAGAAGACGTGGACGTATTGATCCCAAGTAACAGTTTCAAGTTTAAAAATCTTTTATATGTTCTGTAGCTAACTTTGCGAGAACAAAGTATCATCAGGATTTGATCAACTTTGTCATTATTTAATGGCCGAATGTTAATGAATAATAACATACTTTTGTCAATGTTCCGATTTGGTTATATAGTTAACTAACCTATTCACGAACAGATTCATACCGAACATGCATTTCAATAAGAATCATAATCAAAATTATTCTTCATAAAGTTATCGATCTTGTCATATATTAATTTCATGTAAATGAAAAGAACCATGTTTATCTAAATACCAAAATATAGGGTAAAACCAGCCAATACTAGGTGAAACTTATAAACATTATTAGTTCAAAACCTTAAAAAAAACCAAAGACAAAATTTAGCCGTAACACATTGTTTAAGCTAAAATCAGCAATATATTAATTCATAAAGGTAAAGATGTTGGCAGGGGATAGCCTAAACCAACAGTACACAGGTTTGCTTATTTTATAATGGGACAACCCGCTAGGAAGTTAATGGCTCCTCACCATGTGGGCATGCTGCTGGCATTGGCCGTGAATCCTCACCATATGCTGTTGGTGATGCCTCCTCACCATGTGGTCTTGCTGCTGGCGTTAGTTCCTCACCAAGTATATGCATTGGCGACACACGTGGTGGAAAAATTAGATCGTTAACTTGATCAAACTTTTGAACTCTTGCTGCTTGAGTCAAATGAGGTACAAATAAAAGTACTAGAACAAGAGTTCGCATGATCATGGTCAACATTATGGGATTTTTTCAGAACTGCAAAGGTTTAGAAAAAAAAAACTTGAATGATATTGTAAAAGATGAATTTTGAGAATTAGAAGTCAGATCAAGCAATTTATATACATGGTGTAGTCACACTTAAATTTCTTGATCACATGTATATTGTTGTAATGATGCAAATCCTATCACATTTATCCGCATGCATTGCTAATTTTAGATGCTCACATTTTTTGAAATACCCTTTTCTACTGAAAAACAAAAGATACGTCTTTACATGTGAGCATATCACATTTATCTTCCACTCAAAAAATTAGAATTGATAAAAAGAATGTATTTAATGTGATGATCACATGTATATTGAAGCAACAATGAAAAATCCGATCACATTTATCCTTCTATGATGCACAAAGTAATTTTATTCTAATTTTAGGTGTTCACATTTTATTTATTTATTTATTTATTTATTTATTTATTCTAACTGCAAGAAAAAAGATACAATGCATTTGTTGTAATGATGCAAATTTTGTCACATTTATCGTTTTCACATTTATCTTTTCATGAATAAGTTACATACTTTTTTGCTAAATTTAGGTGTTCACATTTTTTAAGCCACATATATGTACTTACATGTGACAATATCACATTTTATCTTTTAGGTTGGGATCATTTGAAAGCATCAAAGGTTTTTAAACCCTGAGGAACCAAGTCTTTTAGATTGCAAAGAAAAAAAAAATGTCTAGGAACTCGAGATTGATTGTACTAACATATTGTAAAGTGACATATTAGCTAATTTAAGAACATTTAAACAAGTTAACCATTTCATGTGTGATCCTATCAACATTTTCTTCCCGATCAAAACTTGAATTAATAAAACTGGATATGAAATTATTTGATACAAAAGACTCACATTGTACGCAATTTTCGCTAAAGGTGTACATAATCATGGTTTCTAAATTGCATATGATGTTCGCAAGTCTCATCACCCCATCATCCCTAAAATTCATAAGAAGTAGTCACATTTTATATTTGTACTCATTTTATAATCTCTTATATGTTTAGTAGCTAAATTTGTGAGAACAAAGTATCATCAGGATTGGATCAACTTTGTCATTATTTAATGGCCCAATGTTAATGAATAATAACATACTTTTGTTGATGTTCCGATTTGGATAAATAGCTAAGTAACCTTTTCACAAGAATTCTTCATAAAGTTATAGATCTTGTGATATTATTTTCAAGTAAATGAAAAGAACCATGTCATCTAAATACCAAAATATAAGCTAAAACTAGAGGATACTACCAAATATATATTTTGTTTATTTCATCTATCACGCTAAGCATTTTGCTTACTAGGTGAAACTTATAAACACTAGTTCAAACCAGTAAAAAAAACCAAAGACAAAACTTATCCATAAGACATTGTAAATGCTAAAAACAACAATACATTATATATTATTTCATAAAGATAAAGATGTTGGCAGGGGATAGCCTAAACCAACAGTACACAGGTTTGCTTATTTTATAATGGGACAACCCACTAGGAAGTTAATGGCTCCTATGAGCTGCTGGTGATGGTTCCACACCGTCTGGATGTGTTGCCGGCGTTAATTCCTTGCCAAGTATATGCATTGGCGAAACACTTGGTGGAAAAATTAGCAAAGGAGGTGGTGGAAATAATATTTGCCCGTTACCATGTGGACGTGCTGTTGGCGATGGCTCCTCACCATGTGGTCGCGCTGCTGGCGTTAGTTCCTCACCAAGTATATGCATTGGCGAAACACGTGGTGGAAATAATATTGGCGGATCACCTGATACAAACATTGCACGATCAACATGATCAAACTTTTGAACTCTTGCTGCTTGAGTCAAATGAGGTACAAATAAAAGGACGAGAACAAGAGTTCGCATGATCATGGTAAACATGATGGGATTTTTTCAGCTAACTGCAAAGGTTTAGAAAAAAAAACTTGAATGATATTGTAAAAGATGAATTGTGAGAATTAGAAGTCAGATCAAGCAATTTATATACATGGTGTAGTCTCACACTTAAGTTTTATGATCACATGTATATTGTTGTAATGATGCAAATGCTATCACATTTATATGCATACATTGCTAATTTTAGGTGCTCACATTTTTTGAAATACCCTTTTTAACTGAAAAACAAAAGATACGCTTTACATGTGAGCATATCACATTTATCTTCCACTCAAAAAAAAATTAGAATTGATAAAAAGAATGTATTTAATCTATACTTATGTGATGATCACATGTATATTGAAGCAACAATGCAAAATCCGATCACATTTATCCTTCTATGATGCACAAAATAATTTTATTCTAATTTTAGGTGTTCACATTTTTTTCCCTAACTACAAGGAAAATGATACAATGGATTTGTTGTAATGATGAAAATTTTGTCACATTTATCTTTTCATGAAGAAGTTATATACTTTTTTGCTAAATTTAGGTGGTCACATTTTTTAAGCTAGAGATATGTACTTTACATGTGACAATATTACATTTATCTTTTAGGCTGGGATCATTTGAAAGCATCAAAGGTTTTTAAACCCTGAGGAACCAAGTCTTGTAGATTGCAAAGAAAAAAAAATGTCGAGAACTCGAGATTGATTGTACTAACATGTTGTAAAGTGACAAATTAGCTAATTTAAGAACATTTAAACAAGTTAACCATTTCATGTGGAATATTTAAACAAGTCAACATTTTCTTCCCAATCAAAACTTGAATTAATAAAACTGGATATGAAATAATTTGATACAAAAGACTCGCATTGTACGCAATTTTCGTTAAAGGTATACATAATCATGGTTTCTAAATTGCATATGATGTTCGCAAGTCTCATCACCCCATCATCCCTACAATTCATAAGAAGTAGTCACATTTTATATTTGTACCCATTTTATAATCTCTTATATGTTCTGTAGCTAAATTTATGAGAACAAAGTATCATCACGATTGGATCAACTTTGTCATTATTTAATGGCCCAATCTTTTATATAATAAAAGAATTACATCATTTCGGAGTGTTTTTACAAATCCCTTCTCATTGGAAAAAAAAATTGGACCAATAGCAGAGCTCGATTTTGCTACGTAGGCGAAATCGAGCAACATGATTGGTCAATAAAAAGTCAAAATTAAATTGATTTTGATCAAACTTAATCAATTTGGTGAAGAAATTTGGTTAAGAAAAAAAAATACATAAAAATATAAGTGTCAAATTTATAAAAACAAAAACTTAAAAAAAGATGAAGTAATTAATAAAACTTTAGCGATTGAATTTTAAATATTACATAGAGTAAAGTTTAAAATTACAAGTTTCCATGTTTTTTTAATAAGTTTATAAAAAACACAAATAACCCTTATACTTTATAATATTAACTTTGTTTAAAATTACATGAGTATTAGTATTAGTTTTTAAACTTTCATCCATTAAAATTACAAAATTTGGTAAATATGCGAATTAGTTTTAATATACGTTATATTTTTTTTTAACTAATGTTAGTTTTAAACTTTCATCCATTAGAATATTTTTTTAAATAAGGATTCATGTTACTATTTAAAAGTTTAATTTATGCGTACACGGATTTGAAATACGGCTAAATTATTAGTAACAACGACTCATGAAATTGTTATTTAAAATTTGCATATGGATATCCATAAAAACATTTTAAAATCTTTACGGAACATATTTTAACTTTATCAACGCTCATTATGTGCTACAAATTCACACATTTTGTACAACATGATATCAATAGTTAAAGTTAAACAACAAAATCAACCTCAACCTCAACATGTCTGTTAGTTAAAAACGTTATACAAAACTAATTATTAAAAAAAAAGCAAACAAACACATGCGTTAGATAGTCATTGTTTAATATAGAATGTGTTTTTCGTAAATTATATATATATATATATATATATATATATATATATATATATATATATATATATATATATATATATATATATATATATATACGTATCACAATCCTTGTTTGATAACAATCACATCCTAAAAATATGTACATGAGAATTATTCAGCAAGAATATATAGTTTTAATTAGGTTATTACAGTACTATACTGCGATAATGTTATTGAGTTAGTAATCACGAATGTGAGATACAACCATTATTCTATACTTATGATTTATGTGTAAACCTCTTTTTGCTTCTGAATAGAATCCGAAAAAGACCTCAACAGAACTTTGGCTTATGCCTTATCTAACTGATAGTATTTAGTAACATTTTTTATGGTTTAACTTTTTTGTTATACACACTAACTTTTAGTAACTCTTTTTTTTTATGTTTTATTGAAAACTTCTACACTTGATATTTGTGTTTTTACTATTGACACACCAAACTATAATAGAATTTGTGAGTTTGGGAGTTTTTTCACTAAGCTTAAAAAGAAAGCTTATAGCTTTATCATATACTTATTGTGTTATTGTAATTGAATAAGCCAATAAATACTTTTAATAAGCATAACCAGACACCCCTTTAGTTCTAAATATGCTACATATTTTAATGAAAATATAAGTAAGGAAATGAATCATAATTAAAGAAATGAATCACAAAAAGGTAAATTATTAAAAATGATATGATGGTTATTCATAATTAAGAAAATGAATCAATCTTAAAAGCTATCTAAATATGCTATATGTTTTAACGAAAATATATGTAAAAGAAATACCACAATTACAAAACCAATCGTAAATTGATAGCACGGGTTTGCAAAACTAAAAGGATATATTACTACCATCTCATGCAAGTCAAGTATCATCATATGATTTTGCTTGAATAATAAAATATAATTTTTAATTCAAAAGCATTCTCCTAAAATAATATGTAGGTTATAACATATACATATGATTTTTTATTTTTAGTCCACCAAGTAAAACTATTTAAAACATGTTAAGTGGTTTATTTCTTAACCGATAATAATACATAATTAAAACGAAATTTTAAAAACCATGTGCGTGAACAGGTATTATAACTAGTGTTAATGAATAATAACATACTTTTGTTGATGTTCCGATTTGGATAAATAGCTAACTAACCTTTTCACAAGAATTCTTCATAAAGTTATAGATCTTGTGATATTATTTTCAAGTAAATGAAAAGAACCATGTCATCTAAATACCAAAATATAAGCTAAAACTAGAGGATACTACCAAATATATATTTTGTTTATTTCATCTATCACGCTAGCTAAGCATTTTGCTTACTAGGTGAAACTTATAAAAAAACCAAAGACAAAACTTATCCATAACACATTGTTTAAGCTAAAAACAACAATATATTATTTCATAAAGATAAAGATGTTGGCAGGGGATAGCCTAAACCAACAGTACACATGGTTGCTTATTTTATAATGGGACAACCCACTAGGAAGTTAATGGCTCCTATGTGCTGCTGGTGATGGTTCCACACCATCCGGATGTTTTACCGGTGTTAGTTCTTCGCCAAGTATATGCATTGGCGAAACACTTGGAGGAAAAATTAGCAAAGGAGGTGGTGGAAATAATATTGGCTCGTCACCATGTGGTCGCGCTGCTGGCGTTAGTTCCTCACCAAGTATATGCATTGGCGAAACACGTGGTGGAAATAATATTGGCGGATCACCTTATACAAACATTGCACTATCAACATGATCAAACTTTTGAACTCTTGCTGCTTGAGTCAAATGAGGTACTAATAAAAGTACGAGAACAAGAGTTCGCATGATCATGGTAAACATGATGGGATTTTTTCAGCTAACTGCAAAGATTTAGAAAAAAAACTTGAATGATATTGTAAAAGATGAATTGTGAGAATTAGAAGTCAGATCAAGCAATTTATATACATGATGTAGTCACACTTAAATTTCTTGATCACATGTATATTGTTGTAATGATGCAAATCCTATCACATTTATCTGCATGCATTGCTAATTTTAGGTGCTCACATTTTTTGAAATACCCTTTTTAACTGAAAAACAAAAGATACACTTTACATGTTAGCATATCACATTTATCTTCCACTCAAAAAATTAGAATTGATAAAAAGAATGTATTTAATCTATAATGATGTGATGATCACATGTATATCGATGCAACAATGCAAAATCCAATCACATTTATCCTTCTATGATGCACAAAGTAATTTTACTCTAATTTTAGGTGTTCACATTTTTTTGTTAACTGCAAGGAAAAAGATACAATGGATTTGTTGTAATGATGCAAATTTTGTCACATTTATCTTTTCATGAAGAAGTTACATACTATTTTGCTAAATTTAGGTGTTCACATTTTTTAAGCCAGAGACATGTGACAATATTACATTTATCTTTTAGGCTCGGAATATTTGAAAGCGTCAAAGGTTTTTAAACCCTGAGGAACCAAGTCTTTAGATTGCAAAGAAAAAAAAATATCGAGAACTCGAGATTGATTATACTAACATATTGTAAAGTGACATGTTAGCTAATTTAAGAGGTAATCACATATTACAATACTACATTAAATTAAGTTAACCATTTCATGTGTGATCCTATCAACATTTTCTTCCCAATTAAAACTTGAATTAATAAAACTGAATATGAGATAATTTGATACAAAAGACTCACATAGTCACATTGTACGCAATTTTCGCTAAAGGTGTACACTTAATACTGATAAAACATATCAAAATCACAGTAGATAATTAGCGAATGATACAGACACCGTTTAGTCTGAAATTCAACACTATCATTTCATTTCCAAAAATCAACTTGCAGATCAAAAGAAGCAAAAACATATAGTAAGAAAAGCTTTACATAAATTACTATTTATTAAACAAATGAATCTTACAAAGGTTCAAGGATAATATTAGGGTGGGCAATCGAGTCGTGTTTGGGTTGATCTATTTGGGTTTGCGGGTTGGCATGCTATTTTAATCTTTATCCAAACACGGCCTATTTATTAATCGTGTCAAGAAACTCAACCCTAACTCAAACCTACATAACATGTTTAAGTAAATAAGTCAAGCGGTGAATAAGATATGTTGTTTGTCGATTTAACTAATTTAATTGCAAAAATAATATAAGGATCTAAAAAATGATAAAAGTTACATACAAAATAACTATGCGACAATTTCAATAATATCTGAATATAATCGTAATTTACTCATATACTAGGTACATAACAAAGTACATTAATCCAAATCTAACATAAAATCCAAGTTACATACTTTAATTTTAGTGGTTTATATCCTTTAATTTTAGTGGCTTATATACTTAAATGGGTTCATGGGTTGACCTGTTTAATACTTACTCAACTCAAACACGACCCGTTTATTAAACGGGTTAGATGGGTAGACCTGTTTATCCTCAACCAAAACCTGTTTAACTTCGTGGCGGGTTCGTGTCGTATCGAGAATTGACACCCCTAGATAATATGCATAAAAGCATCCAACTATTCAGCATTTTATATAAGATCAAAGTTGAAATGAATAATATATTTTTGATGATTGTTAATATAAATAACTTATTTTTAATATGTATTTTGATGATTGTCAATATAAATAACTTATATATATTATTGTATCAAAACTTTGATGACGGGATAGTGTTATTCTTGTTTTAATGTTGGCGTTGTCACTGTCGACAAAATTATTCATTTGATAATTTAAAAAATAAGTTATCTATACATGTAAATTTTAAAAATAAATTATTTACTTTGAGCTCTCATACTATATTACTGTAAAACCCTTTCATGCAAATCATAAAGTAATCATTCCCACATTTATCTTATTGCATTTGGTTTTTGGCTAGCTAATTGGCTAATACATAGAAATGAATACATGATTACATGCTTTTACATAGCCATCTAAAACAGTAATTTAAAAATTCTTTTACAAGACTCTAAATTTTTTATTTTTATTTTTTTTACAATACCATCAACTCACGTTTTACATATCTTAGCTAAAGGTGTAATCATGATTTTTTTTTTAAAGCATTGGTTATTCCATATGCTCACAAGGTTTATCAGTCATCCAAAAACAATACTGCAACAAAAGTGATCACATTTTACTCACACAGGATCATGCTTTTCAACAACAATGAAACATTTTTGTTCCACTATCATGCCCTTTTTATCGTATTCAATCGACACCATAGTTGGACAATTTCACTATAAATTAGATCTTACTTGGCACACTATCCTGCATAACTAGTAACCATTCATAAAACACAATAATAAGAGTGAAAATGGCGGGTAGCTCTTGCGCTACCATGTTAATATTGTTGTTTGTAGCTATGAATAGTGCAAGCCTATTTGTGGATGCAATTTCTTGTCAAGGTGCAATAACTCGTATGTTGCCTTGCCAAGCTTACTTGATGGGATTTGGCGGGATAACTGTTCCGTGCTGCCAGAGTGCTCAAACCTTGAGCCAAGTTGCTAAAGCAACCCCTGAAAACTTCAAATTAGTCTGCCAATGCTTAAAGCAAGCTGCGCTACTCATGGGGATAAACATGGACCGAGCTCAGCAGATTCCCCAGCTTTGTCATATAGATGTTGCTGCGGGTTTGATCGACCCTAATGTTGATTGTAACAAGTAATCCAACCCTCTTATAAAGATTTTGTTTTAGTCACCAAAAAATCGTCTCTTATGATGAGTTGGTACTTGCTATGAATAAATGAAAATAAATTATTTATTTCTAAGTTTTCGTAGACAAAGTCTGTTTATGAGGCATATATACCTGTATGGTCGTATGTACTTAACTTATGAGGCATTTCATGGCATGCTTTTAGAAGTTGTGCAAGTCCCCTTAACCAAAGTTCACACAGTTGTTAGCGAATATCAAGTTGCTAATAAGTTTTACCATCTTCAATTATTTATATATAGCCCATATGTGTAATTGGCCCGGTGGCAGGGGTAAGGCCCATAGTTGTACGGCAAATTTCATGAAATCATGAATCATGCATCATGATACATACGCCTTTTTAATTACCTCGTTTGCTAGTAGAGGTGCAAAAAAAAAACCGGTTCATGAACCGAACCGGAAAAAAAAACCAAAACCGGTTTTTAAAAAAAATCGGTTTTTGGAAAACCGGTTTAGGGAAAACCGAACCGTCGGTTTAGAAATAGGTTTGCATTATTTGTTGTCAACCGGTTTAAGAACAGGTTTAAACCGAACCGGTTTTGGGTAAAACCAATTTAAACTGAACCGGTTATGGGTAAAACCGGTTTAACTTGAACCGGTTCTTGTTTTAAACCGGACATTTTCTCTCCCAAAACCGGTTTCAAACCGAACCGGTTTCACGTAAAACCGGTTTTTGACTATTTGACTAAAACCGAAACCGGTTTTAAACCGGTTTGGTTTAAAAAAAACCGAAATGTGCACCTCTATTTGCTAGTGTAAGCGATACGTCTATAATAAGTAAATGGACTGCGTTTTCTACCACTTCAAAGTTTATTTGGGATATTTATTTTCCTCAAAAACTTATCTTGCTTGAGAGGAGTGATTGCTTCTTAAGTGTTTCTAATGCAAGTTTCTTTTAAAATATATAAATAAATAAATAAATAGAAAAAAAAAAAAAAGTAATGGACATATTTTGAAGTACAGTAATAGTTTCCTGATTTTGTAAAACACGTCACTGCCTTTGAAATCGTCAAATATTTTCTTTTTCAAATGTGCACCGATAGTGATTTCTATTAAAAAAACCAAACGCCGCCTAAGAGTTGAATATTTAGAATATCAAAACTAATGCAATAAAATTTACAAAATAGCAAATCATTATTGAAAAAAAAAAAAAAAAAAAAAAAAAAAAAAAAAAAAAAAAAAAACCGCCATTATTCATTTAAAAGATTTCTATTTCATTTTAAAGATGGCTTTTTCTAACTTGTGCCACCATGGCATATGTTTAACACAATTAATATACTTAAATTACCATGTTTAAATGTCAATTTGCATTAATAATTTCCAAAATTTCTTCTAATTATCATGATTAACTTTGTATTATTAAAAAATATATCTATTTTAGAAAACAATTTAATTCATTTAACGCTTCTAAACAAATGTCATGGTGGCACATATTAGAAAATCTATTTAAAGATTTCTATTATTATTGTTATCTCTCATGACCTCACCTTTTATTCGCATTCACATTTCCGGTCATAATCCTAGATTATTTCTTTCCAAAATTATCATATCCGCACAATCACATAAGAAAAACAAAACAAAAACATCTATGTTTGGTGAAAATAACTGTTTCTGGAACTGAAGCTGGTGCTGGAGATGAAGATAAAAAGATTATTTTTATAAGCTAAATGAAGTAACGTTTGATTTTAAGAGATCATGAAAGATTGATTTTTTTTTTTTTTTTTTTTTTTTTTTTTTTTTTTTTTTTATAATCTCTTATAAGTTCTGTCTGTCAAACGAAAATTATTTTTTAAGTAGCTTATTTTCTAAAAAAAATAAGCATAATTACTCTATAATTTCATGTGCCAAACCTCATCATAATAAGCATGGATATTTTGTTTCAAAGGATTTCTAGCATAAAAATAACGTGTAAATTCAAAACTACAAAGTACAAACTATTTAGGGTGCGTTTAGTTGAGAGAAAACATCCTTGTTTTCTACAAAATGTTTTATAGAAAATAAGAAAAATAGATATCTCATTCAAATAAACGTTTTCCAACAAAATATTTTGCAAAACTCAAAATCCCTCATTTCCTAACTTAACAAGGAAAATTACAAAACAAATTTTATTTGTTTTCCTTGTTTTCCTTTGTAACCCACAACCCTCCCTCCCTTTCGTCAAAATTGAAAATACAAAAATCAACTAAACGTGTTTTCTATATTTTCAAGTGTTTTGTGAAGATAAATTTCCCCTTCCAAATTTACAAAACTAAACATACAAATAAAAGATTTTTTCTTCAACTAAACGCAACTTTAATATAGCGAGCAAATTTCAATTTCACTCACTTTTGGCCTTTTGTGTTCCACCATCAATGTGGAGAAACATAAACCTATTTCTAATTTTCAACTTAAAATATACAGTTCAAGACGTCTCGCTGCAATTTTTTTTTTTTTTTTTGAACGGCGGGTTAGTTGTAAGATGTTAGTAGTTAGTTGTTGGCTCGAGTTATTGCCGTATCCTCGGGCAGAGATACCAACCGTGAGCCTCTCCTTAGGGGATAACCCCACTCCTATTCCTGATTCGCCTGATATCATTAGGGGTTAGTTGTTGTCTCGCTGCAACTTAAACCATTTCTAATTTAACATACTATAAACCCATTTCTAATTTTCACCACCTTGCCCATGCAGTTTCTTGATGGGCGATGTTCACTTGTTACTCCTCTTCTACGCAAAGTAATTACCGCTAAATTAAATGATATGATAGAAGTCCTTATTGGATTGTACTCTTAAATGATATATATGATAGAGTAAATGTGTTTATGTTTCTCCATAAACTATTTTCTAATTTTCTAGTAAATGTGTTTTGTTTTTATATGTGGTATATAGATAACACAAAAAATGCATAGTCAATATCTC
This sequence comes from Artemisia argyi, assembly GCA_030686995.1. Taxonomy (NCBI): domain Eukaryota; kingdom Viridiplantae; phylum Streptophyta; class Magnoliopsida; order Asterales; family Asteraceae; genus Artemisia; species Artemisia argyi. Next base: position 232,442,131 of record CM060676.1, on the reverse strand, counting down.
GTTGCCTAGAGATGGCAAATCAGGTGTGCATGGGTATGGGCTAAAATGGGCACGGGCTAAAACGGGCACGGGCACAGCCCAAACGGACACATATTATATAAATCGCTTTTATAAAAGACCAAAAATGACGAAATAAACTCCTTAAACATAATACCTTATTATATTTAAAAAATTAAATATATTATATATACAAATTTTTTCTTCAAAACGAATATAATGTTCTTCGACTGAGAGAAAATATGTGTCTGTTAGTGCCCATTTAACTTTTCAATAGGCTAAATATGCCCATTTATAAAAAAAAGGAGGCTACATGTGCCAAAATCTTTTACATTAGTCTTTTTTATTTTATTATTTTTTTAAGGCACAAATTGACATCTCTTTACCTTGCCATTTTTTTTAGCTAAAAATTATCTCATCCACTTCCCACATTGGTCGAAGAACTAAAACTTTCTTTGGTTATATACTACGGTGTAAATGCACTATGTATGTGTAGATTAATAGACACGTTTCAATGAGGTCTGGGAGGCTGGAGTATGACTTCAGCTTTCATCTCCTCTTTGAAAAATGTTTATAGATTCTATTAACTGCTTTGTGGTCTACTGGGTGAAGCTTATTAAGTTAAGCGAGCCTAGGTGAGAGTAGTACCGTGTTGGGTGACTAACCGGGAAATCCTCATATGGGGACCATAAGCTCTAATGATATCAACCAGCTACCTTAGAAGCCGGGCACAACCATGTGATGTCTTGACCAACTGAAGGACGCGAGTTCGATTCCGTTCCGCAAGCATGGTTGGGTATTGGGTGGAGGTATTTCACAGGCATCAAACCTTTGCTGGGTAGGGTTGATGGGTACCATTATGGTACACAGGGTTACGGTGTCCCTGCCAATCTACACTTTTTGACCAACATAAAATCATTTTCTAAAAAGTATTCACAACTCCTTGTATAAAAAAATATATAACTAGATAGATAGTGATGGTTATTGCTCAAACAAAAAACACAAAATAGTATTTAGTTATCTATTTCACACCCAAACAAAAAACACAAAATACAATCTCTCATACTCCGTAGTTTTGTAGGCAATAAGATATTTTTTCAATTGCACCACAATGACAAATGCAAACACTGTTGCATTTAATCAACTACAGTAAACTTGATCAAAATGAGTTGCATTAACTTATTATTTACCTCTTAACAACCACATATAGTTTAACTTGGCATCATTTATTCCGGTAGCATCAATTATTCAAAAGATAAAGTGCGTATATTAACAAATAAACGATATAGAATACTGAAAATGCATGACTCAACACCATTTAAATACCTTTAAGATTTTGTCAATAAAAACCATCTTACCATGACATTCCCCATAGGTTAGAGAGATGATAGATGACTTGGTTATATACAAGTGCACATTGACTACATGTGCCTAGAATAGTATTACGTTCTGGATACATTAATGCTAGCGGAGCTCATTATACAAAATAAAATCTGAACTCTTCTAGATATCCTGAATTAATATATTTTCTTAGGTTTTTAATATTAAAAAGTGAAACATTGATCACCGTAGTACATGACTAACGCTGTCTAAAGGACCTTATAATCCTAACCGTGATCCGTACTCATTTTCATAAGAATAACTTATGTTCTTCATTGATATATCAAACGCAAATCAACAATATCATTTTAAAGAGTAAGTTAATTTCTTCAAATCTTTTCTCAATGTAATAGAAAATTTCTTTATTTCAACTATTAATACTCTATCAAATAAAAACCGCCTCTAACGATTATTTAAGATCCAAACATACATGTTTCATAACAAGTTATTATTAGCCAACGAAGCTCAGCGACCGAAGCCCATCCTTGAGCGATTCCACATTGTTTCATGTTGGTTAAGTTGCATGGGATCTTAATTCTTAAGTTATTTTTATAAGAAAAAATATACTAAATCCTTATATTTGATTTTGTTTAATTATTAGTGTAAAACCATAGACAAATCTAAAATTCAAAACCGTCATAACTACACAACTTATATGAATACGGTTTAGTTGGATGTGCGAAAATATATAAAGACAATGTAATCTACAAATTTTAAAACAAAAGGATATGATCATGTTCTAAAGTTAATATTAAGACACTTCATATGCGCACAAACAAATACAAAATACTTGTATCATTTATTCGAGTAGATTTGAAAGATAAATGGTCTATGACGGCCATGCATGTATATGGTACATGTTAAAATAGTAAAAATGCACGGGTCACTAGATCTAGCTTACTTTAGTTCTTTTCCGATCAAAACCATTTCAACATTTAGTCCCACATCGGTTTAAAAGTAGAGCATCCACAGTAGCAAAATTAACAAAAGCTTTTTATTATTATAAAAAGCTTTTAGAGGAGGTTTTTATGCATTGCATCAAAAACTTTTTTAATACTAGCTTTTTACAAAGACTTGATAAAAACAAGTCTTTGATAAAAGCTTTCTCTCTTTATACCTCAAGTCATTAAATGCATTAAATGCATCAAGTCTTTAGTATTTCTCGTCACACCTTTCATTTGTGGTTGGTCATTGAGAGGAAACTGAAGACTCAAGACAAATTGAAGCAATGAGATGTGGCAATTCTATCGACTTAAACATGCTTCGTTGTCCATTATGTAAGTTGCAACCTGATACTCATGAGCATTTATTTTTTGAATGTTCCTTCTCAACTCAGGGTTGGATTAGTATGCTTCGTGTAGCTGGTCTCCCGTCAGTGCTGCCAAGATGGGATGATATTATGGTATGGATCGAACCCATTTCGAATTCGAAATCAGTGACAAGTATCGTGGGTAGGCTGGTAATTGCAGCGTCATCTTACTTTATTTGGCAAGAGCGTAATAACCGCTTATATGCTAAAGGTGATGGAAGTGTAAACAAGATGTGTGAAACTATTGCTGAAGTAGTTCGGTTGAAGTTAACCACAATTCTTTTCAAGAATAATCCTCGAGTGGAGAGGATGCGGAAGATTTGGAAGAATCATGGCTTGGAAGTTAACTCAACATAGCTAAGGGATTGAAAACAAGAATGACTAATGGTCCTCAAGTTTATGTATTTGATTTTTTTTTTTTTTTTTTTTTTTTTTTTTTTTTTTGGAACGGCGAATTTATTCAACACAAACAATTGTAGTTCTTGTTTATTAGGTGAAGTAGTAGTAGTCATGACTTAAGTGTGTTTAAGTCATGTAGTCTTTGCTGTTTAAGCGTGGGCAAAGAGAGGCTCATCCTTCTCTTTATCTTGTAATTAACTTATTTTTTGATTAATATATTCATCGGGTACAACCCTTTACCAAAAGAAAAAGAAAAAGAAAAAAAAAAAAGCTTTTTGATATAGTTTTTGCATTAGATGACTAGTATTTTGAAAAGCTTTTTGCAAAAGTTTGATAAACGTCAAGTCTTTCATAGAAGTTTTGCTCAAGGCTGTCAAGATTTCGATCCCGCGTGGGATCTTTTTTGTCTTTGCAAGATCGAGATCGTAGGATCGGATCGCGATCCTACGATCCTACCAATTTGTCATAGTTTGTAAACAAATGATAAATGAGTCAAACTGTTTTACATTTCGACTCAATGTCAAAGATAGTAAAACACAAAAAAATAAAGTTTCGATCATTACATTAACGATATAGCGGAATAATATTACATAACTTGCGTCCTAAATGTCTCAAAACATACGAGTCATCTACATAATTTCAAGGAAACAAACGTTTCATTAGTGGCATTCCAAAAGTAGAAAACTATTTAAAAAAAGTAGATTGAATTATTGAACACCTTTAGACTATAATCGATTTAGAAAAGTAGGAAACTAGGTATAAACTATAATTTATTTAGAAAATGAAACAACAGTGGTTTACTTATTAGACATTAGTAAAACACACGTTTGTTTTTGGTCTAAGCAAGCGATATAGACTTAAAAGATATATATATATATATATATATATATATATATATATATATATATATATATATATATATATAAAGTGAACTCGGATCGCGTGACAATCCTACGATCTTACTTATGATTCTACCTGTTTACACGCGATCTTTACAACCTTGGTTTTGCTCATTAAATGAGATTTGCATTAAATGCACTAAATCTTTAAGACTTGATACATTGTAGAGGCTCTGAAAGAAAATATTAGGGGTTAATATACCCTAGTGAATATGGCTTGTGTGTGTGTGAACTAGTATAATCCAATGGGGATTATCATAGGTCTAAATATAAGATTTAGTCGTGCGATAATCCCAATTTGTCAATTCATATAACTTCATAACATTTTTTTTAAATTTATTTAAACTATAAATATTTTGAAACTTGGATAATTAATTATCAATTCCTAATGAGGATTATCATATGCCTAAATATAAAATTCAGTCATGTGATAATATCCCAATTTCTAAATTCATATAACTTCAAAACCTTTTTAATTTATGTGAACTCTAAATATTTTGATACTAAGATGAACTAATGATTAATTCCATTACAAAAGGAATTGGAAACGATCTCACCCCAAGTAAATAAGCAGTGGCTTATATGCACTTTTGTTTTCTTTTTCTTATAAATTAGTCAAAAGGTTTTACAATATATTTTCATTCGACGTCAAATTCATGATACATGTTACATACACATTAACCATTTTCGCAACTATATAACAAGATTTAAGTCAAATTACTATATATATATATATATATATATATATATATATATATATATATATATATATATATATATATATATATATATATATATATATATATATATATATATATATATATATATAATGCAGCGTCGGATCTACGGAAGCGTGCCAGCCAAATTAAATAATATTTTTTTTCGGGCCTTTATTGGGTTTACTGACTCCATGGTCGGCCCAACCCGTTTGTCTTAAAATTAAAACTGCACGGGCGAATGAGATTTCAAAAGAGAGACAGAAGGTGGCGGAGGTGAAGCGGCGAGGTGGTGGTGTACGGTGGTGGCGCCGGTGGTGCTTCAACACGAATAAAACGGTCTCCAAAAACTCTCAGGTGCTCTAGAAATGACCACGGGTCTAGATCTACGCGATGTCTGATTATTTGAGGTGGCCGGAAAAGTGCCCGGGGATGGTGACGGCGCCGGAATTTGGCCGGACGGTGGGGTGTGACCGGATTAGGTTTCCGGCGAGGTGAAGTGAGAGAGAGAGACAATGTTACGTGTGTGTGTTATAATGAGGAGAGAGAGAGAGAGAGAGAGAGAGAGAGAGAGAGAGAGAGAGAGAGAGAGAGAGAGAGAGAGAGAGAGAGAGAGAGAGAGAGAGAAGAGGGTTTATATATTAAGGGTAGGGGCCGAACTTGGGCAAACAAAAGTAGAGGGGGCGAGGTGAAAGTATGGGGTGGAGGGGTTATAGTTGCCAGCTAGGGGAAACTTTTGAAATATTCATCGTGGGCCCCATTTGACATACCAAACGAACACGAAAAATTATCAAACTTACTCCTTTGTTTCCGAAATATTTTTTCTAATAAAAATGAGTATAAATATGCTTAACTTTGTCGAACTCACCAAACCTCTCAACTTAAACAAGCTACTAAAACTCAGCATACGTACAAACGCTTGGTCACCACCCCGCCGCAACGCGACGGTTCGTAGCCTTCCTCGTTAACTAAAAATAAAATCTTGAGAGTTACCGGATTAATTTATGGCCGCTTTATAAATCAATTGGCCCAGTAGTGAGCCCGCTAATTAGCCCATTGGTTGTAATCAAAAGGTATTGAAAAGTGCCCGTTTCTAATTTAAGATTAAAAAAAAAAAAAAAAAAAAAAAAAAAAAAAAAAAAAAAAGGGAACTCGGATCGCGTGACGATCCTGCGATCTTACTTACGATTCTACCAGTTTACACGCGATATTTACAGCCTTGGTTTTGCTCATTAAATGAGATTTGCATTAAATGCACTAAATCTTTAAGACTTGATACATTGTAGAGGCTCTGAAAGAAAATATTAGGGGTTAATATACCCTAGTGTATATGGCTTGTATGTGTGTGAACTAGTATAATCGAATGGGGATTATCATAGGTCTAAATATAAGATTTAGTCATGCGATAATCCCAATTTGTCAATTCATATAACTTCATATCATTTTTTTAATTTATTTAAACTATAAATATTTTGAAACTTGGATAATTAATTATCAATTCCTAATGAGGATTATCATATGCCTAAATATAAAATTCAGTCATGTGATAATATCCCAATTTCTAAATTCATATAACTTCAAAACCTTTTTAATTTATGTGAACTCTAAATATTTTGAAGCGGCGAGGTGGTGGTGTACGGTGGTGGCGCCGGTGTTGCTTCAACACGAATAAAACGGTCTCCAAAAACTCTCAGGTGCTCCAGAAATGACCACGGGTCAAGATCTACGCGATCGTGTGATTATTTGAGGTGGCCGGAAAAGTGCCCGGAGATGGTGGCGGCGCCGAAATTTGGCCGGACAGTGGGGTGTGACCGGATTAGGTTTCCGGCGAGGTGAAGTGAGAGAGAGAGAGACAATGTTATGTGTGTGTTATAATGAGGAGAGAGAGAGAGAGAGAGAGAGAGAGAGAGAGAGAGAGAGAAGAGGGTTTATATATTAAGGGGAGGGGCCGAACTTGGGCAAACAAAAGTGGAGGGGGCGAGGTGAGCTAGGGGAAACTTTTGAAATATTCATCGTGGGCCCCATTTGATATACCAAACGAACACGAAAAATTGTGAAACTTACGCCTTTGTTTCCGAAATAATTTTTCTAATAAAAATGAGTATAAATACGCTTAACTTTGTCGAACTCACCAAACCTCTCAATCTAAACACGCTACTAAAACTCGGCATACGTACAAACGCTTGGTCACCGCCCAGCCGCAACGCGACGGTTCGTAGCCTTCCTCGTTAACTAAAAATAAAACCTTGAGAGTTACCGAATTAATTTATGGCCGCTTTATAAATCAATTGGCCCAGTAGTGAGCCCGCTAATTAGCCCATTGGTTGTAATCAAAAGGTATTGAAACAACCTCATCTAAAATGTTAAAACAAAGAGATCCCATCATATATCAAAGTTGATATTATGCAAATTAAAATGTAGTTTTTACATGCTAAACATGTACGTATCAATCATTTAGCAGCATATCAACCTCATCTACAATGTTAAAACAAAGTGATCCATCATATTTCAAAGCTAATATTTTGCAAAAGATAGAGTTTTTACTTTTTACTCACTAAACATGTATCAATCATTTACCTGTTATTATTATGTTTGGACCAAGTCCGCTTTTAAGTTTATTTCATTAAGGTTTCATTTTGCATTGTAATCTACATGTAGTTATAAATGAAACATAAGGACCTACGAAGAATTTTACCAGTCAACAATAATAACATATATATGGTGTAGATTAGATTAGTAAATTTGCGTGAATTAAAAGTACTTTTATGTACCTTGGTATCTTTTTTAATAAAGGAATGAAATTTTGCTATGTAATATACCATAGCATTTATTTCTTGAATGTGTTATGATTAATGTTATACTTTCTGGGTTGGAATGATAATGTGCTAAATAAAGATAGCATAGTGTCACTTAGCTTGGAAAATATAAATGAACTCTTATTATTATTATTATTATTATTATTATTATTATTATTATTATTATTATTATTATTATTATTATTATTATTATTATTATTATTATTATTATTATTATTATTGTTATTTTACTATTAAATGATTTCGAACCAAAACTCAACACTTTACATGTACAAAGATTGAGGTAGGGGTTGCTAATGTTTTGGATTCTGGTCATCTTGCGACTAGTCTAGATCTCTAAAATAATACAAAGATGTATAAGTGTAACCTATAAATCTGTTATTACCATAGTGACAAAATGGATAGTTACCTGGAAATAAAAGCTTTAAATGACCGGAAGTAATGTCGTAGTTATCTTAAATATCAAGCCCAAACAAAACATAATTAGCTTGTCATAACAGGCTACATATGGAATCTCCATGTGTTGAAACAATGTACCACCCATAACAAGCTCATCATCAAAAGCACTAAACACATGATTCAAATTGAGTTTCCTGCAAGGCTTGAATTAGTCCATTTCATATAGTTGAAACAATGTTTTTTTTTAACGGCGAATTTATTAAGACTAGCAAGAAGCTAGAACTAAAACAAAGAAAGGAAATTAGGGTTTTGTATCCAAGTATCCCAAACAATCTTAGATTTACAACGACTAGAAATCCATAAAAAAGACATTTGAACTATATCATCAAAAATAGTATCTCTTCTTGGGTGACGAGAACCAAACAAGCATTGATTTCTATGACGCCAAATAATCCACCACGACACATATAGTTGAAACAATGTGGTTATATACTTTATTGTAAAAGCATCGGTATCCAAACTTGATGTCATCTATCTCAATAATTCAATACATATAACACTTATAAATGAAAGTAAATAATGTAGACTACAATAGCGAATATTACAATTTTGCCTTGTTACTTTCGGATGAAAAATACAGTATTTAATCCCACACTTGTCATCGATAAGCAATGTCGATAGCTAATATAATACAATGTAATTCGTGTCCGTATGCCTCGCGAGCTCGCATGAGTTCACAAGCTTGAACCCAATTTGAGCCACTTTGTTCCAATACTTTTTTTTATTTTTTTATTTATTTTTTTTAAGTGTTGTTTACTTGTATTCATTTAAAGTTTTACTATGTACTTGAATATTTGAACTAGAAAAGAATACCAATACAAACTCTTTAAGTCTTGAAAAATGATACGATTTAACCAGCTCGGGCATGGATACACCTACCCACTGGATAGTTTACCCGGATAAGGTGACACTAATTCATTGGGAGAGAAGGAACAATATTCTCTTCTTTCCTCCAACGAAGCATTAATTGTACTTTAATTATGTTTTTATTTATAGTGGGTAGACTACCTAGTGGGTAGCTTAAGTTTTCTCCAACCAGCCCATTATATTTTTTCATGGGAATGCAGCATATACTAACTTTGGAGTTTGGACTTGAAACTTATCATGGTTTTGATTAGGCTAGTCTTATCTCATTTAAGTTTGCCTATCATTTCAATCCAATCACAAAAACTAATGCAATAAAATTTACAAAATAGAAACTCATTATTGAACACATGCGTGATGCATGAGGATTCCTTTCAAAATAAAAAATCAAAACACATTATTCATTTTAAAGATTTCTATTCCATTTAAAAGATTTCTATTATTATTATTATTATTATCTCTCATGATCTCACCTTTTATTCGCATTCACATTTCCTGTCATAATCCAAATTATTTCTTTCCAAAATTATCATATCCACACAATCACATAAAAAAACAAAAACATCATAATCTTAACGAGCAAACTCATCATACGCATGGATATTTTGAATTAAAGGATTTCTAGCATAAAAATAACGTGTACATTCATAACTACAAAGTACAAACTAGTTTTTTTTTTTTTTTTTTTTTTTTTTTTTTTTTTTTTTTTAAATATTTTCAAAAATGGTTTTGCTAGACCAAAAGACTATGCATAAGATTATGCGTGTCTAAAAAGAAAATATTTGGTTGTTGCAGTTTTTGCAAACCTCAGAGCCGTCCTCGAGAATAGACAAAGCGCGCGACTGTCAGGCCCTCGTTGTTTAGGGGCCCCAAATTTTATGTTCGATGCATAAGATTATTAAGTTGTTATAAATATGAATAATAACAAACACTATGAGGCCTTAGTTTATCAGTAAAAGTAACATTATCGGGTCCCAATTTAAAGACTTCTCGTCAAAAACTAGTGAACTACCATATTTTATACAATAATACTTATGGTGTGACATTTTACGTAACGTTGAGGCTACATTTTCTGTATTCGCCCACGGCCTCCAAAAACCCGAGAGCGGCCTTGACTATACATACGGCTATATATTTTGCGAGACCAATTTTTGTCTTTTTGCAAAAAGAACATAAAAATTTAAGATTTTCTAAAAAAGTTAAACTTTTATTGTTTCCTTTTCTCAAAAACCTGAAAAGTGGTCACACAAAAGTACTAGCGTAAAAAGTAAGTCTTCTTATTTGTACTTTTGTGCGATCATTTTTCATATTCTTGCTAAAAAAAAGAATCATTTCTTGTAAAATTTGTGAAACTTTTTTTGTTTTCTTTGCAAAAAGAAAGAAGGTAGTCGAACAAAAAATATGCAAAAGTCATAAAATTACTAGTGTATATTTGAAATTTGCCCTTATATAATTTAGCATTTGATAAGACATTATTGTTATCATGATCTTGCATTCACACATGTTATCAAGCCCACGTTATTGTCGTCATTTAACACTCAATTATCAAAGACACATGTGCATGTATAACATGAAGATGTCACAAATCTTAACACGATACCACACATCAATCAATGGATTTTACGCATTATTTAAAACATGTTTAGATACTTAAAATAATGAGGTTGTTTGGAAAATATACGTATCAATCCTTTTTTATATCAACAAATTTAGATAACCAAAATAGCAAAGTTTATTAAAAAAAAATGTTATAAACATGGGCCGAGCTCAGCTTTGTCATATAGATGTTGCAGAGGGTTTGATCGACCCTAATGTTGATTGTAAGTTTGTAATAACTAACAAGTAAAACCCTCCAGTAGAAATTTCATTCTATTTTTATGACTGATATAGTAATACTGTATAGATGTGTACATATTACAATATTTTATTATATGAGTTATTTTAGTAACATTTCTCTCATTTTGTGCGGGTTAAACGTGGTAACGCCAGCAAGAAGCTCAAGAGTAGGAAGTTCCCAAATGAAATCGTATGACCCTGACCAGATTGGGATTCCCAAATGAAAAGTAATTACAGTACTATTTATTTCTAAGTTTTGGTCCTTCCTTAACCAAAGTTGACATAAGTTATTATGGATGAATTGGTTGTTCCAAGTTGTTGCGAATATCATCAAGTTACAAATAAGTTTTACCAGTTAGTTAGTCTTCAATTATTTGTATATAGCCCAATTGGCCCGGTGGCAAGGGTAAGGCCCATAGTTGTACGGCGAATTTGATAAATTATGACTCATGAAATCACGAATCATCATTGCATACGCCTTTTTAATTACCTCGTTTACTAATGTAAGTAAGCGATACGTCTATAATAAGTAAATGGACTGTTTCTACCACTTCAAAGTTTGTTTGGGATGTTTATTTTCCTCAAGAACTTATCTCGCTTGCGAGGAATGATTGCTTCTTAAGTCTTTCTAATGCAAGTTTCTCTTCCAAAAAAAAAAAAAAAAAAAAAAAAAAGTAATGGACATATCTTGAAGTATAGTAATAGTTTCCTGATTTTGTAAAATACGTCATGCTCTTTGAATGGTTTTTAATTGTATGATCAGTTTAACTTTTTGGTGTTTCTATTTTCTAATCTATCCAAATTTATAAGCCAAACACTGCCTTTGAAATTGTCAAATAATTTCTTTTTAAAACGTGCGCCAGTAGTGATTTCTACGTAGTATTAAATAAACCAAACGCCGCCTAATAGTTGTATTAGAATATCCATTTCACAAAAACTAATGCAATAAAATTTACAAAATATCAAATCATTATAGCATGATGCATGAGGATACCTTTCAAAATAAAAAAATCAAAACACGTTATTCATTTAAAAGATTCCTATTTTCTGATATAACCCCATTTGTATTATTATTATTATCTCTCATGACCTCACATTTTATTTGCATTCACATTTCCGGTCGTAATCCAAATTATTTCTTTCCAAAATTATCATATCCATACAATCACATAAAAAAAATAGTAAATTGCATTTTTGGTCCCTGTGGTTTGGCCAAATTGCAGGTTTGGTCCCTATCTTTTCGAAAGTGCAACGATGGTCCCCATCTTGAAGTTTCCGTTGCATGTTTGGTCCCTAGTTACAGTTGAATGACTAAAATACCCTTTGTCTTCTTCCCCTTTAATTATCAGATAGTTTTATCTTTTTATTTATATATCACATGCTCAAGAACATGAACAAAAACCTAGATAGATAAAATGCAATTTACTTTTAAAACAAAATCACTCCCAATTCCAAACACAAATCAATAACAAAACCACAAACACTTTCTAAAAACAATTTCAGATTTAATAAGGATTAAAAAAAAAAAAAAAAAAAAAAAAAAAAAAAAAAAAAAAAAAAACATTAGATTTGATGCGAGTACAATAAATAAACAAATCAAAGCTTCCATTATATAAACCTCCATCAGATTTGATACGAGAATGATAAATAAACAAATCCAAGCTTCCATTATATATATACCGCAAACACCACTCAATCAAATCCCAAAAACATCAATAAACAAATCAAAGCCCACGTCACCTCCTTTTTATAACTGTCACCGCCACCATCACCATGTACAGCCGCCACGTCGTTGCCGCCACTATCAGGTTTCTTTAAATCTGTGCATCTGACTTGTATACCACAAACACAAACGAATCTTTTTTGCTCAGCTACCACGAATCCTTACCCAAACCGAAACACAAACTTAGACTATTTTTTTGTGGTTTTCGACGTCAAGGATCTTTGATAAAGGGTCTCGGGTAAGATTTGTTCTTTGGTTTCTTTCCCAGATCGATGATGGGTTTTTGGTTAGATCTTTATCTTGTAATTACCAAACTCGAGATCTATGGTTCTTCACTTTTTAATTTCGCATTTGTTGTGGGTGTGTGTTGAAATGATATTTCATTTGTTAATTTTTAGTTAATATTGATGATGGCGTAATTGTAACACCCCCTAATTTGAAATGCGGCAGCGGAATAGAAATTAGGGTGTTACGGTGAGGATCGAAGTCATAATGATAGAAAACGACTCGAAGAGACGTTTTAAAAACATAATTTCATTTATAAATATTTGAAATACATTAGGTCCTTATCAGAGTATTATAAAAACTTGATGTTTTGAACTAAATCAAACATCATTTATTTTACATCATATTTGAAATAAAGTAAACATATTTTGAAGATTTTTGCCGCCCGTTCCATGCTTGCTTCCCCTATTAAATACCTGAGATACATGCTTAAAAGTCAACAAAATTGTTGAGTGAAATCATAGAGTTTGAATTTAATAATCATTTTGATACACAAGCAAGATTGTATTAGAAAATACAATCAGTTTGAAAACATTGATATTGCAGTTCATATATTGCACTAAGTCTCATGACACGCAAACGTTAACAAATACCGTAAACGGCGGGTGTTTATCAAATCAATGATAAATTTTGCCCGCGTGTAATAGGTGATTTGCCAATTCCTATTTTTACTCAAATATAATTATCACGACTAATGCGGCTAACCACATGTATAATGGCATTCCGTCAAGCATTAGTGGGACAGGCTGTCAAACCTTAAATAGATCTATTCATTATATTCGCGTTCACCGCAGTGATTAATGGCTCATGAATAAGGGTCTTTTGGCAATAGCTAACTTAGGCATATATCAGTCAGGAAAGCATACAGAAAATACTTGTGATCTATTTATAGCATGTATCCCCCTCACGGAGTTTTGAAAATAATTAAATGTGAGGCTATGACTCACCTTAATCGATACTGAAAATGAAGAAAATAAAGTCGGATGAATTTTATGAAAACGGCTTCGAAACACAACCTGATAAATAAATTTATTTAAGAAATTGACCAAAAACTATTCGGTGATTATAAAGAAAATAACGAATATTAGATATTCGTTATGACGATTAAGTGATGTGCAGTGAAAATATTGTGATATGCATGATATGACAGAATATGATTTTTAAAAATTATCCATCGAAGTTTTTAATCGTAACTAAAATCTTAATCTTTTTAAAATATCATTATATATTATTAACGTTAAGTTAATAATATATATACATATATATATATATATATATATATATATATATATATATATATATATATATATATATATATATATATATATATATATATATATATATATATATATATATATATATAAATAACATTTAAACATGATATGAAATAAATTTACAAAAAAATATAAAATAAATAAGAATGAGAAATAAATTATGTTTACTCTTTGTCTCCTTTTCCAATTTTTACCATTTTTACACTAACGATACTTGCGTTACACCGTTAGTCCTTTTTATATATTTTTCAACTATAGTCCTCTACTTTGTCCAATAATCAATACAAACCTTCTAATATTAATTTTTATCACATTTTATCCTTAGATTTCTGTATTTATAGGTTTAGTCCTTGATTTTCAATATTTACACATTTAGTCCTTCTAGGTGTCATCGCGTTACATTTTTAGTCCAATTTTTCAAAAATGATTATGGAACTTTTCTAAAAATTTCCGTAGCTTATTTATTAAGTATAAAGCTTATTTTACTGCTTATTTATTTCAAAAGCTTTATTTTTATGGCTTATGGGCCTGGTTCGAATTATCTTAAGGCCCGTTAAGATTTTTGGAGGCGAGGGCATGGAAAAAGTTTTGGGCTTGGCTTTGGACTATTTTTATGTTTCTAAAAACATATCTTATAGGCCCAGTGGGCTTACGGATTTCAAAAGCTTAGTGGGCTTTAGTTAAGCCCACTCGACAAGCTTAAGGTTTTTATATGAAAAATTTAGTTGTAAAAATTCGGTTGAGTCATTTCAAAATGGATCGATTAGAATGTCTAAACGTGATTATTTTTACAAGTTGTTTACATGAAAACTTTAGTTTGCTAGGTGGTCTATGACGTCGTGAAAAGATATGGTACCATTGTTAAACTAAATTTTAAGTTATACGTTGGTTTAGTGACATGGTTGGGTCGATATATAAAACTTGAAAAGTAGCCAAATTTTACTAAGTGTTACACAATTTTTATATCGATGGATGCAAGTTAAAATAGATGCATGAAATGATTAATACGTTACAACTAAAGTGAACGGTGTGTGCTACGTGATTCCTAAGCCATCCAAGATAGAGGCAAATCACGTCTCGTGTACTAAGAACAAATATATATGTGAATTAAACGTGCAAAGTGTAAACGTACGAAACAAACATCACAAGGTGCATGATAATACAAATACGTATGAAATGGTTTTGAATTGGATGCAAGAGACTTACAAACACTTTTAAAGTGATCTAGAGTCGAGCTAGGTATAAAAGGAACACAAGAATCTCGTCAAAACTATATAACCCAAACGTTATATATTATTTCAAAACCCGATTTCTTTCTTTGCTTCCAATACTCTACTACACGACTTGTAAGCTTTGTAGGAATGAAATAGAGGTCTAATTATTGCAGTGAATAAGTGTGGAAATATTATGAGGAGTATGCATGCAATGAACGTACTATATATACAATATATAAAACGTTTTAGTAAGAAAGTTTCAAGGTAAACTCTTCCCACACTATTGCATGTCAGTAGCTAGTCTTTAGATGGGATTTTATATTGTTTTAGGATGGTTTGTGAGAGCACAAAAGAAGGAGGGTGTTGGGTGATTCATGCTATGGATGTCGACATATATATTAACATGCATACGATTTACAAAATCGTGTACAACTTGAATATACATGATCATCTTTAACATTTGAGCTTAGAATCATCTTAGGATTAATATTAGGAACGTTTAGAAACAAACTAGATTCAAAACGGTTAAGTTTTGAATATAGTGTAATTCGATTTGGGTGTTCAAGGGTCGAATACTATGCCTCTTAAAAGCATATCAAAACTCAACGTAGGAACGTGAAACTTGACACACTAATTGTTGGCTAGTAGATTAACGAGATGGGAAAATAAAATATATAGGTCGTGTGTAAAACTTAGGAATAAACGGTGTGATTTGGAGGGGGTTTGAAATGAGTCGAACGGATGAAAAACTACTAAATTGGATTTTGGGCTTGTTGGCGTGGGCTTATGAATAGTAAAGATGGATTGGGCCGAAATTAATTAAGGGTCCGGTTAGTTAATTTAGGATAATTAAGGATTTTAATTATATTTAATAAATATAATTAGGATTAGGATTTTAGGTTTAGGATTAAATGAAAAGTTTAAGTTTCGTGTAACGTGTCGAGGATTAATTCCATCATTTCGTGAATTATATTATTTTGTGAAAATCGCCAAAATAATATAATAAGAAAAATTTTAAATTTTTCCGAGAAAATGGGAATTAGAAACGATAACGAAAGATTATATATTTATTAATGATTTAATTACAAGAAATTTTTTATAGGGTTCTACAGTACCCACTTGTCATTCTGAATTTCGTCCCGAAATTCGATTTTAAGAAATCTAACAAGTGCGTTCTATGAAAATAAGTGCGGATATTTCTCACGGAATCTATCTTCTCTTTCCCATGTATAAGTCGGTCCTCGCTTAGAGTCCCATCTTACTTTTACAATGGGGATACGATTCTGTTTGAGTTGCTTAACTTCTCTGTCCATTATTTCCACAGGCTCTTCTGTGAACACTAGTTTGTCGTCCAATCTAATCTCTTTTAGTGGAATGACGAGAGTTTCGTCTGACAAACATTTCTTGAGTTGTGATACGTGAAACGTAGGGTGTACGCTACTAAGTTCATCCGGCAGTTCTAACTTATAAGCAACTGAACCAATTCTCTCCAGAATTTTGAAAGGTCCAATATACCTCGGATTTAACTTTCCACGTTTTCCAAAGCAAATCATTCCTTTCCATGGCGAAACCTTCAACATGACTTTGTCTCCTACTTGAAATTCCATAGGCTTTCTCCTGACATCAGCATAACTTTTCTGTCTGTCACGAGCAGCTTGCAAGCGTTGCTTGATTTGGAATATCTTCTCAGTAGTATCATGTATTAGCTCTGGTCCGGTAAGTTGCATATCACCAACTTCTGTCCAACAGATTGGTGATCTGCACTTTCTTCCGTACAGTGCCTCAAAAGGTGCAGCCTTTATGCTGGCATGGTAGCTATTATTGTACGAGAATTCAACTAATGGCAAGTGTCTATCCCAACCTTTTCCGAAATCAATCACACATGCTCGGAGCATGTCTTCCAAGGTTTGGATTGTTCTCTCACTTTGTCCATCGGTTTGCGGATGATAAGCGGTGCTCATATCTAACCTAGTACCAAGAGATTTCTGTAGCGATTCCCAAAATCTTGATGTGAATCGGCTATCTCTATCAGAAATAATAGATATTGGTACCCCATGTCTAATCACAATTTCCTTAAAATACAACTGAGCGAGTGTTTCCATCTCGTCAGTTTCCTTGATTGGTAGGAAATGTGCAAACTTGGTTAATCGATCGATGATAACCCAGATTGTGTCTAATCCAGTCGAAGTCCTTGGTAATTTGGTAATAAAATCCATTGTGATTCGTTCCCATTTCCAGACCGGAATTTCTGGTTGCACGTGTAATCCTGATGGTTTCTGAGTCTCTGCTTTTACTCTAGAGCAGGTCAAACATTTACCAACGTACTCGGCGATATCAGCTTTCATATTTGGCCACCAATAATTCTTCTTAATATCTTGGTACATTTTATTGGAACCGGGATGAATAGAATATTTGGATTTATGAGATTCATGCATGATAAGGTCTCGAATACCTCCAAATAGAGGAATCCAATATCTTTCCTTAAAACATAATGTTCCATCATTTCTTCTCACAAATTCTTTTTCATTATTTGGCATTCTGTCAACCTGATCTTCCAGGTTTGACCTTCTGTCAATTTTCTCATATTGCCAGTTTTCTTCTTGTAGAGCTTCCATTTGAGCTTTGATGATTTGAGCAGGAAGTGGCGAATGAATTGTCATTCCTAGAGATCGAACTCTAAGAGGTTTAATTCTATCTTTTCTACTCAACGCATCGGCTACTACATTCGCTTTACCAGGATGGTAACGAATTTCACAGTCGTAGTCATTGAGTAATTCTAACCATCTTCTTTGCCTCATGTTTAGCTCCTTCTGATCTAAGATATGCTGTAGACTCTTGTGATCGGTGAAAACCGTACACTTTGTACCATATAGGTAATGTCTCCATATCTTAAGAGCAAAAACTACTGCTCCTAATTCTAGATCATGAGTGGTGTAGTTTTCTTCATTCTTTTTCAGCTGTCGTGAAGCATAGGCTATAACTTTGTCTCTTTGCATTAGTACCGCACCTAAACCATGATGAGATGCGTCACAATACACTACAAAGTCCTCATTGCCTTCTGGTAATGCCAATATTGGTGCTTCACAAAGCTTCTGTTTCAGCAGTTGAAATGCTGACTCTTGCTTCTCTTCCCAGTTATACTTCTTGTTCTTCTGGGTAAGTTCCGTCAATGGTTTTGCAATCTTTGAAAAACCTTCTATAAATCTCCGGTAATAACCAGCGAGACCTAAGAATTGACGAATCTCGGTTGGGGAGGTAGGTGACGTCCAACCTTTAACTGCTTCTATATTCGCGGGATCTACGTGGATACCTTTGCTGTTGATGATATGGCCTAAAAATTGAACGGTAGTAATCCAAAAATCACATTTGGAAAACTTGGCGTACAACTTTTCCTTCTTAAGTAACTCCAAAACAGTCCTTAAGTGTTAGGCATGCTCTTCTTCATTGCGCGAATAGATTAAAATATCATCAATAAACACAATAACGAATTTATCCAAGTATGGTTTGCATACTCGGTTCATTAAATCCATGAATACAGCTGGTGCATTGGTAAGACCAAATGGCATCACCTGAAATTCATAATGTCCGTATCGTGTTCGAAAAGCTGTCATGGGAATGTCCTCTTCCCTAACTCTTAGTTGATGATATCCTGATCTAAAATCGATTTTTGAGTACACACTTGATCCTTGTAATTGGTCAAATAGATCGTCGATCCTTGGTAATGGATATCGATTCTTCACCGTGAGTTTGTTCAACTCTCTGTAATCGATACACATTCGGAACGTTCCATCTTTCTTTTTGACAAATAGGATTGGTGCTCCCCAAGGGGATGAACTCGGTTGAATGAAACCTTTATCTGATAGTTCTTTTAACTGTTCAGATAATTCTTTCATTTCGGAGGGTGCTAAACGATATGGTGCTTTTGCAACGGGTGCTGCTCCAGGCACTAAATCGATTCGGAATTCTATTTGACGAGTTGGTGGGATTCCAGGTAAGTCTTCGGGAAATACATCAGAAAATTCTCTTACAACTGGCACTTCATCAAGTTGTTTCTTCTTTTCTTTTGTTTCTCCTCCCGTTACTTGGATTTGAAATACATGGCATCCTTTGCTTATGTATTTCATCGTCTTGGCATACAAAATGATATTGAAAGAAGTTTTAGGTTTATCACCTTGGATGATTAAGGTTTCACCGTCGAATGGAATTTGGATGATTTTCTTAGCACAAATTATTCTGGCACGGTGTTTAGATAACCAATCCATACCAATGATGACATCAAAACTTCCCAATTGAATGGGCATAAGATTGATAGGGAAAGATTTATTTAGAAGGGTTAAGGTGCAGTTTTTGATTAAGGTATTGGTACTTAGAATATTTCCATCTGCTAATTCTATTTCATAGATAGTATCTAATTCTACAGGAGTAATATTTAGATTTGCGGCAAACGAAGTAGACACAAAACTTTTATCCGCTCCTGAATCAAATAATATCTTAGCATCTTGTTGATTTAATAGGAACGTACCAGTAACAACATCTGAATTCTGCGTTGTGTTCCCATCACCAAGTACATACGCTCTTCCTCTGGCAACATTATTGGTAAATTTCGGACATTGAGGTCTGTAATGTCCAACTTCTCCACAACCATGGCACTTTACTGCTATCGGTTGTATGTTGGCTCCAGTCGCTCGACAGTCCCTTGTCATATGACCAATTCTTCTATAGTTGCCACAAGCAGCTCTACATGCTCCAGTATGATGCATGTTGCACTTGTTACATGGGGGTAGCGTTCCAGAATAACCTTTACTTTCTGCAGGCACTGCTGCATAAGCTCGGGTAGCTTCTTGTCGACGATTTTGTTGTTGATGATGATTACTACGGTTCTGCTGCTGATCTCTGTTGCGATTCCTGCCTTGATTGTTGTTGTTGCTGTAGCTACGGTTACCACTGTAACTGTTGTTATAGCTGCGGTTGTTGCTATTGTTACTCCCTCGGTTGTCAGCACTTCTCTTATGCTCATTAATCACAGAGGTAGAACCTCTTTTGATTACCCGGGTTAACAATCTCTGTGCAAGCTCCATAGCTTCTTCTACTGACTTTGGATTCGATGAGGTAACATCTCCTTCAATGGATGGTGGCAGTCCCTCTACGTATTTCTCCAATGCTTGTTCAACATCGGGTACTATAGTTGGACACAGCACCGACAACTCCAGAAACTTTCTGTCGTATGTCTTCAAGTCATTGTACCTTACAACTAGCTGATGAAATTCATCTTCCAGTTTTCGAATCTCTGTTCTTGGACAATACTTTTTCAACATTTTATTCTTCAACTCATTCCACGAAAGTCTGAAAGC
The DNA here is from genome assembly GCA_030686995.1 of Artemisia argyi. Taxonomy (NCBI): domain Eukaryota; kingdom Viridiplantae; phylum Streptophyta; class Magnoliopsida; order Asterales; family Asteraceae; genus Artemisia; species Artemisia argyi. The sequence goes on along the minus strand of CM060676.1, from coordinate 232,421,609 downwards.
TTCATCTGGACCCATAGCATTCGCAGTAGTGTTCCACCACGATAATGCCTCTCCTTGAAGAGTTCCTGTAGCAAAGGTAACTTTGCTATTCTCAGGACAACCACTCCTCTTGAAGACTGTCTCAGTATGCTCAAACCAATGTGCCATTTCAGTCACTCCTTCAATTCCTTTGAAGTTTGTTGGCTTGCAAGTCATGAAATCCTTGTAAGTACAATTACGTGGAGTAATTGTATTAACTTCACGATTTGCACCATTGGTATTATTCAAACGATCCGCTTCACGAGCTGCAGATATTCCCTCAGCAATCATTCTCTGAACCTCAGTGGGGGTCAAGATCACTTCCGGGTTAGAGTTTTCGCTACTTGCATGCTCCATTTTTCTATTAATAATACAAAAATATAGCATTTAGAATTTTAAACAACCACTTGTTTTAAAGATTCTTGTGAAGTAGGGAAAATAAATTTTGAGTCTTAATAATAATTGGACATCATATGTAGTTTTTATTTTGATACAACAGCCATAATCATTCCGATATGTTAGATGCAATTTTAATACACATGAACAACCACAAGCATAAGTTAACATTTGTAGATAGTAATATCAAAACCAACAGCATAACATTAATAACTTTAAATCAGTTGAGTTGTTATAACAAAACGATACAAGCTTATTAATGCCACATGCGGCAGGCTTGAATGCCTTATTACTAGTACAAATACTAACTGTCTCTAATGATTAGGTATGTTCACATGTTCTCCCATCTCTAAGATCTGAGATCGAAGCTCTTGCATCTCGGTATGATGTTGCATCTTCATATCCCCTACAATGTTTTCCAATGTATCTGCTCTTCGGCGTGCAAGCTGGGCTTCCCAAGTACGGTCCTGTCCCTCTCTCCGCAATGATATCGCGAAAGAACGTGTCTCCGAGATATCCGAACGTATCTGAGCTAACCCTTGCTGCAACTCTATCCTATCGGCTATAAGGTTATGTAAGGTGTTGTGGGTAGTATCTGAATGATCGAAAGATGAATAATCAATCATTTGGAGAAGTGAGTCTATCTGATCTTCGTGATGCTCCAATCGCGTCACTACTACAGAAGGTGAGAAGGTAGAAGGAATTTCCATCCTAGCACTCTAGCCAGTTTCATTGATATGAGCTGGGGGAGTAAAACCAGGCGGATAGGGTAATGATGGTGAAAGGGGAGAAATAGAATCAGAAATACGAAGGCGGCTGGATGTAGGTATATCTACTTCAGGGATAGGTTCTCTTTGGTGAAAATTATACGGATAAGTTTGGCTAAAAAGGTTGAGTAGGTGATCGGGTGCATATGAATTATGACGTGGTAATGGTGTCGATAAAACAAAAGTATTGGGATTCTCAGGCGTTGTAGCAATTTCGTCTTGCTCGTAGGGTTCTGTTTCTTGGGAAACAGCGTCAGGTACAGAAGTAGAACGATAAACAGGCGAAGTAACGGACGCGACGGAAATATCAGAGTCGGAATCGAACATACTCATATTGACACAATACTGTAACAATTCATAAATAGCGCAGAATAAGAATTTATTATCATAACATTTTAACATATCACAATCAATATATCATAGCTAAATGATTAACTTACGGAATGCTGTAGCAAGCAGGTACGGCGGGCAAAAATATATATGATAAAAATTTAATTTATTTGAAAGTATAGTTATAGTTCAATGTTTGAAAACATTTGGTTCTCTATAACGATGGCTCTGATACCAATCTGTAACACCCCCTAATTTGAAATGCGGTAGCGGAATAGAAATTAGGGTGTTACGGTGAGGATCGAAGTCATAATGATAGAAAACGACTCGAAGAGACGTTTTAAAAACATAATTTCATTTATAAATATTTGAAATACATTAGGTCCTTATCAGAGTATTATAAAAACTTGATGTTTTGAACTAAATCAAACATCATTTATTTTACATCATATTTGAAATAAAGTAAACATATTTTGAAGATTTTTGCCGCCCGTTCCATGCTTGTTTCCCCTATTAAATACCTGAGATACATGCTTAAAAGTCAACAAAATTGTTGAGTGAAATCATAGAGTTTGAATTTAATAATCATTTTGATACACAAGCAAGATTGTATTAGAAAATACAATCAGTTTGAAAACATTGATATTGCAGTTCATATATTGCACTAAGTCTCATGACACGCAAACGTTAACAAATACCGTAAACGGCGGGTGTTTATCAAATCAATGATAAATTTTGCCCTCGTGTAATAGGTGATTTGCCAATTCCTATTTTTACTCAAATATAATTATCACGACTAATGCGGCTAACCACATGCATAATGGCATTCCGTCAAGCATTAGTGGGACAGACTGTCAAACCTTAAATAGATCTATTCATTATATTCGCGTTCACCGCAGTGATTAATGGCTCATGAATAAGGGTCTTTTGGCAATAGCTAACTTAGGCATATATCAGTCAGGAAAGCATACAGAAAATACTTGTGATCTATTTATAGCATGTATCCCCCTCACGGAGTTTTGAAAATAATTAAATGTGAGGCTATGACTCACCTTGATCGATACTGAAAATGAAGAAAATAAAGTCGGATGAATTTTATGAAAACGGCTTCGAAACACAACCTGATAAATAAATTTATCTAAGAAATTGACCAAAAACTATTCGGTGATTATAAAGAAAATAACGAATATTAGATATTCGTTATGACGATTACGTGATGTGCAGTGAAAATATTGTGATATGCATGATATGACAGAATATGATTTTTAAAAATTATCCATCGAAGTTTTTAATCGTAACTAAAATCTTAATCTTTTTAAAATATCATTATATATTATTAACGTTAAGTTAATAATATATATATATATATATATATATATATATATATATATATATATATATATATATATATATATATATATATATATATATATATAAATATAAATAACATTTAAACATGATATGAAATAAATTTACAAAAAAATATAAAATAAATAAGAATGAGAAATAAATTATGTTTACTCTTTGTCTCCTTTTCCAATTTTTACCATTTTTACACTAACGATACTTGCGTTACACCGTTAGTCCTTTTTATATATTTTTCAACTATAGTCCTCTACTTTGTCCAATAATCAATACAAACCTTCTAATATTAATTTTTATCACATTTTATCCTTAGATTTCTGTATTTACAGGTTTAGTCCTTGATTTTCAATATTTACACATTTAGTCCTTCTAGGTGTCGTCGCGTTACATTTTTAGTCCAATTTTTCAAAAATGATTATGGAACTTTTCTAAAAATTTCCGTAGCTTATTTATTAAGTATAAAGCTTATTTTACTGCTTATTTATTTCAAAAGCTTTATTTTTATGGCTTATGGGCCTGGTTCGAATTATCTTAAGGCCCGTTAAGATTTTTGGAGGCGAGGGCATGGAAAAAGTTTTGGGCTTGGCTTTGGACTATTTTTATGATTCTAAAAACATATCTTATAGGCCCAGTGGGCTTACGGATTTCAAAAGCTTAGTGGGCTTTAGTTAAGCCCACTCGACAAGCTTAAGGTTTTTATATGAAAAATTTAGTTGTAAAAATTCGGTTGAGTCATTTCAAAATGGATCGATTAGAATGTCTAAACGTGATTATTTTTACAAGTTGTTTACATGAAAACTTTAGTTTGCTAGGTGGTCTATGACGTCGTGAAAAGATATGGTACCATTGTTAAACTAAATTTTAAGTTATACGTTGGTTTAGTGACATGGTTGGGTCGATATATAAAACTTGAAAAGTAGCCAAATTTTACTAAGTGTTACACAATTTTTATATCGATGGATGCAAGTTAAAATAGATGCATGAAATGATTAATACGTTACAACTAAAGTGAACGGTGTGTGCTACGTGATTCCTAAGCCATCCAAGATAGAGGCAAATCACGTCTCGTGTACTAAGAACAAATATATATGTGAATTAAACGTGCAAAGTGTAAACGTACGAAACAAACATCACAAGGTGCATGATAATACAAATACGTATGAAATGGTTTTGAATTGGATGCAAGAGACTTACAAACACTTTTAAAGTGATCTAGAGTCGAGCTAGGTATAAAAGGAACACAAGAATCTCGTCAAAACTATATAACCCAAACGTTATATATTATTTCAAAACCCGATTTCTTTCTTTGCTTCCAATACTCTACTACACGACTTGTAAGCTTTGTAGGAATGAAATAGAGGTCTAATTATTGCAGTGAATAAGTGTGGAAATATTATGAGGAGTATGCATGCAATGAACGTACTATATATACAATATATAAAACGTTTTAGTAAGAAAGTTTCAAGGTAAACTCTTCCCACACTATTGCATGTCAGTAGCTAGTCTTTAGATGGGATTTTATATTGTTTTAGGATGGTTTGTGAGAGCACAAAAGAAGGAGGGTGTTGGGTGATTCATGCTATGGATGTCGACATATATATTAACATGCATACGATTTACAAAATCGTGTACAACTTGAATATACATGATCATCTTTAACATTTGAGCTTAGAATCATCTTAGGATTAATATTAGGAACGTTTAGAAACAAACTAGATTCAAAACGGTTAAGTTTTGAATATAGTGTAATTCGATTTGGGTGTTCAAGGGTCGAATACTATGCCTCTTAAAAGCATATCAAAACTCAACGTAGGAACGTGAAACTTGACACACTAATTGTTGGCTAGTAGATTAACGAGATGGGAAAATAAAATATATAGGTCGTGTGTAAAACTTAGGAATAAACGGTGTGATTTGGAGGGGGTTTGAAATGAGTCGAACGGATGAAAAACTACTAAATTGGATTTTGGGCTTGTTGGCGTGGGCTTATGAATAGTAAAGATGGATTGGGCCGAAATTAATTAAGGGTCCGGTTAGTTAATTTAGGATAATTAAGGATTTTAATTATATTTAATAAATATAATTAGGATTAGGATTTTAGGTTTAGGATTAAATGAAAAGTTTAAGTTTCGTGTAACGTGTCGAGGATTAATTCCGTCATTTCGTGAATTATATTATTTTGTGAAAATCGCCAAAATAATATAATAAGAAAAATTTTAAATTTTTCCGAGAAAATGGGAATTAGAAACGATAACGAAAGATTATATATTTATGGATAAATATAAAATGTTACTTAATAAGAAATACAATTATTACTAAATAAGGTATGAATGCATTTTTTTGAAATGAAAAATTCCTAATAAGAGTTTTGTTTTATTATATAAAAGATAAGAACAAACACTATCAGGCCTTAGTTTATGAGTAAAAGTAACATCATCGAGTCCCAATTTAAAGATTTCTTGTCAAAAAAAAAAGCGAACTATCATTTTTTTTTTTGAACGGCAAGAATTTATTAGAAAACTTCTAGCAAGGAACTAGAAGATAACAGTTACATAACAGCACTTATAGGATGTTTCATCCAAGTCACCCAATTGATTTTATGCTTACTTCTATTAGAACACCATGCATAAGTTAGAGTAATTATATCATCATAAATAATCTCCTTCCTAGGAACGGTCAAGCCAAACACCAAATTCTTCCGAAATCTCCAAATCTCCCACCACATAACATAGAACACACCTTCCAAAATTGACCTTTCGTGGTTTACTAATATGAATATCAGTAAACCATGATAACCACTCTTCATATGAATGCAAGCCCGTAGCATCCAAGCTCCACCATCGAAACACCTTGGACAAAATGTCTCTTGCCAAAGAACAGGAAAATAAAAGATGAGAGATCGATTCAACTTCGACACCACATATAGGACATAGAATAGAAGGGATTTCCATTCCTCTCAAGGACAAATTCAACCTAGTTGGCAATTTATCCATTTGAACACTCCAAGCAAAAACATTAACTTTAATAGGAATCACCTTTACCCATCTGGTGGGCCCCTCGTCCGAAACAAGCGTTGAGTCATCGATAAAATTACGAACCGACCTAACTGAGAAAATACCTGTGCCCATCAGAGACCAATACCAGTAATCGCGCATTTGGGCCAACTCTAGTGAACTATCATATTTTAAACAATAATACTTATGGTGTGACACTTTACGTAACTTTGAGGACTCATTTTCTGTATTAACCCCTGACTATAAATACAGCTATATTTTTTGCGAGGCCAGTTTTTGTCTCTTTGCAAAAGAACATAAAAAATTAAGATTTTCTAAAAAAGTTAAACCTTTATTGTTTTCTTTTGAGAAAAGTCCAAAATATATCCCTGTGGTTTAGCTTTTTCTCGCTTTACATCATTTTTCTTTTTTTGACTCAAAAATCATCCATGTGGTATTAAAGTTGGCACAAAACCATCCATCCGTTATTAATATCAGTTAATGAGGACTAACAATGCAAATTATTTTCCGTTATCTCCTAACAAGAATTAAAATATTTGCATTTTGAGTCCTCATTGACTATAAAGTCAAAATATTTGCATCGTTAATCCTCATTGAGTTAAAATATTTGCATCGTTAGTCTTCATTGACTATAGAGTTAAAATATTTGCATTGTTAGTCCTCATTGAGTTAAAATATTTGCTTCGTTAGTTCTCATTGAGTTAAAATATTTGCATCGTTACCATCGCCACCACCCACCATTGCCACCACCACCCCCACCACCACCGCCACCCACCACCTCCACCCACTACCACCCACCGCCGCCACCACCACCCACCTCCACCCACCACCACCCATCGCCGCTAACACCACTACCCACCCACCTCTACCCACCACCTCCACCCACCACCACCGCCACTGCCACCCACCACCGCCACCCACCACCACCCACCACCGCCACCATCTCCACCCACTGCCACCCACCACAGCCACCCACCACCACCCACCAACGCCACCACCACCCACCGCCGCCACCACCACTACCCACCACCGCCACCCACCACCACCCACCAACGCCACCACCACCCACTGCCGCCACCACCACTATGTGGCACTGCCACCCACCACCACCCACCAATGCCACCACCACCACCACCACCACCACCATCTCCACCCACCGCCACCCACCACCACCCACCACCGTCACCCACCACCATCCACCACTACCCACCAATGCCACCACCACTCACCACCGCCACCACCACCCACTGCCACCCACCACCTCCACCCACCACCACCCACCGTCGCCACCACCATCGCCGCCGCCATCACCCATCGCCACAACCACCCACTACCCATCGCCACCACCACCCACGACGGCGGCGGCGGCGGCGGTGGTGGTGGCGGCGGCAACGGTGGTGGTGACGGTGGTGGTGGCGATGGGTGGTGGCGGCAGCGGTGGTGGTGGAGGCGGTGGTTGGTGGTGATGGGGGAGGTGGTTGGTGGTGGTAGTGGAGGTGCAATTTCAGGTTAAAATCTCGCGTGTCTTGTTGTAAAACATTATTCCAGACAACTTTTGTGTTTCACACTTTTGATCATTCAGACCAGAAACGGGTAAAAATCATGAATTAAAATCGATTCAGAAACATTTTAACTTATAAAAACGTGAGAAAAACAGAAGAAACAGATAAAAACATGAGAAAATGGTGGGTGGTGGGTGGCGATGGTGGGTGGAGGTGGTGGCGGTGGTGGGTGGTGGTGGCGTTGGTGGGTGGTGGTGGGTGGCGGTGGTGGGTCGTGGTGGTGGCGGCGGTGGGTGGTGGTGGCGTAGGTGGGTGGTGGTGGATGGCGGTGTTGGGTGTAAGATGAACCTAGTTGGTCCTATCTATACACTGCCAAGGAGGTAATGGTTGGTACTCACCGCAAGGTGTGTGTTCCCAGTTATGTGAAGCCATCGTAGTAGATGGAAATATAGCATAACTGGTATAACCCTTGCTAGTGGAGTGGTTATGGGTGTCTAGTGATGCCAAACTCTTGTTCTACTTGAATCATTGTGGTGGCAGGTTGAATGGTTCTTGTGGAAAAGAGTTTGGAAATGTAACTAGATGGTAAAGGTGCAAATGAGTTGAATGGAAGTGTCTGAGAATGCTTGATTGGTCAAAAAGGAAGAATAAGAAGCAGAATCTGAAGATCTGCAGAGATTGTTGTATCTAGTATTGTTCAGATATAGTTTTACATGTTGTCTGATATCAGATATAGAATAGATGTTGAGTTTTCTATTTTGGGACATGTCCAAAACAGTTATGTTTATGTCAAGCATTGTACAAAACATTTGAGTGATTAATATATAATTCACATTTGCACCAAAAAAAATTTGTGAAACTTTTTTTGTTTTCTTTGCAAAAAGAAAAGGTAGTGGAACAAAAAAATGCAAAAGTCATAAAATTAATAGTGTATATTTGAAATTTGCTCTTATATAATTTGGCATTTGATAAGACATTATTGTTATCATGATCATGCATAGTCACACATGTTATAAGCCCACGTTATTGTCGTCATTTAACACTCAATTATCAAAGACACATGTGCATGTATAACATGAAGATGTCACAAATCCTAACACGATACCACACATCAATCACTGGATTGTACGCATTATTTAAAACATGTTTAGATACTTAAAATAATGAGGTTGTTTGGAAAATATACATATCAATCCTTTTTTATATCAACAAATATTTAGATAACCAAAATAGCAAAGTTAAAAAAAAACATGTTGTGTCAAACTATTTTTTGTAAATTTCTAAACTATAGAATATGAAGTCTAACTAAATCTTCACATTTCATAACTTTATACATAAGTTATTGATAAAACATTTGCAATTTATGTTGTAAACTAGTTTATACATTCGAGAAAACTATTTCACCCTTCTTACCTTCTAGTTATTATGTTATTTTTTTTTCTAGAAACAAAATAATATTAATAATTCAGACTAAAAAGTAAAATTTCTACCACATTTCATTTCATTTCCAATGACACATCTTTCGGTAACAAGAAACTTAGACATTCTAACTGTGGGTGGAAACGAGCCGAGCCGAGCTTGAGTTTGTCAGAGCTCGAGCTCGGCCCGTTTAAGATTTATAAATCTTGAGCTCGGACTAGTTTGAGCCTTGTTTTCTAGCTAGGCTCGAGTTCGGCTCGGGCTTGACTGTCATTTACAATGCGCCAATAAAAAATCAAAGTTTGGCTTAAGCTCGGCTCATAGTACATCTATTTTGAGCTCGTTAAAGCTCGTCTATAATTAAATGTATGACGTATTGTATATAGTTGATATTTAGAATATCCTAGTGTTATTTAGGCTCGCGACCCAAATCGAGCTTTGTATATAAAGCTCGGGCTTAAGCTCGACTAACAAATGAGCCGCAATTTAAGCTCGAAGTCATTTATCTCAGCTCATACAAGCTTTTAACAAATCTGATCCAAATCTTTTCAAAAACGACTCGACCTCGTTTCCACCCTACATTCAACTCAAAGAAATGAGGATTTCATCCAATATCGCGGGAGTAACTTTATAGGTTCTGGTGCAACTTGGAACTCTAAACTAAAGAAAGTACTTTTCTTTTTTCTTCTTTTTCTTGTGATGCACGTTAAAGCTACTGTAGTTTTTAACAATTTTTATAACAAATTTATCGTTTCAAAATTAAGCTGTAACAGTAGGATACTTGTTGTAGTGGCAACAAAATCATATATCAACACAAATTGCCTCAAAAATCATATGTTGTAAACTAGTTTTTTTTTTTTTTTTTTTTTTTTGAACGGCTTGTTAGTTGTTAGTGGTTCAAGTAGCAGTGACATCCAATTGGGCAGTATGCTGACCTTGAACTCTGCCTGTACTTCCTCCTATTCTGCCAGAAGGGTAAAAGTCTCGGGTGGGATTCGAACTTGATACCTCCCCTAACCAAACCTCCCATCCCCAAGCCCCTAACGCTCTGTTCTCAAGTCTAATTTTTAAAGAATGGAAGGGGATGGGATGAGAAGGCCAAAGTAACAAATGACATTGTGAAGAATGGAAGAGTTTTATTTGTGTTCTTGAGTTTTAATGTTTAAGTTGCTAGGAAAAGATGGGAAGCTACCCAAATTACTAATATACCCTCAAAACACTAATATTTCAACAAATCGATTACTTGCTCTTTGGCATTTCTCTAACCCACGTACCAACTGATATTCTTCTCTAACCTACGTACCAACTTTGTATGGCATTTCTTTTTCTCATGAACTTTGTTAATGGCCTGTTGTTATGTTTGTATTCCTACAACGTTATTTAGTCTGATTTACATCAGCAGCCATTGCTTCTTTTCATATAAACTTATACATCAAGCTTGTACCTAGAAAATATCAATTATAAATTGATTGTTTATTAGTGGCATAACTAGTGTTAATGGCCTTCTGTTTGTAAATACGAATACATAAAACACACGCCAAATAAGGATATAATTGTAATTTAACAAAAGCCCATGTTCTCAAAAAACCCGTTCCCTATCATCCCAATTATGGGCGGATTACATATATACACACAAAATCTCATCCCTTCCCTCCCTCCCACCTTTCCGTCCCCTACCTTTCCATATTAAAAAAAAACTCAATAACACCCATTTTTTTGATTTCCCTTCCCATCCCTTCCATTACTTAAAAAAAAAAAAAAAAAAAAAAAAAAAAAAAATTAGGTTATACCCTGATGACAATGATATTAAAAGTAAATTAACCTAAGGCAACTAACAAACTAAGAAATACTTAAAACACTACGGGAAAACATAATTAGGTATCGGGAATCCTAAAACGTAAATTAATTTAAAAACGTGACGTTTAATTAAAAATTACGCGAATGCGCAAAATAAAACGTGAATTCTAAGCTACGCTAGGCCTACGGGTTTCCAACTAATTTTCTACCGCACTAAAAGGCAAAAGAAAATTTTTGAAAAAAGAAAATTAATTTTTCAATAGAAATCCTATTTATTATGATTTAAATACTATTTTACACTAATTAATTGAAAATAAATATTAAAATATTACAAAAATTCTGAAACTTTTTTGATAAATTCTACAAGTTAAAATGAACCTAAGAAAAAATATAAAAGATGGTGGTACAGTTCGAAAATAAGCAGAAATAAGCTAAATAAGCTGGATCATCTAATTTAAGCAAAACAGGCAACAACTAGGTATGTAATAAATGTTGCAAGAGTTTATTGATAAAGACCCAAGGGCGAGTGGTAAGGCTGTGTTGTGTGAGCTGTGTGACCCAGGTTCGTGTCCTAGGTTTTGCACTTTTCTTTTTCTTCTTTTCTTTTTACTTTTCTTTCTTCTTTTTTATCAAAACAAACACAAACACCAATACTGACTTTGTTTTTTTTTTTTTTTTTTTTACTTTTTTTTCTCTGAAAGCAGATTCAACTATCAACTCTTTACAACTTAACTTTAGGATCAAAAGATTCTCAAATGCAAAAATGGAGTTTCACTAGACTTCAAAGTTTGGTTCACAGCTTTTTTTTAAATTAGCTTTAACTAGTTTAAGAGCAAATACTGGTTAAACAAAAGCAACAATGACTACAATAAGCAGTGTAACAACAGTAATTACAACAACAAGGAGATCAATCAAACAGACACACCAAATCCAATCAACAAGAACACTGTATCTGCAGTGTTCAAATAAGCCAAAATAAGGCCCTAATAAGCATTCTATATAAGCAACTAATCTTAAACTAAAAGCAGTAATTATCACTACAACTAGTGGGCTTTCTAAAACTACAAACTTCAATGCATTACACCTACAATTGAACTCGCTAGGTGCAACAGAAAATTGGCCAAAAACTGAGGTGTAGGAGAGTGTTTTGTCGTAACAGTCAACTTCAAACGGGTACTTTGAGAGGTAAACTAAGCTATACATACGCGCTCAAACAACAAAATAAACTCTAATCCTTGAATCCTATATTACTAACAACATGTAAAACTAAATCTTAAACTTAATTCTAACTTTTACCTGCCTAAAACATGGATCAAAGAGGGCTGGTGGGGGCTGAAGCAGGCCTGGTCTAGGGAGTTGTGACAGCAAGTCAGCTAATACGAGCTTAACTTGAGCTTGTGAGACCAGCTGATATAGGGGTCATAACATAATTGGAACAAGTATAAACCAATTAGGACTAATAACGAGCTTAAATCATTAATCACACCTAGCTTATGATTTGCAATAGTTTAAAATATGAAAGACCTAAAAGACTAACCTGACCGTATGCAATTTATTTGGGACTACACTACTTCGCTAAAAACCTGCTGCTACCAACTAAATAAACTGATTCAATCTTGGGTTACAGGTAAAAACTAGTTTAATGCTACAAAAACAATTATGCCAAACACCTATTAAGGGGTTGCTATTATGGTTTTCAAAAGACAACGATGTTTTGAAGTTAAAACTGTGATTCAAGTTTGCAATCTAGACATTGACAACAATAAACAATTAACACGAAATAAGCAGAAAGATGGATGGTTTCAACAGTAAACGAACAACTTTAAACTTTCATTGACTTAAATTAAAGATTACAAAAGATTTTTAAATAAGACTAAGGATATTGAAAACTAAAACTAACACCTTAATTGACTGACTATTAAAAACCTAATTAAGACTACAACATACTTAAAAGACTTGACTATTTAAAAAAAACTAAAAACAAGACTAAAAAAAAACTAATACAAGACTGCCCAACAATGGCATACATAAAATCTATTTATACTCATCATACTAGGGCTTCACTTGGCCTCTTCTTTGTCCTTTCCTGTGGTGTGCTTTCTTGGTGAGTGAAAACAGCTTATGATGCATCTTGGTGCTTTTTTTTGGACAAACCACAATCGTTGGATTAACTTAGACTCATCACAGCCTTCTATTTACTTTTGGCGCTCAAATAGGAAGTGGATTGCCAGCTTGGCATGGGTTAGGTAGGAATTTGTGAGAGGTGGAGGAAGGTAGTGGGATTGGGAGATGGTGTTTGAGGGTGATGGGGGGGATGGTGATGGGGAGGTTTGGATGTATGCAGTCACGGGGAGGTTTTGGAAGAAGATGAGAGATGGTTGACTGGTCAGAGGTGTAGGAATACGTTTTATAATTAAACGTAATATGGTGGGTGGCGTTTGTTTTTATTAGAGGTTAGGTTTTGTTTGGGCTTTAGGTGGAGTTGGGCCAAGGGTGGATTTTATTAAATTGTGGGCTGGTGTGAGGGTGTTGGTTTAAAAGGCGTGTAGTAGGCTAAGGTAGGGGTGTGCACGGTTCGGTTTGGGTCGGTTTTTGGCTAAAACCGAAACCGAACCGCCATATTCGGTTTTTATAGAACCCAAAACCGAAACCGTTCGGTTTTTGGCGGTTCGGTTTTTTCGGTTTATTATCGGTTTTGGTTCGGTTTTTCGGTTTTTTCGGTTTCAAACCGTTGATATTTGGGCATGGCAAATTTATACCAACAAACTTGTATTACATAGAAATTTGATTATTCTTATTTTTTTTTTATCAATCTAAGAATAATAATATTTATTGCATAATTCTATAATTACACACATGCAAGTGAATATACACATAATATGATCATCGTCATATATTTATTGATATATTCTCAGTTAAACACACGACACGACAAACACACATATAAACATAAACATTAAGATAAATTATTATAAACTACCCACAAAACGAATATGAATTTATAAATTTGATTTATTTAGTTATTTATTCATATCATATTAATTATATGTATTATTATATAATAAAATCGGTTCGGTTCGGTTTTTACGGTTCGGTTTTTGGACGAAAACCAAAACCGAACCGTATTTTTTGGTTTTTGAAAAATTAAAAACCGAACCATCGGTTTTTAGTTTCGGTCAGTTTTTTTGGTTCGGTTTTTTCAGTTTTCGGTTCGATTTCGGTTTTTTCGGTTTTGTTTGCTCACCCCTAGGCTAAGGGTTCATTTGTGTTGTAATATTAAGGGGTCCGTTTGATTATGGTAGGCCACACAAGGACCAAACTTGCAATAAGCTGAAACTTCAAGGACCATTCATGCCATTTTCCAAATTTACTTCAAGGGACTTAACCTGCTACACCATAATAACACAAGGACCAAAGTTTGCATTTTTCCAACATTTTAAAACACCAGGGGCCAAACTTGCCAATTAGCCAAAGTACAGGGACCAATTGTGCAATTTTCCAAATCTTTTTACCCAAAGATCATTTATGATTTATTTTGACTTTTAAAGAGCTTGGGTTGACTTTTCTTTGAAATGAATGCTTAGGGACTAGTTTTGCCAAAATTTGAAAGTTGGGGGACTGAAACTGCCAATTATGCAAATTTTATTCGTTTTTCGTTTGTTTTCACTCGTTTTGCATCAGAAACATATAAAACACGATCTTTGGGATTTTCTTCGTAATTTGATGCGTTTTTGAGTGTTTTTAATCGTTTTGCAGTTCAGATTTGACTAAAAATGATGAGTATTTACACACTCATCATGGATCAAAGACGCGACAGCAAGCCGCGTGTCCCTAACCAACGGGTACGATGATGGCAGAAGATGAACGGCCAAGACGCCAAACTGTCACTTCTGTCAGCGAATGTGTGGGTAAAAACACGCCTCGTAAGTATCAGTGACAGGCTGACACACGAGACACACCTCGAGTGGAAATCCTTGTCAGCAACACGCGGCAAGTCTAACCGCGGAAACAAATCAAAATATATATATATATATATATATATATATATATATATATATATATATATATATATATATATATATATATATATATATATATATATATATATATAAGAGAAAAAGCGCTAAAATACAATACAGATAGTCTAGAACACTGACCCACAAAAATTGGATAAGTATACTAGACTGGGGGGACTTGATCGTATAGCGCTCCCCGGATCCAATTCATTTAGCCGGGTATAAGGCTACATGAGCCGGGTCAGGACTAACTATCAGCCGCGTCTAAAACACCTAGCAGCGGCCGTGATGAAAGACCGCGACCTAAGATAAAAGACAAATAGTACACAAGGTACAAGATAATGGAACATTCCGAACAACAAAGAAAGGTGCACAACTCCGAGAAACACGAGTAAACGGTCGGAAAGGACAAGCTCACTTCACCTATATAAGAAGGAGAAACCTCCACCCTTGGTAACACACAACTTCTATATTCTCTCACTAAATACTTTATCTCTCTATCAATATTTACTCTCACACCGGAGGTTGACCGCGGAAGTCCCTCTTCCGCGGTGAGGCTAATGGTGTTTTCTCTTTCTTAGCAGATTGATAACAACCTTGAAGTCCTGAATTTGCTCCTCCAAGAACTAGTTCCATCTAGGTATTGGATTGAGACCAGATTTTGTACTAACAGTTATTTAGTCTGATTTACATCAGCAGCCATTGCTTCTTTTCATATAAACTTATATATCAAGCTTGTACCTAGAAAATATTAATTATAGATTGATTGTTTATTAGCGGCATAACTAGTGTTAATGGCCTTCTGTTTGTGAATACGAATACATAAACACACGCCAAATAAGGATATAATTGTAATTTAACAAAAGCCCATGTTCTCAAAAAACCCGTTCCCTACTGATCATCCCAATTATGGGCGGATTACATATATACACACAAAATCTCATCTCTTCCCTCCCTCCCACCTTTCCGTCCCCTACCTTTCCATATTAAAAAAAAACTCAAGAACACCCCTTTTTTTTATTTCCATTCTCATCCCCTTCCATTACTTAAAAAAAAAAAAAAAAAAAAAAAAAAAAAAAAAAAAAAAAAAAGCGTAAAGAGTTTTTGTAGCCAACTGAGCTAGCCCAGTTGGTTCCATATGTTGTAAACTAGTTTATACATTAGAGAAAACTATTTCACCCTTCGAGTTATTTTCCCTATTTTTTTCTAGAAACAAAATAATATTAATAATTCAGACAAAAAAGTAAAAATTCTACTGCCACTTACAAAAAATAGTTGATTCTACACACTTTTATTTTCACACTTTTCAAAAGTTTATAAAATTCTATTAGTTATTGACACTTAATGATGTGTAAAAATTGGTTCCATTAATAAGTGAAAAAAAATTGTAAAAAAATAAAATTTTTACTCTTGTAGTTATGTCAAAAAAAAGTTCACATTTTTAATTGTGGAGAAAACTAAAAAATATCGACACTTATAGTTGTGGAGGTTATTTGTAAAGTGTGGATAATTAGGTGTGGAGGTTATAAATAAAAGTGTGGATAAATCTTATAATTATTAACACTTAAACTATGAATGTGAAAAACTTATTGTTTTACAATTTTTTTTTCACACTTATTAATGTAATCAATTTATACACATAATTAAGTGTTAATAAACTTTTACACATTTTCGAAAATTGTGAAAATAAAAGTGTGTATAATCAACTATTATTATTATTATTATTATTATTATTATTATTATTATTATTATTATTATTATTATTATTATTATTATGCATTTCATTTCATTTTCAAAGACATAACTTCCTTGTAATTTAAACATTCAATCGTTGGTGGAAACGAACCGAGCCGGAGCCTGTCAGTGCTCGAGCTCAGCTTGGTTAGAGTCTTGTTTTTAAGGCTCGAGTCAGGCTCGTGGTATATTATAATGGCTCGAATTCAGTTTTTTTTTCAATGCGCCAATGAAAAATCAAAGTTTGGCTTGAGTTCGACTCCTAAGACAGCTATTTTGAACTCATTAATAAGCATGTTATTGAACTCGATAATAAGCTCGTCTAGGCTTGCGAGCCCAATCTAACTTTGTATATAAAGCTCAATTAACAAATGAGCCACAATTTAAGCTCGAGCTCGAGCCGAACCCATTAAACTCGACTTGTACAAGCTTTTAACGGATCGAATCCTAAGCTTTTCACGAAAAACTCGCTCACATCCACCTACATTCAAACTCAAAGAAAATGTGGATTTCATCCCAATATCGTGGGAGTAACTTTATAGGTTATGCTGCAACTCGTAACTCTAAAGCTAAAGCTAAAGCAAGTGCTTTTCTTTTTTTCTTGTGATGCACGTTAAAGCTAGTTTAAACATGTTCATAACAAAATTATTGTTGCAAAATCACGCTGTAACAGTAGGATACTTGTCGAGTTGTCGTAGTGCCAACAAAATCATTTATCAACACTAAGAGGTCCGGGTGTGGTGGCTGTTGGCTTGAGCCATAGTCGACCACACGAGCTTTTGGCGCGACGAACCATACCGATAAAAACTGGTGTTATGCTACGGAGGGGTTTTTTGTGCCATAGTAAAAAAAAAAAAAAAAAAAACATATTCAAAACGATATTCATCCTTTGTTCATTTAGAATTAGAAAGCCTAAAAAAAACATATTCATCCTTTGTTGATTTAGAAAGCAAAGTGGCCAATAATTGGGTATGAGTCACCGATAACAACCGACCAATCCATAAATTTTATAAAAATCTATTCTATACAAAAATTATTACATATGAAATAAAGTCATCAACTGAGGCCTAATTTTGTCTTTCCATATCCGATTAGTGGGACCCACATGACCAACCTCACTTTCCGTCGACTTTACTTCAACCACCACTATCTCTTGCGTTAACCTTTTTAACTCCACCACCATGACGAAATTACAATTATACCCTCCCACCACCTTCACACAGCACCACTCTTTCTTCCTCACCACCGTCATCCCCTCCCTCTCCGCCACCTCCACCACCTTCTCCACCACCCTCTCCGGCCTCTCCCTCGTCAGAAACCTCTCTCCGGCCGACGCTGACGTGTCACCACCACCACCCTCCTCAAACAACCCTCCGAGGTTATACCCTGATGACAAAGATATTATATCAAACGCATTCATCACCTTTAAATTATCACCTTCTGCTGCTGACGTGTCATCCACGTCATCATCCTCGTAGTCATCTTTTAACTCTAGATACTCTTCATGAAACTGAACCTGCTTATAGTCCACCCGAAACCAAGGGTCGTTGATGATGTCATCAACCGTAATTCTCGTCTCCGGATTTGTATCCAGGAGACGAGACAAAAGATTTTTAAGACCAGGCGACGTCCATTTCGGGACGCGAAATTCGCCTTTATAAATCTTCCGATACATGACCATTAAGTTAGGATCATTAAATGGTAAATACCCCGCGTTTAATACAAACAATATTATCCCACATGACCATACGTCAATTTTTGCACCATCATAACCTTTTTTAGACAGTATCTCGGGTGCTACGTATGCGGGTGTCCCGCATAGAGTGTGTAGCAGTCCGTCTTGACGGACCTGGTCCGTCAAAGCGGATAACCCGAAGTCCGTTACTTTGAGATTCCAGTTCTCGTCTAGTAACAGATTTTCGGGTTTTAGGTCCCGATGGTAGACCCCACGTGAGTGGCAATATCCAACAGCTGAGATCAGCTGTTGGAAATATCTACGGCTCAGATTCTCGCTGAACCGAGACTTCGAGATCTTCGCGAAAAGCTCACCGCCTTTCGCGAACTCCAACACGAAGTAGATTTTCTTTTTATTCGCGAGGACTTCGAAGAGGCGTACGATGTGAGGGTGACGTAAGCGTCGCATGATGGAGATCTCGCGTTTAACGTTGGCAGCAAGGCCGCCTTTCAGGATGTTGGCTTTGTTGATGGCCTTTATAGCAACGCTGTGTTCCGTGTGGATGTCACGCGCGTGGTAAACCTTAGCAAACGCGCCGTAACCCAAAAGACGGCCAACCTCGTACTTGCCGAACAGTGGTTTCTCGGCTGTCGCAGCCGGAGATGGGTGTTCGTCGCCGCCATCGCCGCCGGCGGGTTCTAAAGCCGGCATAATAGATTTAATATGATCATTAAAAAGTAACGATATTTTCTTTCATATGTGATTGTGTGGATATGATAAGTTTGGAAGCAAATAATGTGATAAATAAAAAGTTGGCAAAATAATATAAAGTAGGAAATACGAATCTTCTAAATAAATAAATAATGTGTTTTGAATTTTTAAGTCGACAGGTGATGTACCATACATGTGTTCGATAATTATTTGTGATTTTTATAACCTTTATATTTGTCATAGCACATAGAATAAGAACGTATATTCGAAGTACTCGTTTTCTGTAATGAATATTCTAATTCAACTCTTGGTATTTAAAAACCATTCAATGAGCATAACGTGTTGTTTTTAACTTTTTATAAAGTTGGATTAGTATTTTAAATGTTAACTTTATGTACCTATTGTAGGCCGTATCGTTTTCTTTCAATTCATTGACACGTAGTAAACAATGTTTTTTAATCGAATTGGTTAAGCTATCGGTTCATGATTCAATCAGTTTAACCGGCGGTTTAACTTGTTTTTTTCTTTCTAAAACTGGCTTCCCAATATGACCCGGTTTTAGAACATTGGTTCTAGATTTGAATGATACATTAATGAGAATAATTGCTTGGAGAGGGACCAAAAAATCATCATATCATTTATTACTTTTCCGTGAATAAGAGTACAACTAAAGACTTGTTGGAAGATTGGAGTCTAATATCATTTAATTTAGCGATAATTACTTCGCGTACAAAAGGAGTAACAAGTGAACATCGCCCATCAAGAACCTTCATGGGCAAGGTGGTGAAATGAGTCGTGAAGTTAACCAATACAATATAACATTATATCAAGTTTTTAAGTTTGCCGAAAAAAATACCACGACTTTGCCAAGTAGATCATTAGATGATGCCAATGGGGGATCTCTTTGTTGTTACTATGGTTCAAGAGAGCCTATATGAACTTCCAAAGATAATTGATAGCCTCCAGTTGAATAACACCTACTGTAATATGTATGGTCGACAACCTTCGCTAATTCCCTTGAATGTCCGGATTTAGATCTTCTTACTAATTTACCCTCGATGTATGAGTTTTGTCCATTGGTCCTTCTGGTCCCGGTCCTAGTCCCGGCCAACACACTCCAAATCAAAAGATAGTTTGGCCTTTTGCACAAATCTCGTTTCTTGTGGGTCAACTACAGATTTGCACCAAAGGTTAAGCAACCCAAAACATGCTTCAACCGCCAAGATAGAATGCTCTCCACATATGGACCTCAAGTCAAGATGATAAGGACCTTATGTAAAGTGGTTCAATTCAACATTAGGAGATGTGTGCAAGAAAACATCAGGTCACAGTTAAAGAACAAGGACAAGGGTATGGTTTGAAAGTGGTTATTTGGTCACACTCTAACCCGAGTTATTGAGTTAACTCTCCAGGCAATACTCTCATCGGAAAGGATTCCGGGTAGAAACTAAAGATCTGGAAAGAAACTTTTTAACTTATTAACACTGGGTAAAATCAGGTTGAATGGTTTATTTATATATATTACGCAGCAAGGACAAGAACTTTGATTGTCCCTTGACTGTTTGCTGTCAACATAGTTGGGCTATCACTTTTCCAACATACAGCACTTATAAAGTATGACCCCGGTTCCTCCTCGCCTTCATTTGTCTCAGCGCTGAATTTATGCCATGCTGCAGGTCTTGAGATATCCTACAAGTTAGAAAAAGAAGATAATGTTTAAGATAATTGTAGGGATGAATCTAGATCATGATCTCAATATATAAGCTGACCTTGTGGTAGACAAAAGCTTCATTAGTCTCGCTGCCACATGCTAGGTAATCATTATTCACGGTCAAACCTACAAAATTCTTCTCATTGGTGTGTCCTCTAAACGTTCGGAGCTGCAAAAGAGGGGAAAAGATGGCTAAAAAAACAGCATGGAAACTCAGACTTGCAGCTTATAACGAGAAGGATCACATAAAAAGTGAATTACGAGTAGTGGTCTTACTGGCACATTTTCCTTGACGTCCCACAAGCGTAACGTGCTGTCAGTAGACGCAGAAGCTAGCTCAGAGTCGGACAGAAATTTTACATATGAAACAGCTTTCCGGTGCCCACTAAATATATGTAACGGTTGGCTTATATTTCTCAGGTCATAATAATGAATGTGATGATCTGCAGAACCCACCTGCAAGGTCCCAGCCAATACGTGAATCCCTACAGATATATCCCTAAAGACAATATACTTAAATGTGCATAATAATAACTGAGGAACGTACTGCAACATGAAAACTAGATCCAGGGTTATACTTGACAGAACATATATTTGCTTTCATGTCAATATTAAGAACACTAGCCTCTTGCTTCGTAGACCAAATCTTTACCTATTCAATAAAAGTGCAAGATATGAAAAACATTAAGTGAGAACAAAATTCAAACATAGGCTACCCAAAATTAGAAGTCAGACACATAAAACACGCTCAACATTAACTCAAGTTCATTAAACACTATACATATCCAATAATCTGTCAAAGCATGGATCGACATTAAATGCATCAGATACCCGATCTAATCAAGAAAAGTCATTCCTTACATCTGATACAAAAAAGAACCCAGTTTACGACATTTTTGGGCCAGAAAAGCGTTTTGTTTCACACTTTCACATATTCATAAATCATAAGTAATCAGTCCAAGATTGTTTACTAAATCGTCTAAAAGATTATTCTTATATTTGACGTCAACACCATTTATTATAACATGTTCCAAAATCTCTGCTTTTAATTTCAGCGAACTATTATTGGATAGAATCAGTAGAGCTCTTTTACAGCTTTGGGATACACTAACATTCAGAGAAGGACAAGATCACTCTCCAGACCAAATGTGTAATTTAATCTACTGTTACTGCTGAAAGATATGGTTTTTACTTCCATTAGAGTGAAGTACCTTGCAATCATCACTTCCAGATACTAGCAGGGTAGGTTCAGTACATGAGAAATCAACACTCCATGCTCGTTTCTCATGCTCCTCATACTCCATAACACTCTGAGTCAAGATTGCAGATCAGACATACATTCGAAAGCTGAGTTTACCGTATCTTGTAAGAGAACAAACAAACAAACAACACCAAACTAAAGATAAATGCTACCTGACATGTAGTTACATCCCATACAGTCACAATACCCTCGTAATCGCTACTCGCTATATGGCTTTTTGTATACTTGTTCCAGCTCAAGCAACTAAGTTTGGAGCGTGTTGGCATCTCCACTATAGGACATTGCACATCCGCATTTTCATTCACCACCTGGAAGACACATATGTAGGAAAGAAATTTATACGTGACAAATACAAGTTCATTGGAAATCGGGTGCTACTTTTAATGCAATGACGTACCCATATACGGGATACCAAATAAGTTCCTAACACGTGCCAAACTTTTCTAACATTTATTGCCTAAAAAAGTTTCCTTTCGATTCACTGATGTATTTGTTCATTCAAGAAGTTTGCCCTCCTTATATTTAAGATGCAAGTAGCTTATATTTGAAAGTTGTTTTGCCTGTCTATATAGTAAAGTAACAAAGGTTTCAGTAATTAATATTTAGTATATATTTACTCATTAGTTCTAGAACAACAATCTACGAGGCTACCAGCTACCATATTCCAGACACAATGTGGGGTAAAATAATTTTTGATTGTATAGATGAAAAAGGTTCCAGCTAAATCTGATGAATTTGAATATTTAAAAGAGGTGGAGACCGCACTAAAGACTTACAGAAGCAAATTCAAAAACCTTGATACGTCGTGAAACTCCAGCAGTAGCGAAAAGTTCATCATCTCGGTCAAATTCTATGCTGCAATCAAAGAAGACAGTTAAACAACGAGAAAAGAGCAATTCAATCAGAAATTTCCTACGGTCCATGTTAAGATTACCAGCATGATGTTAGATGACAATTGCAAGTAGATAGTAATTTCTATAAAAGGCCAAGCATCGAAGCAAAAAAGTAAGGTAAGAATGTGATCATTTAAGATCACATACAAATTTGGGGACAAATTTAAGTAAAGGAAAATCTTGGCAACCAGTTGTTTCTGAACTGAAAAATAACTTCTATACTCAACAAACCTAGATACAATATTGGCTGAATTGAAAAGATCCCCATGCTTAAGTTCAGCAACAACCCGCAACCGACTGCACATAAGACAGAAAAACTCAGCATACAAACCTTGTGACTGATAAAGATATTGAAATCAAAATCACCACATAACCATAAACAATAAACCTGTATCGTGTAAATGAAGAAAGTATAGACTGAAAATCCTTGAGTCCCGGATGATAACCTTCTCTTTGCACAGGAGTACAATCCCTTTCTTCCTGCTTCTGTGCTTGTCTTGCATGATATCTGCGCTTTTGCAAGTAACACTCTTGCAAGTCGTTGAACTGAATCAACAGAGAACGTATTAGTAATCATATACCACTTCCATATAAAAATGACACTCAACATGTCCTGATAAAAAATTAATATATCCCATAAAGAATAAGTGCACCAACCTGAGCATGAACACGCCTCTTTCTTGCTACAGATACTCCTGGTTGAGTATTTTGTGAATCGGACCCACTGCAAGCTCTTTGAACTGCCTGAGAGGTTACAGGAGATGGTTTATCAGCGGTCCTACCTTGAGAACCTGCTGCTGCACCCAGCCAGAATTGACTGTGAGCACTGTTTCCAATGGACATATTGCTGCTGTTGCGTTTGTCCATCAATGAAGGCCATGATGATCTTACATTAGGATCATCAGAAAGCATCCTTAATTTTACCGAGCATCTTTCTCTTGCTCGATATAGTTCTATTCTCTGTCTCTCTACAGCATGTATGTCTTCTTTAATGTAATGAAGATCGTTTTGCATCTACAACATTACCAAAAATATAGAATCAGCGGCATCACATGATGCAATCAGTCAAGTAATTATTGTCAAGGCTACAACTTGGGGAGCTGTTTTTAAGGTGGCTATCAGACAGAACAAGCACCGCATGATATGCAAGCAGCAGACTGAAAGCTGATCGTAAATGAGCTTAAACCACAAATATGCTAGGCAACACTAACTTTGACAAAAAAACTAATCAATAAAGGATATTATCATCATGTCAAACAGAACAAACATACAGTATGAAACTTGGGGAGCTCTTTTATGGTGGATTTCAGACAGAACAAGTAGCACACAAGATGCAAGCAACAGATGGAACGCTGATAGTAAATGTGATTCAACCAAAAATATGCGAAGCAACAGTAATTTAGACCAACTTTTAATATGGATATATAACCAACATGTCCCGAATTTGCGAGTGCAAAAGAGTACCATATACTAGTATGCCTCATTTGGAACCTGACTTATTAGATGAATTAGATATAACAGTTGGCAGGTATTTGTTAAGGCGAGTACAAATGACATGAATAAAACAAAACTGATGCAAAAGATGGAGGAAGACCTCATTTAGCTCCTCAAGTTTCTGCTTTCTTAAGCAATGCAGAAAATCACGCATAATTTGGAGATTAGTCTCAGCTTCTTCCTGCTCCATTTTTCTTTTCTTATCGGCAAGAAGAACCAATAGGACGTCCAGCTCCTTGACCGACACATCACATCCCTGTCTAAGAGAAACTAGAGTCACATTTCTATACAATTGATACTTATACCACACTACTATACTCAGCTATCAATAATTAACTACCTTAGCACATATGTACTACAATAGACACACTAACTATTTGCAAATGGTATAAACATAAAATAAGCATATGAATAAAAGTAATGATTTGACCTGCTCAAGTGCTTGTCTAAGCTGTTGAGTAGGAGACGCACGTTTCGCTATTTGGCACGCTGATGCCTTCATCAATAGCTGCATTCATTAATTAAAATGTAAACATATTTTAAAAGTAATAATCATTTCTAAGGGGGTGTTTGTTTCGGCTTATGGCTTATTTGGTTTTGAGCTTATGTTTCATAAGCTAACTTTTTGTAGCTTATTTTGAAACTTTTCGGCTTATATACGCTTATTATGACAATAAGCATAAAAGTTTCAAAAGAAGCCACAAAAAGTGAGATTTGAAACATAAGCCCAAAACCAAATAAGTCATAAGCCAGCTTGCTATATAAGCCGAAACCAACACCCCCCAATGTTCTGAAAGGCTCAAGGCGCACTAAGGCGCAAAGGGGGTCAAAGAGCCTTGAGTCGAGGCGCAAACCAAGACGCGGGATTTATAAATATGAGGCGCACTATACATTTAAGTTTTTTTAATAACATATGTAATAACTTATGCAGCTTAAATAACACAAAAATATCAATATTTAATACATAATGTTATTTAATAGTTATTACATGTAACAAATGTATATCAGAATCCATGAAATACCCTAAATTCCTGAATATACATTACAATCTATGAGTTTATGACTTATAAAATTTAACAAATTACCATGTATCAAACTATCAACTATCAACAACAAAAAATTTGTAGTTGTTTGGTAACATTTAACACTAAAGAAACAACATTTGTATATGTTAATAAGCTACTATTCTTAGACATTAGATTACAAAAAAACATAGTTCTTTGATGATTGTGTGTTTTAGTTATTTTCTAAAATATTAGCGTTATTAGATACTTTATAACTTAAAGTGCCAAATGTATATAACATGTAAGCCCAAAATGTATCTTAATATTAAGAAAAAAAGGCCAAAACCTCGTTAATTCTTCTAGGCGCACAAATCCCCAAGGCGCTAAAGCGCAAAAATCCCCAAGGCGCTGCGATTTTTACGGGATTCATGCATGTCGTGAGCCTCGATCTAAAAAAATCCCAAAGGCTGGAGCCTCGTGGGATTTAGGGAGTAGGCGCGCCTGAGGCGCGATTTTTAAAACATTGACACCCCCTAAATGTATCCAACTTTACTTTTAATGATGTCTTACTTTTCGGCCTCGGATAATTACCTAGAAATGTATCAAACTTGTCATTTTTTTATTTTTTTTTTATTTTTTTTTTTTTGCTATTATATACTTTTAAATTTCTACCTTTGCGTGTATTCGCTCATGTAAAATGACCATTTCCCCCTTATATTTTGTAACCACTCTATTTACATCGAAGGGTAAAATGGTCATTTTACATAAACAAAATACACGCAAAAGTCAGAAAACAAAAGTTTAGGGTATAATAGACACAAGTACAAAAAAGTGACAAGTTAGATGCATTATAACATGGCACAACTTAATCACCCTTAGTAAATGGGAAGTGATTTGCACACCGCACTAATTGATGGGAACACTCAAAAGTATTGTGTATTGACATATATATCCTTATATCATTTGTACTCATATTCACCCCTGCAAAGGTATAAATGTCAAGATACAGTATTTTTGAGTGTCCTACTTGAGTGTGCAAATCAACTCCCCTTATCAAATATCATAATATATCTCTAATGATACATATAATAGAACATTATTAAAAGTTAGTATATATAATGATTATAATACCTTATTAAGCAGGAAATTAGGGAAAATCTGGGAAGCAGTAAGATAGGAAGCACAAGAAGGACAATCATTCTTATTTTGCAAATGAGTAACAATACACATGTAACAAAAACTATGTCCACACGATGTTAGAAACGCGTCTTTTATTATCTGCATGCATATCGGACACAACACTTCTTTATCACAATCACCATCTTCCCCCTCCTCTTGATTACTTTCCGTTACAGGAGCTGGTGGTGACTCCGTCGTGGGTTCAGCCTTCACTGATGAAGGTACCATTGCTCCTCCGACTTCCATAGTTAATGTTTCAACAGTACAAGTTGTGATCAGTTTAAAGACTTTAAATGGTGTCTCAGTGTTTTTATTTGTATGGGTGGAAATTGACCACGTTAGGCGCGCGTTTCATGTTTTTCTTTTTCTTTTTACTACCTTGAATGTATCATATATTACTACTTTTGGTCCTTTCTTGCCCTTGGGTACGGATAAATTAGGACTTTATTTTAGCAATCAACATTTCGAACCGAATCTCGGAACTGAAGAAATGATGCTAGCCCTTTTTCCTTCGATGACAAAGATTGAAATGGATAAAGTGGATTCTCTCTAATGGTGAAATGATACTTCTTTCTAAATAGGACTCTTTATTTTAGCAACGAACATTTCGACCCGAATTTCAAAACTGAATCGGAACTGTATCGAAACGGTACGATCTCGATATATGGTACGGTACTAGGATTATGAAATAAGGTAAAAAAAAATGGGGACCATTAATGCGGTACGTGTCACACCCCCAAAATCGGGTCCAGCGGAAGCATACATGTAGCTGGGGTGTAACGCAATTGGTATTACAACACTAGTTCAAAAATAGTTTGCACTTGAATCATTTGGAATAAAATAGTTTAATAAAAAATGTTGAATTTACATTGTTAAAAGTAGCGCGGAAGTAGACCCTTAAAATAATTTAAAACGGTCCCCAAATGAATAATCAGAGTCTTCTATGACCATGCCATGCCCTGCCCTGCCAAAATCTCATGTAGCGTGCCATTGGTTAAAACCTGAAAATACATGCTAAAGTGTCAACACAATGGTTGGTGAGTTCATAGAGTCTTGTGAAAAAGAATGTAATGCATATGTATGAAGGTATCCCAGCAAAGGCATCGTAAATCCACTCAGTTACAAGTCCCGCCATAAGAGACTTGTAACCTGTGTGTCTACGACCCACTGCCAAATGTAATATGTATACGTGAACAAATGTAATACTTGTATCCAAATTCCATGATAATATAGCAAACGGCTATATAAATAATTCAGTCCATGAGGCCATATGATAAATCAGTCAAGTGGGAAAATCTATAATAAGGTTGATGCAAAGGCATCGTAATTCAGTCAAGTAGGGAAACAACAATATTACGTTTGACATCACAGCCAAGTGGGGAATACCACAATACGTTTGACATCACAGCCAAGTGGGGAATACCACAATATTACAATGAACATATGAAATAAGTCTAGTAAGGAAACAGGAATATTACGTTTGACATCACAGCCAAGTGGGGAATACCACAATATTACGTTTGACATCACAGCCAAGTGGGGAATACCACAATACGTTTGACATCACAGCCAAGTGGGGAATACCACAATATTACGTTTGACATCACAGCCAAGTGGGGAATACCACAATATTACAATGAACATATGGGAACAATTGGTGACCATGAAGTCATGTAAACAAGGATGACAAATTCCATGAAATGCAGTAATTAACATACCCATGAAATGCAGGTAATCAACATACCAATGAAATGCAGGTAATCAAACATACCCATGAAATGCAGGTAATCAACATACCAATGAAATGCAGGTAATCAAACATACCCATGAAATGCAGGTGATCAAACACATATATAGGTAAAGCTGAAAAATGTTTGAGTAATCAACCATGTAAAGCAAGTAATGCGTTTAAGTAAAACGAGCATGTATTCTCCCCCAAAGAGTTTACAAAACAATTAAAAGAGTAGGGGCTATGACTCACCTGATATGATGGTACCATGAACATGTAATGAGCTGAAAAACAAGGCGCGCACACTAGCCGCAACCTAATATGAATGATGAACGATCTACTTTAGATCATGAAATGATGTTATGAATGTTCATGCACATGTTTCCTATACCACTCTACTCTTTGAAAAATACTTGTTATTATAAAAAATATACATTTCCAAGACTTAGGAAAAATATGGCTATTAGAAAAATAAAGCTAGTTGCAATATATATACTTATATATATATATCGTATGTATCAATGTTCGTGTTGAAATCCTCAGGTTGAAATCCTTGAAATAACGCCTCGTAGTGATAAAATATACTTTTAATAACTAATACTTCATTAGTTATAAAATTGGGTACTTGGTTAATATTTCTAGAAAATCTAGAATTTAGTACGTAGAAGTAGTATTATTATTTCTAAAAGCTGCCAATTATAGAGGATTTTTGCCGATATTGAAACGTGAATATCTTTGTCGTTATAAGTCCGTTTTACTTGTTCTTTATATCCACGGTTACGTCTTAGTATATAGTAATATATTTTGGAAATCTTGGCTCCTCCGGGTTACGTCTAAAGCCTCTTTTTGTCCGACGAAAAACGTCCAACAGCATGTATTTTTCCGGAAAATAGTTTTCGTCAATAAACTTGCTAAAATCATAACTTCTTCGTTATAAACTCTTTTTAATCCGTTCTTTCGCCTACGGATTCGTTTTTGAAAGTATTTTCTAAAAATTTTGCCAAAGTTTACTTTGTATTTACTGATTTTCCAGAATTTAACAAAATGGGACAGCATGTTTATATAAGTGTTACAAATCCATTTCCAAGGTTCAAAACTAGTTTCAACCTCAACCAAAACTCTTGCAAACACCACAAAGCTATACTAATCCTACCATACACCTTCTTAGGGTGCCATGGGTTCCTAATGACTAGTAATCAAGTTAATTTAACAAAGGAACACCTAAATCAAAATCTAGGGTTTGTATGTTCAAAAAGTTAACAAAAATAAAGTGGTATAACTAGTTTGTGCATGAAATTAAGCATGAATACTATAAGATACATGTGTTAATTAGATGAAAACATAAAAATAAATTTGATAACTCACTTTGAAATATTAGATGATTAGATGAGGCAAAACCTTGTGTTTCTTGTGTTTTTGTTGTAAGATTCTTGATTAGGATGATGAAATGAACAACTTTGATGCTTTGTACTTTGAAAAATGATCACTTGATCATGTATATTGATATTGGGTCGTGGGTTTAGAGAAAGAGGTGAAGAAAAATGAGTTTTTGATTTTTGATCTAAGTATATATGTGTAAAAAGGTGTTTATGTATAAAAAAATCTAAATCAATGGCATTTTAGTAAATACTTGGTCAAGTTGACTAGATATTTTGAGGGGGGGGGGGGGGGGGGGGGGCTGCACATGTGTAAAAGTGAATGAGTATGTGATAAGCTTGGTTTTATCTGGTTCACGGAGTCGGTTTTGGTTCCGTTAATCGCTAAACGTAAAGTTTTAAATCGCGAAACGTAAATTCGGGTATCGTAAAAATATGAAACTTGAAAGAATGACTAAACTTGTCAAAATACTCCATAATAAAATATAAAATGAATGGTAAGTTCCATCGGGTTGCTAAAACGCTGTTAAAACTGGAAACACGGGTTAAAAACG
Source organism: Artemisia argyi (assembly GCA_030686995.1). Taxonomy (NCBI): domain Eukaryota; kingdom Viridiplantae; phylum Streptophyta; class Magnoliopsida; order Asterales; family Asteraceae; genus Artemisia; species Artemisia argyi. The sequence continues at coordinate 232,391,664 of CM060676.1, read as the reverse complement.
CGTAATTCGCGTAAAACGCTGAACTGAAAAACGTAAAATTCCAAAACTTTTAGAATTGTCGTAAAATGAAAGAAAATCATATTTTTGTTGTTTATATTGTTTTATGGACATATCGGGGTGCCGGAAGGACGTTTAAACCTGAATGTAAATCTCAGACACGGCTTCGTGATTTTTGCAGAAATGATCCGACGAGCGCCAAACTCTCGGATTACCGTTAAAATAGTTTAACTTATGAAAATATGAAATAAAAATTTCGGACATGAATAGTGTTTTGTGAATAGTAAAAATGAATAGTAACTTCCGAGATAAAAATTGGAATTTCGACGTTTGAAACAGGACATGAAATTACGAGTTGTGACAGTACGGGACCGATACCAAATCGGAAAATTCCAGAATAAAAACAGAGAAAACCCGATTTTCCGGTACCGGTATCCGAATCCTGTTCGGCACGGTACCGGTACCACTAATTTATGCTCGGGAAAAAATCGGTACCACTAATTCAATACGGGATCGGTACGGGACCGGTACCGTGCTCATCCCTACTTTATTTTATATGGATTTTCTAGTGTCGTGGCATATAGGGCTGAGCAAATCACCCGAACGGACCGGACTGGACCGGACCGACCACATTTGGTCCGGTTCTTGGTCTCGGCTTTTGGGCTAATTCGGTCTCGGTCTTGGTCGGTCCGGTCCGGTCCGAACCACAAACCAACTATTTTGCTTTGTTGGATCGGAGCGACCACATTCGGTCAATACCTCGGTCTCAGCTTTTGGGCTAATTCGGTCTTTGTCGATCCGGTCCGGGACCGATGCTTAGAACTAGTGGCATAATTAAGCTTTAAGTCATTAAACAAAGTGAAATTACCATCTTTATATATATGTTAGTTAATATTAATAGTTTCTTAAATTTGACAAAATTTACAAAATTTATCGTTATTTTACATAGAAAATAAAGTTATTTTTGAAAATAAATGTGTAATGCTTAACCAACTATTTTGCTTTGTTGGATCGGAGCGACCACATTCGGTCAATACTTCGGTCTCAGTTTTTGGGCTATGTCTCGGTCTTTGTCGATCCGGTCCGGGACCGATGCTTAGAACTAGTGGCATAATATAAGCTTTAAGTCATTAAACAAAGTGAAATTACCATCTTTATATATATGTTAGTTAAGAAAAATCATTTTATAAATTTATAACGCTTGTTATATACTTACTGTTTTTTTTTTTTTTTTTTTTTTTTTGAAAGGCAATTTTTATTCTGATAATACATCGACAAAAGTAATAGTGTGGAGCATTTGCTCATGATGATGCCTTCTAATTCTAGTTCTATATTCTTGTGGTGTGAGGATGGATTGTTGCACTCTAATAATATAGTTTGTAATTATAGTAAGAAATGTAGTCATTAGGTAGAATGCATTGATGAATTTAGGTGGATATAGATTGTGGTGAATGGTGATAGTATGTTTTTTTTATCAAGTATTGTTTAGTGGTATGTTTTGAGATATATGTCTCTGGTATTTGTTCTTGCTTGTCTATTTTTCAGGCCTTATGTATGATTGCAAAAATAGAAGAAAAATATTAAAAACGGCCAACTTTGGTGAACCGGGTTGCCTTGGCACATGAAACTCAATAGGTCAAACTAGGTTTTCAAGCCTCAATTAACCGGTATATTTTGGCTTGTTTTTTTCACCGGTTCAACTAGCCGGATCAAACCGAGTTTCAAAACAATTGTACACCCGAGGTGCAACAAGTGAGTAGAATTTTTTGAAATTTCACTAAAAAAATGTCTTTATTGTAAAGGAAATAACGAATATGTTTTTTTTTTTTTTTTTTTTTTTTTTTTTTCTCCCTCTCTTTGTTGACAATTTTTGTGAGCGTATTAAAGAAAAAACTAAACTTAAAGTAAAAGTGACATTTTTTTCTATTCAGTTTATCTCCAAATGAAAATTTAGAGGTATTCTATTCATCTATTTTATAAGCAAGTGGGTGTTGTGTTGGACTCATTGAGATAAATTGAAAAGCCAGCAAAATTTTCTAATTTCGTCTTCCTGAAGAATCAAAAACCATATTATCCGCTTGAAACTAGACGACAAAAGAAGAATTGTAGTCGTTTTCTATCAACTAGTCACATAAATGTCTTTTACTGTATCAACTATCAACAACTAGCATGTTTTAATTTTGACAAGATGTTGGGCCACATAATTTGCAAATATCATTAAAACTTAAGGGTCCTTTTTGGTTTGTAGATTTTGATTTAAATTTGATTTGAAAGAAATGCGAAGAGAGAAAATTATTTATTATATTTTAAAAATATAATTATTTTATTAAAAAATTATAATAAAATATATTATTTAAATACAAAAGTGAAAAAAAGAAGGTGGGTTCAAAAACTTGTGGTATGTAAATTTTTTTGAAATAAAATAATCTATTTCAGTGACAAATTTTCTTGAAAGCCATCGAATTATTGTGGAATGAAGTTTTAGTATCAAATGATTACTTGACACCCATTTATATGAACCAAACAAATCATTTAAAAATTGAATGATTCTATTCCTCTTAAAACCCACAAACCAAACTAGGCCTAACTTTTCAAACTCGCTGCTACGAGTGCTATATTCGATTTAGAATTTCTACTCTTAACACTGTGTTCTCAAGAAAAAAATAAGAAGAAAGTGAAGGTAAAGTAAATTAAGAGGAGTAAAGAAATAGAAAGGATGCAAAGTTGTCTTTCACCCCAAAAGCGGGGTGAAAGTTTGTAATACAAAATCGTATCACTTTTACTACTTTACTTCCCAACTAAAACTCGAGAACACAACAGTATCACTTTCATTTACTTTACCTCCTATTACTCAACTTGAGAACACAATTTGAGAACACAATGTTACATTGTGTTCTAACAACAATGTATTGAGATCTAGTACATATATTTTTGAGTTTTTACATTTTCCTAAAATCCCGAACTATGCTAATGATAGAACTTAGAAAATGTACACATACAACAATTGCCATCGTCCCGTTCCCATCTAAGATACCTAAAACATTTTTTTTTTTTTTTTTTTTTTTAAATCAAGCCTTGTAAATTATATGTTCTGCGAAGTTTGGGAGAAAAAAGCTTACCGAGACATATTCACACTAGGCTAAATTTGTCTTGACTTTATTTAAAACTGATAGGCATGCGCATAAGAGGTTGTGGTCACATGGGCAGGACAAGTCATTAGAAAGACATCTAGGATATTTAGCCAACATCATGTACCAACAATTTAATATCATGGACCAATAATTTAACATCATAATTCACAAGCATATTATCTTATGCCCACATATGTTGTTAGATGTCTCATTCTCCCATAAGGGAGATTCTTTGCAACTATAATGGTTTAAGGAACAGGTTAAAAAAAGGTAACACGAACAAATTATGATTTTTCACAAGATAGCCATCTCATGAAATGCGGAAATTGCCATAAGTCAGGATAAGATGGTAAGAAGTAACTATAAAATTTCAGCACTAAGTATCATTGTGCAGAACTCTGTTTCACGGTACAGAGTAATACAAGATTATATGACTTAACTTACAAACCATTGATGTTACTGTGCGTGTTTATTTAAATACTACTCTCTTATATGTTATATACGTGTTTGTGTGCTATGGCCTATGGACTTTGGTTCAGGGGATCAGGGGTGCCAGATTTCTTCATTCACGGTCTGCAACACTTGAATCATCTTCAGAAGAAACCGATTCATTGGAAGCATGAGGAGATCGTATGTTCCCAAGAGTTTGACATGCTTTCATTGTCTTGCAATGTTCCGCTTCATCGTCTCTAATGTTCAGAAACACATCATACATATTTTCTGGACAAAACATAAAATCATAAATGAGAACAGATAATTTCAGCTGGTAGGTTTGTTTGATGTTCATATAACTTTGAATAAAAACAGCTGGGGGTGTTCTTACCTATCACTGGCCTTCGAGTATTTATAGGTCTTGAGGTTTGAAATTCATCTGAATATACATATTAGAACTGTTTCAGCAGATTGAACAAATAAATAGACAAAACAGGCATGATGTCGTGTAACTCGGGCTTACCAAACAAGTACATATGTTCATTTGTGTAGTAATCCACAGCAACTTTGGATGGAGGAAGTTTTTTCAGTTCATCTGTTCAATGAGCACCATGGTTAGCACATCATAGGTTGTATGTTATTAGCCAGTTATCTTAGAACAGGATACCCTCCTACTTTGGGACAACACTTCCATTTTCTTGGCAGAAATTTGAGCTAAAAACACTTGCAGGTTTGATAATGTTGCTTATGGTCAAAATAATTCAAATGTTTTACACTGGTGAATCTAGCGGATTGGTCAAGAGATGGATTTGTGGTGAAGTTGTGATACTGGTATTCACCAGGGAACTGAAGGGCTATGGAATGAAAGCTTGCAGAAAATCCCAATTTTTTGTTGGCGGATCTTGAGCTAAAAAATAACCTATGTGCTGGCGGTGATTACATATTATTGAACCTATTGCTTTTGGTTGACGCGACTCGACCAGGTATTTGTTAATGTTTTTAGACATCTTATGAATAGTTGCACCGCTTATTTTATTGAACTAGATGCTATTAGATAGTGCAAGCTTTCCAATTTTGGGATAATTTCCGTTTCTGGCAATACTTCAACAAGCTAAAATTACCAACTTCTGCTTTGTAGTCATTGCAAATTAATGATGCTACTGCTTTTGGTGTACATTATTGCCCTATTTTGCACTACTAAAAGGGATTAAAGACATGTAACTAAGAGTTACATATTAATCAAATAAGGTACAGGGTCACACTCTTATTCTAATTGTCTTATCAATAGAGAGAACTTAAAGAGACATACCTCCATTGGCCTTGAGAAATTTGTCATACGTTTCAAACGCATGGCCTTCCACACATTCAGAAAAATGATCTGCACGAGCAAATTAATGAACATATGAAAATCAGATCTGTCGGATGCTATCACAAATACTATTGTTTCTACTGATTAAAAAAATAATAATAAAATAAAATAAAATAAAATAAAAATCAATAATTGGGCAACGAGAAGTTACTATCATTGTTCACACTCACATGCCATTCTTGGACTCAGAAGGTACATAAACACCGTCATCCAATAATAGAAGATGGCCATACTTCGAGAAAGGAATTGGTCAAACCAGAAAGCGTTTCCCCCCAGCTCCTGAAAAAAGAATTGACATGCTCCATAAATTAGCCAAAAAAAGCTAAAGAAACATCATACAATGAACATATGCATGCTATCTGTATAGATATAGAACAAGGAAGCCGGTCCCCATGAAATAAATCTCATGCATATGTGTATCATTATCCAGGAAACTATTAGGTGCAAAGAAATTATTAACATAAAATAATTTCACAATGACAATTAGGAGGTAAAAACCTTACTTCCATAATAAGCAGATGATGCATCTCATTCCAGCTCTCAGCAAAGTGGACTTGTATATATTCTGATTTTCTCCACCAACCAAGACTCTCATACAGGTGAAGAACAGACATAAATGCTGTAGTATAAACCAAAGAGCATCGTTATGCGCACGAAAATAATGTTTATGTATATAATAAACCAGCCACCATAGTTCTCCAGTAGCATGGAGTCAAAGACCAACTTAACACATATCTCTCATCACCAACACGAGTAGATAGTACTGTATGCAACTAATTACCAAGTTCTAAGTTCATCTCACATTAGACATTCCTTTCTGTTTGGGCATACATGTTCAAGTGCTTCTTGGTCAATAACTATCATAAACGAAATAGGAAAAGAAAGTAATATATTAAAAAAAGAAGTTGACTTGAATGCCCAAGAAGCACCTAAACACGTGTGAGATGAGACAATAGTATGAAACTGTTTTCTACTTGCGACATAACAAATCTCATCTCTAATCTTTATTACAAATACAAAAACGTTTGGCAGAACAGGAGCCCTGGCTGGCTAAGTGGCTAACCAAGAAAGCTGAAATTGACACTTACCAAAGTAAGGGACTCGTGCTATGGTTTCCAGAACAAAAAACCTTGCATAGTCTCTGTCTTGGTACAGTGTGTCGAGAATTTTGATTACTGAATCCTGACAAGAGAGAAAAATATTATTCTTGCATTGCAGGAACAAGTACTAGTCAACATGATGTATAAAGAATGATTCGATAAGATAAGAAAATATACCGTAAGAAAGATGTTTATAGATTGTTCAAGCTTTATCACCCATTTCTCTAGAGGACCATTTGGGGGTTCGCTATCAGGCCCTCCATTCTCTCCACCAGGAGAACTCTTGGGTGGAAATGTATCTTCCACATTCACTTTTTTCTCATTCTCTCGCAAAACGGTTGCTTTGACTTTACATAATCTCCTACTCGAATGTAATTACATAAATGATCCATAAATTGTATATAAATGGATTTAACAAAGCTAAGCAATTAACTCCAGATAAACAATTCTCGCCCAAACCTGTACTAAGTATCAAACATCTACTATTCTTAATCACTCTAACAAATGATGCTTATAACCACATACTAAGCCTTGGCGAAAGTAGTATTTTCAATTCCATAAAAAGATTACTATGTTCACTTTAAGCTAGTTTTGGCAAGAAAGAATTGCTGCTAATGGAGATAACAAGACAATTGACTCAAATGGTGTTAAGCAAAATGCCAAACAGCCTGCAAATGTTACAAGTGCCAAACAGGCTGCAATGGTCATCACAATTGCCATGTCATCTAATTACCTTCATCATCATAAGTGTTTAGCTGATTGTGGCAACATGTAAATAGAGCTAAGTCTGTACATAAGGTGTAATTGAGTCTGTGTGATAGTTTAGCTACATCACCACCAATAACCACACCTTCTATATAATCTACATATCCTGACCCACGCAACATACCGCAATTCACACCACCTATAACTCCTATACCTACACCACCAAACACAGAAAACTCACCAACTTTGCATACACCAACCAACTCAGATAACTCACAAAATGAAGACACCGATCCAACACACACCACAACATCACCATCATTCACACCACCTTCCACAGAACACACAACCTGTTCACATCAACCTACACCATCTTCTACTTCTACACACTCCACATTGCCAAACACACCCACACCTGCACCAACACCACCTCCACCTCCACCTATTAGAAATCTACCAGAACCACAAAACTACCACACAAACTCAAAGATTTTCATATCACTATTCCAAAACTCTCGCATACACTCAATTATACTATCAAATTTCATCATTCCAAATACATAAATTATAACAACATAACATCACCCAACCACAGACATTTCATCAACACCATCAATCATACAGTGGAACCCGTCTTATACCCAGGCTGCAAAATATCCAAGATGGGTGGAAGTAATGACCCAAGAGTTATATGCATTGGAGTCCAATGGCACATGGACCATTACCTCTCTCCCACCAAACAAGACTGCAATTGGTGCTAAGTGGGAATTCAGAATCAAGTATAGATCAGATGTTACTATTGAGAGGTTCAAGGCAAGGTTAGTTGCCAAATGTTACAACCAAAGGGAAGGAGAAGATTACACAGAAACCGTTGCTCCAGTGGCTAAAATGGTCACTGTTAAAACCCTTTTAGCAACAGCAGTTCATCATAATTGGCACATTGCTGAATTGGACATCAACAATGCCTTTCTCCACAAGGCTACAAACATGACTCCACCAGTCCTAATCCAGTCTGCAAGCTACAAAAGTCCCTATATGGTTTAAAACAAGCTAACAGACAATGGAACACCAAATTAACCACATTTCTTCTCAACAATGGTTTCACTCAGAGTTATGCAGACACTTCTCTTCTAACATACAAGAATGGCAAAGATTTTCTAGCCCTGGTGATATTCTCCTCACAGGAAACAACCAAGACCTACCCATTTCAGCATCAAAGACTTAGGAAGCTTAAACTATTATTTGGGTATTGAATTCTTAAGAAGTGCTAAAGGAATTACCATGAGTCTATGCTCTTGAGTTGCTTCAAAGTGCCAAAGTCTTAGATCTGAAACCATCACACATTCCCATCAATCCTATTGAGAAGCTAAATGAAACAGATGGAGAATTACTTGAAGATCCTTCACAATACAGAGCTTTAGTTGGAAAATTACTGTATCTCACCATTACAAGACCTAATCTTTCTTATGCAGCTCACTCACTAAGCCAATTCAGCCATAATCCAAGAACACCACACTTGGAAAGCTCACATTAAAGTTCTCAGATACATCAAATTGTCCCCTGGACAAGGTCTTTTCTTTCCAACTCATAATAACTTACAACTCAAAGCTTTCTGTGACAGTGATTGGGCAAATTGCCCCACCACAAGAAGATCAATAACGGGTTTTTGCATATTCCTTGGTCCATGCCTCATCTCTTGGCAATCAAAGAAACAAACAGTTGTGTCTAGATCATCAACTGAAGCTGAGTACAGGGCTCTAGCAGATTGTACTTCTGAAGTTACTTGGTTGGTCAGTCTCCTAAAAGATCTACAAATACCCATCACTACACTTGTCCCCATTTTTTGTGACAACCAATCCTCACTTGCTCTAGCTGCCAATCCAGTCAAGCATGCCAGAACCAAACACATTGAAAGTGATTGTCACTTTGTCAGGGAAAAGATCAAATCAGGAGCTATTCTACCCACCTTCACACCTTCTCATCAACAAGCAGCAGATGTGCTTACTAAAGGACTCAGTAGATCTCCCTTCCATCATTGTGTATCCAAGTTTGAAGTGTGTGATCCCTACACACTGCCAACTTGTAACGGAGATAACAAGACAATTGACTCAAATGGTGTTAAGCAAAATGCCAAACAGCCTGCAAATGTTACAAGTGCCAAACAGGCTGCAATGGTCATCACAAGCCAAGTCTGTACATAAGTGTAATTGAGTCTGTATGATAGTTTAGCTAAAAGTCAAAGCGGGTCAAAGAAGTTGTATAGTTAGTTAGAAGCTTCCCGCCAAATTACTTCGTTTAGATATATGTTGTAAACACTCATTTTTATATATCAATGAAATAATCATTTTTTCACTTCAATTCATCTCTCTCTGATTTCTCATTAATTGCATTTACATTATCAGAATGGCATATGCAAGGACGGACTTGGTTATGCAATCCAACTAAACTATGACTCATCCTACGAATATGTGCTCAGCAATGATTACTTGTCTACATTAATCATCTCAAGTGGAATTAATAATTAGCTACTTGCATTCAATCCATGGAACCATGACGATTAATAAATCCGAACTATTTCCAAATCTTAAAAAACAAGGACACAAATTCAGATCCCTATGACTTATGAAAAGGGTAATAGTCTAAAAATGTATCTAACTCGCTACTTTTTCCTTTACTGTGTGTCGTACTATTATTTTATTTCCTATCAAGTCACCGAACTCCTAAATTTCCTCCTATTGTGTGTACTTAGTCACTTATTTAAATATTTTAATTACTACATTACCTTAAAAGTATATTAAAATTTTGAGTCAAATAATTTAATTTTGGTTGTGTTTGGCGCAAGGCTTATAAGGCCTTGAGCTTATAAAATAAGCTTTGTTTGTCACGTAAACTTATGGAAGCTTTTATAAGCCGTAAGCTCCATTAGCCCAAGGGTATGTTTGGCGAAAGTAAATGTTTGGCGAAAGTAACTGTTTGCTGGAACTGGAGATGGTGTTGGAGCTGGTGCTTGAGATGGAGATTATAAAAAGAGATTATTTTTATAAGCTACATGAAGTAACATTTGATTTTAAGAGATTATGTAAGATTATTTATTTATTTATTTTTAATCTCTTATAAGTTTTGTCTGCCAAACGAAAGATTATTTTTTAAATAGCTTATTTTTTGGAAAAATAAGCATAATCTCTCCGTAATTTCATGTGCCAAACATGCCCCAAGCCATTTGAACCAGGCTTAAAGGGATTATAGTTAGTCAAATTACTTAAATACCCTTCAAAATATTAGATTATCACGCAAAAGCTGAAAATATATCTTAATTTAATTTGATGTATTTTTATGTGATTTTACATTAATAAACTTCGGCTCCAACTAATTCGCTAAACAACTTTATAAATATATAAGCCCCACAATAAACTATTATCAACACTAAGCTAATCTAAAAGCTTATATAAGAGGTTGAAAATTTTAAAATAAGTTAGCTTATAAATTAAGCTTGGTTTCTCACACAAGCATATGGAATCTCTATAAGCAAAACAAATAAAGAGAAAATTCACCTGGAGTGAAGACGAGGACTAGTAGGACCAAACGAAAATGAATTTCCTTCAAATTTCAAACGAGTACAAGAAGCAACTTTATTCAACGGAGAAAATAATAATAATGAAGATTGAAGAACAGAAGCAGAAGCACTTGCCATAACTAGTTAGTTTGAATACTACAAGTCAACGGTTTTATTATTATTATTGCATACTACTACTATATAGATATGGTTTTGAGTGTTGATTTGGTCAATAGTAGAAAAGTACAAGGACTATATTTGGTAAAGTGTGATAGTTGATGGGCTGAAATGGAAGTTTAAATCTTTATGATAGATATTTTAATGGGCTGTCGACCTTACCTGTCGTTGTGGGGATTTTTGTATTTTACTGAGGCAGGCAAGGCGCATGTAATATTCGTTCGACACTTGGATGGTCGATTCTTTTTCTTTGGCCAAATTATATTTACAAAACCATTTCACTCACATGTTGTGAATGATGTTTTTTTGTTTCTTGTGTTCATTTAACTAGTGTTTTGAAACTCGAGTTGACCCGGCCTGGTTAACCGGTTCAACCGGTTCTGACAAAAAACCGGAATTTTAAAACCGGATTAACCGTTTAGACCCGTCGGGTTTTCGTTTTTTCAAAATATTTAATAAAAACCCTGGTTGACCTGGCGGTCGAACCAGTTGACCCGACGGTCGAATCGGTTGACCCGGTCAAAAAAAAAATAAATAATAAATTGAAAACTGAGTTGACCCGACGATCAAACCGGTTAACCCGGTGCCCGATAACTCGATCATTTTTAACCCTCACAAAATCAAATTGCATTGTGAGTTGCAGAAAAATAAAATTGTTGGTTTATTTACAATTTTACTTCATATGTAAAAGTATTAAAGTTTAGGACATGTTAAGTTTTAGTAATTTTTCATTTTCGCCCATTTTTAGAGGATAGTTTTAGACTAAGGATCAAATGAGAAAAAAACTTAAAATGAGAAGGATAAGAAATAACTATAACTACATATTTGAGATGCATTAACTTGAATTAGATGCATCCCTAGTCTTTTAGATGCACCATAATATATTTTCTAGCAAAAAATTAGATGCATATACATATATTAGATGCATTTCATCAAGTTAGACGAATCATATACATTTTTCGTCCTTTGCGGGTCAAATTTGTTGTTAGTATTACTTTGCATCGTTTTCACTTCAAAATCACTTTCGAAATTAATTGAGATGCATCTAAATGAATAGAGATGCATCTAAATCAAGTCGATGCATCTCAAATGTGTGGTTATAATTATTTTTCATCCTTCTCATTTTAAGTTTTCTTCTCACTGGATCCTTACCCGATAGTTTTAAGCTAACTTTCCCCTCTAATTCTTGACATATCCTTCTTTTTTTTTTCTATTCTAAAAAAAGTGGTCGGAGAATTAGAGTTTGTTTTGCAAAAATAGTGATTGGAAGAACCAGTAGCAGTAACAGAAAGTAGTAGTTGTTTGTTTTGATAAGTGTTTGGTAACACAACTGTATATAGTCATAACTAGTAAATGGAAACGCTAGTTGCTCGTAAATGCTATTAGAAGTAGCGTTCTGATTTGAAGCATTTAGAGAAAATAGGAATGCTAGTTTCTTCACCGGGGGTAAAACATTTTTCCCAAAAACAAACATATTGTACAAAACGCTAACCATTAATTGTTAGTTACTTCACATGTCATTCTACAAAACTCATAAATCAGTGGTTCTTTATGATTTTGGGTTATTTATATAACCGGGTTAATTGGCGCCACATAATTGTAGCTTCATGGAAAAAGAACAAACATTAGCCAACAATAAATAAAAGGTTGAATATGTAGGTCACACACGTACCCAAGTGACCACCTACCATTGAACTCGATCTTTTAATTTTGTCACGAGCTCCTTACAACTCACCTTACAGGTTTCAATCTCTCTCGATCACACACTTACGTATTTATATTTTCTCCCTTTATGGGCTACTCATCATTAATTAATTTGTTTCTAAAACCAAAATTTATTTAACAATAACATCTTTATACTTTTGGCATGAACATTTACTAAACCTTAAAATGAAAAGGCTAATTTTCTTTTATTCTTTTATACAGATTGAGTAATTCATAACTTATTTTCCTATAAAGTTTGCATGATCAATAAAAACCAATGGTAGACAATAACCCAAAACATGATTTCTATTTCGGTATATAAACATATATATTATTCTAAAAACGTAATAAAAGTTGGTTAAACATGCATGCTTTTTGTTTGAAAGTTAGTTAAACTGATCATAAAGATACCGAATATCCTTTGTATGTATAAATACCAGAACCACTATATATCTTGATCACAAACGCCTCGTCTTAGATTCTTTTCATTTCTAACAGCAACATATATACATTTTGATCCAAAGCTAATGGCTGATTCAGTAACGACCACAAGCAACAAAACCGACACCAAATCAAATTACTGGATTATCGACACTATCGAATCCAGAGGCTTTTCATGGTTATTTCTTGATCAGTCGAATATATGGAAAACTGGTTTGTCATGGTCAATGTTTTTCCTCTTGACTATCTGTGTGCCGCTTCTATCACACTTGGTGTATCAGTGTTCAGCTTGTGATTTTCATCACACCCGTCCATTTGATTCTATCGTCCAGTCTTCTCTGTCTGTATTCTCTGCTGTTTCGTTCTTTAGTCTTTTGTCCTTCTCTAGGAAGTATGGTCTCAGGCGGTTTCTGTTCCTTGATAAGATGTGTGATGTTAGCGATGAAGTCCGCCATGGTTATTCTGATCAGCTTCATGTATGTTTGTTCATTTCATCATTATATGCAGTTTGCTTTCATTTTTATTGATTATATATTTTTATGTAAAAGGTTTAGACTTTACATCTACTAGCTAGCTTCTGATATGTTCAGTGTCCATTTATATGCAGAGAGCAATGAAGTTTTTCTGCGCATTTGTGGTTCCTTGTTTTATTGCAAACACTATTTACAAGATATGGTGGTTTATTTCCGGAGCACATCAAATACCTTACATTTCCAACATTTACTTAAGCCACACCTTTGCCTGCATACTTCTTATGGTGTCTTGGCTATACCGTACATCATTGTTCTTTCTGGTATGCGTGCTCTTCAAACTCACGTGTGATATGCAAATATTCAGGCTTGAAGGTTTTGCTAGAGTGTTTGAGAAACAAGGAGATGTAGGTTTGATATTGATGGAACATCTTGCAATTAGAAGGACTCTACGTATCATTAGCCATAGGTTTCGTGGATTTGTTTTATCAACTTTGATTCTAGTTACAGCAAGCCAATTTGCTTCTTTACTTGCTACAACCCGGCCTGGCTCACCCGTCAATATTTCCACTGCTGGTGAACTTGCGGTAATCCTTCTTTTGCTCATGTATTCCCATTAATTATGCCAACGTCACATTTGATTCTTGATGGAGCACACTATATACATTCTAGAGAACTATTAATAAAAGTGCGCTTTAGTGAGTAAATTGTATAGGAAAGAACTAGTAATAGGCATACAATGATTCAGCAATATGTGACTACGAGTTTTTGACAGTTTTAGCAAAAACTATTAGTCCTAAATTAAGGGAAATTGCCACCACATTCTAATGTTCTTTGCAACTCATTACTTTGTTTAACATCGCCATCACATTAAAATCTCATTGTTGTACAGCTGTGCTCCACGACACTTGTGAGCGGGCTATTCATATGCCTACGTAATGCAGCAAGGATCACACACAAAGCTCAATCCGTGACAAGTTTGGCAGCCAAATGGCACACTTGTGCCACGATTGACTCATTTGACGACATGAATCCTTGTGAAGAGACTGCACAAGATAACATTACTACAGAGACAAATAAATACCATTTCAACAATCATCATTATTCAGACAACGAAGAAGGAGATGAAGACGAATTGGACAATACAAAGTTAGTTCCAATTTATAGGCATACAATCACATACCAGAAGAGACAAGCCTTAGGTGAGTTTCATACATATATAATTATATATGATATATGATTGGTAGACAGGACATACTTTATTTAAGTAACATGAATCATTTTAAAATATGATTGATTTCTACATGTTGCAGTGACATACTTGGAGAACAACAGGGCAGGGATCACAGTCTATGGTTTTATGCTAGACAGGACATATCTACACACAATCTTCGCGCTTGAATTGTCTCTCACACTTTGGTTACTCAACAAAACAGTCGGTTTCTCATAAACTAATTTACCACCATGTACAAAAATGACTGAAATGTGTTATAAAATACAAGAGATGGCTCGTCTGCACATCATTCATTGGTTCGGATGAAGCCCTCACTATATTGTCATGTAGCAGCGTAAGGAGCGCCATTTGGCATTTTATAGTTGATCTTTTAGGTATTAGTATATATGATTTGTAATATATCTGTAACTTGTTAATCTAATTATTTGTATTTTTGTATTGTTGTATATGTACAGTCATATAAAAGCATTGTTTACACAAAGGGCTAGCTATTGTGCTTCCTTCTAATCAGGCTTATTTTAGGCATAGTATGTACGAAAACTTACAAAAAATCTATTCATGATGACTGCTGGAATGCTGGACGATGGTATGTGAATGCGGGAACTAAAGAGGGGCTCCCAATTAAGTCATTCAACTTATTGACTGTATCATGGGTTCTGTGGGTACATAAATGTGTGAACCATCACCTTTACACATTGCACTGGGTTCTGTAGTTCTTTTTAACAGTGCTGGTCGTGTCTTTGGTTGCTGGACGTGTTTGTCAGATTGGTGATATTTGTGGTTCATTGGCAGTGGTTGAGTGTTGATCATGCTGTTAGAAACATATAATAGATACTTTGCAAGTGGCCATTTGAACGAGTTTTAACGATAAGTTTAAGAGCATATAATATCCATAAACCCCATACTTATATAGACTTTTAGAAAGGAAACTAATTATATAAGATTATAGACATTGGTCACATTGAGGAACAATGTGGCCGAACGAAACTGTTGAAAACGTCAAACACCATACTACTCTTTAGATAACCTTTGCATATGTCTACTAATGAACATATGAAAAACACACAAGATGACCAGAAACAAGATCGATCAATATTTCTTGTCGAAGAACGATGCTGGCAATGAGATGTTAGAAATGTCAAACTTCTCCAAAAAGATTTGATCATAAATCCTACACTTGGTACCAGCAAACTGCTTATACTCTTCATGAACTTCACTCATGCACCAGTTTTGCAACTTCCTGAAGCACCCAACAAGACAACCAGTGCGGTGCTGAATGTCACCAAGAAAACATGAATTAGTTAGCCTGCAAATCTTACTACATTAACCAAGCGCATTTTCTTATGATAAGTTTGAATATAAATTTTAAAGAAACCTTTCCACGCTTGCAATGGATGAGGACCGGATAGTTTTTTGCATCTGAAAAAGAGATACGTAGAGGGTTTCAAGTAAATTATGAAAATAACTAATTAAACAAAACGACATTATGTATCAGCCAAAATTTCTTACCAATGAGAACGTTTAAAGCCCTGCGGATTTTTCCCACTTGGGTGTCCATACAAGGATTCTGGTCCTAAATCATATATAAAGATGTGTGTATCATACTATCATTAGTTAAAAGGGCCGAAAAGCTAATTAAAGACTTTCAATGTCAGAATTTCATATAACTAAAGCATATGGATACGTAATAAGTTATTCTATCTTAAGTTGTACTAACGAATATGAAAGGATATATCATTTGGACTGTGCATTTTAAATCATATCTTACAAGTTGAGACAAAGAAGAAGTATTATTTGTTGCATAAAACCTTAAACTATAGTATTACACAACAAGCCAAGTTGATAATCATACATTGTTTTCAGTAATATAACCAGAACAGCAATTTTTTTATTAAAGAGAGGCATTTAAGAGTTTCAGTATCATAAGAGGGTGTTTGGAATTGTTTTCTAGGAGAGGCTTATTTACTCTAAAATAAACATACTGTATTAGCTTAGCAGGTACCATACAATTACACTCAAAACAGATTAACATTTACTAAAATAAGCAATCCAACACACCCTCTAAACAATTCGACACCCAAAAATAAATACTTTAACTAGTTTGTAATTGAATGTTGTCCCTTGATAAATCTTCTAACTCTATTACAACTTCATATGTAGTTTTATCTATTCTTTTAGAAGTTTCTTTATTACGTTTGCATTTTTTTTTTTGCAAGCGTCATTATATTCATGAACGGTGTTAATTAGTTGGTTACTTTAGTAAAAGATGTTGGATTGTGACGATTACGTTAGCTCAAAACAATTAAAGACACCGACCGTGGCGTCATTCTGCATTTTCTTCACGTCTGTTGAGATTAAAACTTATACTTACTATAAATGAAACTATATATTGTTGAAAAGTAATGAATCTTGTATGATAAATCTAATGGATACATATAGATTGTAAAGATTTTTTATGTTATTTTTTTTGTTGATGTTGATCAGTTTAAAAATAGCGAGTGTTGATATATTGTTACTTGTGAACAATATATCAACTAGTACGCTACAAACGACAACATACAAGAAAACATTATGATATATTGTTAGATCATAAAGCATATTACGTCGAAATGTATTCTTTTTAGACTCCGATTTAAAAGATTCAAAACAGTGCTAACCTTGGATTTGTGGATTCCGAATTGATGAAGTTGAATTGCATTAGCGTTGAGAAACTCCACATGCTCTTCGGGATAAGGTTCCGGACACAGATATCTACATATACACAAACAAAGCATAATGTCACACATCCACAATAACAATATTACAACAAGTAATCAAACATAATAACCGTAAAAATATAAACTAAACTTACATGACTGATCGCAGTCCTAGAGTCTTCAAGAAGGATAAGTTAGCCGTGTCGGGGAATCCAGACCTGAAGATTCCCTCATCAACCATAGCAAAGTTGAAAGGTGCAATGTGTATGTGATGATCAGAGCTCACTTCCTTCCAGTCGTTCACAACGGTGATATCGGTGGACATCCTTTTCTCACCAGAAGAATCTCCATCAACTTTGATGGCATGGAACACCATAGGTGGGGTTGAGCTTTCAGCTTTCATGGTGTTTGGCGCCAAAAAAAGGTGATGGTTGTAGTTTGTGTGTTTGGGAATGATATTTCAAAGGAGAAAAAGACACTTCTATATATACAATGCAAGTCACACTGTGAGGGTCCATTGTCAAAATAGACTTTCTTTGACTTTTGTTTTTCATATTTTATCGTTTATTTTTTTCTTCATAACTAGTAAATTTTAATTTTGATAAAGTTTATGGGAAACAAAAGGTTATTTTAATTTGTCCTTATCATTTTTTATATAAGCAATAAAGGTATTATTTCGATTGATATATAAGAAAATTGGTTTACGGTTCGGTTTATACTCACTAGTTCAATATTCATCATTATAAATCGTAAATACTTTGGTTTTTTTATACGTATCACTTATCTAGCTTGAGCTAGTTTTAGAGTTCCAAAATGAGTCATCCAAGAAATTGCTAGCTTTATGCACTTTTTTTTTTTTTTTTTTTTTAATCTATATTCTTTTGCAACAAATATCAAAATTATTAAATTCACGTGTCTTAGAATGAAAATTTCTAATTACAGAAAACAAGTAGATGGGTCATATATGGATCATAAAGATGAAAAATATAATGAAGTGACTTGTTACTTTAGTTGCTACTTGTTTGACTAAATAGCATGATTTAGCAATGAATGTATCAAATGTGTTATGATACATTGATACAAAAATCTTGAATCATTTCTCTTTGACTTAAAATATGAACATTTGAAAAGGGGGCCCTAAATCGTTTTGCATGCTTTTGTTATTGAACGATTCTTAAGCTAGGAGGAGATTGATTTAATGATTTAGCGTGTCAATTAATTTTTTTTTATCAAACAACAAGTGTTTTAACCTATTCAAATGATCTCATCTGAATCATACAATTCAAAGGCTATCAAACATGACATAATCGTATCTCACACTCATATAAAGCTATTTTCGTGATAACTCACTTGTTGAAATTCTAAAAACGAACGATTATATACATTTCAAATTATTTTGCGTTTAATGTTACATTCATTACATGTTCTTGTCTGATAATGGAAATGTAGCCATTGGTTGGAAAATTCATAGTGTTAGAACATGTAGTCATAGTGTTAGAAAATTCTAAGGTGCTTGGTGAAAATGATGAATAAAAGGAGATCAAGATGTATGTCTGCAAATGTATTCTGGTTCAGTTTTTCACATCATAATTGTATAAGTGTTAGAATGTTGCAGTATAGTTGTTTGTTTGCAGTTTTAAGAGGTGTTTGGAACCTGAGGCATATTAGGAGGATTCAGAACCTGGTCCGCGAATAGATGAACGAAGGAACGTGGCGAGCCTGTGTATCAATGGGCTAGAAGGAGTGTCCAGTGGACCGATGCTAAAGAAAAACTCATCGAAGACATGTCAATTGAACGAGATGATCAAGAAAATTCATCAAAAGCATGCCCAAATAATAAGTGAGCTATCAAAAGTTACATTTATATTTATACCAGAGCAACTGGCTGTATTCTGATGCCCTTTTGGGGGTAATGTTGATGCAAAACCACATTAAACATTGGTCTAGTGATATTTTCTTATCTACCTTCATGAAAAGTGGCACTACTTGGCTTCGAGCAATCATGTTTACCAACCTAAATCGACCTTGCTATGATTTTTCCAACCTCCCTTTGCTCAATGAGGGCCCGCACGATTGCTTTCCACCATCTGATCTATACATAAACCAAGATTACCCAATGACCAATTTGGATGTCATTCCTTCACCTCGCCTCTTTGTAACTCACTGTGCATATGGTTTGTTACCTTCACTCGCCAAACGTCCTTCTAGCGGTTGCAATTTTTGTACTTGTGTGGGAATCCAAAAGATGTATTGGTCTCCAAGTTTCACTTCACACATGATGAGAACCATGTTCAATGTGTAATGATGCTTAGAGACATTGTCCCCAGAGCATTTTCGTGCAATTACCCCAACCAAATTACTTAAGCGTTTGTGTGGTTCCTTCCGTTCTCATCCATGCTTAAATAAAAATGTACATCCAAACTCCGTCTTCCTTATATCTTTATCTTTGGTATTTTAGGCAAAAAAGGAACCTTAAATTTAAATGGTTCTAACTATATCCACATTGTCTCCTTGCATATGGCCTGTTATATACACCACTGGGGAAAATGTTCATCCTACAACCTAATGAAAAATCGTCACCACATCATCCTTTACTACCTCCCGGAAGTGCTCTCTACGCAATGGAGAATAGTCAACGTGGTTCAACCAAGACCGCTCTCTGCGTCTTTCTAAATTCTCCACACCCAATAGAAACGTTACAACATCCTACAGTCTAGGGGTCAGATGGCACAATCCTTGACCATGACTCAAGCTTCACTTCACACATGATGAGAACCATGTTCAATGTGTAATGATGCTTAGAGACATTGTCCCCAGAGCATTTTCGTGCAATTACCCCAACCAAATTACTTAAGCGTTTGTGTGGTTCCTTCCGTTCTCATCCATGCTTAAATAAAAATGTACATCCAAACTCCGTCTTCCTTATATCTTTATCTTTGGTATTTTAGGCAAAAAAGGAACCTTAAATTTAAATGGTTCTAACTATATCCACATTGTCTCCTTGCATATGGCCTGTTATATACACCACTGGGGAAAATGTTCATCCTACAACCTAATGAAAAATCGTCACCACATCATCCTTTACTACCTCCCGGAAGTGCTCTCTACGCAATGGAGAATAGTCAACGTGGTTCAACCAAGACCGCTCTCTGCGTCTTTCTAAATTCTCCACACCCAATAGAAACGTTACAACATCCTACAGTCTAGGGGTCAGATGGCACAATCCTTGACCATGACTCAAGCAACTACCTAAAAGCAGTAAATGGGATCATAAGACAACACACAAAGAATTGTTAAAAGAAACCAAGAGAGCAGAAGAATGTGTTGTAGCCATTATATATTGACTATACAATCTCCACATTATTGGAGTCAAGAAACTAGAATTACAGAGAAAATGTAGACGGTTCCAGATCAAAAGAGGCTGGTTAGTACAGAGGTGGCGTGAAATGAAATCTGTTATATAGCAGGGAAAATTAGAACCAACTTAACAAGAGTGATGTTCATAAGAGGTCTTGCCTTCAAATTTGTTCTCGTCTAATTACATTATTGCAAATTGTGCTCTCATTGTATCTATCTATTACTAATAAATGAAAATAACGGAAACCCCTTAATTTCATAGGAGCATCGCTGGTGATCTATTATCATATTTTGTGATTATCTTATACTACGAAGATGGAGATTAAAAAGCTTTCTGCAAGCTTCAAATAGGAAACTGATTAACTGCAATTCAGAAGTGTTCAGTGTCAAGATATATTCGAGTTTTTATGTCGAATTAGATTTAACCCAAACACAACCGATACTTTTCCATAAGTTTTCATGCCAAAGCTAAATTCAAACTTTTCCATAAGTTTATTGATGGTAATTATAGAGCATATGTAGTCTCATTTTACACGTCTTTCTCTTTGGTTATTTCCTCTTTATTCATGCACCTGTGCTACAACAGACTTGATGAATCATAAAAACCCTAGAACGAATACTGAGCAACATAAATGCCATATTAAAATTATTTAGTAAGTGAATTAATTCCTTCTGTGACAAGAACCAGTACGGATATGCACCCATACAAACGGAGACCGAGACCAAAATTTTGACCTACGAGACTCAATAAACGAACTCCGAGTCCTGGTTCTTCCAGAACAAAGTGTGAACAGGAATTACACTCTGAAATAAACCTCCTAAAATTATGATCAGATTGGACCAAACCCCCCCCCCCCCCCCCCCCCCCCTTTTTTTTTCTACAACTAGAAGTGAGGATTTTGCTAAGTATCATGGTTATGTACCGTATTTTGCACACTCCTAAGAACCACCGAGATAATTAACCCAATTGATTATTCAGGCTTTCTGGGGTGTTTCGGCTAGGTGACATCCAGCTCAGTTAGTTTTTAAGTAGATTAAGGGAAGTGGCCATATCTGAATTACCTGAAACCTGATTTACTCTCGTTCTACACCCCTACTTAGATGGACACTAGAAAGGATGATGCTACCAAGAAATCTCGTATAAGTCCCAACGTACCTCTCGGTTTAACAATCTGAAGCGCCTCAATTAATCCTACTATTAGGATAAAAGTTTGAAACACGAAAAGAGCAATTTTACACAGGGAAAGTTTAAATGGTACCATCTTGACTCCAACTCTAAAAAGTCATCTTTGGCGTAACGTTGGACATGGAACCTGACTACATATGCCCAAAATTTTGTGAGAAGCGGTTACAAGAGCCAACAGTAAGGGTAACGTTTGGAAACTTCCCTATACTTATTCATTTTTTGTATGCAGATTTATATTATGAATGCACAACTAACTATTAGTAAACTGATAAAATCCTAGGAATATGTTGAATCACATAAGTATGGTTACTGTCGCTGCACTTTGCAACTGAGCCTAGTACATATGACCATGTTAACAGCTCAAAGAAGGTTAAAGTGTAACGCTATCTTACGAATGTAGATGAAAAACAAAAATTATATATTATGTGTAATTATTAATCCCAGCACATAAAATGATCTTCGTAATTGGGAAGATTAATAACAGCTCAACACAACGAGTGAGGCTGCAATACGAAGCCCTACACTATTTTCTCCTGGATGCATACAGAAAAATGGAATTCTACCATGTGTGTCAATACTAGCATGCAATGGAACAGAGCACTTAGAAATGTCACCAAGTCAACTAAGATAGTAAGATGAACATGAAAGGCTATGATGGGAAGGCATAAGCATACCTTGCAGTCAAAACCATCACATGCTTCATCATAGCATATAAGTCTCCAAGTTGCTAAAACAATCATCAAGAAAACTAAAACATGTAACAGTGAGTATTTTAAACAGTTCACAATGGTTAATAAAATCATTTCTTTGTTGAAAATAGGAACTCATTATATTGTATATCACAACTGTAAATTCATTACGACTTTATAAGAGATGTCATACCATGCTACAATGCTATATGTAAGACAATCACTCATTTTAATGATATGACAGTGTGAGGTGTAAATTGGCAATATATGCAACATAATACTCCTGCATGTCTCTACTGTCAATCTCAAAGAGTACAAAAGCTAAAAAGTGAAACTCCATCAATTGAGTAAAAGATCAACTTCGGAGTGAAGTCATGTAGCTTGAAAGATAACTAATTCGTATTACGATTCCCTGCTAGATAGAATACTAGTATTATTTCCTAATAAGAATCTAAATACGGATAGAGATGAGAAACTGACAAGTTTTTACCAATTCAAGAGTTGTCAAAAAGAAAGATGATCCATGAGCTAGCAAGCACTGAAAATTGATAATGGATCGTTCGCAGGTGGTGGAATCTAGTCTATTTGCTCTTGCACTCCATTAATTGTCACTAGAAAAATAATTCAGAAGGTTTTAGCCAGCACCAATCCATTTTAATCACCAACGATTCCCTACTCGCTCTTAACCTATCTATTGCTTTACGAGTCACCTTTCTACAATCTATTACACTAATCTCCTCCAAATTTGGAGAACCCAATGCAAATGCCTTAATCCCCTTAATGGTTACATCACACCCGTCAAGACACAACATCTTCAAAGAAACACATTTGCGAGCCATACACATAATGTCGTCGTCAGTTATGGTGTCATTCATACAAAACTCTAACCTTACCAATTTCTGACAATTTGTTGCAATCACTTGTAAACTATGACATGTTGCATCAACCCTAAACAAAATGAGCTCCTCAAGGTTCACACTATGCCTCCCAACAGCAATCAACCCGTCATCTCCTATCTCATCCCCAACATTAAGTTTAGTCAACCCCTTACAGTTCTGAGCAACCCTAATCAATCCAAGATTGGTGCATCCTGTCTGGATAAGACGTAAATCATTTAAATGACGACATTTAGACAAGGAAGAAACGCCGACATCAGTGACATCAACATCTTCCAAATGAACCTGAGTCAAACAACTATCATCTTGAATATCCTCCAACGCCTTGTCCCAGGTTCCCCAACAGTAAAGCAGCTTCAAAGTTTTCAAATTCTTAGAACCCCTAATCAGGCGTATGAATAAGCTATAAGAATCGACATGCTTAAGTTTAATAACCTTAAGCGCGGGCGAGCAACAAGACAAAACCTCCTCCTCCTCCTCCTCCTCCTCCTCCTCCTCCTTCTCCTCCTCCTTAGTGTCACGTAACTCAAAAACAGACAAAACCTCAAGTTGACTACAGTTACCCAACAACTCAAACAAACCTAACCAACTAAATGAACAATAGGTACACGAAAATTCCTTCAACTTGCTACAGTTTTTAGAAAAAGAAGCCATACCAGAATCAGTTAACTGAACACAATAGGAGAGCTTAAGGCGCGTGAGATTAGGGCACATGGAAGTGATAAGGATGAGATCGTCGTCGTTTATGCCAACAACAGATGTATTGTTGTTACGGAGAGCGAGTCGAGTAAGTGAGTTGAATCGGGTGAAGATTGATGGAATAAAGGGTTGGAGGTCCGATCGGGCGTTGAGAGAGAGATGAGTGCGGGTTTGGGCGTCGATTCCCAGCCAACGGCGGGACACGAGTGATGAGTTGTTACGGTCTTGGGTGGTTTTTAAAAACTTGAAGATTAGGGCTATGCATTCCTTTGGGAGTGAATCTGTGTAATCAGTCATGTTGTTGTTGTTACAAAGAAAAGGGAAATAGGATGATTGGTATTTTCTAAGTGCTTATAAACACTTTTTTTCCACTGCTTACAACACACATAAGACCATTTTTTTTTTTTTTGGCTTTTTTGAAATCTCGTAAGCACACTCTTTTGGGCTTCTAAGCTTAATAAGCTCAACTTGGGTTTGAATTCAAAGTTTGGTAAAGGGGAGATTTTGGTTGTCATGACAAGATATATACAAGAACTAAAACAGCATCGTAATAATATCCTTGCTAGAAATTTTATTACAGAATTTGAATAAAGCATTAATTAATTAGTTACACGTAAAATTGTCATTCTCTAAAAAATAAAAGACAGTAATGATTATTTTATTATTATTATTACTAGTTATAATACCCGCGTACGCGCGGGGTTTTTTCTAATTTTTTTAATAATGTATTTTTATATACTAAAAAACAAATATAAATTAGATGTCACGCATGACTTTTTGTAAAAAGTGTAAGTGTTTTGAATATATATCTCATTTATAATGGGCTATGCTACATCCACATAAAAAACCCACTAAAAACCTCCACTCGCTGACGTGTCAGCGGGTGATTGGTTTTTTGTGAAATGTGGATCCCACAAAAAACCAATCACCCGCTGACACGTCAGCGAGTGGAGGTTTTTAGTGGGAATCCTTATGTGGATGTAGCAAAATCCATTTATAATTGATAGTTGCGTTATACAAATGAAAGTCAAATGTTAAACGTACATCATCATTAGAAATAATAAAAGTTCATGTATAGTACTTTCATAGACATATGTCATCTTTATGTACCAAATTTAATGTTGAATCCATTTAAAATTGTTTTTTAATTTAATCAAAATTCACATTTGAAATAGAATTATATTGTCTGATAGTTCATCTTACCGAAACATATCATCACAAGCACTTAATTAATTTAACTATACATAATGGTCACTTTGTTTTTTGTAAAAAAAAATGATTCGCTAATTGATGAGCATGATGGTATAGTCTAAAAAATGAGGATGTTGACTTTAAGAACCTTTTTACTTTCGAGTCATCAATATATTCAATCTCGCACGCACGGGGTTTTTACTAAATTTTTTACTAACATATTTTATCTATTAGAAAGCATAGTAACATTTTGAGAGGACAGACTAATTCATGATAATGAGCAGAATAATAATCCTATGATTATTGCATAAACTTTTCAACCTGGTATAATGTGTAAAGAATATTGATTACACGTTCTTTCTCTGTTGAGCATTAGAAACACGGCATACCAATCACATACTTCAGCCGCATGTCCTTTGAGCTTTACGGGCTAAAGAATATTATACTTGATTTAATAATACTTAGCACTAACTTGCATAGCTATAACACAATCAGTATAAAGATGTGCGGCCGGCATTTAGAATGCCTCTTAAATTTTTGGCGTTGTACGAATTTTGTAAGCTGTAATTTCTATAAACACATATAAGTCATGTTACGCAGTACAAACAAATTATCTATATAGTTAAAAGTTAGCATAGTTTGGCTTTTAGAGTCAAACATATATGGACTTTCACATAAGAAAGTGATAAAGTATTAAGATGGGAACAGATTGCATACTTTTTTAAAGAATATATAAAAGTGATACATATCAATATTCTAAATTCAGCTTATTCATGACATTCCTATTAGTTTTATAGAGTACTACTTTACCAATGCTGATAAACGATAGTAAATATAAATACTGCTCAAGACATTAACATCGTATAAAACTTTTCATATATTGGTAAAACGTTAGAAACTTTCCACTCGCCTTTCAACATAAAAAATGTTTTATAACCATTAGCAATTGCTGGCACAACCAATGGACAAAGCAACACCAAACCGTCTTCCCCCATCGATACAATTAGAACCTCTAGGCCAAACTTAGCTCTTAAATTCTGAATCCGGCTTTCCACATAAATTGCTACATATTAGCTTTCCCACATGCTGCATCCTGTCTTTTAGAGTCTGCTTGATGTAACAAAAGTAAGCAAAACATTCATGTATCATGGGCTTGTTAGTTATTATGGTTTCAAATGAAACCATAATTCGTATACATATAAAGATCAAAGGTATATACCTATTATGTTAAGGGCATTGGCTCCAAGTTTCAGTATGATCATCAATCACGACTTCTTGTGACATGAACTTTGCTTTTTTGATTTCCCCAAGGATCTTTACAGTTGCTTTAAATCCACGTCTTAAAAATAATGTACTCATGGAGTTAGTGTCCTGCAAATTATTATTGTAACTATTAAAAATCCTAGTAAAAGATTATAATAATTTTCTTTTTGTAATCACTAAAGCATAATTACATAGAATCAACTGGGGTCAATGCATACTTACATGGACAGTTGCAATTTCATCTATCGTTACTCCTTTAAGTAAGTTCTTTAGAGCAGCTTCCTCAAAAGACATGCTAGGAGACCCAATGTCAATACCTTTCAACTTCTAATTAGTGTGTCAAAAATTGGGGTCCTGTTACGCCTGAGTTCATTAGAGGGAGTAGATATATGTGGTCCTCCTAGCGAAACGTTTGAGACACGACCTGGAAAGTTCAATGCAGAATATAACTACTTAAAGGTCAAAGAATCAAAAGAAAATAAATTGGAAATACATTTTAGACGTCCCCATTAACACCTGGAAGCCAACGACATGCATAAACATTCAATGCTTCACCAATAAGTTGTAATGGCAGCATGTTTGTCGACCTCAAAGTAATGATGATGCATCTGAATAGGTCTATATTCAGGCCTGCTATGTCTTCTGTCCACCAGTCCTTAAGGGCGGACTTGTGATGCTTCGTATGTGCATATCCTGGTCTTGTATAAGTGTAAGTCTAATAAACCTGAGTCTCTTCCTTCTAGTCCAAAGTTCATATCTTGAATTTTCAATTAAGTTTATAACGTGGAAATGGTTTACTGTTAACATAAACGGATAATTAAATCCCAACACTTAATTGAAAACTGCTTGTCTGCTTATTTTAGAAGGAATAAACACTTAAAAAGAATAAGGTAGGTACCAACCTGATTATTTTCAAAGCAGGTAACCTCTTAAAATAAGCAATCCCAAACACCCCTTTACGTATGGAACGGTTTGCTAAATAAAGAGAATCATGGACCAACCTATCATTCTTACAAACAATTCAAATTCCATTCACGTAAAACCGAAAAGAACATTGGTAGTCGCACTTCACATAAAACACACTCGTACACCCGCGTAATCTCAAAAAAGTTAGCAAGTGTATAAATTTTCCACATAATAGACCACATGGAGGACTGTACTAACCTTTAGGCCACTCAGAAATGATGTTTTCTTGCAAGGATGCAATGCTTGGGGCGGTTGGGAAGCTCGTAGTACCAGTATCTATCAATCAATCAAACGAAATTCTACCTGCAACTTCCTATTATAAATAATAACCTTACCAAAGAACCATAGAAATAATTTTTTTATCCAACATATGCATTAAATTCACAATTTGGACATGCGTACTTATGAATGAGTAAGAAACTATGAAAAAATTAGATAAAGGGAGAACATGTTGAGTTCTTCCTAGTAGCTCAAAGTCTATATTAACGACATCTCACCTCTTAAACCGTATCATTAGAATAGTCAGATTATTATTTTGATAATATTTTATTTGTAATCATAATCTATAGCCAAAGCATCGCTGTTATAAGATTTAAAAATTGTGAAAAATAGCGAGGGACAAATTTAATTTACAAAAAAAGAGTTTGCTCGCCAACCTGTGCTAAAACATGATTGGACCCGTTTGACCCATACTTAATTCATCCCTAATCAACCATCCTGCCTACTGCCTACTGTAATAATACAAACAATTTAAGCCCAAGCAAGAAAGTACTCATTATGGAGATAAGTTATCCTTTTGCATCACAGCTTGTGCTACATTCTCATAAATGACCTTCACAATATTATCTAAAGCAAAACCACATTCATATTTTTAGCAAACCAACATTCATAAACTGACTAAAGCTTTACCTACTGTCTCTAGTCATCAAGGACAATCCTATTTTCAGCTACTCAATCCCGGATCTCCTAGGTATTTCTACCCCACGTTAACAAACCGCCACTAAATTTGCCTCTTGTAAAGTAACGATAAATAGTGAGCATCTTCTATCTGATGAGCAACTTACCTATATAACTTGAGGTATGACACAATCTCTTACTTTTGTAGAATCAGCTTCTAGAATAATAAGCAGCTGCTTTTCAAAAAACAAACAAACAAAAAAAAAGAATAATAATAAGTGGCTGACATGATGTCCAAGAATAAAGAAACATCAGGTTAATAAAAAAATCAGGTCCCCCTCTTGCTTCTTGGTTATTGCTTTAAAAGATATATATAGATAAAAGC
Organism: Artemisia argyi; assembly: GCA_030686995.1. Taxonomy (NCBI): domain Eukaryota; kingdom Viridiplantae; phylum Streptophyta; class Magnoliopsida; order Asterales; family Asteraceae; genus Artemisia; species Artemisia argyi. The sequence goes on along the minus strand of CM060676.1, from coordinate 232,363,126 downwards.
ATTATCCATTTCATCACGCAAGCCCGCCTATTTCATTAGTCAAACGCGTCCACTTCGGACCCAATTTCAGTACCTAAATTCACATATCTCAGCCCGCATTTCAGCCACCAATCCAACACCCATTTCAATACCGAAACTCACCCATTTTTGCCCCCACTATAGCCACCAAACACACCCATTTCAGCCCCTAAACGTACTCACTTCAGCCCCCATCTCAGCACCCAAACGCACCCGTTTTAGTACCCACTTCAGCATCCAATCCCAAACCCATTTCAGCCTCCAAAGTGACCGATTTCAGCCCCCTGAACCCACCCATTTCAACTCCTATTTCATCACCTAAACACGCAAATTAGGCTCCACATGAGTTACTATAAGAGTGTTTCATTTAGCAACGCAACTCGTAAATTAAACCAAGTTTGATGGAATAACAGTTTTTTCATGTACCTTTACAAAAAAATTAAATGCATCTTTCAGAAGTTCTCATTTGCACACCAACCGGGCTTGGTGTGCGGGTCAGACATATTCCAATTAGACCCGTTTGGCTTATTTGTTGTAATCCTCTAGGTAGCAGAACTCATTTGACCCGTAATATTGACAAAGAAACAAATACCTGAGGCTTGGAAGACACCATGAGCTTTCTATTCATGCTTGCTTTCACAGAACCACTATTGTCCATACCCCACTTGCGTTCCATATCTCTCTTGTGGTATATACACACCGTAGAATTTTATCCCAGAGACCAACATATTCGTCTTTGAAATCCAAGCAACCTGTGACATCGCCATGAGATGCATTGCATCTGTTTGCGGTTGACCACCATCTAATGGCCACATTTTTAATTGCTTATCACAACTGCCACTGTGATACGTAACCTGACAAAAAAACACAAAACACGTAAATGTCAAGCCACACATAATATAACAATTACTCAAATATAGCTAGTGCTTCACTACCAACATCATCCTAAATCCACAACCAATATGAGATAACTCTTAAATATAATATATGCTACCAATTAGATGTAGACTTACAACTGAATTTTTATAGATGATTCAGTACCTGTCCTGCCATACGCTCAGATTCAACCTTTAATTGCAGCCTTTCTTTATGACAATTCATGAAACCTTAACAGAGGACATGTCATAAGCCTCAATTTTTGTTGTGAGATGGAATATACCCATGTGTTTAGGGATGGGAAGTTCTCCCATTCCAATTGAGGTAAATAAAGCTAATTTCCCACAGCCATTCAACCCAAACAAACCGTATCGTCTGTAAAATAAATTAATTATCTATAACGTAGAACCTAGAAGATAAGTGACAAATATATGGTACAAACCTTCCGTAGTTACTTCCAGCTCATAATCAACAATGAGATTGTGCCCATGGAATACAAATACTCAATCTGCAATCACGAATTTGAAGTTGCATTACAAATTGGTAACAGAAAAGGGATACCCAACATTGAAATACGTATCATTAACAAACTTTAATAAAGTAATACAAAACATTAAAATATATTAAAAAAAAGTTTCATAAAGCAATACCAAACATTAAAGATATCATTAGCAGAGGCATTCTTAGCATTATTTGTCTTTACCCACTGCATTTTGAAACACGCTTCATTATTGCTACACCATGATATCATGATAGAAGATAAAAGAAAAAAGGTTATTATTTGATCAGCACTGTGTGTCCTTCTTCTACCTTTTTGCTTTTTGCATGGATCAGCACTGTGTGTCCTTCTTCTACCTGTATATAAATGACACGTATTATACAGTAAAAAATATCATGATAGAAGATAAGACTTTTCTACTTATCTGCTTTGTTAGAATAAACAAATGACTTTTCTACTCATATCTAACCTAAAACCCTTGATTAGTATTTGATCGACACTTTCTAACAAATTGGTCTTTTTCCGGATCTAATTGCATTTTAAATGTGTTTATAAGTAATCCCAAACACACCACATAGACATATATTAGTCCTCTAAAAAAATACGATATGTCATTTAATTTAATGGATTAAGCATAGTGTATCTTACCTTATAGTTCCAAAAAAAATAATAAATAAAGGGTTTTTCTAAAAGCAGCCCTTAGGGCTTTTGGTAACAACTAATTTCCATGAAAATCTCTTACAAAATAAAGACAAACCAATTTGTATCTTTGACCACAACGACCCAGCGTTCCTTTATTTTCTCATGAGTTATCCATTTGATAACTTTGAATTTTGAGCGGTTGCATTTGACCAATTAATTAATTTGTTCACACAAACATTGAATAAGATACTACTCTAATAAACAAAATCTTATATAAAACATGAACAAATGACTGCATTTTAAAAAGGCCCACTTGCATTATAGATCCAAATGTAGACTAAAATCCAAACGATTGCATCAGTTGCATCAAGCAATCACATTTGCAGTACACAAACAGCATACCACAGTAACATGAACCAAAACAAAAACTTGCCTACCAGACTTATTCAAAAACACAAGTACAAGAAAACATGGAAGTTATGCAAAACACTAAGGGAAATATAATCTGTTAGTGCTTCAAATTAAAAACTGGATTTAGCCCTGCATTGTGTGGCAAACATCTTTTCTTCTTTTGTGACGTACTTGTAGCATCATTTACCATGAAAATTATATTTTCCTTCTCCGGGCACTTAGGTTTTGTATGTCCTCTTTGTTTGCATAAAGAACATCTATTTTGTCCCTTATTCGCTGATTCTTTTCCGCCCTTTTCACGCCCTTTTCTTGGACGACCTTTGGGTGTTGATTTTGGAGGACAAAGAACATTTTCCGCCTTTTCAGGGTCCGACATGTCCTCCAGGAGAATATCTTCATGGTTTATCAATGTCTCATCCATTGATACTTCATTATCCTTTGTACTCCTTTGTAAGTTATCTGAACACCAACGTAAAGGCAAGTAAACCGAGGGTATCTTGAAACAATCTTTGTGGAGAAGTACCCGAAATATATGACGACAAAGTATCCCCCAAAATTCGAAGTTCTTGCAACTACACATGATTATATCTCCATCCCAAAACACCTTGTGATTTTTTTTTTCTCCGTCAAAATATCTAATTACAAAGTCATCACCATCAACGTGAACTACCAAATACCGACTTGCTCTTTCAAATTCTTCCTGAAACTTTTTGAAAGCAAACGGTGTAAGAACTTCAAAAGCTTGTTCTTCCAATGGAGATTTTGTCTTCAAAGATGGATGTCTAACTTTCGATAACATCTTGTTATGCGCTTCTGTTTTTTCAATTTCTTCAATAGCGAGATCCACCTAAAAAGTGAAGTACAACTCGCATGATAGATCATATATATATATATATATATATATATATATATATATATATATATATATATATATATATATATATATATATATATATATATATATATATATATATATATATATATCAAAGTAAAAATAGTGTCAAAGGTAAAATTATACCTGTCTAACAAAGTCCTTTAAACTCGTACGAGAAGAAACAAATCTCTTAATGAAGGCGTTTATACTTTCTGATCTACTAGTTGATGTCATCCCTCCAAAAAAATAATTGCGAAGAAACAAATCTCTTAATGAAGGCGTTTATACTTTCTGATCTACTAGTTGATGTCATCCCTCCAAAAAAAGTCACCACACCAACTTTAGTACTCGGTACGTAAAAGAGCCGAAAACCAACAACTAAATTTTGAAGTAATATGCCATATACAAAAGCTATGTTTTGTTGTTGGCATTTCAATAGATATTGCTTGTGACATCCATGGATCTTGATCTGTTATAATTGTTTTGGATGGTTTTTTCATTATGGTAACAAAGGTCTGCATCAAAAAAAAAAAAAAAAAAAAAAAAAAAAAAAAAAGTTAGGAACTAAATATCGAAAAGTATTGTATGTATATATAGTTGATAATTACCTTCATTAACCACCTAAACGTATGTATAGTCTCATTACGAAGAAGTGCACTTCCAAATAAAACGGTCTTACCATGATTGTTGACACCAACAAATAGTGCACAAGGCATGTCGTATACGTTGACCTTGTAAGTGGTATCAAATACAACTACATCGCCATACTTTTGATACCAATCAAAACTTTGTGGATGACACCAAAATATGTTTTCGAGTCTTCGCTCTTCATCCATGGTGTATGCATATTGAAACTTGACATCTTTTTGCTTTAAAGATCTCATATACTCTATAAGATTCATTGCATCACTGCCTCCTAGGAGTCTCCTCACTTTAGTAAATAAATTATGAATATCCTTGTCAAGGAATGAAAGATCCCCATGTTTCACATTTTTCTTTAATTCCATTACCCGAATAATTTCCCGAACATTAAGTCCAGCCTCTTTATATAGCAAGATTTCTTGCTCGTCCTCTGGAGTGATAATGCGATTAGCAGGAAGAAAACGCATTTCCTCGTGTGATAACAGCTCGTGATTATGATCCTTGATGAACTTTGTGACATGCCATTCTTCGGGGAATATATCAAAGCTCTTTTTTAGAGTTAATCGCATATGAACTTTGCACCAACATTTGATTGAATCCCTATTTCTACGATTTTTGGAAACGACGGGTGATTTTTTTGCTGGTTTCCAGCACGGTGACAACAAATATCACATCTTACTGACTTGTTATTTCTTTTGTCCGAACGGTCTCTACGAACAGAATAGCCATGTTGAATAGCATATGTCTGATAAAAAATGTGTGCCTCTTCCAAAGTCGAAAAGGTTTGACCAATGAAAGGTTCATTATCTATAGTTTGGTGAACTAAAGTTCCACCATCTTTTTCATCAGGAGGTTTGTTCAAGTCAAACATTATTGACTGCAACAAATAAGAAACATATGATAATAGTAGTGAAAAAAAATTATTATCCACTCCAACAATCAAGAAAATATATATACTCATAAAATGATACCTTGAGGAGAAGAAAAAAAAATTAATATACTACTTACAGAAAAGGCTGGAGAAGAAGATACCTTGAGGAGAAGATATAATAATAGTTAAACATTAAAGAAAACATATAATATGGAGATCTGAATATTGAGTAAATTTTGTTTGAGTAGAAAAAGGAGAAAAAAAAAGGAGGGAATGGCGCCATGAGGAATATAAGGGCGGGAGATTTGGTAGAGTTGAAAAAGTTTGTTTATAAACGCTGGGTCGTTGTGGTCAAGGATACAAATTGGTTTGTCTTTATTTTGTAAGAGATTTTCATGGAAATTAGTTGTTATCAAAAGCCCTAAGGGCTGCTTTTAGAAAAACCCATAAATAAATAAAATAAAAATCTTACCTTGAACCAACTTTTGACAAGGAAATAAGCGGTAAATCCTTTAACCATGACAGAGGCAACTACTAAAGGATCAATGGGTGGAAGAGGTGTTGCTTTGTCCGCCAAAACAATTTGCTCTTCTGTATATGTTCCCATCACACTACGTGAATGATAAACCATATCTCCAACTTTCAAATCATTCACTCCTGGTCTGATGGCTGTCACCACACCTACTGCCTCTACCCCTGCAAATCAAACTTATCCTTGTATTGATTTGACAGTCATTCATACGTTATTTTGAAGGATTTTGGAGTTCATATATGCCACATTCAAAGAGTACGTTATATTTGTAGTAATGTCTAAAATGGATGGCTATGATTGGTTGATTGGTTATACGAAAAATATGAGTTCTATATTGATATCACCTCTAAGCACATGGATACATTTTTGCCACTTTCAACATATTCAAGTCTATTGACCAGTCTTCGTTTAGGCTATTTTTAAACCTTTTACCAAATCGACTTGCTACATACAATTCAACACCCGACTCAAGTCAAAATATCCACCTCTAACCAAACAGTTTAATTGTAGCCATAGTATCCTCAAATAATGTATACAACTTGATAAAAAAAATAAATCTAATCATATTCATTATACTGATTATTTGTGAAGTTTTTATAAATTTGGCAAAAAGGTGTTAGTCTGCCTACCAAACCCAGGCCATTTTGGCACATCCAGAAGTTTTTCTCACTTTTACTTAAGTCCATTAACTAACTGTCATTCAAAATGGGTTTAACTGTTTACGTAAAAATGGGCCATTTAGATGGATTGGGTTGAGGCACGAAAAATCCCCATTTATAAATGAAAAGTGCATTGAATACGATTTCAAAAGCAATGTTATTACAATCAGTAAAATCAATATCTATGAATAAACCAAGTTATCATTGTTTGCATTGAAAATAGAAATTGGGCGACTCTCAACCCGTTTGACCCATTCAACCAATATGACCCGTTTATACTAAACTATTAGCTGAAATGGCTATATTACCCTTGTCTTATTTGTCTTACATAATCTTCAACTCTAATAGCATAATTGAAGGCGTAAAAAAAAATCATAATAATGGTGCATACATGTATTTGTACTTTTAATGATTGTTTGTATTGTAGTCTTAGACTATTCATATTCAAAGGTGGCTTATGTTATAACTATTTAATGCAGTGGCTTATTATTAAAAAGTTTTCACAATGAATTAAATTCCAAATTAAACAATATAGAACCTTTTCACGTAAGGAATGCACATGGTTGCCTTTGGTCCCGCTCAATATGCATCCTGCAACTTAAGCACTAAGGCTACTGCTCGCACAACTATTCTATTGATGGTTGCGCCTCATAGTCCTGCAGGTTAATTAAAATCAATTGGTATATAACCAGCATAACACCTGAAATACAATCATCACAATATGAAAAAAGCAGTAATCAATTCAACAATACATCACCAGATAAACCCACAATCAAACAAAATAAATCAATTTACAAAAAAATGAACAATAAAATTGCGTAAGTAATCAAACATAAAGTTCACACAATCAGTAAAAGTATGGGTTTTGATCACACAATGATTCAAAAACTTTACAAAATTATCTATCGGCAGAAAAGCAATTAGTATAATCGAAAATAAAATATATTATTGAAGTAGAAGCAAAAATTAGACATCGAACCCAAAATCTTTCCAAAATTAATCTGAGGTATAAACTAATTGTTGAATTGAATGAGTTGTAATTAATTTTGAGAATCTACGTGATTGTGATATCGAGTTTGGTTCTTCAACGATTTAGGGTTAGGATCGATTGAATCTGATTTAGGTTTGGGGGGGGGGGGGGGGGGGGATGTGATTTACGTTTTGTTGGGTAATGTTTTCTTTGATAATTTTAAGTTACACAATAAACCCCTTCAGCATTTTAGATTACCCCGCCTACACAAAGTTTTTAATCTTTCAATTTTTGACACATGTATTTTTTTAGCTGATTTTTTAATATTTGAGTATAAAACGTTTTTTATACAATTTTTTGACAAATATAGAAATATTTAAGGTTACTTTGATAATAAAAATACTTTTAAAAAAATCAGAATAAAAAAATTATTACTAAAAAAGGAATGAATTGATTTTTTTGAAATGGAAAAATTCCAATAAGGGTTTTAGTTTATTATATAAAAGATTATTTTGAAAAAAAAAATATTGGGTGTATGTGTTTGTGTTACTGGAGACAATTACATTAAGACGGAAGGAGTTGATATCTTTTCAATTATAGTTTTACGTCATATTTAAGCTAAAATCTTTAATGAATAAACTTAAGTAAATATTTCTAAGTTATTATATTTTCGAGTATTTCTGCATTTTTTACAAAATAATCAAATTCAAACACCATTTCAAAAAGTACTCTTAAGTAACATATCATAAACACGAAAAATAACCTATCCATCGACTAGTTAGTTTGTGCTAAAGTTACCACATATGCATCTCTTTAGAAAAAAAGTACATTGAAGTGGCCATTAAAAATCCCACCATCCCCCCTCACACACACACTTGCTTTTCATTTCACGAGGTGGGCAACGGTCCGCCGCGTTGCGGCGGGGCGTTGTTTCATGTCGTTGATTATTGCACGGTATTTTTTTTTTGTTAAGTAGAAAGTGGGTCAAGTGTTCGGTGTGGGGTTAAAAAGCCCGGAAAAAAAAATTGAAACGGCGTGGTTCTTGATGGCGTTTTGCGGAGGGCCTCGCTAAATATATGTTAGATAAAAGTTTAAAGTAGTTTTCGCAAGTCATTATATAGTAGGGGGTATGTTTCGTAAATAGTGTTTTGGGCTGTTTTTTAACCCATTATATAGTAGAGGGTATGTTTTGTAAATACTATTTTAGGCTTTTACCTGGGCCAAAGTGGGCTTGTTGTTGGGCAAAAAAAATTTTGGGAACCCAAGTGACATGACATGGCGTCATTTGACGTTGAATTAGTATATATAGTAACTAGATTAATGATGAGGCGAAAAGTGTACCGCTTTTAAGGGGTCATTTAAGCCAGAATTTAAGATTATTTGATCAAATATTGCCCTAAATCGTTCCTTTTGTCATTTTAGGTACTTTTGAGGAAGAATCTGAAAAAGGAAGCATTTTGGACGTTTTTAGAGCATAAAAGTGAAGAAAACGTCAAAGTCTCAAATTTCCTTGCTGGGAACAGTACCTGACGGCGTCAAGCCTTTGTACATGACGGCGTTAAGAGTTACAAAAGAGGTGGAAGTGGAAAATACACGTGACAATCCAGAGAGTTTTTAAGCTTAGGACCTGACGGCGTCACCAAGGCCGTCAGGGTCCAAACATTAGTGACGGCCCAGAGTAAATTCCTACATGACGGCGTCACAAATAGATCTAGGCAATACGATTTTATGAAGGCGGCGAGTTGACGGCATCACGATCTAACACATGACGCCGTCACGATGTAATATCTATATATAGTTTTTCAAATTTCATTCATTAGTGTGCAACTTTGAGGGAATAAACCCTAGTCCGAATTTTAACTTTTTCAAGGGTTCCAACCCCTTGATTCTTCCATGTTCAATTGAAGATAAGTATTCATTCAAATCATTCAATATGTCTATGTGTTGTATGATTATATCTTACGCTTTTCTTCTCTTTAACATGCTAGGCTATATCTTTATTGTGTTTGCTTAGATGTAGTGAAACCTAAATGTTAATTATGGGTTGATTGTTTGTTTATAATTGTTACGGATGATTGTATTCGATGTTAGGCTTAAGAAAACTGAAAGACTTCCATTGGTAACTTGCTTGAACGTCTTAAGAAACATGATCGGAGGTGTACTACGATTTTTGGTTGTATTTAATGCGTAGGAGAATTCTAATGATCCCATGTTAGGAGCTTATAACGGCTCGACATAGGAGTGAAGTAGGATCCTATAGAGTTAGGGAATATTGTACACGGCCCTACGACTAGTAATAAGGAATATGACCCGTCATCCATGCAATTGTAACAAGCTAATCAACCTGTAAAATATATCTAGGGAGTAATGAAATCTAAGTAAACACAACTTTCCTCATTATTGTTTCACCACATTAGTATAATAGTTTTATTTTCATTTCTTTTATTTTATTTTGATTGCATCTTTAGATTAATTGGGTTAGTTGGCTAGCAACTAATTCCGCCCACTCCTTCAAAACCCGAGATTTTTACTTGTTTTCATAAAATATAAAAGATACAAAAAGAATCATCCGTCACCTCTAGGCATAGTTTAGTGGGCTTCCTAATCCTAGCGACACTATTCCTGAGTTGAACGATCAATCCTCCGGTACTTGTCACTATACTATACTACAACGATCAGGTACACTGCCTGGTGGGGGTTGTAAGCTTCTCGAGATCCCTTGAGATGTAAAACCTGTTGCGAGGGTGCAATTCTCACGTATCAAGTTTTTGGCGCCGCAGCCCGGGGAATAGTTATTGTCTAGGTTATGATTTCTTTTTATTAGGTCTACTTGCTAGATTCCTTTCTAGTAATATTTTATTTTTATTTTTAGGATTTCTTTAGTCTATCTTATTTCTTCGTGTCTTTGTTCGTAACCTTTACCATCCGACATCATGGAAGGTGGTAACCTCTTTGAACCCATCAACCCACCACAACAAAACCACCCACAAAACCCACCACTAGCAAACCAACCTCCTATGCCCCGAAATTTAGGAGAGTATTCCTGTCCTAGCCATCCTATTGAGCTCACTCAAGGAGCCAATGTGTCCCCCTTGCGATCCGACACCATCCGGTTGGTGCAAAGCGGATGTGCATTCCATGGACTTCGTTCCGAAGATCCTAATCAACATCTTAAGGATTTCTTAAAAATCGTAGATTTCATAGACCTTGATGTTGTAACTAGAGAGTCGACCCGATTACGCCTATTCCAATTCTCTTTACGTGATCAAGCTAGTCAATGGTCCATTGTCAAACTAGACAGTGAAAACGGCATGGACTCAGTAGAATCCAGCGAAATGATTCATTGCTTGTCCCAAATATGTAAGCCCTAATTTAATTGGCTTTCAATTTGGGAGTCAAATGTGGTTATTAAGACCTTGTATTTGACTTTGATTATGATGGTGATTTTGTTTGATAATTACAAGACAAGCGTAATAAGTGTGGGCTTTATGAGTTTTTTGATGATGATTTACCTAGTGAGTATTATAGGGAATTGCTATATGAAGAGCATCAAAAGGGCAAGAAAAGGAATCAAAAGAATGAGATGCAAGAACACCTTGTTGTCCTAACTATGAAAAAGAAGCTTTTGGTTGATGAATTGACTTCCAAAAAGTCAAAGTTACAATTGTATAATTGATTGTTTCTTATTTTGATTGGGATTTTAATAGTCTTTTGTGTTGTATTTGGAATGAAAGTAGGAAACTGATTTAGGTAGATGATTAGCTGTTTTAGTATTAAGTAGTTGTAATGGATTAAGTAGGCTATTGTAATGGATTTTGACTCCATAAAGTCAAGCTTTTGTATGGCAATGAAAAATTCGCAGTTTTCAATGGTATATACACTAGCAGTTGGTAGTTTTCTTCATTCATATTGTTTTCCATTCGTATAATCACTTAAGCTTTCACCAATTCTCACCCTTGTCTCGTTAAGCTAAAGTCTCACTCACTCAATTCATGAGATAACTAAAAATGGGTATATGAACTTGATTTAAGCTTAACACAACGTATAGTCATAATTTATCACACGTTTCATAAGTTATATGAAACACATGAAAAACTGCCAAAGTCATTTCACGTAACACCAAAACAGTTTTGCTCATTAGGAATGAGCATGAAACTTGCATTTACTCAAAAAGATATGAAACTTGCGTATACCATATCAATCAAATTGCTTAACACGTTTCTCTATAAAGTTTAAGGATATTTTTTGCAGTTTACTCAAAAAGATTATAATTTAATTAATTTTAAAATAAAATATTTCTTTATATAAAAAGTTAGACTAAAAATACTTTTTTTAAAGAAAAAAAAAAGAAAAAAAAGAAAAGAAAACATAAAGCCCAAGTTGTGTTGTGTTGTGTTTTGCAGTTGATGTTAAACCCCCCCATCAACAAGTTGTAACTCTTCTCACTACTTACTATACTATCTAGGGTTTCTAACCCCCAAATACTTTAAACCCTCATTTCAGATTCAGTTTTAACACTACCTGTAAGTAAGTACCTTCATTTCCATTTTACACTAGTTTTTTTTATCAAAGTTAAAAATGGGTAAATCTGGAGGCAGGAAGAAGAAAACTAACCAAAATGGAAATGTTATTGATCCCAAATTATCCCTTTTATTGAAAAAAGCTCATGACCTTAAGGAGCTAGGCAACATTAAGTTTCAATCCAAGGACTTTATAGGCGCCCTCCAAAACTACGAATACGCCCTTAAGTTAACACCTAAAACTCACCCTGACCGCGCCGTTTTCCATAGCAATAGGGCTGCTTGTTTGATGCAAATTAAGCCTATAGATTATCACAAAGTTATATCCGAGTGTTCCTTGGCGTTACAGGCTCAGCCTGTTTATGTTCGCGCCTTGCTTCGTAGGGCTAGGGCGTTTGAGGCGTTAGGGAAACATGATTTGGCTATGTTGGATGTGAACACTTTGTTAGGGCTTGAACCCAATCATAGGGATGCGTTAGAGATTGCTTTGAGGTTGAGGTTGGAGGCCACGCAGGATCTTATGAGCCGGCCGTCGCCTGCGGCTTTAGGGGCCAGTGCGGTTCGTGGGGCGCCCGTTGCTGGCCTTGGACCTTGTTTGCCTGCTCGCCCTGTTTCTAAGAAACCGGGACCCTCGGTTGGTGTTGCTAATAGTAAGCAAGATAAGATGTATCCGGTTTTGTCGACTGAGACTAATAAGGAGGTCAAGTTGACCGAAATGCCAAAGGTTGTTTCCGAATCCGTTAGTAATCCGGAAAAGAGTAGGCACAAGGAACAGATAGTTTCATCGGTTTTGCCGGCATCGAAGGTTTTAGTAAAGTTTAGACCTTTGAAGCTTGTGTATGGTCATGATATCCGGCTTGCTGAAATGCCAGTGAATTGTACTTTTAAGGTGTTAAGAGATGTGGTAAGTAAACGGTTTCCCTCATCAAAATCGGTTTTGATTAAGTTTAAGGACAATGATGGGGATTTGGTGACTGTAACGTGTACTAGTGAGCTCAGGCTTGCAGAGTCCATTGCAGATGGTCTAGTTCGTCTTGGCAAAGATCAAGATGTAGAAAAAGTTGTCTCGTATGGGATGTTGAGATTGCATGTTGTTGAGGTTAGTCCTGAGCACGAACCACCTTTATTAGAGGAAGAACCAGAAGAAGAGAATAAAATAGATGATATTGAGACCCTTGAGTTGCTAAACGAATCTGTAGAAGAAACTGTAATTGACGATAATAAAATAGAAGAAGAAGGTGTGAAGAAAACAGATAAAGAAGGTGCTGATGACACCGAGTTGAAGGAAGTGGAGATGGATGATTGGTTGTTTGAGTTTGCTCAGCTATTCCGGACCCACATAGGAATTGACCCGGATGCCCACATTGACCTCCACGAACTCGGGATGGAAATGTGCTCTGAGGCTCTTGAAGAAACGGTTACAAGTGAAAAGGCTCAAGCTTTATTTGATAAAGCTTCCTTGAAGTTTCAAGAAGTGGCTGCTTTAGCTTTCTTCAATTGGGGGAACGTTCATATGTGTGCCGCAAGGAAACGAATTCCAATAGATGACTCGGGTGCTAAAGATGTGGTGGCCACACAACTGCAAGAAGCTTACAAGTGGGTGAAAGAGAAGTATACATTAGCAAGGGAGAAATATGATGAGGCGTTGTTGATAAAACCGGATTTTTATGAAGGACTTTTAGCATTGGGTCAACAACAGTTTGAGATGGCAAAGCTTCACTGGTCGTTTATTCTTGCTAAGAAAGAAGATCTGTCAAAGTGGGACCCAACAGAGACAATTAGGCTTTTCGACAGTGCTGAAGAGAAGATGAAGTCGGCAACCGAGATGTGGGAAAAACTAGAGGAGCAAAGAGTTAAAGAACTTAAAGATCCTAATACTAGCAAGAAAGATGATTTAACAAAGAAAAAAAAAAAAACAAGCGGGTGGTAATGAAGGTGAGGATGCTAAAACTGGTGGTGATGTGTCGGCTGATGAAGCGGCAGAGCAAGCAGCGGTGATGAGATCTCAGATACATTTGTTTTGGGGTAATATGCTTTTCGAGAGATCTCAAGTGGAGTGTAAGTTGGGTTTGAAAGGGTGGGAGAAAAACTTGGAAACATCTGTTAAACAGTTTAAGCTTGCGGGAGCCTCGGAGGTTGACATATCAACGGTTTTGAAGAATCATTGTTCTAATGCAGAAGCTGTTGTAGGAGATGACAAAAAGGTGAAAAGCCCTAGTTCAGACGTGACAGGAGCAAATGATGATAACGAAAAAATTAACCAATCTTAGTTAAGGTCCGATCCTCTTCTAATGCAAAAATTTTCGTTTACTTTTTACTTTTGAGAAGCGAGGCATAGGTTACTGCTTATGCCCAAACTCATTGTTATTTGGGTCAATATGCCCTATAGTTTTTAGCTATGCCAGTTTTCCTATATCAGGTAGTGGTGGTTTGCTTCATATATTGCGGGATATTTTGCATTATGGAGACGTTATATTATGATAAGTTGTGTTATTTGCATTGTCTTTAATATATGATCTTAGAAAATTTCATCTTCACAAATTAGTATATGTGTGTTTCTTCGCAGCATATTACATTTCTTTAAGTTAGTGTTTTTGCTCAAACTTTGTGGATCTCGTTAAAATTTGAAATGTGATGAAACGTGTCTTCGAACATGGTCTGCCTGCTAGTCTTTTAGCTAGTTAAGTATTTGACTTGCACCTAAGGGTCATGCCATAGGAAATTCTTGTGGTTTTAAATAAATATCATCAATCCTGATCATGATTAGTTGATTACAAATTTACAATATGCAAAAAGTTGCAGTTTTACATGATTGCAATGTGATTCTTGAAATGATTGTAAAAAGTTGCAATATTTCTTGTGATAACAGTTATTACCTTCTTGCGCAAATATATAGCAAACTTGTAGATCATACGATTAGATTATTAACATAAGAGATTACATAGAATTATCAATTATGTCATTACGGTATCTCAAGATTTGGTGTTCCTATACAAACCATTCATAGATGTCTGCAAGACACCAGACCGATAATACCTTAGAATATACTCAAACACATCCCCCCCCTTTTTTTTGTGGCGTAATCCTTTATAATCTTATTTAACTAAATGAACACACACAAACACCATCACTGTTGATTTCTTCACTCAAGCCGTCGCAATGGGGCTGACGGTGACTGCATCTTGCATGGTCTTAAAAGCTTCAAATCGAGGCTCCTTTGCCTGAAACTTCACTTGAGCATAGAGCTTCATGTAGTCCTCAAACACAAACTTTGGGTATATATTGCTTTTTTCTGCTTCCTTGTTTACTAGTTCTGGTGCAGGATAGATCACAGCATCACTTCCTGGGTTGTAAAATGAAGCTATCGACATTCGGGTTCCATCTGTTTGAGCAATCACTCTATGCATCACACTTTTGTACCTTCCGTTAGTGATTACCTGAAAGCTAATATTGTTAGTACACCCTTATCGTTTCAACAACCTGATATGGTTCATAAAGAATGAAGTAAAGCATCTTAATGCAGTAATTGCACTTGAGAGATTAAGGACACAGTTAAACAGTTTAACTCGGGGTTACTTTTATATTTTTGTAATGTACCTCAAGCTGATCACCCAGGTTAATCACAATGGAATGGTGCATCGGTGGAACATCAACCCATTTGTCATCCTTAAGGAGCTGGAGCCCGCTGACCTTATCGTCCTGGAAGAGTAAGATAACGCCGCCAGCATCGGTGTGGGCCCGGAGACCCTTGATAAGATCAGGCTTAGGACATGGGGGATAGTTGCTCACTTTGGTCCCGAAGGTGGGACCCTTGGCACCAGCGCCATAGAAAGCTTTCTTGAGGTAACCTTTCTCTAATCCTAGATTCTCACAGAATATGTCTAAAAGATTCTCAGCTAGTTTCTCAAGCTCTTCAGCAAACAACTTCATCACCTTCCTGTCATCATCCAAAAACTTTAAATGTAATATATGCATATTATGGATGCACATACTAGTAAAAGAAAGTGATTTGATTATTTGCCGCTTGCCTCTTTTAAGATCTTATCCTAGAAGGTGTTTCATTGTCCTTTGTCGAGTGATTAACGTGAGTTGAAATCTAGAACTAATCAATTGATCAAAACTAGGTATCGGTAGGTGCTTCTACTAACAATTCAGTTTTTTTATTAGCTTCTACTTACCTTAATCTTATAAGTAATAGTGAAAGCGTAAATACTCAGAATGTCTCACTTTTACCGAAACGCTAAGGAAGTTGGTCGAGTATTTAATAGGCTAGGTCCACGAGATATTAAAAAATGAAGAGGTTCATTTTTGTTATCATGCATAGGTTTATGTCACATGCTTATGTGGCCTGTTATAAAGCTTCGGAAAGTTAGTATATAGTGAAGATAAGTTTTAATATGAATATCAAATATATATAAATCTTATAAATGGTTAAAATAATGGATGCACTTAGTGCTGCAAATTATTTTACTTAGTTTAAACTCATGTCCAAACAACAGCGAGGGCTCGATAAGGCGAACTGTCAGAAATGTCAATTTATAATGGGTGAAAAGTCTTCATGAAGTAATAGTAGTTTACCAAATAAATAAATTCAACAGCCAAGTAGCCACATATATTTCCCCATAATAAAATGGTCAATGACGAAATAGATATTTTGTAGTCTTTCTTTCCTACTTTCTTGGACACCTGTTATTATTTTTATTTTTTACATTTATAGAACTCTGTTCATACCTGTACTCATCTTCAAGATCTGGGACCTCAGAGATGTTGGACTGGGGTAGATGACGAAGATAGAAAGTGCTCTCCCAGTCCAAATCTTCGATTTCACTTTGAACCGCTTCTAACCCTTTGCTGGCCACCATTTCCTTGAACCTCTCTTCCATACACTTCTTGTAATGCCCTTTTGTCATCTTTTCCACAGTGTCCAAAAGCTCAGTGGATATGCCATGGTTCACAATCTACAAAACTTAAACTTATTAGTACATATGTTGCGATAAATAAAAAACCAAACTTTTGATAATATAGATCACAGTTCATAGTTGCATACCTCAAAGAATCCCCAGTTTTCACAAGCATCGTTGATCAAGTTCAACGTTGCAGCTCTTTCCTCGCCGTTGAGCTTCTCCATGTTCACAATTGGGAAGGTTTCCATTGCTCTCTGGTTTTTTTCTCACAGTTTGTAAGTTATGTGTGTGTATGGAATATGTGTGATCAGTGTGTGAAATGAGCATGGGGGGTGGGTACTATTTATAGAGGAATTGAAGATGGTAGGGCCGAGTAGGAAAATTAGAGGGAAAGTGGTTAATTTTAAGAAGGAAAAACCGGAACAGGATAGTCATGCAACATGTAAGCATGTAACATTTTCGGTAGGACCCTTTGGAAAGTTATGGTCAGCTTATGACCATGGGTCTGCATCAGCTCTTTACTTATGTCATCATCCGGTTGAATTATGATTCATCATCTCTTATCTTTTCCGAGTAAAAAAATTGTTAGGTGCTATTGGAATGGTGTTTAAATTATGCATTTTGAATGATCAATGGTGCTTATTACACGATATTTGCATGTTTTACTTTCAATTTAGGGACACATGTTTATTATTGCATCTTTTCGTCTAAAACTAGCTGGCTTTTAACATACTGATGTCTTAACATATGCGTTTATAGTGGGTTATTAAAGTTCCTTTTTTCGCACTAGAAGATTTGCTTTGATTATGATTTGTGATGTCTTTTTGTGCAGAACTATTTTTAAAATGATATCTTTTCTTAAACGTGCATTTTACGTGGTCCTTGTATTAGCTTGTGTACACTAAGTCGGCCAAATTGGGCTGCGACGACTATTCATTTGTCGTGGATGGAGGGTCTTTCTCGAGTTGAATGAGTCAATACATGGCAGTATACTACTCTTATTGCTTAGTACACCTGTAGGATTATTTCATTATTTGTGTGGAAAAATGATTTTCCTTTTATTTTATTTATTTTTTATTATTTATTTATTTATTATTATTATTTTTTTCTTGAGATGTGAATTTTAAATACGAAAAGGAAAGTACGAGTTTAATTGCAAATGGCCAAGTTTGTTTTATAGACAGCTAGCAGGTAGTGTCGCAAACTAGCAATGGGCAAATGTTTTCTTGTTTTCTTTGTTCCTGATACATGATACACGAGACTTATTTTATTAATGATCTTATAGGTTAAATAACTTTGTTTGACACTATGACCTTTACCTGTTTACTCAATATCTTCAATTATATGTGGTACAACTTTATAATTGTTGTTAAAAGTAGAAGAAAAATGAAAGAAATGTGATTATTGGTATGTAAATATGCCATGTATAAATATTTACTCTTTAAGGAAATATAGTCTGAAAATACAAATCAATTGATTGACTAGTATTTGCGTGAGTCTTAGGATCACGCGTGGGCATTCCAGGGGTATGAAGGGGTTCGGTATGAAGGGGTTCGGTGGTGCAGACCATCGAATGAAATTAAAATTTGTCTTTGTGTGGTCTTTGCGTGGTATTTGTGTGTTTTGGTAGAATATAGTAAATGGTAAAAATGTGGTAAGAAGATTTTGTGCGAGTGAACTGCCTGATTGAAACTAAAATTGTGTGTTTAAGTAGAATATAAAAACATCTCTAATGTTGGCACAGTGATTTTTGCACCAGTTTAGTGTCAAAAATACAAAAAAGTTTCTTCAATGTTAGTACTCTCTCCGTCAAAAAAAAATAAATAAAAATAAAAAAATAAAAAAATCCAGACTTTTCAGAGTCAAACTGGTTTAACTTTGACAATATTTACTTTTGTGAGTGTTATATAATATTTTATGCAAAATATATGAAAGAATTGAGTTTTAAGTCTATTTTTCATTGGTATAATTTTTCATCAAGTAGTATATAACACAAAAAAAATATATTTAAGGTCAAAGTTGAACCAGTTTGACTCTGAAAAGTCAAATGAACATTTTTTTTGAGACGGGGGGAGTATTATTTAGGGCTGTAAACGAACCGGATGAACATGAACGGAGCCTTGCTCATGTTTGTTCATTTAATTTTAACCGAACAAATAAACGGACACGATCATTTAAACGGCCGAATTTTCTTCTTCATGTTCGTTTATTAAGAAAATGGGTTGTTCATGTTCATTTATGTTCGTTCATTAAGATACTAAACGGACACAAACGAACGAATATAAATGAACATAAGTAAACAAACATAAACTCTATTAAATTATGCACAGTATATTATTTATAAGTGTTGTTTTATTTAAACAAATCAGTTTTAAAATTATACAATTAAAAGATATGATATACGAACATAAATAAATAAATGAACAAAAACGAACATTAACGAACGCATAATCGGACGTTCACGAACATAAATGAACGGACAGGACTTTTGTTCATGTTCGTTCATTTAACTAAACGAACATAAAAAATTGTTCATGTTCGTTCATTTAATAAATAAACAAACATAAACGAACTTTTTTTTCAAACGGTTTATGAGTTATTCACTGAATGTTCAATTCGTTTACAACTCTAGTATTATCATTTGCAGTAAACTAATGTTAATGAATAGTAGAACACTAAATATAATGTAATACTATTCGTCTCACTAATATTATTCACTTCAATTTAAACATCGATGAGAGTTATATTAAATACAAAACTTTTCTTACATACCAAGGGACTTATCTCCACCATCCATCTAAAAAGAAATCAATGGTTGAGATTAAAAACATTTTAATATTTCACCCATTTTTTATAATTTAAATATATTTTAAACCGATAATCGTTAAACGAAATTAATTACACCATCACGACGAGCATTTAATTATCTTTCTATAGACGGTCACTTTGATATATTTTCGACAAAAAAAAAAAATCGTTTTTTTCATGTTTTTTTCGTAGCCGAAAAATCATATATGATATATGATATTATATATCATATATGATATTATGATATTATATATCATATATGATATGATATGTAATATATGATTTTTTCGGCCACGAAAAAAGTGAAAAAAACGAAAAAAAAAAAAAATTGTCGAAAATATATCAAAGTGCTCGTCGTGACGGTATATTTTTTTCCGCTTAACGATTAACGGTTTGAAATATATTAATATTTGAAAAGTAAAAAAAAATGAAAGTGAGTTTTTTAAATTGTTGAGAACATTTGATATCTAAATAAAAACATAAAAACTAATTTATAGAACCTATATTTTTACGAGTCTCTAATCAACAAGAGTACCTTAATACTGATATATGTTACTTTAGCTATTTTTCTAGTTATCGTGTACTTTGAACTTGATAAAATATTTAGTGCAAAGATTTAGTGTTGCGCTTTGAAACAACCTTTTTTTTTTTTTTTTTTTTTTTCATGGAACAACTTTTATTTAATGCAAGTATATCCCATAAAGATATTATTCTAATACTACTTTTGTGCAAACCACTCTCTTCACTATTTAGCACATCACCACTCTCTTCACCTTTAACTTATAATGGGCATCACTCTCTTCGCATCTATTAAAAGTACTCAGTTTATATAAATATATCTTAAAAACTACCTCTCACACACAAACTCACAAATAAAATAAATAATAATATAAACACACATGAGGCTCACATTTTGCAAAAAAGCCGAGTGGTGAGGAGTCAAAAATACATGAGAATACCTTTGGTTATGTCGCATATATTTAAATCAGAGACTCGCCTTCCCCGTAACATGAACATAAAACGTCATCCATTTACCGGTTTTAATCATAGAAAAGAAGTTGAAAGTCGTTTTTAGGTTTTGATAAAATAAAGAGTTAATGGGCAAAGGATTACCCGTTTGAACGGCTAATAATTTTTTTTTCTCATTTGTTTTGGTGTTGTTTAGATCATATTAAGCCATTAAGGTACTTGAATGAATTGATGTTAGTAAATTATGTGAAAGATCAAAGTCATATGTCATTGAATGTCATTGGACCAATATACATTGAAGTCTTTTTCCAAAAAAAAAGAAAGAATTGATCAAGTAATCGAAAATGGATCAAGACTACTAACAGAAAACAAGTAAGGCATCTGGTGCTTGAAAATCAAGTAAAGTCTCATTTATTCATTTTACAGCTAGCATAGTGCTCCTTATTTGATTAGATTATTCGAGGATCAATTCTTGTACGACTAGGACGACTTCACTTGACGACTGAGCGACTTGTACTTTATTAATAAAATATGTAATACATACCAAAATTCTAGTGGAGTCACCTAGATGCCCATGTCATTTATCAATAAAAAATATGTCACGTGTCAACATTTGGGTGGAGTCGCTCATTCGCCCAATCGTTATAAGTCTATTCGAATTTTATTTTATTTTATTTTTATTTTTTATTTTTTATTATTATTATTTTTTTAATAACATCTATAACTCTATAAGACAATGTATTAGTTTTTGGGTCATTCAAGGAATTGACTATTTGTCTCTAAATTTAAAAGTGTCACTGTTAACTGTTAACTGTTAAGTATGTTTCATAGCTTAATAAAAGTATGTCTCAAATATAAACCTAGCTGTTGAAATCATATTCCAAGCAAAAGAAAACAAACATATATGCTAAAGCTGACAAATATATTTAGGTCATTAGGTGTGGTGGTAGGGGCTTCTAACTTGATAAGTTAACTTGTTGCCATCTGGTATATATGAAGTTACCTTTCACTTTCCTATTCCCATCTTTAATTTTTTGGAACATTTTTCCTTCAATAATACACTAGTATCTCTTTATACGTGGTGTGAGGACTGAGGAGTATGGATACGCATGCTTGGCCAAAGTTTCGAGCTGAAACAAAAGTTTACGAGAGATATGTAACTTAACTTCAACGTATAGTAATTGAAGAGCTTAAAGGTGAAAACGACATTAAAAGACAAACATGCATGTAACGCACAAAATTAAAGACAAAAGTATATATGTAATTAGCTACACAAGAAGCTCAAGCTTCTTTTGAAATCTCCTGTCTCCCCATGTTCCTCATAGTTGATTAGCTGCTTTATTTAAAAGCTTATGCTTTTCAAAAGCTCCTATAATTAAGCTTTTACGTTAAATATATGAATTAGATTTGCATTTATACAAACATTAAAAATAACATAATCAATCATAATGTCAACAAACATTGTAAGAAAACCTAGAATTCTAGGCATTTAAGATCCATTTGTAAAGGAGAAATGTTAAATTCTTCTACCTATCTTCATGCTTGTCTAAGTGAGCCATCTTTTTAATATATGGATAAATGATACTCCCTCCGTCTCAAAATTATAGTCCATTTTTGACTTTTTCGGTCTTTATTTTTCAACTTTGACCTTAAATATTTTTGTTTATATTACATAATACTTGATGCAAAATATATGAATGGATTGAGTTTTAAATGTATTTTTCATTAGTATAATTTTCATTAGCTATTGTATAACACAAACAAAAATATTTAAAGTCAAAGTTGAGAAAGAAAAACCGAAAAAGTCAAAAGGGGACTATAATTTTAGGACGGAGGTAGTAGTATTTAAGTATTAGGAGGATAAGTACAATGATGGTTAGAAGGATTTAAGGTGCGTTTGATCATATATTGTAGGGAAAATTGTCCAGAAATACATCAAACTTGTCACCTTTTGCTTTTGTATACCATGAACTTTTTTTTTTCCTATTATAACTATAAACTTTCTTAATATTGCTTTTGTATCCTGAAATGTCCAATTAGCTTACGTGGCATGGATTAGTGATCCTAATTACACTCACTTAATCACATTACACGTTTTTTATACTTTGGGTGTGTTTTTAACATAAACGAAACTTTGGGGGGACAAGAACAAACATTTTGATGGGTTGTAACCTAACACCAACACTTAATCCCCTTTTCCCTCCTCCCCCCCAATACTAAACGGTCCACAAAAAAATCACAAGAACCTTAAAAAATGAGCACTTCCAGTTCTGCCCAATCGCGGTTAATTGGAGGCAACATTGAATTCTTTTGCAACTGCAATCGTCAATTAAGGGTTCAAACATCAACCTCACGTGCAAATCCAGGTAAGAGGTATGTGAAATGTGACATTTGTCGAGTGTATGAGTTTCTAGATGATGACCTTCCTAGCCAATACTACAAAGACCTCGTATTTGGGTTTTTTCAAAGGAAAAGAGGCAGGGATAATGGACCAATGATCGAGGCAATTGCTTTGGAGAAATCAAGGTTGGAGGAAGAGTTGAAGGCTACAAAGTCAACCTTGGAGCATGAGTTGATGACTGGAAAGGCAAAGTTAGAATTGTATGATAGGTTGTTTATGTTAATGTTAGGATGTTTGTGCATAATCTGTGTTGGGATAGGTTTGTCACTATCCAAGTAGTGTAAGCAAGGACAGGTGTGGGCATGGTATGTTGATTATGGGAATGCAAGATGTAATAGGTAGATGATAAGGAAGCCATGATCCCTATAATGTAGTGTTTTGTAACTTTGGATGCTAACTTAGTTGGAAATGAAATCCTTAATCTGTCTTGCTTCCTATATGAATTCTCTTTATAAGATTTAGAAAAACATTTCATTGATTCAAAGTAGGGGCTACAAGTGTTTTATTTTAGGGCATGGTGATTATCAGTACACCTAAACCATGGTCAATACATACAAGTCTTGTAACCAAATAGCATAGCTTCATGAGAGTCATCAATTTAACCCATCCTTTTCTTCCCCTTCCCTTTTGGATCATTGGGAAGTTTTGGTTCCCATACTTTGATACCAAAGTCTCCCCATTTTGTTGGAGCTGGCAGACCCAATACCTTCTTCCTAGTAACAAAAGCCAATTTATCTTCATATTCTTTTGTCACTTTTGAACTGCTATCAGCCCTATCTGAAGACACTTTCAATGGTTTTGGACTTTCAATTTTTGGAAAGTAATTCGTCCATCCAAAACTCTCACTAGAGGTTTCTTCAATGGCATTGAAGGTGGAGTACATGATTTGGCCTGAGAACTGTCACTTGAAATACAAATTATTTCTACAAAAAAAGTGTTAAGAAAACAACAACTAATCAAAACTATAATCAAAATAGACATATATACATGTTAAAACAGTTAGTAATACCTTTCTTTTTGTTGGGATCCATTTGGATATGAGTTGGTCAGTTGGTGATGGTATGCACAAAGATATAGACCTTGGTTGATTATATAGTGCAACTACTTGCTAAGGACAATAGGTTTGTATAGAGTCACAAGTTTAATAGTGAAGATTCTTGCTAATATAGAGGTGCTTTTGCAGTTGCAGGGTTGAAAAGAATAGTGCATTCAATGGACATATGAAACTGCATATTTCAGTTTCCTAAAGTATTTGACCCATTCAATTGACATTGTAAATATGAAACAACATACTTCTTTTTCCTAGATTATTTGACCCATTCAATGCACAAAGTGAAAGTGAAACTGCATATTTCATTTCATAAACTTGTTTATGAATGACCATCAAAAGTGCCCTGTATGCTTTACAAAATGGGCTATTGTGTGATGGTCATCTCATAAACAATCATAGTTGTTGCTGTTAATCATTAGTGCTTCTAGTTATGGGTTATAGTTACATTACAGACCCAAGCAACATTAGTTATAAGACTTTACATGATTGCCCTCAAAAGATATACAAAATGGGTACACAAAATAATGTTGCTTCAAGCAAAATCTACATCCAGTGCAGAATCAGGAGTGCTGCCCTGGCCATGGTGGTTTTTTGACAATTTGTTCTTGATGATCCTTTCACTAGGCCTCCTAACTCTTACTTGTACCACTGGCTCTTGTATTTGAACTTCATGTTGAACATCTTCAACCACTGGCTCTATCTGATCTTCATCTTGAACATCTTGAGTTTGACTTTCTTCAACTTGTGTACCTGTCAACTCAATCTCTATCTGATCTTCATTATGAACCAGTTCATGTTCCTCTTGTACCTGCACTTCATCTTCAATATTTTCACCAACATCCACTGCTTGTGTTTGTTGGTCCATAGCATCTTCATTATGAACCAGTTCAGGCTCACCCAACCATCTTGCAAAAGCTGATGTACATGATCTTTTTAAGCTTTTCCTATTTAACCCACATGATCCATCTTTTTTCTGTTTTGACCCACTAATGGAAGCTTTCTTTGTTGGCACAGACTTGGAAACTTTCTTCTTTCTTGGCCCAGACTTGGCAACTGTTTTCTTTCTTTTTCCTAAGACCTTTTCAGCCCTAACTTCTTCCATTACATTTGTACCCCCTACCTCACTAATGTTTTCAGCCCTAACTTCTTCCACAAGAATGTCATCCTCAGTTACCCTCTTCTTTCTAGGCCTACCTCTTGGTTGTTTTTCCTTAGGTTGTTGTGCAACTGGTTCATTTTGGCAACTTTTTTTTGTTATGCCCAGGTTGATGGCAGATGCTACAATTCATTTCTACACCCACTTTTGATACTCTTTTTGAGCTACCCCCTCACCCTTTGACCTAATTCTTTTCTTCCTAGGCCTACCAGGCATTTTTTTTGAGCTACCCCATCAACTGGTTTCATATACTTACTATAAGTCTGGTGATACATGTCTGTTTTAAACCAGTCTGGAACATAGCTCTCAGGGGTCTTGTTTATATACAATATAACCTTTGTTGCATGTACACAAGGAATACCTGATAACTGCCATATTCTACATGTGCAAGTGGTTTTTGGTTCCTGCACTGTGAATGATTGAGTCCCTGATCTCACCTCAAATACATTCCCACCAGCAGGGATAACATGCCAGAACCTACAAGACATTTATTAGTGTTAATGCAATCTGACATATTCAATTCAGTAACATTAGATTGTACATGACACATACCTTTGTTGGTCTTTTAACCACTCCAATCTCTTCTGGATGTTGGGACAGATGCCAGAGTTCCATTTCTTGCTGATTTCCTTCATTCTGTGCATCCTTTCCAGCACTATGACTCTCATAGATTCTAGCATAGTTAGTAATGGCTTGTCCCTTACACTTAAAATTACACTGTTAAAGCACTCACTGAAACCATTCTCAACTGCTTCACATCCTCTACCCACTTCAAAATAAGCTCTTGACCAAGTTTTTGGATCCTTATCCATAAGATACTTATGTGCCTTTGGATTAGCCTTTTTAATCTTGTCCATTATTTTGTTAAACAGTGGTGGATAAGAGGCTTTAGATGCTGCCCAAAACATTTCCCTGAACTCCAACCCAGTGAACTGTTTCCTAAATCCTTCATAAATATGTCTTGCACATTGCCTGTGTTCGGCATATGGCATAACATTCTTCACTGCTTTAATAAGACCCTTCATAAATCAAGTGTAAAAAACAATGTTATAATATATACAACAATAAGAAACCAGAAATAATTTATGAATTAAAGCATACCTTATGTTGGTCTGACATAAGAGTTAACCCCTTCCCTTTTGTGCAATCTAAGTCTCCTTCAAGCATCTCCAAAAACCAGCTCCAGTTATCTTTGTTTTCAACATTGACCACTGCCCAAGCCACTAGGTAAATGTGGTTATTTCCATCTCTCCCAATAGCGGTCAGAATTTCACCTTGGTTAGGCCTCTTCAAAAAACATCCATCTAAGGCAATTACTTTCCTACACCCACTTTTCCAACCTTCTGCTAGACCAGCAAAACATACATAAAACCTATCAAAGTATGTTTTCCCATCAGGATTGTTAGTGACCCCTAATTTCACAGTGGACCCAGGATTAGAATCTAAGATTGCTCTTCCGTAAGACCTAAGCAAGGCATAATGTTCATCAACTGATTTTTCATACTATGTCAATGCAAACCTCTTGGCATTGGTACACTGATGTTCTGTTACCTTACAATTGTATTTTTTCATTACTAGATCAGCTATGGCAGACAACCTAATCTCAGGGTGAGCCCTAATCTTATCACCAAAGACTGTTCCTATCCACTTAATGTTCACTAAAGACCCAAATTCAAAATTCCTAACACATGTATGTTCAGCATTTAGTGTCTGAATTTGAAAAGTTTTCTCTTGAGTCATCCACCTAGCATAACATCTCCAAGGACATGAAGGTAACTCAGATTCATTAACACAAGGATACCTTTTATTCTTCCTCTGTTTACCTTTGTCGGGATCAGTCAGCCTTGGTTTCCTTTGACCATATCTTGCAGTAACATACTTGCTTCCACTCCTCTCATACCAAATTGAAAATCCATTTGACAGTGCATAGTATGTTAGACCCTCTTTAAACTTGTCAATAGTCGGATACTTTTCACCAACCTACATTTAAAAAAATAGCATGTTCAGTTTATAAACAACATTTGTATACATTATAAGAATAACAAATAAATGGAAACATACCTTTGGATGCCTCAATCTCCAATGAGTACTTTCATCATACACTGGATACCTATCAGCTTGTTTTTCGACACATACAAATGGATCATCATGATTTCCATTCTCATCTGATGATTGAAGAGTTTTCATCAAATTAGTCATGTACACATCATGCTCTCTGAAAGTCTCACTTCTATGATTCCCAATGTTTTCAGTGGGTACATTATCATTTTCACTATCCACCATATCTGGCAAAGACTCATGTTCCTTCTCTCTTCTAGCTTTAATCCTCATCCTAAGTTCTATCAACTCCTCTTCACCAGGGCTGAGATAGTCAATTGATTTATCAGAATCATATTATCTACCTCAGAATCATAATCAGTCTCCTCTTCATTGTTGTCCCCAATATGCTCCCCATCAACACTACTAATACCATTCTGACCATCTGGTACACTACTCCTACCCACATCACAAGCTGCACTACTCCCACCCACATCAGCATCTATGTTTCTAGGTTGGTGACAAGATGAACCCTCAAACTCAACCTCCAGCTCAGCCCAATCAACCAACTCCTGTTCTGAGAACTCATTGCAATACCTATGTTTGGTGGGGAGTTTTGCTTTGTAAACAGATTCATCCATCACAGAGGTTTCTGCTTTTTCTAAATACTCTGAGAGATTCATGTCATAGTGATCAAGATAAAGTTCTAGCCTACCATACAACTCAGCAACATCAAACATGTAAGCTATTTCCTTATCATTACTTACTCTAACTAAACCTTTCTCCAATTCAACATTAGGAACTCTGTAATACAAACCTTGAAAGTAATTACCAGCTTGTTTTTCCAAAATTTCTGCAAACCTTTCATAAGGCTTTCTCACAGCAGCCACATTAAGAATAACACCATCTTTGTACCTTAAAGGTAGATGCGCAAAGTATCCATCATTCCACACATCAAATTGATGCAAATTCGTACCAGGTATCATCCTGTTTCAAAAAGGACAACAAAAACGTGTTAGGGTAAAAAGACAACAATAACGATTTAGGGTTTGTGAAGAAATTAATAATAACACAAAATATTGTCACTAATACATACCTGAAATATGACAACACACATCAATTGTACAATCTGATTAAATATTTGATTATGGGAATTTAGGGTTTATGTGTGAATTATTTCGCGATTGTGGATTTGGGTGGGGGTTAAACGTTTATAAGTAAAAAGTTATCCCCCCAAAGTTTGGTTTTTGTTCAAAACACACTCAAATTATAAAAAACGTGAAATTTGATTAAGTGAGTGTAATTAGGATCAGTAATCCATGCCACGTAAGCTAATTGGGCATTTCAGGATACAAAAGCAATATTAAGAAAGTTCATAGTTACAATAGGAAAAAAAAAGTTCATGGTATACAAAAGCAAAAGGTGACAAGTTTGATGTATTTCCAGACAATTTTCCCTATATTGTAATGAATGACAATAGCTATAGGTTTAGATATAAGGTGGGCCTCTCAGGTATAAAAGTTCTATACCTTGCCTTTTTGAGTGGTATGGACTAGGGATGAGCACCGAAGGTTTAAAACGAACCGGACCGACGAAACCGACCGAACCGGCAAAAACCAAACCGGACCGACGGCCCGTCGGTTCGGTTTCGGTTTCAGGTTTTACGTGATTTCGGTTTCGGGTCGGGTCGGGTCGGGTCGGTCCGGTTTGGCCCAAAACCGACAAAAACATGCCAAAATACACATGGACCGACAAACCCGACCTGACCCAACGAAAACCGAACCGAACCGACGGCCCGTCGGTTCGGTTTCGGTTCCGGTTTTTCATGAATTTCGGTTCTCGGTTTTTTCGGTTCGGTTCCGACCCGATGCTCAGCCCTAGTATGAACTATAGAATATGTATCTTTCAATCCTATATTTAAAAAATATACATCTTAACCAAACACTGACAATTATATCCAATATGATTCTATTTCGATTCCCCTACCAACGCACCCTTATACAGTTTTCTTTGGAAAGTTATACTACATGGTGCATACTATTGTGTTGTGGTTTTCAAAAAGTGGTATTTGCTTATGCGATATATATAACTATGTGAACGGATCAATTGCTCTATGAGACATACGTACATATATACGTAAACACTGCATGTCTCATAAAATGGTAGATTATTTCGAAAGCAATAACATTAGCCATTAATTAAACGTTGTGGTTTGCATCATGATAGGTAGATGACCATGACTATTGCTTTTCCATGCCATCGCTAAAAAGTAACACGAGACAACAAATAATTAGCGCATCGTGCTTTTGGCTTGTCATTTCGTTACCCTCTTTTACCAACAAAAGCTTATTACAACATGTCGATCAATCAATGTTAATTAGTCGCCTCTCCCCTATAACGCGGAACTCGCACTTGAGCCAAATAGTCACACACATGCATATATATTTGATGCTCAATGATTATAGGTACGTAGTATTCTTTTTAACTACTACATTGGAACGATCATATTTTTGTATTTGTGATGAGAATAGCATGCACTTCGCCAAACACTATTCATATATGATATTCCAGAGAATACACGTACTGTTACATGCATTATGTAAATGTTAAGTTTCTTCGTGATCTCTTTAGAGAATAAATGCTACAGTTTTATATGCACTTATAAATTCCATTAACAAATCGAATTCTTATTCGATAGCGATGACTCTTTCGTGGTCTCTACAAGTAAATATATATTTCGACAAAGCATCAATACGACAATCCCCGTTTTTCTATCTCAAAAAGATATCTGTGGAACAAAATTAATTAAGGTTTGCTTAATTTCAATTGTTTATAAAGTCGATGAAAATTCAGAAATTAGGTAACGAATTGCGACATTAGTGTGCTAATGTACATTACATTTTAAGCTCTTCTTAGGGATTTAAGATCCAACCTATTTGCTACAACAATATTGGCTAATTAATCCTAATTTTCTAGGTTAGGTAAAAGCATGTTAATTTGCGTTCTACATGTCTTATTTATATTACTTTTACAAAAATAAAAAAATTGCAAAAAAGCTGGAAACTAGAACTACATGTCTTAAATTAGTATTTTGGGACCAAGATTGCCACTTAAAATTCATGTTGAGGCATGCTGAGATAAAAAATGTGTTAGAACAATGTGATTAGTTGTTTGTATAAAAACTTGAGCCAACGTTAGGCAAGGTTGCCACCCCTTAAGACATGTGCTATCAACAATTGATAGGTTTTTGAGATCTTCTATATAGAATATATTTGTGGGTGCATCCATAGGTTCAAGATGAAAGATTTTAATACGGAGTAACTTTTTATGTTGTCTTTAAAAAAATAATAATAAATAAAAATTTAAGAGTATATTTCATTAGGTTGGTTGAATTGTTCGAGATTAGTTATATTCATTGGTTTTGACAGGTAACTCAATACAGTAATACACTACGCCTGAGACGCAAATAAGAAAGTTATTTATTTATTTATTTATTTCTTTAATATAAATAGTTATAATGTCCGCGTATGCGCAGGTTTTTTTTCTTCTTTTTTAAAAAATTTTTGGAATCATATATTTTTATTTTTTAAAAAACAAATAATTTAAAATTTGTTTTGTTTGATTTATAATGTTTAATTATAGTTTTTTATTATTAAAAATAATTATTTAAAAATTTTAATCTGGTAATTGCATCTTATCTATATTTTTTGTATTTATCTTCTACTTGTATTAAGGATAAATATAAAATGTTACCTAATAAGCAAATAATTTTTTTAAAATAAAATTATTATTAAATAAGGTATGATTTAATTTTTTTGAAATGGAAAAGTCCCCACTTGAGATTTTGTTTTATTATATATATATGAAAGATTAAACTAGTTTGACGACTAAATGTTAGGTTAGTTCAAATTAGTTGTGTGTTTTCAAAGAACGAATATAAAACAACCATGAAATTACATTCATAAACTTACATATTTAAAACTATTCCTTCCGTCTCAAATATACAATTAATCTCTGTTTACTTTTTGTGTTGTCACAAATGAATTGTCTACTATTAAAAGTAGATAGAGAATTCAGTTTGAGTTTACCATATTATCTTCATCTTAAGTTTTTAATTATTATTACAAAATTTGGAAAAAAAAAAATCATAAATTAATGAGTTAAGCATAAACTGTTAAGATTACTATGCAAAAAGTAAGAAAGATAAATATGTTTTTCTACCTCTATTCTTTTTATGGTTGGACAACTATTACAATATCCTTTGAGAATCAATATCCTTATATATCACAAACTTCATTTTGTTTGAACTAAGACATTCAGTCCAAAATGTGGCACGGAAAGAATCAATATATCCTTTGAGATTAAAGAATTTACAGTAGCTTATTAAAAGAAGAAAAAACTAGTTTCTCATTTAGATGTTGATCTCGAGTATCATTTAGAGAAGAGGGAGTCATAACGCAGGAGTTGCGTTATTTCTGATGTGGCACCAATTCAACATGTTAACTTGCGTTGCTACCATTTCCTAGGTCAGCGCGTTATAACGCAAGTTGGTATAGTAACGTGCGTTACAACGTGAACAAGGAAGAAATTTTACAAAACACGTTCTAAACTTGGGTGTTATGATTTCCTGGTGTTTTTTGATGTTATATCATTTGATGCTGAGATGATGTGACGCTGACGTGACATGGTGTTATTTATAACTTGTCTTATGAGTCCCCGTACACTGAGTGCAGTAGTGCTTAACATACAATTAATGGTGTGATGACAGTGATGTGACTACGTGACCCTCCATAACAATATAACAACATGCGGCTATTCCTGGATTTGGATCTAGTCTAGAATTCTATGAATCTACTTTTTAACTTTCTTTCCATCTTTGCTCTTTAATACTGTATCATATTTTGTGCATGCATGACTATTTATATAATTAATATATTAGTGTAAACCTTTAAACTGTTTTGCACATTGAAATCCTGATTGTACATCGAGTTCTAAATTACATATATCTTAGCTTTTATAATGTACGTACGTACCTATCGAATTTTAAGCAGAGTTATAATTTAGAATCTAATTTGCCTAATTAAACTTTTTCATGGTATCAATAAAAGGTTATAAAAAACAGTGGGAATTTGTTACGTCTAATTGTATAAAGTGAAGCAGCCTAAGATTTGTTCCATCAGTGAAGTATATAATGCTGTTCACGAATATAAGATGATTACGTGCATGAAGTGTGAAAGTAATAGATTTCTTTAGTTATTGTTCAGGGTGTCTCAAGAGTAAAGATGCTAAAGCAATTGATTTAGGCATTCGAATTTTAAAAACCTCCGATTTTTTTTATCTCTTATATATATCTAGGTCTTTGGTTTTTAAAAACTTTGCTATTTTCAGGAATTGAACTTATGTATATGTCACTAAGTTTTGCTGTTGTGTAGACCTTATATTTTTATTTTCCAAGCCCATTATGTTATGAGATAAAAGCCGATTGAACGTATATAAAAGTATCTTTAATTGGTTTTCTATAAAATAAAGTACTAAAATCGAAACTTTTTAACTGAAAAGGCCTCATCTTTGAACTTCGCTTTAGGTCACCTTGAGGCTAGAGAAGCTCTTGTTTCTTGTAGAGCTAACTATATCAAAAAGAGAAATGATATTTCTTCGTACTTTGTGTTCCTACTGATCCTCTCATTTACAAGACCTTGACATGTAGCAGAATTCACGGTTTAGACGAAAAGAAGTAATGAGTATAAACGCATGTTTTTATTTACGTAAGTAGAATTGATAAGTAGGAATATGAAATAGTAAGTAGAATTGATAAGTAGGAATATGGAATGCGAAGATGTACCAAAAATGTTGGTGTAGATGATCTATTACTAGTTTAGTTGAATAGTTGCTTATTTGTTTGGTAAAAAGGAGTAGAAACTCAAAGCATCTCCTAAGAACTTTTATAAAATTGGTTATAAATTTTATAACTATTTAAATTGAGCCAAGAAAGAAATATTTACTCAACAATAAACTACCATTTATGAACTTGGATCTCATTTTTAGGAAAGAACCATGTAAACTTCAACTCATAAAATTGTAGTCATTTAAGTAGTTTTCTTAAATTAGAAAGGATAACTAGGAGTAGATGGGATTTAGAGATCCACCCCATATGAGATTTGTCAATTTGCGGCCAACAAAAC
Source organism: Artemisia argyi (assembly GCA_030686995.1). Lineage (NCBI taxonomy): Eukaryota > Viridiplantae > Streptophyta > Magnoliopsida > Asterales > Asteraceae > Artemisia > Artemisia argyi. The sequence goes on along the minus strand of CM060676.1, from coordinate 232,330,104 downwards.
AAAGCATGTGCATTACCATACCTTCTTTATGTCCTTCCCACCATGTTCATCTTCCTTAGATATATCCATACTTTATATTAAAGAAATGAATCATCCACAAATCTTTATCGAAATTGAATCATGAAAGTGTTATTGTTAGTTCAAATAGCACTATCTTGAGTCTACATCCAACAAAATTAATACTTTCAGGACTTGAACACATAATCATTTTTTGTCATCCTTCGATGCTAATACGAAACAGTATGTTTAAAACGTCGAAGGATGACAAAAAAATGTTCTTGATGCCTTTCAAGTGCACGTCCAACAAATGTAGATACTAAAACCATTCATCACTTATTTAATTTGATGAAGTATGTTGCCAAAAATTAACATGTTTCATTAGTTTGTTCTATATTGTGTTTGTTTGAAAAATAATTAATGGGTTTTGTTCAATAATTGATGGTAGTAATCTTCAATGATATATTCCTCGCATGCTTGCATGCCTCAAAGTACAAATATTTGTGGTGGGGTTTTAAAAGCATGTCCAAATCTTATTGGGTTCTAACAGAATCTAGTGCCCATAATCTATCATTAAATTAAGGAAAAAAAAAAAAAAAAAAAAAAAAAAAAAAAAAAAAAACCCTCTAGTCAACTAAGTATTTTTATAGGACAAACATAAACGTGTTTTATAAACTAAAATCGGAGTATCTCTATTACTTATAAAAAATGTATTTCTATTTTTGTACTTGAAACTTAAATTAATGTTGTTTGACTAAATTACCCTTAACTACTCTTTAAACTTGATGGCTTTTTAAAAACTTAACATCTTAAAAAAAAAAAAAAAAAAAAAAAAAAAAAAATTATAGTTGACAACTTTTAAAAAATACACACTATATTAATTTAAAAAGAAATACACGCCTTGTATTTCAAAAAATACACGCTTTACATCAAGGGTCGAAGCAGAAACACGATTTCGTAAATATAATTATTATGCCGCTATACACCGTTATTTTGTGTAAGTATTCATCTGGTGTACATAAAAGTTTAGATGGCAGGTTATACTCATAGAAAGAAAACTAACCATTGAACAGTAGCTGATGCATGCATGTAGGGCTGAGCACTGCAGGTTCAAAACCGAACCGGACCGACGAAACCGACCGAACCGACAAAAATCGAACCGGACCGACGGCCCGTAGGTTCGGTTTTGGTTCCGGTTTTTCATGAATTTCGGTTTCAGGTCGGTTCGGTTCGGCCCAAAACCGACAAAAACATGCCAAAATACACATGGACCGACAAACCCGAACCGAACCGACAAAAACCGAACCGAACCGACGGCCCGTCGGTTCGGTTTCGGTTCCGGTTTTTGATGAATTTCGGTTTTCGGTTTTCTCGGTTCGGGTCGGTTCCGACCCGATGCTCAGCCCTACATGCATGTATAAAAGGAATGTTGCATTTGGATAAGATCATAGGCTAAAAGAAAACACACTAATAAGTCCAACAAATAAGCATCCGATCGAGATGCCTTTAACAAAGATAGTCCAACATAATTGATACAAGGCAAAGGACCACAAAACGTGGTCACCTTTTTTATTCTCTCTTACGATATGATTACCTGAAAAGTTTCAACCTGAACAGACCTCATTTCATCCATCATAACTAATTAACTATAACCACAAAATACGAGTTAGTGCATCTGAAATGTATGGTTCATGAACTTCTTCAGTGGCATCGTGTTAAATGTTTTAAAGGCTTGGCACTCATACTAATTCACGTTAAAAAAGGTGCACTGATTCATGGTTTTTGCCCCTCATTTAAGCTTTGGAGATAATTAAAAAAAAAAAAAAAAAAAAAAAAAAAAAAAAACAAACCCGTTAAAAGTTAGTATTTGATACCAACATTTTAGCTCCTAGACTAAGTGCATGTCTAAGTGTAATGGTGTAGTGTGCTTGTCCGCGTCACGCTAAATGATCGTAGTGGTTATCACTGCACATCTTTTACCATTTATATGTACTACAATTAAGTACAAACATAACTTACTTAAACATAAAATAACCTTGTTAAAAAAAACCAAAAATACTCAAAACACACTCACGTACACACAAGAAAATTGGTTCGGTGATCTGCACCACCGAACAAGGCAAAATTTATGTTCCCGTGCATGAATCAATGGAAGTTGCAAGGCCTTGTCACGTCTGGTCACCATGGTGATACCAAACTTGAACAAGCGTGAACCAAGGCCTTAATCGGCAAAAAATATGTATAGAAAAGTCATAAGTTTTCTTTTTTAATGTTCTTTCGCGTAACGATGGAATAGGACCTACTACACCCAAGTTGAAAGAAATATAAATAGAGGGGCAAGCATGATTTTAAATTTTGATAAAGATATATTTGTATTGTTGCGATTATTTGCACTATTAATTTGAGTTTGGTTCGACCCATTGACTAGTCGGCATTGCCATGAGCTGTCTCATTTTACCATTTTACACTACTCTGAGTTGTACCTTGCCCCACAAGTCACAAATGTCGTACAAGATATGAAGATCGATCGATCGATATGTTCATTTTCTATGTATTTTCTTTCCTTCTCATTGTATAAAGACGTCACGAGAGTTGAAAGAAAATTAAACTTCAAATAGTTCACGGAACTATTAATATGCTGATCGAATATATAGAAGAAACCTTATAAAATTTTGCTAGCTATAGCTTTTTTAATACTTATAACATCATAATATATAGGAACCTTAAATATCTGAAAAGAAATATCTACGAAGGAACCAACTCGATACTTATAATCTTGAATACGGTTGACAGTTTGACATCGGTCTATATTTATCTGGAACTAAATATATATTTTTTCATAACGTTATATAGTGTATACACACACGGCTAAGGTTTTTTCTATTCAGGTTATATCTAAGTGAGGTCGAATTTTTGACTCATATATACATGGCCTAATCGGAGTATATATCTCCTTGACCGTTTCTGACCCTTTCTCAAATCATCTCAAATATGTATCGGGTAATGTTTGAACGCTAGACCTCGGACATGAGTTGTTTACCACCAAGACGCTAATTCGATGGTAGTTTTTCAACTTTTTGTTTTTTTTTTGTTTTTTGTTTTGTTTTTTTTTTTTTTTGAAAGGGCATATGTAAATCTAAAATATCTGCCTCATCATGTGGATATGAAAAGAGTTAAATGAAAACGAACCACCCGATTCATATCACACACGTACATTGTCACTTGTCGTGGTGGGGATTTGTACGTTTTGTTTTTTAACGACTTGCACATGTACGTAATAATGTACCAGAGTTTTGCATGAATAGTATATGTCAAAATCAATTATGTACGTGTTACATAATAATTTAGCTTGGTATGATGACACAAAAGGTAGCAGTTGAACTACATTTTACATTTGAGCTAATGATCGACCTTCTAGAGAGCTTCTGACTTCTAACTCCAGTCACATTGGTGGTGATTAAACGTTTGTACCTAATTGGTACGCCACATTAAGCACTACTAAATGAAAGTATTTTACGTTTTCAATTGCGAAGTTCTTGAACGAGCTATTAGACTGTTAGAAACCGATAGCTTCAGATCAAATTTTTATAACGTAGTGTCACTTTTACTAACGGGTGAAAAGGTACATTAAAACACAGGACCATATTTTGCAACTGATCAAGTAGTTTGATACTTAAATTTGGTGTGGGGTTGGACCATATATTGGGCCACTTTAGTGTATATAATCTAAGATGTTGTTGGTCACGTTCGACTAAATGACTAGCTGGTTCTTTAATCCTTCGAGATTCATTCTCAACATTCGATGATTCATTCTCAAATCCTTCAATTCGAGACAAACAAACGAAAATTCAAGAGAAAGACTATTAGAGATCGAGTAAGGGGGTTATTTCATGTGTATATAGATTTGACCTGATTTTTAAAAATATAACAGACACTTGTGCATTAGATAAATACGAATTCAATATCAGAAAAGAAAAAAAAAAAAAAAAAAAAAAAAAAAAAAAAAAAAAATGTTCTATGCTAACTCATTCAGAATGTGTTCATGATCAGAAACCACGTACGTCAGGGTATATGGGTTGGGTTGATGGACTTAATTGCGAACACGTTGGTGCAGAAGTGCATAACCTCGCACAAACCCTTTACCAACCCTCGTTCCATTTCTAGTCAGACCAACCAATGCTGACGCATAAACAAGTTGATCAAAATGTATGCCATCTATGCACGGTTTGATGCACAGCCCAACCATTAGTGAAGCTCTAACTTTACGGGGAAAAAAATATGTAGATGAATGTAATAGATCGCTTATTTTAAGTGCTTATCAGACTATCAACTTACTTTTTAAGCGCATAAGCAATTTTGAGTCTTTTTGGTTATATGCTTATTTAAGAGTAAATAAGCACTAAAAGGTACTGCAGGTATTAACCTGCTAATTTTTAAGGTGATATACAATTCAAAAACAAGCAATTCCAAACAAGCCTTTAAAAACATTTATGGATAACTAAAACCAATAATTTGAATATGTACATAACAGAAATTTCTGCTTGATGATATGCAATTGGGAACCCAAACTTTATAAAATGGGTTTTGGGTCAAGCATTTTATCTAGTGTACATATTTAGGGGTGAGCATCGAATGCTTAAAACCGAACCGGACCGACGAACCGGACCGAACCGACAAAAACCGAACCGGACCGACGGCCCGTCGGTTCGGTTTCGGTTTTGGGTTTTCATGGTTTTCGGTTTCGGTTCGGTTCGGTTCGGCCCAAAACCGACAAAAACACACACAAAAACACGTGAACCGGACCGAACCGACGGACCCGACATAAAACCGAACCGAACCGACCATATTCGGTTCGGTTTCGGTTCGGCCCAAACATGCTTTTCGGTTTTCGGTTTTGTCGGGTCGGGTCGGTTTTGAACCGATGCTCTGCCCTATACATATTAAGTTTCCATATAAACATTATCATATTCAAAGATAATAAACTGAATACAGTTACATTTCAAGGAACTTGAAAAATAGAAATAGAGTATACCTATGTGTGAATTTTTCGGCACGTGTTTTAGTTTGTGGCTGGTGATCCCACATCGGCTAAAGAGAAGAATTTTGACCGGTTTATATATTATCGGATACATGAAGTATGCAAGTTGCAATTGGTATTATGTTGTCTAGCTTGGTCATTTCCGAATTGCAATTGGATTGGGTTGTTTGTAATTGGGTAACGGCAAGCTATACAAACTAATATAAACTGTTTCACTTTTTTATTTTATATCTTTTATATTAGTTATTATTTTATATCTTTTGTATTAGTTATAATGCCTGCGCGTTATTTTATATCTTTTATACTAGTTATAATTCCCGTGCACGCGCGGAGTTTTTTCTATTTTTTTATTTATGTATTTTTATGTATTAAAAAACAAATAGAGTAATTTAATATTTGATTTTGTTTTGTTATAATTTTTTGTTTTGTTTTATTTATTTCTAGATCATTGTTTTCTATTTTTCCTAATCATGATGAAACTATTCTGTTCCATAATGTAAGGCCCGACGCTTAAAACAATTTCCCCTACCAGGCAAGGAGTTCTAAGAAGCAATCACAGACACCTCCTTAGTAACTTAGTTATCCAGGTTAAATATAACGAAACATTTTCTAATGCGTCAATACTTACTTTCAACCCATTTTGACTTTGACCTATATGACCAATTCCCTTATTAGCTACTCCCTCTGTCTCAAAATTATTGTCATGAGAGAGAATACACAAAGTTTAATAAAAGTGGGGACACTTGAATTTTCAACCACTAAAATGGAATATTCTTTCATTAGATTCTCTAGTTTTTACTAAATAAGGAAAGTGAACAATTATTTTGAGACATCTTAAAATAGAAATATGGACAATAAATATGAGACGGAGGGAGTATAAGCTTTATGGCTCAAAAGTGCCAACAATGTCTAGTATTACATGTTCTAGAAGTTCGCGTTAAGTCGCTCTCGCTTATATATGCATCCTCTTAATTTCCATTATTTCCTCTTAGAATTGTTTCAAATGACGTTTATGAGTAACTACGAACATTCTTGTAGAATATAAAAGTAGAACATACATTGTTGTAGAAGCATGAGCCATGATGTTAACACCAATCGGCTCAATTTGAGGCCCAACAAACATGGCTTAGCTATCTACTTGGGCACAACGTTGATAATTACCTTGTTAACTATCTAAAATTCTAAATGTTATTTATACCTCCACCACAATCATGAATTATGTGATTTAAAGGCCAACTGAGAAACTTGATAAATTAATTTAGGAGCCTGCAAAATTTATTCAATCTTTACATATAACTATCACTTTTTAATTATGATATCCAAACTGAAACTACAACCAAAAGATCATCAACAACAATATATTTTAATGAACAGTTCTATAATTGTTGGAAACAAAAGAAATAACATTATGATATCTTTCTACGTAATCCCGAATGTACTCTTTTAACAGTACGTAGATTGCTTCGTTTATTAGCAACAATGCCAATTTGGCTTTACCATTGGTTCACTCTTATTAACTTGATAAAAAATATCTTATCATAACCAAATTGAATCAACTTGAAAAGTAATAAATTAAATTACCTTAGACTTAGACAAATTCTTAATAAACAATTAAGTGGGTATTCCTTGGATTCAATCAAAAAACAGTGGATCTTCACCCTGTCCCAATTTTTTGTATAATAATTATAAGGATGAAAAGTATTAAACTATGTGAATAAAGGTTATAAACTAATGTACTACTAAGGGTTCGTTTGGGTTGCAATATATTTTTTCTTTTGTCAACGAATGCAAGGGCCAAAGCCGGGACTCCGGTTCTTTTCCTTAAGTTTAAAGTTTAGTCTGAAACTATTAAAAAATAGCCTTGTGGTACATGTGTTTTCTTTGTTTTATTATGCATCAAGATTGAAAAAACGAATTTTTATATACGTTGATCAATTTTGGAAAGATTCAAGGTTTTTTAATCAAACATCTATAAAAAGAAATTTAACAAAAGCTCAATTATTACCTTATAAGGAAATATTTTTTTTTTCCCGAAATACGAAATTACCCACTAGGGGTTTTGTTTTATTATACAAAAGATAATAAAATAAAACCCTTAGCGAGAATTTTTAATTTAAAAAAAATTTATTCATTCCTTATTGGGTAATATTTTAATTATTATTATTTTTTTCTTTTAAAGATATTTAATTAAAAAACCTAAAATTTCTTGATTTAGCAAATAAATGATCAAAATTCATTTTTTGAGTAAATTAGATCCAAAAATATTATGTGTCAAAAGTATAAAAAAAAAATAAAACTTAAAGAAGGTGGAGTAATCTACAAATATTTAGTGGTTAGAATTGAAATTTTACAAGAGCAAAAACCATCTCGAGCCACACCTCCAACAAAAAATTTCTTTCAATTCCACTATTCCGATTCTAAACCTTAATAAATAAAACAAAATTAGCGATTCCATAATAAACTGAAGAAAGTATGTTGGGTAATGATTTTATTTATTTATATATTTTTATTATTATTATTATTTTTTAATATCATAGCTTTAAACCTCAAGTATAGTAATATATATTTACGTAGTTTGATTTTTATACAAGTAATCTAAACTTTTAAATTTTGATTTGCAGTTGGCAAGTGGACTCGAATAATCTACCTTAATCTGCACATGTTTGTCGGTGAATCAGCATACCTTTTGAAGTATCAATCTCGAGAAGGTGTTTATTTGGTATATGGTGACACGGATGCTTAAGTGTCCAGTTTTAGTTGGCTCTTAGTTTTTTGCCAGACTGTGTAGGAAACAGTGTACACTTTTATATATAAAATGATTAAAATCAGATTATAATAAATAACAGAAATTAAATACAGACAGAAAGGTGTACAAGCAGAAGACAGACTCTATATAACGATAAGTAAATAAAAGCAGTAAAAAGTCGGAACGAGGCTCGTGTTAAACACGATTCCCTTAAAACAGATTCGCCGTCTGTTTCCCAGGGTACAACGTCCAAAGGTGTTGTACAGCCGGACTTGACTTACTTGCCTGAAAGATCACGGAAAGCTTGCGTGTTTCTGAACGAAAGAATAGCTGGAAATCGTAAGGTATAGAGCTGTATATTTCTGTGTGTTAAACCGAATGAGGTATGACTTTATTTATACTAAAAAGCTGTCTTGTCCTTCAAGACTAAATAAAAGTCATAATAAACGAAATCTGTTATAATAAAACCAGATTTTCGTATAAAAACTTGTCTAATAAGTTCAAATGTGTTATAATAAAATTGACCCGAACTAACTTGTCTAATAAGTTCAAAAAGATCACGGAAAGCTTGCGTGTTTCTGAACGAAAGAATAGCTGGAAATCGTAAGGTATAGAGCTGTATATTTCTGTGTGTTAAACCGAATGAGGTATGGCTTTATTTATACTAAAAAGCTGTCTTGTCCTCCAAGACTAAATAAAAGTCATAATAAACGAAATCTCTTATAATAAAACCAGATTTTCGTATAAAAACGTGTCTAATAAGCCCAAGACGTTCAGAAACTGATCTATTTAATTTTCATTTGTGTTCGTCTAGGAGTCTATAATTTCCTTGAGTATGGTATGCCATGCTTATGAGTTGTTAAGGTCGAAAGCACAAATGGTGCGTTTGCTTGTAATAGTCAATATGGTATGCTACCATTAGGGGTGTTATCGGGTCGGGTTGTCGGGTTTATTGGGTCGGGTTGAGTCGGGTTTGGAATTTTTAAAAAGTGACCCGCAACCCGACCCGATAAAAAATCGGGTTATCGGGTTCGAGTGTTATCGGGTCGGGTTTAGTCGGGTCGGGTTATTCGGGTTGTCGGGTTATAAGATAAATCAAATTCAAGTTCAACGCATACAATTTTTAAACAAAAAAAAAATACCGTGAATAATCACTTCGTGCGCAACTATATTTGACAAAACCAACAAATGAGAATACAAACAAGTACTTACATTATATGGATGATGGAGAACGTCAGTTGCATATGAAGCAATCACAGATATATAGAAACAGGGGCGAAGCTTCATAGGGGCCGGGGGGGCGCCCGACCCCCCGAAATTTTTTTTGCGATGTATGGGGTATATAGTTTTCGTGTAGAAAAATTTCGGTATATTCGGTTTCGACCCCCCAAAAATTTCGGTATACCTGAAATATAGCCTTAGGAAAAAAAAATTTAGATCCCGACCCCCTACTTACAAAATCCAAGCTTCGCCACTGTATAGAAATAGGTGATAAATAATAGCGATCACTTTATATTTGCATTGTAATGTCTAACATATTTTCATCCAGTGAGGCATAATAACGATAACTTTATATTTTGTTTTTGTTGCGGTCATATAAGGATCGAAATCAGAGATATATAGAAGGTACTTCCTGTGTATCAAAAATAGATCTTCGTACCATTTGGTACCAAATTAGATCTCTGTTCGAATTATGTGAAATTTAATAACATCATTCTATATATAGAGGCACTTTATTTTGCATACTCTTATTTTGGTGCATACCAATGGACAAATCCCCACCATCCATTTAGTTTGATCTAATGGTGGGGATTAACCTAAGATTAAATGGGGAAACATAAGTCCATATTTTTTTTTTCCTTTTCCTTTTTTCTTTTTGTCTTTTTTTATTATTCATTTTTTTGTTTTGTTTTTTTAACGTTTCAAGGTTTTTTTTTGTTTCTTTTTTTTTTTTTTTTTTTTTTTTTTCTTTTGTTTTCTTTTTGTTTCTTTTTTTTTTGTCCTTTTTTTTTTTTTTTTTTTTTTTTTTTTTTTTTTTTTTTTTTCTAATTCACGTTCTTTTTTGTAATAAATGTTTTTTACGTTTTTTTCGTTTTCATACATTTTCGTCTGTTTTTACGTTTTCGTTCGTTTTCATACGTTTTTTTCTGTTTTCGTACGTTTTCGCCCGTTTTCATATATGTTTGCCCGTTTTCGCCCGTTTTCGTCCGTTTTCATACGTTTTTGTTCGTTTTCATACGTTTTCGTCCGTTTTCATACGTTTTCGTCCGCTTTCTTACGTTTTCGCCCGTTCACGTCTGTTTTCATATGTTTTCTTACATTTTCGTTCGTTTTCATACGTTTTCGTTCGTTTTAATACATTTTCGTCCATTTTCTTTCGTTTTCGTCCATTTTTCATACCTCTTCATCCGTTTTCAGATGTGTTTTTACGGTTTCATACGTTTTCGTCCATTTTCATACATATTCGTCCATTTTCTTATGTTTTCGTTCGTTTTCATCCGTTTTACTTCGTTTTCGTCCATTTTTCAAACGTTTTTGTCCTTTTCATACATGTTTTTACACTTTCATACGTTTTCTTTCGTTTTCATACATTTTCGTTCATTTTCTTACGTTTTCATCCATTTTTTCATTCGTTTTCATCCGTTTTTAAATATTTTTGGCAATTTTCATACGTTTTTATATGTTTCTAAATATCACAAGTGATATTCTGAATATCATAAATTATATTCTGAATATCACAAGTGATGTTCTGTGATATTCTACATATCACAAGTTATACTCTGAATATCAAAGTGATATTCTGTGATATTCAGAATATCACAATTGATATTCTGTGATATTCAGAATATCACAAGTGATATTCTGAATATCACAAGTGATTTTCTGTGATATGCAGAATATCACAAGTGATACTATGAGTACCACAAATGATATTCCGGATATCATAAGTAATATTCTGTGATATTCAGAGTATCACAAGTGATATTCTGAATATCATAGGTGATTATTTTCTGAATTTGACAAGTGATATTCAACAAATGTTTTGTAACATGAAAATTGTAAGTAATATTCAGAAAATCACAAGTGATAGATATTCAGAAAATCACAAGTGATATTTAAAATATCACCATTGATATTCAGAAAAACACAAGTGATATTCTGAATATCAATTGTGATATTCAGAAACGTATAAAAACGGATGAAAAAGTAAAAAAAAAAATTGACTAATACATATGAAAACGGACGATAACATAAGAAAATCACAAGTGCTATTTAGAATATCATAAGTGATATTAAGAAAATCACAAATATTCAAAAAAAAAAAAAGGACTAATACCGAAAAAGGTTATGGAGTTCTTGGCATTTTTCGTGTTCTTTCTGAGTTTAATGCTGAGTATATAATGAAGATCATTATTGGATTTTACACCAAGGTATTAATTACGTATTTTTTATGTACAAGATGGTTTTTGTGCCTTTCACTGTAATAGACAAACACAATAAATGTTTTTGCTGATGGTATATGTGTAGTATCACTAGTGATATGTTTGATATATATGTAGTATCACTAGTGATATGTTTGATATATGTGTAGTATCACCAGTGATATGTTTTATATATGTGTAGTATCACTAGTGATATGTTTGATATATGTGTGGTATCACCAGTGATATGTTTGATAATTTGTTTCTTATTGTTGTAATTACTGATAAGCTGTCTATGATACTGGACTTCTTTTGTAGACAACCTGAGAGAGCTAAAGTCAAAAGTTGAGACTGATTTGCCAAGTCTTCCACCCTGAAAAGTTTGTGATATTGTTCAAGATTTTATGGGTATAAAGAATCTTCCTAAGGGACATAAGAATGACCGTATTAAGGGTGGACGTGAAAAAGCTATTGAGAAAAGTAAGAACCAAAAGAAGGGTTGTAATATTTGTAGTTTAACTGATCATAAGACATACTTGCCCAAACAAGGGAAAAGTTTCACCATCATACCATCTTTTCTACTACCTTGGATTTGTTTTGAGTGGTATTTAGTTTAATATGGTAATGTGAAAAGTGAAAAGTGTCATACATGTAGTATCACCAGTAATATATCACAGAATATTACTTATGATATCCGGAATATCATTTGTGGTACTCATAATATCACTTGTGATATTCTGCATATTCAGAAAATCACTTGTGATATTCAAAAAATCACTTGTGATATTCTAAACATCACAGAATATCACTTGTGATATTCTGAATATCACAGAATATCACTTGTGATATTCAGAAAATAATTTGTGACATTCAGAAAATAATTTGTGATATTTAGAATATCACAGAATATCACTTGTGATATTCATAATATAATTTGTGATATTTAGAATATCACTTGTGACATTTAGAAACATATGAAAACGTATAAAAATTGCCAAAAATATTTAAAAACGGACGAAAACGAATGAAAAAGGGACGAAAACGAATGAAAAAACAGATGAAAATGAACGAAAATGCATGAAAACAGAAGAATACGTATGAAAGTGTAATAACATGTATGAAAAGGACAAAAACATTTGAAAAATGGACGAAAACGAACGAAAACGTATGAAAACGAACGAAAACATATGAAAACGAACGAAAACGGACGAATATGTATGAAAACGAACGAAAACGTAAGAAACGGACTAAATATGTATGAAAACGAATGAAAACGTATGAAAACGAACGAAAACGTAAGAAAACGGACGAATATGTATGAAAACGAACGAAAACGTATGAAATTGTAAAAACACGTCTGAAAACGGACGAAGACGTATGAAAAATGGACGAAAACGAAAGAAAACGGACGAAAACGTATTTAAATAAACGAAAACGTATGAAAACTGACGAAAACGTATGAAAACGAACGAAAATGTAAGACAACATATGAAAACGTATGAAAACAGACGTTAACGGGCGAAAACGTAAGAAAGCGGACGAAAACGTATGAAAACTGACAAAAACGTATGAAAACGGACGAAAACGGGCGAAAACCTACGAAAACAGACAAAAACGTATGAAAATGGACGAAAACGTATGAAAACAGACGAAAATGTATGAAAGTGAAAAAAACGTTTATTAGAAAAAAGAACTTGAATTAGAAAAAAAGAAAAAGAAAAAAGAAAGAAAATAGAAAGAAAAAAAAAAGAAAAAAGAAAGAAAAAAAAAATCGTGAAAAAAAGGACACCAAAAAAAGAAACAAAAAAAAAACCAAAAATCCCATGAACGTGAAAAAAAAGAAATAATAAAAAAGAAAAAAAAAAAGAAAAGAAAAATGAATAATAAAAAAGACAAAGAAAAAGGAAAGAAAAAAAACATGGACTTATGTTTCCCCATTTAATCTTAGGTTAATCACCACCATTAGATCAAACTAGATGGATGGTGGGGATTTGTCCATTGGTATGCACCAAAATAAGAGTATGCATTTGAATTTTCCTCTCTATATATAACCATATTTGTTTGAGTAATATGCAAAAACCTGACATATTAAATCAAATAATCGAACCAACCGTCATGAAAACTTCTCCTAAAAAGTATTGTCGGGTCTTATCGGGTTGACCCGATAACCCGATAAGAAAAATAATTCAACCCTAACCCGACCCGATAACATTATCGGGTTATCGGGTTCGGGTCAAAACAACCCGATTAAATTTTTTAACCCGAATTAACCCGACCCGATAAGCCTTATCGGGTTCGGGTCGGGTCAACCCGACCCTACTGACACCCCTAGCTACCATATTGCCTGAACTCCAATATTTTTTTACCAGGGTAAATAAACCCTTTACCCAAAAAAAATCAATTATGTACGTGTTACATACTAGTAATAATTTAGCTTGGTATGATGACAAAAAAGTTAACAGTTGAACTACATTTTACATTTGAGCTAAATGCTAATGACCATCTAGAGCTGCTAACTTCTAACTCCAGTTGGTGGTGATTAAACGTTTGTATCTAATTGGTACGCCACATTAAGCACTACTAAATGAAAATATTTACGTTTTCAATTGCGAAGTTCTTTACCGTGCTATTAGACTGTTAGAAGCCGATATAGTTTGAGATCAAATTTTTATACTGTATCACTTTTACTAACGGGTGAAAAGGTACATTAAAACACAGGACCATATTTTGCAACCAAACAAATAGTTTTCATACTTAAATTTGGTGTAGAACATGGGCTGGACCATGTATTGGGCACTTTAGAACGGGCTTGACTTTGGACAGTTAACCACATTACTAGAATTGTTGAATTGGTTAGAGATAGGCCCATCATATCCGTCTCATTTTGAGTGTATGACTGTATATATTTCGCGTGTATAATCTAAAATTAGTTTGGATTATATCTTCCACCAAATAGGTCATGTGTTTATTTATAGTGTTTATGAAGTTTAATTTTTTTTTTTTTTTTTTTTTTTTTTTTTTTTTAATTTATTTATTTATTTTTTTGGTTATAGTTTCCAACGGTTACATTACATTTCAATTAAAAAAAAAATGCAAAGCTATCGATCACGATTACGACAGAGTTCCAAAAAAACCATGCAACGATCGATTACTCACAGTAATGAGATCAACACCAAATCGATCGCATAAGTCGATCGGGACATGTTACTGTGACCAGCCTTAATGAAGTCTACAATCACATAAACACAACTAATTTCAAAATAAACAAGTATGACAATCACATATATACGTTTAATTTAAACTTAGTACAAAATCCCATCAACAAATCCAATGTCAAGTTGGCTTCAATAGTCGACTGTCTTTGCCAAACTTCTTGATTTGATTTGCTAACACATGATAGAATTTTACACGTTTAATAGTCATTAGTCGACTAGTCTTTTACCAAACCGCTTGATTTGATTTGCTAACACATGATAGAATTTTAGGTGGTGTTTGTTTTTCATTAAGAGGCTCTTAACAGCCACTTAATCTGAACCGTTCAGACGCGGTCAGACATTTTGGTCGTTCAAACCGTTTGTTTTTTTTTTTCTCGTTCAGACGCAGTAAGATCTTAATGGTCTATACTTGAGAGGGGTGTCTGAATGCATCTTGCTGACAAAAAAAAAAAAAAAAAAAAAAAAAATAGTACAAGCAAGCAAATGTGCGGTTCAAACATGAGGTTTTTTTTTTTTTTTCCGTTCAAATGCGGTCAGATTCAGACATTTACGCCTCAGATTCAGATATGCAGTTCAGATTCAAATTCAGAGCCCCTTAAAAAACAAACACCACCTACACTTTTAAACATTTTCTATTTAAAGAAAAAAAAAGAATAATTACTCTCTAATTTGTTATGTAAACGATTGATCGTTTGCCTATTTTCTTTATCAGATTAATTTTGTAAAGAATAAATAAAAAAAATATAGAAAAGCATCGTGAGCCTATTTCTTGTCAGATATGTTAGTTACTTGCATGTTAAAACATATTTTACAAGATGAATGAATCAAGAATCATCTACGTACAGCTCTATATTACTAGATGAATGATGATGAGTCAATATATTTCTAGAAAAGGTTAGTCAATAGATGAATGATGAGTCAAATTTAAAGAATATATTGTCATGGAAGACTGTTTGTTAAAGTCGACGTTAAAGAATTGTCAAAGTTAAAGAAAGTCGATCGAGTATAAGACAGGCATCATGGGAAGTATTATTACACAAACCATGGAATTCCTCAAAGCTACCCTTCTGCTTGTGATATTGAGTCTTGTAACCATTTGTAGCGCCCAAAACAAAGGAGGTTATTGGCCTGATTGGGCCCAAGAGTTTTTGCCACCATCAGAAATTCAAACCGCTTATTTCACTCATGTTTATTATGCTTTCACTACTAGAATACTAAGCATCAGTGACGGAAATTAGTGACTGAATTAGTCTGTCGCGCAAAATTGGTTCACAGTGACGGATTAGTGATAAATTAGCTACAAATTTGGCTTTGATAAATTTGCGACAAATAAGTGACAAATCAGTAACAAAATTAGAGAGGAATTACGCATCGGTCACAATTCTATCGCTAAATGTAATCATATAGAGACGGAGTTAGCGACGAACTTAGGTCGGAACTATTAGCGATAGAATTATGACTACATAACGATGGATTTTTATTAGCGGTCTCAAATACGTCACTAAATTTTTTTCACTTAATCACTGATTAGTGATAGACTTGAGTATAATAATATAGTGACATATCTTTGAGGGAACATCAATAGAGTAACAAAGGAATTGGACATCTGAAACGCCTACAAAGATATAACTCTTGAAGTAAGTCAAGAATAATCCCATAACTGACAACCAATAATGAACGCAGAACATAATACATGGTTTATGCATGCAGCATGCTAATTCTATATATGCTGCTCTGTTATTTGTTTTTAATCTTAATCGGGACATATGTTCAATAAGGGCCATAAAGCCCAAACAGATTACAAGAAACAGAGGCTACATCTATACTATAATACAACAAAACCTACCAAATAGAAACCCAAACAGGGACTTCCAACGAGATGTCTGGGGCTGGGACACTAAACTGTACTATTAGACTAGAGAAAACTAGCAAGACTACCACACATAAACAAATAAACTGACACGAGCACACAAAGAAACACATGCCACTGACAAGAAACCACAAAAGAATAAGCATAGCATCAGGAGCAGAGCAACTGCCACACAAACTGAACTTACTGCAGGTTATTTGTTTCTGATGTGTTCATGAAACCATCTAACATTGACACAATGTAAAAACCATGCTACGTTATACTTAAATACTCATTAATTCACAATGAGAGATCACCCATCACAATCATTTGAGTTTTTTAGGATAACCTTGTAAAATTGTTGGGATGCAAAATGAGAGACGAGCAACCATATGATTTCTTATATCTATATTGAAATTCATATATTAAGCTATTTATTAAATGCATAGATAAAAAAAAAAAAAAAAAAAAAAAAAAAAAAAAAAAAAAAAAAATGCATACACATATAAGCGAGCGTTTGTTACTGAGAATCTATTTAGACATTTAATCGAACACATTAAATACACACTTTTACAAATTCATAACAAAAGGAATATGCAATTGTTTTTTACGTATGACAAAACAAAACATCCAATTGGTTAATAAGTACTAAGTAGCAAATGTAATAACAAAAACTATTTTATAATCGGCATATTTGCTTAACGAAAACAGAAACTCGTGACATAAATTTCTTGTACAAGATAATCACTCAACAAAAAGGATGAAGGGACATACACCTTGGTTCATTGGTAGTTTCAATTTGTTGTTTTTTTTATCCAATCACTATTGACCTCAGGTGAATAACATCAAATAAACATATGTCAAAGATTTTTTTAAAGATCTCTTAATAGAGAGAGAGAAGGAAAAACGTGTGTCAACTGTAAGTAAAAAATATGGCGGGGAAAATTAGCGGGCTATGAAAAATATGGCGGGGAAAATTAGCCAAAAGGTGTGTCAGACTGTAAGTGAATAGAGACCCAACCTGACCCGATTAAGCATGTTCGGGTCGGGATACTTGGGCCAATAATTTATTCGGGCCGATTCGGGCCAACCCGTCTAACTCGAGTCCTAAATAAGGTCGAGTTTGAGTATGCTTTTTTTAGCCTCAAACTAAATTGACCCAACACGAATAGGCCCTAACCCGACTCGACTAACACTTTTACAATGTAAACATATTGAAGCAAGCAAATTTTTTAATCATTTTACTTATATTCGGGTTGACCCGACTCAAATGATCCGAACCCGACTAACCCGAATTCTAAATAGGGTCGGGTTCGAGTATGTTTTTTTAGCCTCAACCCGAATTGACCTGAACCTGAATAAAATCCCTAGTTACAAGCTTTGAGCATAATTATTGAAAATTTGGAAAGACGTTAAGCTTAAATGTATATTATGACTACGTGGGCGTTTGGCTTAGCTTATTGTTTACGTAAGATATGTATTGGGTGAGGTTAGTCAATCATTTGGTTTCTCACGTTTAGTAAGGGCCCAAAAATATGACCGGAGTCAAGAGTTGGTGTAAGATATGACTTGGTCCATTTCAAGGAAATGACCCGGTATTTATAGAGATACATTTAGAGTTTCGCGCAACTCTTAAATGCGATCTAAAGGTTCAGGATGGTCCACATGGTGGACATTCAAGAGAGAGGACAAAAATGACATGTGGCGTGTCATCCTTGGTTATGACAGGTTCATGGAATGTGCAATGAACGATATCACGTACTAGCATGATACTCGTAGCACTACCTTTGTTCGAATGAGGTAGCGACACGTATTATGTTGCAACGACCTTGGAGAAGTTTCCAATCAGAGTAGTTCGCTTGAGTATGTTTATCAGGCTTGACTTTTGTTCGTACCGGCCTGGGATGTTGTCTCCCATACAAGTTATGACGGGGCTTAACCTTAGTGGGCTTGTTTTGGGCCTATAATGACCGTATAGGATTTAGCTAATTGGGCTGAAACTCCCATACACTATCACTTATTTATCGGACTTAAGCTTATGTTATATTAGCGACTCATATAATGAACTCATAAGCTCTTGCTAGGTGGTTGCGTAGCTTATCGTAGTTATTAAGGTAAAATGACAAAAAATATATATATCAACATAAAAATGTGTAACTATTAAATGAGGTGATAAAAATCTTTTTGGATAATATACTTATATAAACCTAACCGTGCTCAAATAAGCCACAAAGTTTGGGGTTATCAAATCCTCCTCATATAAGCTAATAAACCCAAACATATAATTAAGTTTATTTGTGTTATATAAGCTAAAAAGCTCATAAGTCCCTTAAATAAGCTTAAACAAGAACCCCTCCCCGGCCCCTCGAACTTGAGCTTATAACCAATAAAACTTGAGCTTATTGACTTAAGAGACAATAAGGCCAAATTGATAAGCTTAAAAACCATTAAACTTGAGCTTATTGACTTTTCATTTTTTAAGAGGTTTCGGCCACGATTTTTTCTCAATGTACTCATTTGGTACGATATAGATTGTCCTACTTTCTTTATAACATACTTTTACCTTTTCTTTTTATAACATACTTTTAGCTTTTCTTTTCATAGGAGTTAAATTCAAAAAATGTGTCACGTCTCGTGTATCAACGCGCCATATCGCGTTTTTTCACCCCTCATCTCACGTCACGCCTAGAGCTAACGTTTTAGTTTATTGCGTAACGTGGAGGTCACGCTTCGCGCGCGCCTTTTAGAACATGGTTTGGCCTAACATAGATTAACTTACTATCTTTGAGGTATGGATATTTAGAAAATCATTAATTTTATAGCCTTTGCGGGTTAAAAGAATTAAATACAGCTAAAACTATTCGAGCTCTTATAATTTACACCAAACAAATATATTTTATATATAATTATGAGTGATACATATAGCTTAAAACCTTAAACCCCGTGAGTGTGCATACATTAAAACAACCAGTGTTTTGAAACCCGGGTCGACTCGGCCGGGTTAACCGGTTCGACCGATTCCGGTAAAAAAAGGGGTAAAAAAACCCGGGTTCTATAACCGGGTTAACCGGTTAGACCCGCCGGTTTTTGAGTGACTCGTGTCAACCCGGTTCTCGATACCCGGTCGGGTTTTGTTTTTTCAATTTTTTTAATAAAAACCCGGGTTGATCCGACGGCCGAACCAGTTGACCCGGTCAAAAAAATTAAAAAATAATGAATTAAAAACCGGTTTAACCCGGCGGTCCAACCGGTTCCCGGTGACTTGACCGGGTCGATTTTGAACCCGGTTTTCAAAACATTGAAAACAAACTAATGAGTGAAAATTATAAATATAAACAAAATTAAATAATGGATCGTGTGAGTAAAACTGACAGGTGCCTTCTTCTACTCAACCACGAATTTCATCAACGTAACTGTAAAAAGGCAACTACCCATTTGTTTCTCCACATTCACTCGCATCATCAACCTCTTCTTTAGTTTTTAAAAAGCTTTTTTATGAAACAAATGATTATTAAGGCACTCGTATCAGTCTTGGTTAATGATTCAAATAGTAACTGTAAAAAAACTTGTTTCCCATCTGCATAATTGACTAAACGAATGGGTAGTTTAGCATCTAAAACTTGTTTTAATAACCAAGAATGCTAAACAAATGGATCACAAGAGAAGAGGTTGACGAGTGGCCTTGTATCATTAGTCGGCATCGTAGGTAAAACCCTTAAACTACTCGTATATCTTTAATTCATCAATTATCAATTCAGGAAAATTGGGATTTACATAATTGACGTATGGTATGATCTTCTTCTGCCTGATTGTGTCGTTAAAAGGCTTTATTTTTTTTTATTTTTTTATTTTTTTTTCTTGTTTAGTATGGAATTTGAATGAGGGAGTTGGTTTACTTAATTTACAAGGCTTCACCATCCTTCTTGGCTTTAATTTTGGTTCCATTAGTATCTCAGTTTTAGCATTTGCTTCAAATTTGATAAATTTTGGGTACGATTCTGTATTGTTTACGTGAACCAAAAAGAAATAGCAAGAAGTTTAGCATGTTCAAGAAGATAATTTGTAGTGCCAAATTATATGGAAATGTATTACTGTATGTTGAATTTCGGAAATGTGGCAGAATTTGTTACTTCTCTGCATCGCCCAAGTTTCCTGTGACTTTACTTTCGGAAATCCATCATGGTCTTATGTTTAAATTGATGCATACATAGTTACTCAGTTCAAAGAAAAGAAAAAGAAGGTATATATGTTCTACCCTTTTTTATAAACTGTTCTCATATAAAGTTATGATTTGTGTTATATTCTTATGGTCATCTAAAACGTAAATCATTTCAGCCCAGTTTGTTGTCTTTTGTATGATTGATGCACATAAAGTGTTTGATTATGTGTGTCACTCAGAAAAGAATCATAGCACAAGTGTAGTCCTTTTGGTTTAATGATCTTTTGACTTTTAAGGTGCTAATCTGTATCTATTGACTGTGTTCATGTTTTAGGTGTATTAATATATATGCTTTCCTTAAGTGTTTATATTCTGAAAATTGTAATGTTTCAGATCTTTTGAGGATAGTTCTGTAAGGAGACTAGAATTATAACTCACTTTACATAAAAGACCCACTTAATTTGCATTGAGCTATTTCAAAAAAACTAACATTTGTATTTGTTATGTTCAAGAACTATCTTGATAGCGTTCGTGGAGAGTTAAAAGAAATGAAAGTCGAGCTCAAGGAAGAAATGAAGAATGAGCTCAAAGAAGACATGTGCGAAAAGCTAAAAGAAGAAATGCGTGAAGAGCTAAAAGAAGAAATGCGTGTAGAAATTCAAAATATGCTTGTTGACTATGGTATCAAGAGTCGTGTTACCCGCCAAATAAAAACAAAACAAGGTAATGCAAGTGGCCGGACATCTTAAACATCAACCACTACACTTTCAAGAGCTTTATAGGTCCTCGTAACTTTTATGTAAGAGAGAATCTTTGGTTTAGATTTCCATTTAGGTTGTCGAAGATCATATGTTAGTTTTCTTTCAAATTTGCTTGTTATTTGATTTGGATATGTTTGTTATTTATTTGGATACGGATTTCGTGACTATTACCAGTGTAGTATCCGTTTGTGTGACGTCTTGAATAAATGGCAAATAAATTGTTTCGTTTATTGACTGATTAACGACATATTTTATCCTTAATAGATTTTTAAATCGTGACAAATTAGAGACGGATTTGATCAAACATGCTATGAAATGGTGTTGATTTAAGCAACAAATTATAAGTGACGGTTTTGAGACAATACTTTTAGTGGTGGATTAACGACAAATATCCATCTCTATTAGTGACAAAATAAAAACAAAATGGTTGGCTGATTATTGGAAATGGATTAGTGACTACTTCGTTGTTACTGTTAGCGACAAAAAAGTTTGTCGCTAAGCTGTCACTTGATGGTCGAATCATATTTAATTTAGGTAACTATATAAAGGCTCTAGCGAGGGGCCGGAGACCGATAATCCGTCGCCGAAGCTCTAAAACTTTTGTCGCTAAACTTGTCGCTAAAATTTTGCGAGGCCCTTTTTTGTGATGGAATACATCCGTCACCATTACATCGTTGAAGGGCTTTAGTGATGGAATAACGATGCAAACTTTCGTTGCTGATGCCAGATTTTCTAGTAGTGTTTTCTATCCCCTAATAACGTCACATTCCAGTTCGACGTAGACGCGACAACAATGGCTGCTCTCAATAAATTCAACACTGACCTTCACGCAAAGAATCCACCTGTCAAGACGTTGTTTTCCATTGGGGGTGGCACAGCTGGCAAAGCACAACTCTTATCCAAGATGGCCTCGAGTGCCAACTCGAGGGCAAGTTTCATTCGTTCCACTATACAAGTGGCACGAAACTATGGCTTTGATGGAGCTGACTTGGATTGGGAATATCCTCAAACCGAAACCGATATGAACAACTTTCGCCTCTTGCTTGACGAGTGGCGTGTGGCAGTCAACAATGAAGCCGCGTCAACAGGTAATCCACAACTTCTTCTTTCAGCCGCCACGAGTTATAAATCAGAAGTAGTTACCGATGTTAAGTATCCAGTGGATTCCATAAATAAGAATTTGGATTGGATCAATGCAATGTGTTATGATTATCATAGGCCTATAGGGACACCTGATGCAACCGGTGCCCCAGCCGCGTTATATGATCCAAATGGTAATCTTAGCACGAGTTACGGGCTACAATCATGGATTAGCGCTGGGATCCAAATACAAAAGTTAGTGATGGGCATGCCATTATATGGTCATACATGGAAACTAACTAATCCATCTGTAAATGGTATCGGGGCTCCAGCAGCGGGTAGAGGACCAGGTGGAAATGATGGAACAATGCGTTACTCGGACGTGCAACAATTCAATGTCCAAAATAACGCCAAGGTGGTTAATGACACACAAACCGTATCTTATTATTCTTATGCAGGAACGACTTGGATTGGATATGACGATGTTAACTCTGTACAAAGAAAGGTACAATATGCAAAATCACTTAACATAGGAGGATATTTCTTTTGGACAGCCGTCGGTGATCAAGATTGGAAACTCTCGCGACTAGGTACACACATTCGATTCTATGATTTTGGTACACTAGCTAGTAGATGATTTTAAATCGTTGTTTCTTAAAAAGATGAAATATTAATGGTCGTCTTTGATTTCTTATGCAGCTTCGCAGACATGGTCTGCTTGAAAATCAATGGAGGACAAGTGACATTAAATAAAAAAGATTACGTTTAATAATATTCCGGCCAGTTTATTTGTAAAGTTTGATAAATGAATGAATAAATAATACTAGTACAGTAGTAATCAACCAGCTTTGTTAGCTGTGTGTAACAACGTTATGAATAAATAAATATGGTATGCAAATTACCGTAGAAATTTACTGCGTGTTTTTTATACCCCGTGGGGTTGACAAATCTATTATGACACATCAATTATTTTACATATGAAATAGACTGATGCGCTTCACATTTACATGCAGGAAAGCTTCGGGTAACACCTAACCTATTTCATATGAAAAATTGATATGTAAATGTGAAGCGCATCAGTCTATTTCATAGTGTATAACTCCGCTGTTAACACTTAACCTAAACAGTATAATTATAATGTTAACATATAACCTAAAACAAGGTATAACTCACTAGAACAAAGCATATAATTATTATACACGCATATTAGGAGACATGTACACGGTTAATAGTGTGATTATATTTGGAGTACACGCTTTCCATAGCGTGGCATTATTCGGCGTCACAAAATGATAAACGGTAATAAGCGTAGACAAAGTGAGTTGATTATGACGCTTGAATGAGTGGAAAAAAGGATTAACTGTCACTTAGCAGTGTGAAAAAACTTTAAAAGTAGCTACCATATAAAGCGTGGAGAATTTTGAAAAGTACACGCCTTTGATGGTGGTCTTTAAGCATAAAACATTAGCACAGAAGGAAGAAGAAGAAGAAGAAGAAGAAAAAGAAAAAGAAAAAAAAAAAAAAAAATCTACATGCTTTTATGGGTCACTTTCTATTTTGAATATTTTACAATTGTAACTCTGTACTTTGACAATTCTACAATTCTTACCCTATATTATAAAGAAATTAAATACAAAAATTTTGCAGCTGTGTCATAAAGAAATAGACAAAATTTGCACGCAATTTGTTATTAAACATCAGATACTCAATTCTGTAATATATCATACCACACTATTTGTGAAACTAATATAAACTATGAAACACATATAAAATAATTCTAAGTATGTTTACAAAATATCAAAAACTTCTTTGATCTTCCGTCTTCAACTATTCATGAAATACACTTAAAGCTTTGATCTTTCGTCTTCAACAAACTCCTAAAGGATGAGAAAGAAAACCAAAATTTATAGACCTTAATAAGAATTTTAGATATAACTTCTTAGCTAACGTGTGATCATAAAGCCACATCCATGTTTTAAAAAGCATAAAGGTAATTAAGAAAACTTTTCAATTACTAAACGCAAACCCTAAATATCTGAAAATAAACATCTACGAAGGAACCAAATTTATTTGGCCAAAACCTCATTGTTTTGTGAATATGGATAAAGGTAATTAAGTAGATGACACGAAGAAATCGATACTTATAAGCTTGAATATGGATGACAGTTTGCCATCAGTCGATATATAAAGGTTTTATCTGGAACTAAATATATACGTAGTATATATTTTTTTCGTAGCGTTGTATAGTGTATACGAGGTACACAGATGAAGTTTTCCCTATTCAAGTTATCGGCAGATTTTTTACTCACATGTACATGGCCTAATCCGAGTATCTTCGTGACCGTTTCTGACCCTTTCTCAAATAAACTCAAATACGAGGACATGAGTTCTTTACCACCAAGACACTAATTTGATGGTAGTTTTTTCACTTTTTTTTTAAGTACGTATGTAAATCTAAAATATCTACCTCATCCTGTGGATATTAAGTTCATGACCTGAAGTTATATACATTATCATTGTGAGAAGGGGTCAAGAGTTTTAAATGAAAACGAACCACTCGATTCATATCACACGTACACATTGTCATCCTTTTGTCACTTGTCATGGTGGGGATATATTTGTTCTGTTTTTTAACGACTTGTGCATGCATGTACCGGAGTTTTTGTTTCATGAATAGTATATTTCAAAATCAATTTTCTGTTACATAATTTAGCTTGGTATAATGACAACAGTTGAACTACATTTTACATTAACTCCAGTCACACATTGATGCTGATTAAATGTTTGTACCTTTTTACGCCACGTTATGCACTACTAAATGAAAGTATTTTACGTTTCCTATTGCGAAGTACTTTAACATTTTTTTTTACCTATTCAGATTCAAACATATTAGACTGTAAGAAGCCGATAGTTTGAGATCAAATTTATATACTGTCACTTTTACTAACGGGTGAAAAGATACATTAAAACATATGACCATATTTTGCAACTGAACAAGTAGTTTGATACTTAAATTTGGTGTAGAACATGGGCTGGACCATATATTGGGCCACTTTAGTGTATATAATCTAAAATGTTGCTGGTCACGTTCGACTAAATGACTAGCTGGTTCTTTAATCTTTAATTCCCTGTTCTTCAACCCATTGACAATGCTTCGGAGCTCGATCAACATTCGCTAGATTCATTCTCAAGTCTTTCGACACAAACAAACGAAAATTCGACCAAGAGAAAGACTATTAATTAGAGATCGAGTAAGGGGGTTATTTCATGTGTATATATAGTTGACCTGATTTTTAAAAATATACATACACTAGTGCATTAGATAAATACTAATTCAATATCAAACAAAAAAAGTTGTTCTATATCTATGGCTCGCTCAAATTTTACACATGCATGTAAGAACGTAATAACGTCTAGCTACTTGTTGTTTCGGGATCTTGGGCGCTGTTGGCTTGGCTTGAGTGCAGCAGCATAACCTCTGCCAAATCCTCTTCTACTGATCATCATTGTTGACATTCTGCCAATAGCCCCCCTCACATTTGTCCCCAATGATGTTAGCGCTAAATCATTCGGAATGTGTTCATGATCAGAAACCATGCATGTCAGGGTAGGCTGGTTGGGTCGATGGATCTTAATTGCGAACACGTCGGTGCAGAAGTGCATAACCTCGCACAAATCCTTTACCAGCCCTCGTTCCGCCTCTAGTTAGCCCCACCTATATATGCTGACCCATAAACAAGTTGATCAAAAAATATATATATTCATTCTTGTGACAATGAAATCTAGGACACATGATAGACGGTCTAGGCGGTGAGTGATGGCAAAGGTGCAGACAATCCATTTACAAGTTGAGTGGTCGTGGTTAAAGGAGTCAAGGGTGGCAGAAGACGTGGAGCTCAAAATTTAGCAACCGGCTGATATGATCAGATACACAAAACCAACCTCATTAGCGAAGCTCTAACTTTACGAAAAAATATATATATACATTTAAGTAAAATTGAAAAAACAAAATCAGAATTACATCCAGAACAAGTATTTTGGACTACACGAGTGTGAGAAACTGATATATCACTTATTTTAAGTGCTTATCTGAGTATCAACTTACTTTTTAAGCAGATAAGCAATTTTGAGTCTTTTTGGTTGAAGACCGGTTATATGCTTATTTAAGAGTAAATAAGCACTAAAAGGTAATGCGTGTATTAACCTGCTAATTTTTAAGGCGATAAACAGTTCAAAACAAGCAATTTCAAACACTCCTTTAAAAACATTTCAGGATAAACAAAACCAATAATTTGAATATGTACATAGCAGAAAGATAATAAACAGAAGATGGTAACATTTGAAGGAACTTGAAGAATTTAAAATAAATCGACAACTTATATAACAAGAAAGATTATACCTATGTGTATTTTTGCATATTAACTCCACATTGGTAAATTGCTACACAGATAAAGAGGTTTTTTTTTATTTAAAGCTAAGTTGATCATTTTGTGACTTGAATGTGTTGAAGTTTGTGGCTGGTGATCCCACATAGGCTAAAGAGAAGAATTCTAATTAGTTTATATACCACTGGATACAACATGTATGCAAGATACTGTTGTCTTCGACTCTACGAATGAGCAATGATTAGTTGTATTGTTGCTCTTTGGTGTGATCTTAGACAACTAATATAAATTGTTTAGCCTTTTTATTTGATAAATTTACATAAAATATCACTAAACAAACACCTATTTTAAACAAATCATAAAACATGTCACCTTCACAACTTAGTAGCATTCAATTTTGTGTATTTATGTAATGCAAGTTGCATTTGATATAATGTTGCCACTTTTACCAACAGGTGAAAAGGTACATTTAGACAACTTATATAAATTGTTTGAACTTTTTCATTTGATATATTTACATAAAATATCATTGAGCAAACACCTTTTTTAGACAAATTGTAAAACATGTCACCTTCACAACTTAATACTGCATTCAGTTTCGTGTCACTACAACACAACTGGGCAAATTAAGATATTGTCACTTTACTAACGGGTGAAAAGGTACATTTTGAAACCGAACAAGTAGTTATACTTAAATTTGGAGTATAACATGGGTTGGACCATGTATTGGGCCACTTTAGAACGGGCTTCACGTAGGACACTTAATCACATTACTAGAATTGTTAAACTGGTTAGAGAAGATAGGCCCATCCTAAGTGTTAGCCGAATGAGGCAATTAGTAAGTATGCGATCTACATCCTGTCTCATTTTAAGTATATATATTTCGTGTTACAAATTATATGTACCTTCAATCATGTCAGTTTAAGGTGATCGGTTTTTTCTTATATATACAAATTATATGTACATTCAATCATCATCGTATCCCTTATGATTTTGTTTCTACTTCACTTTCATATTATGCATGGAAATTTCCATCATTTCTTATTTTTCGACTAATAATATAGTCTAGAAAAACATACCAGGAAACGAAAACAAAATATACAAAACCATTCATGGGTTCAAGACTTTGCTCTAAAGAAGCAACATGTTCTACCATTGTCATCATCAACCACCCGCTAGGACGAGGAAAAGAGTTTATGAAGAAGCCAAGGAAGTAGAGCAAGGAGTGCATAGAGGGAGTATAACCTTAAATGACTGGCTTTTGAGATCGCCAAACAACAATCTTGGTTATCATGCAATGAATCCTACTAAACTAGAAGTTGTCAATGCAGGATCACCACCCCACCAAATTATGAGTTCGCCTGAGGTTAGAAGCGCAGAGTTCTACACTCCACGAATTAGTTTTTCCTTGGAGAATATATGTGGGAACTTAGCGATGGTTGATGAAAGATATGAGAATGAAGATGAAGATTTGATATTGACTCCAACTTTGAAGAGAAATGGTAGACGAAAGTTGAAGAAGAAGGTTTCATTTATGTTTCCAAAAGAGGCTGACATTTTTATTTTCTACTGATCGCTTGAAGAAAAGTTCGAAGATAGACGATCTCAAGTTTTCTGTTTCTTAATTTGTTTCGACAAAGGTAATAAAAGTAACAAACAGAAAAAACGCATGGACAAGCTAGAAGCTTGGACCATAGATGGCCAGATTGTCTTTTATACATGTTACCATCGATTACTGAGGTTCATGCTAAAGATTCAGTGACAATTTAAGTTAAGCGTTAAAGATTTCGGATTTTAATCTAATGAAAAAACTAACATAGATCACTGTAGGGGGAAGCCAAAGGTTTCGAGTAGCCTGCTTAGCAATTCAGACAATACGCATGGTCTTTGTAATAAGTTTGTGACAACTTTTTTCCTTTCCTTGGCAAAAAGAAACTATATAATCATTATATTTTGGGTTTTTTAGTACCTAGAAGTCTTTACAAATGAGTCGGATTGTGCTGTATCCTTATTGTATAAATCATCTTTTTAGTTGAAGAATTCGATTAAGATTAACCTTATAATCATTTAGTGTCTGATTATGGTTACTGTAAAGTTCAATTCTGTTTTGAGCCGCTTTTAGCATAGATAGTCTGAATCATTTGCAAAAAAAAAAAAAAAAAAAAAAAAAAAAAAAAAAGAAAGAAAAAAAAAAAGATCATTCAATCTAGTCTCATGTAGCACAAGATTACAAGAATTGTTGAAAATCTTGTGTGTAAATAGTACATATTATATAACTCTAAACACCATTCACCAAAACACTACACCAGTGACAATTGACCAGTTTATTATACATAGGCAGGTACTAACACACAAAAAAGTACACCAAAGTCTTGCGCAAAAGGGAATTTGGTTGATGACAAGTACTGGTAACAGTAATATAAATCAGTAGAGTCCACAATCTAATTAATATTGAAGTTTCTTCAAAGGACGTAAATTCCCATCGTACGGACTCAGAAAATTAACTCTGTGAACCAGACAAATGATGCATTCTACCATCTTAACAGATCCAGAAGTTGCTAAAGCAAAACACATGTAGAAAATAACGTAATCAGCAACGTAAAATGCATACCAAGAAGTCAGGCAATTCAGGTAAATGGTTAGTCCCTCAAAACCACATAGCCGGGACCATTGGTCTTCTGTATTTTTTAAATCTTCCTCAGGATATCTGCAAAAGCACTCTCATCCTGCAACAGGAAATTTCCTAAGTTTAATGATAATCCACGAGGCGATGAAAACAATCAGAAGGTAAAAACAAAATGATCTGGGCAAGCAAGCAACAATCAATTGTGGTTGATTGATGAAAAGAATCAAATGCTACTTGACTTTGTCAATGACTGAGACCCATATCCTGAGTAACATGACCTGTTCGTCTTGAAAGACGAATTTCCAATCCAGTTATTGTCAATTAAGTAGAATAAACAAGTTTGAAAAGCAAACTGATTCACTAGCTAAATCAAAACAGCCATGAACATATGATGGTATTGTGAGTAGGCTTGATGTACTTTCACAACACCTACTGTAAAGTTATGAACATGTTTCAACAAAACAGACAAGTAGGCGAGATGTGATACAGAAACAAGTGAAATACAGAAACATGCATTTTAAGCACCACCACAACAGAAACTTAGGAAAACCAAAAAGAGCAGACCTCTTTGGTGCGTAGGCGAGATTTAAACATAGCAACAAGATCCTGTGTGGTGACGGGTTCCTTGTGCAACAGAACTGCCCTGATTTCATCTTCTGTGACAGGTCCAGTGGCAGATGCTGGTTTTGAAGATGATGATGCACCTTTACCATTCTTTGCACCAGAACCCGGCTCTTCTTTTACAGCTTTCACCTCCTGAAATCCAACACAAACATCAAACTCAGGGTTAGTTCAAAACAGATGACATATACTCTGCTTCAATGACTCTACTCCACGTAAATTCAGTTATTTTTTAGCTTCCTTTTGGTTTGTTACCAGTGTTTACCAAGGGAATGGGAGGAATGAGAATCAGAGTTCCGATATATTTCTAATACCATTATTTGGTTTAGTCGTTGGGTTTAGATATAAAGTATCTACAGCAAAATAGGTCGTAATGTTCATTCTGGTTGTACAAAGAAGAAAGGTAACGGATTGCAATGGTCCCCGTCAATAATTGATATAGTGCAAGTTTAGCCCCAAATTCAAGATCCTCATTTCAGACAGGAATAAGATGTATAATCCATAATCCAAAAATCCACATTCGACATTCTGCACATTTCACTGTAAGTAAAGAGAAAAATAGTCGGCCAAAAGGTCGGAAATCATGGTTACCAAAAAATAAAAGAAGAGAAAAATAGAACTGTAGAAAATAGACGTGGAGGTGTTGATCAATGATCATCTTCTCCAGCCCCGAGGGCAACATTATAAACCAGCTTGAGCGACACTAAACTGGCTCACTCGACGATTATGAATCTTCTCCAGCGAAGATCATGAACCATCGACTAAGAGAGACTGGGGATGAGAGAGAGAAGGAGGATATGGGAACCCATCTCCCATTCTAGGCTACATCTCTGTTCCTAGTGCTCTAAAATCAAACAGGTCTATTTGGAAACTACAATTCCATTCCTCTCATCCCATCATCATAAAATAAACATCAGGCCCATAAGAGCCAATGAGAGAAGACCTTAAACATGAAAACGAACACATTATATCCAAATAAGATGGTATTAACTTACATTTTCAGTTTTTACTTTCTTTGAAGGAGCTGCACCATTTGCGTCTTCACCGCTTTTCCTCTTTCCCTTAGAGGACTCTGAAGTTGCGGTTCCTCGTGCCGCCCCCGCAGTAGTAGCTGCCTTTGATGGGCTATTGTCAACTGGTTCATCTTTAAGAGCATTGTTACGTTTTGAAGAACCACTATTAGCCTTCGGTGCAAGAACAGGAGAACTTTCTTTTTCAATCTAGTCATAACCAAAACAAATAACCATGACATTCTCAACATAAATTCCAACAAAGATGAAATCCATAAATATGCTAAAATACAAAGTTATAAAAGACTGTAATTAGAAACCGTCTTTGTGGTTTGGTGAAAATCGACAATTTCTGTAATACAATTTCAAAAATAAACTGAACATTTTCTCATCATTGCAGGTATTTGTGACATTCAAATCTCAAGACAAGAAGTTTAGCTTTAAGGGTCTCTCAACCCTAAACAGTTTTAACCAATTTACACAAAAATGGGTCTTTTGAGTTGGGTTTTATCTCAAACGGGAAAAGTTTAGGTAAAAAGGAAAGGCGGCCGAACATGTCAAAACTATCCCTCACTTCATTTCATATAAAAATTTAGAACTTTTGGTAAAAACATTGTCTTTGTACTCCTAACTAACGCATTAATTTCTAACAATGTATTTTTTTTAAAAAGTGGACAAAAAATGGCCCGTTTCGACCAGTTACTTACACCGACCAAATTATCCTTTATCACCACCCTCAGTTTCAATAATCAATACACAAGCTGCCCATTTTTGCAATAATATTGTTTTTGTATTCATAGGTAACGTGTTACCTTTTGTAAAGAATAAAAAAAATATGGACGAAAGTGTTTTTGGAAAACGATACATACAACCTCTTTGATCTAAATAATTTATGGCAGATTACAAGTCAAGCTCTGAGTAGTATTACCTCAGCAGAAACCATTGGACGAGTAAGTACCAAAGCATCATCAGAATCACTTTCAACCGTGATGTACCTTAAAGATTGATTCACAAAAGAGGCAATTGCTTGCTCGCTAAAGGGACAACCGTTCAATTTTAGCTTTATTAGTTTTGGGCACCCTTTTGATAGCTCAAGAAGCCCTACATCAGATTCTCCCGTATAACCTAGAGATAGATGTCTTAGATTATGACCATACTCCCCGATGTATCCTAAACCCATGTCTGTCAATCCACCGAGACAAAGACTGATATCTAGTCTCTCGAGTTTGCTGCAACCCATTAGCAGCTCGAACCCCATTGTCAAGTTTGCGGCAACCCACTTGCATATCTGTCAACAATATGCGGAAATCACGCAGCTTTGTCAAATGAGTTCCTACACATGCAAGAGCTTTATTTGAAATCTTAAAGGGATGAACCTCTAAATAATCCAAATCAGGACAGCCTTGTGCCACAGCTTTGAGTCCCGAGTGAGTCACCCCCCCCCCCCCCCCATAATGGGTAAGTTTGCGCAAATTCTTGCAAAACTTACCAATCAATTTAAATCCAGTATCTCCACATATATCCTCGGTATGTAGAACTTCCAAACTGGGACACCGCTTGAAAAAGTAACATTGGCAATTTGGTTTAAGATCTCCACAGTAAAGATCCAATTCCCGTAGCTGATTGAGACAAGGGAGTAGAAAAGGGAATGAAGCTGTGTGCAACTCCTCAATGCGTAAACCACGAATATTTGGCGGGAATTGAAAACCACTATAGTCCCAATCGCTATCCATAATCCCGGTGCCAAAATGATGCAGCTTCTTAGCATGCTTAAAGACTTTTATGAAATCACTTTAAAAGTATGGAAAAGTTTTCAGAGACACTAATGAGTTGCTACATTTTTTGCAAGGCGTGTAACATCTTCCATATCGTAGCTCATAAAGGGGGAATGAAAATCTAACGACTCCATAACCGTGTTTTGCAAAGCCAACTCATGTAACCATTTCCAATTTGCTTTCGCTTCATCTATGCTATTGCAATCTAAACGCAAACTTCTCAAATCTTTACAATACCTAGCAATATACATTAAACCATCCTCTGAAACCCCCCGAATCTCTAAACTCCTTAAACTGGCACCTCGGGTTTTGGCCAAGCGTTTTAGATTAGAAGGAGACACAACCATGTTCCGGATAGCTAGTGAATTCAAACGCTCAAACTTAACCGCTATTTTAATCCATTGGGTGACTGAAATAGTACATTTGCTAGGGGTGTAATATCCACGGGAGTAAGACTTAAGTGTTAAGGACTCGAGATTGGGGAATCTATGGGTTAAACGTTCGGGGTGAGGGGCAAAATGCACGTGGACAGTTAGGTGTTTACGCGTTAAGGAATCGATATGAAAATATTTCCTATAGACTAATGAAACAGAATTAAGGTGGTCTTGTTGTATGTAAGGCTGCATGCAGTAAGGCATGCCGATCGACTTGGGTGATCGATTCCCAGTCGATCCCTTTGCTGTGGAGACTCGGTCGAGCAACAACAAAAACACCAAACGGTCGTGCATGCGATCGACTGTCTTGTTTTTTTTTTTTTTTTTTTTTTTTTTTTTTTTTTTACTTTTTGCTCCAAGTTTATACAAATTGTTGTTGTTTGTATTGGTAAACACTCCTTAATATTTAGTGTAGTTCATGGGAAAAAGTTGCTTGAATAATGGATGCACTAAATGTTTGTATTGGGAGATTGGGCTTTGGTACAACACGTATTTGATGGATTAATGTACAACACTTATTTGAGCTTTGCATGTACAACACGTATTTGGCTGATAAGGAGTGTTTGCATGCATGTAAAAAAAATAAAATAAATAATAATAATAATAATAATTGAACTAGGTCGCCCTTACTGGGGCATTGAATCGCCTGCAGATCGCTGGAGAGAGAAAGCTGACGTGGCAGAGAAAAGTAAGGGGATTGAATCCCCTTACTGTGGGTAGCCTAAGGCATTACACAATCTAACACCTTAATTCTGTTTCATTAGTCTCTAGGAAATATTTCTTTTATTTAATTTTTTGATAACGGGTTCATCCATATTTCTAAATAAATGAGAAACAACAAGAGTCTTACCAGAGTTTTGGAAATGGGGTTAGGGTTTGCAATTCAATTTCAAGTTTTTTCAGAATTGGGAAAGTGTTTTCATTCGGAGGTAGTAAGGCATTTAGATGTAGGTCAAATGGTCAATCTTTAGTGCTTTTAGTGTTGTAACTCTATTTTTCAAACTTAACTTGGGTCCATTGAGTTTGTGTTTATTCTGGTTTCATCCGGTTATTTAAAATTAGGTACAGTATTTCATTTTACAATTTATGAGTCAAGATACTTTAGAATAGGGTTGAGCAAACAACCCGAACGGACCGGACCGACTGAAGGACCGACCGGACCGGACAGACCACATTCGGTTCGGTCCTCGGTCTTGGGTTTTTGGATAATTCGGTTCTCGGTCCGGTCCGGACCACAAACCGATTATTTAGCCGTGTTAGACCGGACAAAACAAGACCGGACCGGACCGGACTAGACCGACCACATTCGGTCCGGTCCTCGGTCTTGTCTATCCGGTCCGGTCCTGGACCGATACTCACCCTTACTTTAGAATTAACTTTTACTCGTGTCTATTTTTATTAATCAATAACAATTTTCTTATACGTGTAGTAAATTGCTATAGAAATATTTCCTAGAGACTAAAAAGTATCCACTTTATTTTTAGAGAGAACAGCAAAATACATCCCTGTGTTTTACAGGTTTTGACATCCTACATCCCTGTCAGAAACTTTGGCAATATACATCCCCGTTAGGCAAACGTTTGCCACAATACATCCCTCATTAACAATGAGGACTAACGGTGCAAATTTTTCCTCCGTTATCTCTTAACGAGACTGAAAATATTACACCGTTAGCCTTCGTTAGCCAAACATTTGCACCGTTAGTCCTCCCTTTTAGAAAAAAAAAAAGTTAAAAAAATTTAAAATTAAAAAAAAAGGAAAAAAAATTTAAAAATTAAATTTTTTTTTTAATTTATATTTAAAAAAAATCAAAATTTTTTAAAAAATTTAATATTTGCGAAAAAAAAAATTAAATTTTTTTTATAAATACGCATTTTTTAAAAATATAAAAAAAAGGAAAAAAATTTAATTTTTTTTTTAAGTTTATATTTAAAAAAAATCAAAATTTTTAAAAAAAATTAAAATTTGCGAAAAAAAATAATTTTTTTTTATAAATACGCATTTTTTAATAAAATTTAAAAAAAAGGAAAAAAATTTTAAAAAAGTTTATATTTAAAAAAAAATCAAAAATTTTAAAAAAATTAATATTTGCGAAAAAAAAATTAATTTTTTTTATAAAAACATTAATTTAAAAAAAAAATTAATTTTTATAAAAAAAAATTAAATTTTTTTAAAAAATATGCATTTTTTTTATAAAAAAAATTAATTATTATTTATAAAAAAAAAATATTTTTTTTCGCAAATATTATTTTTTTTTTAAATTTTGATTTTTTAAAAAAATATTAACTTTAAAAAAAATTAATTTTTAAATTTTTTTTCCTTTTTTTTTTTTTTTTTTTTTAATTTTAACTTTTTTTTTAATTTTAAATTTTTTTAACTTTTTTTTTTTTTTTTTTTTTCTAAAAAAGAGGACTAACGGTGCAAATGTTTGGCTAACGTAGGCTAACGGTGTAATATTTTCAGTCTCGTTAAGAGATAAAGGAGAAAAAAATTGCAACGTTAGTCCTCATTGTAAACGAGGGATGTATTGTGGCAAACGTTTGCCTAACGGGGATGTATATTGCCAAAAGCTTCTGACAAGGATGTAGAATGTCAAAATCTGTAAAACACAGAGATGTATTTTGCAGTTCTCTCTTATTTTTATACTACTAGTAGATAAATTTAATGATTAAATCTATTTTAACACTAATTTGTAGTAATAACTTCTTTATCATGCTAATGTTTAACTATTATCAAGATTTTTATATTTCATTATTTGTAAATATGCGAGAATTTTAGTACCAAGTAATACTTCATATATTTATTGTTTCGGATTAACATAAAAGGCATTTCGTATTTCAGAAAGCTTTATATTTTTATTATTTTTGAGTGGAATATAAAAGATTTTAACAATTTAACCATAAAAAAACCACTTAATAATAGGAAGAAAAAATGTCCCTTCATCTTTTAAATTCTGACATTTATTTACATTTTTTTTTTGTCACAATATATGTTGCCTTTTATTAGTGCAAACTTCAATCTCTTTTAGCTATCTTCTAATCATTAATCATATGACATTTTTGTTGCTGAATATTTGTGTACTCACCTGCAGTGTAAAAAATTTTTTGCCCCCCATGTTCGCTTTTTGTGGCTCCACCACTGTTGGCATGTGTTTAAGTTTGTGGCTGGTGATCCCACATCGGCTAAAGAAAAGAATTCTAACTGATTTATATATCATTGGATATATTGATTGTTAAAGTTGTAATATGTATTATGTTGTCTATAATGTAGCTAAAAAGGAACAATTGACATATTGTTGCTCTTTGGCTGCTTAATAGACAATTAATATAAATGTTTAACTTTTATAAAATATCACTAACATCAAACACATTTTTTTAAACAAATTGTAAAACATGTCTCTTTTCCAAATTAATAGCATTCAGTTTCGTGTAAATGCAAGTTGCATTTGATATATAAATTGTTTAACTTTTTTTTTTTTTAATATCACTGAGCAAGACTTTTTTATTTCATATATTTACATGAGGTGAGATTTATGGCAAACCACTAATATCTAAAGAACAAATCACAATATCTAAACTATCCATCCTCTTTTCATCCAATGGTAGAGATTAAATCAATAAATAACAAAGGAAGGGTATAAGGGTGGTGGCAATGTTGCCTAACAAATACTCAAAATAATTTGTAATTAGCCAATAGACTCAATACAACGCTTTTCATGCCTAACCATGCCTAACTACTTATTTTTAATGGTAATGTGATGCCTAACCATGGTGAGTATTTAAAGGATTTTTTTTTTTTTTTTTTTTTTTTTTTTTTTTTTTTTTTTGGAAAAAGACCCAAACGGTCAAAATATTAAAGGGTCCAACGTTCGAATTTTGAATGATCCCTTCTTTGCCGATTCGATGATGTTCACCGAAGCCCTTGCTGATTCCTCCATGCCGACACCGAGGCAATGGGCATGCCGACTCATGCCGAGTCCACACCGAGTACGATGCCACCCCCTAAATGTAATTTATTTTTTGATAACGGGTTCATCCATATTTCTAAATAAATGAGAAACAACAAGAAGAATCAGAGTCTTACCAGAGTTTTTTGGAAATGGGGTTAGGATAGCTGTTCAATTTCAAGTTATGTGTGTTTTCAGAATTGGGAAAGTCTTTTCATTTGGTCAAAGAGTCAATCACCAATATATAGAAATGATGATGTTCTATCGGATATTTTTCTTTTCTTTTCTTTTCTTTTTAATTAATATTATTACTTTTCAAAAAAGAAAAAAAAAAAAAGTCGAACATATCAAACCCCAGACCCAACCTGTTTAGATCCATGTGTCTAGACCCGAACCATATAGACCCCGTGACTCAAACCCGACCCGACCCACCTATTATGCCACCCATGCCTGAAAGTATAAAAAATTGTTTGGTACATGGACTTAATTTCTAAATAGGTTTTACACCCTCCAACATGGGTTTCACCGGTGTTTTGAAAATCGGGTATTTAATCGACTTGGTCAGGTAATCGGGTCAACTCATGTAACCATTTCCCATTTGGCTTGTAACCACCTTTTTTATCCAATTATTTTCTAAACGCAAACTTCTCAAATCAATAAAATAACTTGCAATATCAATTAAACCATCCTCTGAAAACATTTTACACCCACAAATCTCTAAACTCCTTAAACTATGACCTCGAGTTTCCGCCAAGCGTTTGAGATCAGAGTCAGACACAACCATGTTCCGAGTGGATAGAGATTTCAAACGCTCAAACTTAGCAGCTATCTCTTGAATCCATGAGGTGACTGGAACACAATTAGGTGTGTACGCGTTGAAGAAACGATCTCAAAATATTTCCTAGAGACTAATGAAACAGAATTAAGGTCATCACTCATCATTGCCTTGTATGCAAGGCATTACACAATCTAACACTAACTCCATATTTCTTTTATTTAATTTTTTGGTAATGAATTAATCATCCATGTCTTTGAATAAATGACAAATAAAAAGAGTCTTACCGGAGCTTTGGAAATGAGGCTTGGATTTGCAATTCATTTTCAAATTGGGGGGTGTGTGTGTGTGTGTGTTTGTGTGTTTCAGAATGTGGGAAGGAAAGTGTTTTCATTTGGGGAAAGTTGTGGTCAAAGAGTCAACCGACAAGAAAATATACCATTAGAGAAAGGGCAGGGATTGAGGACAACGAAATCTAGG
This sequence comes from Artemisia argyi, assembly GCA_030686995.1. Classification (NCBI taxonomy): domain Eukaryota; kingdom Viridiplantae; phylum Streptophyta; class Magnoliopsida; order Asterales; family Asteraceae; genus Artemisia; species Artemisia argyi. The sequence goes on along the minus strand of CM060676.1, from coordinate 232,291,785 downwards.
ACACATGAAAGACGGTCTAGCGGTGAGTGATGGCAAGGGTGTGGACCATTCATTTACAAGTTGAGTGGTCGTGGCGGAAGGAGTCAAGGGTGGCAGAAGACACGGAGGTCAAAATTTAGCAATCGGCTGATATGATCATATGCACAAAACCAACCTCATTAGCGAAGCTGTAACTTTTACCATATATATATATATATATATATATATATATATATATATATATATATATATATATATATATATATATATATATATATATATATATATATATATAGGGTAGGGTTCTAGAGAAAAGTGTATTTGGATAGAAAAGTGAGAAAAAAAGTTATAAGGTAGATAATGAAAACACTTAAAAGTTCAGGGTAAAAAAAGAAAAAAACACAAAAAAGAATGGAACGGTATTTTTTTTTATTCCAGATGCAAACAAATAGGGTAACCATCACCGATCATCATTTTCATAAAAAAAAAAAACAGCGATCAAAACAAAGCGTAAGACTCCACCACCATCATTACACCGCCATTTTATCTCCGGGAACCACCATTACAACCACCGCAAGCACCACCACCAGCGAAACACCACCACTATAAGCACTAGACGCCACCAACATACACCAGGTGAATATGTGTAAAATTAGGGCATTTTTTTTTAAATCGTAATGATATTTGAAGTTTTGCTGAAAGTTTATGATCAAATAATCATGTTTTCTACAACGTATGAAACAAATTTGACAAAAAATGCATCAAATATATGTTTATTAAAATTGCTCACTACGTGTTTGATAAAACGTCTAAATGAGATTTTATATAGGTGATGCACTAATTTGAAGCATATGTGTTTAATATTGAATGATATGACATCTTAGAGCATCTATGTGTATATTTGCAGCATATATTACACGTTAGGGCATCGTATAATATTAGTGATAGTATTAGTGCATCTGTGGTTGTGATTGTTGCATAATGTTTGTGTTGTGCATCTTTGAACATATTAGAGCATCAGTGAATATGATTAGGGCATCAGTGAGTATGATTAGTGCATCATCAGACATATTAAGGAATAAGTGTGTATGTTTAGTGCATCTTTGGTCATAGTAGGGCATCCATTTGTATGTTTAGTGCATCATTGGAACTACTTGTGCATCTGTTTGTATATTTACTGCATCGATGAACATATTAGGGCATCAATGAGTAAGATTAGTGCATCGTTAGATATATTAAGGCATCTATGTGCATGTTTAGTGCATCCGTTTATATGTTTAGTGCATCTCTTAGTATCATAAGAGCATCACATTATAAGTTAGAATAGACTTTGATCCAGAATAGTAACCCCCCCCCCCCCAAAGAAAATAATATTAGTATTTCACATTATAAGTACGACGTGAAAGATTTCTCTGAAGGTAATTTAACTTCTTGCTTACATGATATCTATTTATTTTCTTGTGTTTCGAAGTTTTCATCTGTTTTCATATCATAGTTGACTAAGTAGCGTAGCTTGGTTAAATATCTTTGAAAGCACATAAGGTATAACAGGGGTTTTTCCGTAAGGTTCCTAGTTAAAAATAGCATAATGAGGCTTTATGTTAGTTTTGAATGTGTGGGGTTTTAGCATTATAAGAAAGTAAAAGCTTTTCACGGTTGCAATTCATGCCATCTTCATTGTTGATATCGCCTTGAGTGATATAATGAATACCACTTTGATGAGGCGAAAAATGATCCATTTTTAGGGGGTCATTTAAGCCCGAATCTGACATTATTTGATCAAATATTGCCCTAAATCGTTCCTTTTGTGATTTTAGGTACTTGGAGAGTGAATTCTGGAAAAGAAGCCATTTTGGACGTTTTTGGAGCATAAAAGTGAAGAAAACGGCAAAGTATCAATTTTCCATGCTGGAAATACTAGGTGACGGCGTCAAGAGTTATACCCTGACAGCGTCAAACATCAAGAATAAAATACCGTAGTTGATGACGGCGTCAAAAGTCATCCTGACGGCGTCAAAGTCCCAAGAATAAAATACCGTGGTTGGTGACGGCGTCACACAGGCCGTCATAAGTAGATCAAGGCCGTCCGAGGAAGTATTTGGCGGCGAGGTGACGGCGTCACATGGTTGTCTTGACGCCGTCAGCCCAGTTTTACTATATATAGTTTTCTAGTTTTTACATTAAAGAGAGAAGTTTTGGAGAAACCCTAAAGACGAATTTGGTGCAACTTTTACAGGTTTTTCAAGGGTTCCAAACCCTTGATACCTTGCATTGTAATTGAGATAAGTGTTCTTCTAATTCAATCAATATGTCTATGTGTTGGTTGTCTATATCTTGTTCTTGTCTCAATTCCATTATGCTAGGCTAGATCTCCTTTGTGTTTGCTTAGATCTAATGAAACCTAGATATTGATTATGTGTTGATTACTTGTTTATTCTTGTTCTTGGATGAATGATTTTATATGTTAGGCTTAAGAAAACTGGCAGATCTCCAAATGGTAACATGCTTGAACGTCTTAAGAAACATGAACCGAGGCGTACTAGGTCTTTATTAGTTGTATTTAATGCATGAGCCACTGTTTACAATCCCTATAGTTGTGCTGGGTCATGGTGTAGGAGGAAATAAGAGCTCATAGAATTGAGGAGTTATGTATGCCACCCCATGAATGGTATTAAGGAATACGATCCGTCATCCATGCAATTATAACAAGTAATTAACGTGTAAAAGATATCTAGGGAGTAGTGAAGTCTAAGTAAACACATTTTCTCCAATTACTGCTCACAACCTTAGTATAATTAGTTTATTTTCATTTTTAGTATTTTATTTTGATTGCATCTTAGTTTTGGGTTAGTTGAATAGCAACTAATTCCGCCCACTCTTTCAAAACCCGAGATTTTACTTGCTTTCATAAAAATATAAAAACACAAAAATAATCATCCCTCACCTTTAGAACTAGTAATTTAGGCTTTCTAATCCTAGCGACACTATTCCTAAGCTGAACGATCAATCCCCCGGTACTTGTCACTATACTATACTACAACGATCAGGTACACTGCCTGGTGGGGGTTGTAAGCTTCTCGAGATCCCTCGAGAGGTAAAGCTTGTTGCGATTCCCACGCATCAAGTTTTTGGCGCCCTGCCGGGGAATAGTTATTGTCTAGGTTAGAATTTCTTTTTATTAGGTCTACTTGCTAGATTCCTTTCTAGTAAGATTTTATTTTTATTTTTAGGATCTTCTTTAGTCTATCTTATTTCTTCGTGTCTTTGTTCGTAACTCTTTACCATCCGACATCATGGAAGGTGGTAACATCTTTGAACCCGTCATCCCACCACAACAAAACCCACCATTAGAACCCCTTAGGCCCCGAACCTTAGGAGAGTATTCCCGACCTAGCCATCAAGGCTACCGAAACACCATTGAGCTCACCGGAGCCAATGTGACCCCCTTGCGATCCGACACCATCCGGTTGGTGCAAAGCGGATGTGCATTCCATGGACTTCGTTCCGAAGATCCAAACCAACATCTTAAGGACTTTCTCAAAATCGTAGATTCCATAGACCTAGGTGTTGAAACTAGAGAGACTACCCGTTTACGCCTATTCCAATTCTCTCTACGGGATCAAGCTAGTCAATGGCTTGAGCGTTTACCCGCGGGATCCATCACCACATGGGATGATCTCACCACTCGTTTCCTTGCTCAATTTTTCCCACCGGGGAGAACTACTAAGCTTAGGAATGACATCTTGATGTTCCAACAACGTCAAAATGAATCTCTTTATGAAGCATGGACTCGTTTCAAAGACTTACTCCAAAAAGTCCCTCATCATGGCATAGATCTTTGGCTCCAAGTCCAAATCTTTTATGACCATATCGACATCTCCACGAGGCGAACCATTGACCAATCGGCCGGTGGTAAGCTACGTGATCTTAGTGCGGAACAATCATGGGAACTCATAGAAGATCTTGCTCTCTATGACAACGAAAGTTGGAATGATCCCCGTGATTTGAACGAAATGGTCAAGGCAATATCTTTGCCTTCGAACAATTCTAGCACTCCCGACCGTAGGATCATGGAACTTGAAGGTCGAGTCAAGTCTCTCATGAAATCCTACGAAGCTCATAAACCTTCAAGCCAAGTAAGCAGAATCGCTTCTACATGCAAACTATGCAATGGCCCTCATGAGACCCATAACTGCATGGAACTTCCAAAACGTGCTTATAACGAATTCACATCATCGCACATAGGTCAGGGTCCTCGAACTTCTACCGAGGCCTATGAGGCATGGAAGGATAAACCTGATTTTAGAGGGTACCAAACGCGAAGCGTATCCTTCAATGACTCCTCACCACTCACTTGGTCCGAGCATTTTCCATCACAAGGCATTCCTAGGCAAAGCTGTAAAGATACTTTAAAGAAATTCATTCTCTCTCAAGAACTACAGCTCGCTACGCTCGAGGCCAAATTTAAACAACAGCAGGATGATGTAAACAACAAGATTTGTAATCTGTTGACTGCTATCAAAGAGCATATTGATAATAGGCCCATTCCCGTTAATGAGGTTAAATCTGCTACCATCATGAGTCCACCAGCCTCCCCTGTAAAAATAAAAAGTCCTAGCAAGCTATTCAAACATCTGTCTCCTAACGGAAAAGAACCTGTCAACCCCCCTGGACCAATCCACTTCGTAAACACCATCACCACAATATCTGCTTCAACACCCAACCCAACCCAACAACAACCTAACAAATTCAGTCAGACAGCGAAAGATGAGACCTCAAGGGTTGACCATGATTTGGCAAGAAAACCTACCAACTCACCCCAGCAATACACCGTGCAAGAATACGACAAACCGGATGAAAGGAAAGAGAAATCGGAAGAGCATGAGAAAGATCCAACCATTTTGGGTAAACCTATTATAGAAGAACCCGAGAGAAAAATGGAGGATGTTATTAGTGTGGGTAACAATCAGACTAAGGAAAGTAACCATAAAGTTTTCAAGATCCCCTGTACCATTAAGGAAAAGCCCTTAACCGATAGTCATATAGATCCTAGCTTCCCAGTCAACATAATCCCCCTCTCCCTATACTACAAAACCTTCCCAGAGCACGTTGCGTGCAAGAGAGTAATAGAAAATTTATCAATTAGGATTGGAGAGCTTGATTACCATACTGACCTCACCATAGTTGATGACGTGGACCCTTTCACCAATCAAACGTTAACCCACCTTGTCCTTGGGATACCATTTATCAATGAATCAGGAGCAATCCTTGATGAGAAAGATGGTAGTGTAGTACTCACCAATGGTGTTAGGAAGGTAATCTTTCGTAGGGATAGTGAGGAGGTGTACGAGTATCGTCCCTCTCTTGAGGGGAATCTATATGGGTCAAAGGATGAAGAGTTGGGGAAGATAAGACGACGTGATCCGAATAATCTCAAAATCCCCTGCATGATCGGTCATAAGTACTTCGATAACATATACATTAATGTATTCCTGCCAAAGAATTTTATGTCATTGTTTCATTATAACAATATCTGCAGATGGGGGATGATTTACAAGGGAGAGAAAGTGGTTGGTAAGGATCATGAAATCCAGGTGTTCGTAGGAAATATGGCATTCCCTATGGAATTCACGATTGTGGACAACATAGAGGACTATGTCGACCATAGGTTATCACAAGTCGTCTTTGGAGCATCCTTTTGTGAAATCACTAATTTGATAGTGGATGACTTGAACGGAATCATGACCTTCACTGATGGGATTAGGAGGATTTCATACCAAACGCCATACAAGAGAAAAGACCTTAAGGGAATAGATTGTGACGGGCTTGATATGATGAGCTCCCAACTTATCTTGTGTGATGAAGATGTTAGGAGAGGGTGTAGGAATACTTCTGATTTATCATGTGGATTCTTTAAAAATGTTAGTAAGCTTGGTTCTAAGTATCGACAAGATGTTTTCGAATTCGAAGATCCGAAGTACTTGCACTATGAAAGCGATACTGGTTTAGAAGACGACCTAGAGAGTGGAACCAATGATGAGATCACGTAGTAACCCATGACTTTGAGTCTAGCTACAAGACTCGTAAATAAAGAAAAGCGCTTCTTGGGAGGCAACCCATGTTTTGTGTGATTTTATTTGTTTGATTGTTATTTGCTTCCGTATGCATGTTTTATTTTTATTGTTGGTTGATCATGTTTCTCAAATAAAATGTGGAAATACTTTACTATGTTGTTTGGCCTAGTCTTAACTCCAACCTAAAAGTATTTTTGCAAAAGATAAGTGTAAGGGGAAACCCCAAATATGTTTTTAAGAAACAAACCGATCATGATTCTCCACAATAGTAAATGAGCATGTATATTCGTATTTGTTAGAGTCAAATGCTTGTATTGAGTCATAATGAAATTTTGCAGGATTTTCCAGGAAGTAGGACCAAGTTTTTCCAGAAATTTTCCGGAAACTTAACATAAGAATTTCTGCAGGTCCATTCTGACGGCGTCAGGGGTTTACTCTTGACGGCGTTAGGAGTTAAAATCTGGAAATTTTACCGGTTTTGTTTTTCTAACGGAGTCTTATGGTTTTTGTGAATTATTAAGTTTTATAATCTCCAGGAAATCTGCAAACTTCATTCCACAAGCATTATATCTTACTTTGTTTTCTAGGATTTAGAAACTTATATAGGATGCCGCCGATTTTACGCGAGGTTGTCTTGTCTATTTTTGTCAGGTTTTACAGGTTATGTTCGACAAGGAGATGATTTATATTCTGGAAGGGAAGCTTTGATTGTTCGTTTTCTTGGAAGAAGATTTAACCTGGCCAACCTATAATCCATACCGAGCGAATCAGGGGAGTATTTGATTTCATTCTCTTTACTTTTTCACTTTTACATTCTTTACTTGAACATTGGGGACAATGTTCATCTTAAGTGTAAGGGGAGGGTAAAAAGATGATACCTTACATATGCACTTTCACTTGAGTTTGTTTTGTTTGATAGTAGATGTGTAATAAAACTATGAGAAATACTTGTTAGTGTAATTTTAGCGTCAAATTTAAAATTTTTTACAACATTTAGGAGTGAAACTTTAGCCATAGCAAGCGTCTCATGGATAGGAGATTGTATGACTAGCACATAACCGTATATTCAGAAAAAATTTTCACCAAAAAATGTGAGGTTCGCCTTTAGATTTGATAGGAAAAGCATTTATTATTAGTGCTTATGAGTGTACTGGTAGCATTTAGATTCTAGAACTTGCGTTAGTGATGCATCCCGAGACCGCTAGTGAGACTACATTCGTGTGGTAGGATTTACTACATGATAAGAGGCATTAGGATCACCCTTGTGTTAGACCCGTATCATAATTAGTTGACCATTTAAGTCATATTACTTGGCTAGTTAAGTCAATTAATTTTTCCCACACCTTAGCGTTGTACTCATTTTTAGTACACGAAACCCCTAGTACACCCCTCCGAGCCTATCTTTTCGTTTCTAACTTTAAGCATCTTACTTAAAGGAAGAATTTGTCACACCCCACTTAAATGTACAACCAAATCGCCTTAGCCTTCCGTGTATGCGCTCATTTTTAGTGCATTATTGTTATTTGTTAAACCCTAAGTTAACTTTCTAATTGATTACATGGTTGCTAAGTCGAGTCATATCCTTGTACATATTGTTTTGGGACGATTGGGACTCATGGGTAAGTACTTATTTTATGGAGTAATGGGGAAGAACATCACTTATTACCCCCATATGTACCTTAATCTTAAAAGTGCTCCAAGTGTTTTGATTTTCTTAATTCGAGTCATTAGATTAGTTAATTGTAAAGTATGTAAAGATTCAAGTGTAAGGGGAACTCTCATCCCCTATGATGTATTATTTTGGATGGTAGGGTAAGAGTGTATGCAAAAAAAAAAAAAAAAAAAAAAAAAAAAAAAAAATCGAAAAAAAAAATCAAGAAAAAAAAATATAGAAAAAGAAAGAAAAAAAAAAAAAACATACGGACTACCATCCCGTTTCATTCTATGTTTATTTTATGTTTTTGTTATTTTTCATTTATTAGCTTAAGTCGAGTCTAGTCTTGGCTTAGCAACGCCATATTGTACATGTAATTAACCAAGATTGTTAACTCGCCACCAGTAAAACTTCCTTTATCCAACAAAACCGTGTAATTCATATCCCTATACCTAACGTTACAACCCTTTAAAAGACCTCTTTGATAGTTTATCCTAGGTGCTTACGCCATGTGGTGGAGGTTTGATCCTTTCCCAAGCCTATGGTAATCTATTTTGCTATGACAGGTAGTAAGAGATATCTTCCATTTCCATAATGTTATATTACTTTATTACACCCGAGAGATGTGAGTATCTAAACACTATTTGTGAGGTGCTAGTGTATGACCTCCGAGCTTGTCTATTGGTCTTTAGTGGAACGATTATTTGTTGTAATTACTTTTATATTAGTGTTAAATGACCCCTAACTTGTATTTTGAGTAGAATAAAAGCGCATTTGCTTGAGGACAAGCAAATCTCAAGTGTAAGGGTATATGATGAGGCGAAAAATGATCCGTTTTTAGGGGGTCATTTAAGCCCGAATCCGACTTTATTTGATCAAATATTGCCCTAAATCGTTCCTTTTGTGATTTTAGGTACTTGGAGAGTGAATTCTGGAAAAGAAGCCATTTTGGACGTTTTTGGAGCATAAAAGTGAAGAAAACGGCAAAGTATCAATTTTCCATGCTGGAAATACTAGGTGACGGCGGCAAGAGTTATACCCTGACGGTGTCAAACATCAAGAATAAAATACCGTAGTTGATGACGGCGTCAAAAGTCATCCTGACGGCGTCAAAGTCCCAAGAATAAAATACCGTGGTTGGTGACGGCGTCACACAGGCCGTCATAAGTAGATCAAGGCCGTCCGAGGAAGTATTTGGCGGCGAGGTGACGGCGTCACATGGTTGTCTTGACGCCGTCAGCCCAGTTTTCCTATATATAGTTTTCTAGTTTTTACATTAAAGAGAGAAGTTTTGGAGAAACCCTAAAGACGAATTTGGTGCAACTTTTACAGGTTTTTCAAGGGTTCCAAACCCTTGATACCTTGCATTGTAATTGAGATAAGTGTTCTTCTAATTCAATCAATATGTCTATGTGTTGGTTGTCTCTATCTTGTTCTTGTCTCAATTCCATTATGCTAGGCTAGATCTCCTTTGTGTTTGCTTAGATCTAATGAAACCTAGATATTGATTATGTGTTGATTACTTGTTTATTCTTGTTCTTGGATGAATGATTTTATATGTTAGGCTTAAGAAAACTGGCAGATCTCCAAATGGTAACATGCTTGAACGTCTTAAGAAACATGAACCGAGGCGTACTAGGTCTTTATTGGTTGTATTTAATGCATGAGCCACTGTTTACAATCCCTATAGTTGTGCTGGGTCATGGTGTAGGAGGAGATAAGAGCTCATAGAATTGGGGAGTTATGTATGCCACCCCATGAATGGTATTAAGGAATATGATCCGTCATCCATGCAATTATAACAAGTAATTAACGTGTAAAAGATATCTAGGGAGTAGTGAAGTCTAAGTAAACACATTTTCTCCAATTACTGCTCACAACCTTAGTATAATTAGTTTATTTTCATTTTTAGTATTTTATTTTGATTGCATCTTAGTTTTGGGTTAGTTGAATAGCAACTAATTCCGCCCACTCTTTCAAAACCCGAGATTTTACTTGCTTTCATAAAAATATAAAAACACAAAAATAATCATCCCTCACCTTTAGAACTAGTAATTTAGGCTTTCTAATCCTAGCGACACTATTCCTAAGCTGAACGATCAATCCCCCGGTACTTGTCACTATACTATACTACAACGATCAGGTACACTGCCTGGTGGGGGTTGTAAGCTTCTCGAGATCCCTCGAGAGGTAAAGCCTGTTGCGATTCCCACGCATCACACTTTTTATATAGTAGAAAGTTACAAAAATTATAAGTTAAATTATGTGTTTCTAAATGATTTTTTTTGATGTATTATATTGTAATTAAGATGTGGGATTTATGATATCTATCGATGTTGAAATAGGAATTTGTCGAAATCGCCAAGTTTTAATGATGTGGATATGCCTCCTGTGCCAGCTGGATGGAAAGGAACATGTCAGTCAGGGGAACTGTTCAACTCTACAAATTGCAACAGGTTTTCTTCCATCATTAACGGTAGAGGTGGCAAAATGGATGGGTTGGGTAACTAGTCAAAATACACACTTTTTGATATGGGTCAGTCAGGTTGACAAAAAATTTTATGCCCAAACAAGTAAATGAGTCACAATCGCTACCTCTAAATTCCATGAATGATTCCACATGAGATCTTTAGTCACATATATGTTTTGATTTTCAAATAGGAAAGTGATAGGAGCAAGATAGATATTACCACAGTGGCTATGAAGCAGAAGAGAACAATAAACTAAAACAATACGAAAGTGATGATGACCCAAGAAAGAAAGTATCTTATAGGTCTCCAAGAGACAGTAACGGTCATGGGTGCCACACGGCCTCAACGACCGCTGGCCGCTATGTGGAGAACATGAGTTACAAGGGGTTGTTTGGTGGAGGAGCAAGAGATGGTGCACCATTGGCTAGGATTGCAGTATGCAAGACATGTTGGGATTCTGGCTGCTATGATGCTGATATATGAACTGCGTTTGATGATGCAGTCAGAGATGGAGTCCACATTGTGTCAGTATCCCTCAGGCCTGATGCTCCTCAGGGAGACTACTTCAATGATGCCATCTCCATCGAATCACACAATGCAGTTAGCCGTGGGATCACTATTGTTTCTTCGGTTGGCTGGTAATGAAGGAACGAAAGGGTCTGCTACAAATCTTGCTCCTTGGCTCATCATTGTTTCAGCTAGTTCAACAGATAGAGAGTTCACTTCTAAACTTGTTATGGGAAATGGTGTTCACTTAAAGGTACCTGATGATCATTCTATTTCTAACCCTCACCGCTTATAAAATGTGAATTAAATAATCAGTTCGGTATAGTCAGTTTCATACCAGTTTCAACAAAATTGATAATTTGAGGAGAAAATTAGAAGTACTTATCTACCCCATCTTTTTACTACATTTATACACTTTCCATCAATAAAGAAAATTGTTGAAAACTTAAATGATAATGTTAAAATAGCTGCTTGAATAAACTGTCATGTTTGATAATTATTTTGGGTCATTGCACATGCTATATACAGAGTTACTTGTTTCAATGCTAGTATTTCATTTGTATGTTGTCGGGGACATTTATCATAGTATTGGCCGCAGTTATTGTTTGTTATTGAGTGAGTCAAATGGCTAAAGTTCATAGTTTATATAATAGCTCGTATCTATCAGTAGTTGCTGCATTTATTGTTTGTTATTGTTTGTTATTTAACACTTTAAATACTCAAAAAGTTCAAGAATAAGAAGGCAAAAGATGCTTGTGGTTGATTCAACATGAAGTATTTTAGTGCATCCGTTTGAAGTAATCTAGTGCATCCGTTTGACACACTTTAATTAGTGCATCCATTAGAAGTACTTATCTACCCCATCTTTTTACTACATTTATACACTTTCCATCAATAAAGAAAATTGTTGAAAACTTAAATGATAATGTTAAAATAGCTGCTTGAATAAACTGACATGTTTGATAATTATTCTTGGTCATTGCATATGCTATATACAGAGTTACTTGTTTCAATGCTAGTATTTCATTTGTATGTTGTCGGGGACATTTATCATAGTATTGGCCGCAGTTATTGTTTGTTATTGAGTGAGTCAAATGGCTAAAGTTCATAGTTTATATAATAGCTCGTATCTATCAGTATTGGCCGCATTTATTGTTTGTTATTGTTTGTTATTTAACACTTTAAATACTCAAAAAGTTCAAGAATAAGAAGGCAAAAGATGCTTGTGGTTGATTCAACATGAAGTATTTTAGTGCATCCGTTTGAAGTAATCTAGTGCATCCGTTTGAGACACTTTAATTAGTGCATCCATTAGAAGTACTTATCTACCTCATCTTTTTACTACATTTATACACTTTCCATCAATAAAGAAAATTGTTGAAAACTTAAATGATAATGTTAAAATAGCTGCTTGAATAAACTGACATGTTTGATAATTATTCTTGGTCATTGCACATGCTATATACAGAGTTACTTGTTTCAATGCTAGTATTTCATTTGTATGTTGTCTGGGACATTTATCATAGTATTGGCCGCATTTATTGTTTGTTATTGAGTGAGTCAAATGGCTAAAGTTCATAGTTTATATAATAGCTCGTATCTATCAGTATTGGCCGCATTTATTGTTTGTTATTGTTTGTTATTTAACACTTTAAATACTCAAAAAGTTCAAGAATAAGAAGGAAAAAGATGCTTGTGGTTGATTCAACATGAAGTACTTTAGTGCATCCGTTTGAAGTAATCTAGTGCATCTGTTTGAGACACTTTAATTAGTGCATCCATTTAGGGCACTTTAGTGCATCCGTTTGAGGTACTTTAGTGCATGCATTTGTATCAAAGTATCAGTTTGAGACCCGTGCTAACAGTTGACTTATAAGTAAATAATAAATAACTCGTGCTACTGAAGTATAGGTGATTAAGGTAAACATAGTGGTTTAGGCACTTTAGTGCATCAGTTGAATTATAAGTGGTTTAGGGTGAGGCTCAAAGTATTAAAAATCATAAAACTCAAGAGAAAAGTTACCGATGACTGCCAGCAGATTGACGGTGTGCTAAGTTTGCAATCAGGCCAGTCTACTGAGATGAGTGAATTTAGAACTAATAATTTGGGGGTCTGCTCTCTTTGGGGGCGCCAGGTACTTGATATATTAATGGAATTATCTTTTAGTTACTACACTGTATTTTTGGTCAAACGAGTTTGATGTGGGTGGTTTCAGTCGAACGGGTTTTGACACTGGAAACGACTAATGGTGACAGTGTGGGAGAATGCATCACAAGTGTATGTGCAGACCATATTTCTGATGCTGCTCAACTTGTTGCAACCGTAGGTCAGTACTCATGTGTTTGGGTATTCACTGTCACGATTTTTGTATGCAGAAACAGATATGCAGTCTACCAACAGTTCGGGGCCCGACTCTGCATCTGATGGTAACCGGCCGCCTACTACCAGAGGTCTGTCACTTTGGGTCAGTATTAAGTTGTTCACTTTTGGTTTTTGATTCTTGTTTCATAAATGATTATTAACTTAAAACTTTAAGTATATAGGAAGAAATGAAGTATTCCAAAGTGTATGTAAATACATTAAACCTCCTATATTGCTTATTAGAAAAGGTTAGATTATCACTGCAATAATACAATTCTTTTTAATCAAATTAAACACATTAATCATCTATGAACATGAAAAAAGAAGGATTAAAAGAAATGTTATCAGGCTGGCGGAACCCAGCCTGTAATGAACATCACTAGAAATTACCTTACCTGAACCCATTATTGTGGAACCCAGCCTGGGACTAAATAAGGAAAAGCTTTAAAGTTAAATGCATACACATCTGTGGTTGTTTTAGCAGGGTATGAGTGTTCCTTGCGTTCCTGAGACTGCAAATTTACAACACTGAGCTGATTCAGGTTTCTTTACTCTTGTCTAATTTATGTAGTTAATGGTGCATTTAATTGTGATTCGATCGTTTCAGCGTATTATTTATAATGAAATGTAGTTGATAATTAGAGGAATGGTAGATGATTGTTTGGGATGTATCTGTTAATTACATGTGGTGATTAAACTATGATAGTAAAGTGGTTTATATTGAATCTAAAGAGTGAGTACAATTTTGATTTAGCTTGATATGAGGACTATATTATGTTAATTTAGTTTATTTGTTAAAACTTGATGTATACGCGTTGGATTTGTGTACTTTGTGCTATTTTGAATGGTGTAGAGTATGCTGTATTGAAATGTTATTCGAACAATAGAAGACGTAAATTTGCTTAAAACCTAAGCGCATCTGCATATTGTTTATTACGAAGTGTAGTCGGTAATTAAAGGTACGGTAGATGATTGTTTGATATGTGTTACTTAGTTATGAGTCGTAATTGAACTGAGATCGTAGTAGAGAGGACAAGTTCAGTGCTTACTCAGCTCTAAAACTTGTTTATATTCTGTGAAATATGTTTATGATTTGATGCGTACGTGTTCAATTTTTGGTTTCATGTATAAATGTGAATATTCTAGAAATGTAGGAGGTTGGTTTGATATGTAAGTGATTAGTTTGTCTAGTTTAGGTAATTTTGAATTGTGATTCTAATTAGATGAATAGTGAAATTGGTTGATATTTGTTTTTTAGTTATAAGTTTTAATGGAACTGAGATCGTAGGCAAGACAAAAAATTACGTGTTTATTCAGCTTGAAAAGAAGATTATATTATTTTGTTAAATCTGAGGTGATTAGATGTATTCTAGATTCTGTTATCGTAATTGAAGCTATTGGAAGCTGATTTTAGGTTATGTGCTGCTCGTTTAAATGTTGAAGAGGTCTCAAGAGCAGCTGCAGAGGCACGAAAAAAGGTTCAAGATCCTGCAATCGGTGTCAAGAAAAGAAGCCAAGAAGATGGATGATCTAACGGACTTGAATGTTATGGTTTAAAGTGTGTTATGTTGTATAGAAATGTTCAGTATAACGCTTTTTTTTAGGCCTCAGGAATGACTTTTTGTTGTATAGTACACATTGTATACCTAATTTGTTTAGCCAAATGGTAAATTTGAACATAAAATAATCAGATATTAATGTTTTACTGCATGTGTTACAATTAATCTTATGTGTACACGTGCAGGAAAAAAAAGCTCGCTCATGGACTTAGGAGAGAAAAAATAAATGAAACAACTAAAAAATTAAAGAAATAAAGAAAAAAGGGGACGAATTTACAAAATTTACCCTAAAAAATAAAGAAAGTAACAAATAGGCCCTTTGAGTTGAGAAAAAAAAAGGAGGGGGAAGGGGAAGGGAGGATTTGTACATTTTTCTCACTTTTCTATCAAAGTGAACTTTTTTCAAGAACCCACCTCTATATATATATATATATATATATATATATATATATGAAAGTAAAATTTGGATAAAAAAAATCAGAATTACATCCAGAACAAGTATTTTAGACTACACCAGTACGTGTGAGAAACTGATATATCGCTTATTTTAAGTGCTTATCTGACTATCAACTTACTTATTAAGCATATAAGCAATTTTGAGTCTTTTTGGTATATGCTTATTTAAGAGTAAATAAGCACTAAAAGGACAACATGTATTAACCTGCTAATTTTTAAGGCGATAAGCAGTTTAAAACAAGGAACTCCAAACACTCCTTTAAAAATGTTTCTGGATAACTAAAACCAATAATTTGAATACGTACATAGCAGAAAGATTATAAACAAAAGATAGTGAAGGAACTTGAAGAATTTGAAATAAATCGGCTTTATATTATAAGAAAGAGTATACCTATGTGTATTTTTGCATATTAACTCCACATCAGCAAATTGCTATTCATATAAAGACGTTTTTTATATCGAATTATCTTCAAGAGAATAAGTTTTTTTTTTTATTTATTTTTTATTTTTTATTTATTATTATTATTTTTTTAAAGCTAACTTGAACATTTTGTAATTTTATTGGCATGTGTTTAAGTTTGTGGCTGGTGATCCCACATCGGTTAAAGAGAAGAAATCAAATTGATTTATATACCATCGGATATATTGATTGTTAAAGTTGTAATTTCTATTATGTTGTCTATAATGTTGCCTGAGAGGAACGATTAATAAATTGTTGCTCTTTGGCTGCTTAATAGACAATTAATATAAATGATTAACTTTTATAAAATATCACTCACAAAACTTTTTATTTGATATATTATATTTACATAAAATATCAATCATCAAACACTTTTTTTTTAAACAAATTGTAAAACATGTCTCTTTTACAACTTAATAGCATTCAGTATCGTGTAAATGCAAGTTGCATTTAATATATAAATTGTTTAACTTTATTATTATTATTATTATTATTATTATTATTATTATTATTATTATTATTATTATTATTATTATTATTATTATTATTATTATTATTATTATTATTATTATAAAACATCAATTTCATTAGAAGAAAAACCGTAGGATTACAAGAAATTAGTGGGGAGCCTCGAAACTATCTGGGCCCCCACACCCTTAGCTATAGCGAAGCTAATCCGACTAAAAATATGAGTTGCAGCCCATGCTCCAATGTCTTGAGACACCGAGAATCTTCGGATGCGCTTTAGTAACGTCACCGCATCCTTTTCAAGTTCTCAAAAAGTAGAGAATGAAAAGGGGAGGAACCCATATCCAATATCCACGCATTGAGCCTCGTACTTGACGCGTTTACGTTGTGCGGCTTCAATAACTGCACGACCCGGTACAAAATCAACCATACCGGTTTGCGTCAAGGGTGACGACCCTGTCAGATCAACACATACATCAAGCCCACCATCCCATGAGTAAAGTAACATATCAGCTAGACGTAAGGGTTTCTCCCTTTCCCCACTAAGCCCAATATCAACCTCCTTACGAGCCGAAATTCCAGACCGAGAACATATATCAACAAGAACATCACGCACCACATTATGCCGATGTTTAATACCAATAATACCCGGGCACGATATAACATGGTCCCCATAAATATCTCCAGTAAAGACCCTGGAGCAAGCTGAACACGGCATCTGAACAAAAAAAAGAGGAACACCTAACCGATAACACAACACACATCGGTAAGTCCTAGCATTCATAGTCTGTCCCAACCCAGATATCGGAGCCACCCTAAGCCAATCTGAAGTGTAGTCCTCCTTTTGCGAACTCCATAACGCCATCTGTCGAGAAGATAGGCGGAAGGTAGATTCAACCGTTTGGGTAACACGTGTGAAATGTATATCTGCCAATTTCTTCATGAGTTTGGGGGCAGCGATCTCACTTGGGTTACTCAAAAGGTCAATCTCCATTTTCGCATTAAAAGTACATAAGGCATCTTCAAAGGAATGACCAGAAGTCACAATACCAGAGTGTCGGAGAAGCTTAGTCTGTAAGCTGACAGATTGAAGTCTAGAAGCAAGGAAAGCATAGTTCAAGACATCACCTGCAGAATATACACCAAGCCCCTCAAAAGCAAAGGGTAAGGTGGCAAGTCTCCACTGCCAATCACCAAAACCAGGTCCAGAAGCAGTGACAATACTCTTCAAAGAAGAACGAAGTGCTGCATCAAATGAAACCTGAGCACACTCAAAGACTCGAGGAGAACATGTGCGCATAGAAAAATACAACTTGGAAACACCAGCACATGCACGAAGTAGCAACAACTCACACTGAGGATCATTAAGCTTAGCAACAGCACCCATAAGCTCAATGGTTTTAGCAACCCTTTTCATAACAAGCTCACTACTAAACTCAAAGTCCAAACTAGCAGGCTCACCCAGTAATTTAACACCATGCAAAGGACGAGAAATATTAGGTGGAAAAACACCTACACGCCTGCTTCTGGGGTCTTCTTTAGGAAAAAAAACCTCAGTTTTATCAACATTGAGGTGTAAACCGCAACGAGGTCCATCCATCATAATAAGCTCTAAAACCTTCCCCACGACCAAAGTATCTCTGATAATGGTGCCATCATCTAGATACCAAGCTTGAAGAGAAAGGTTAAAGGAATCTCTAATCTTACATACCAAAGGATGTAACACTAAAGCAAAAAGAAGAGGCCCAAGTGGATCACCTTGTTGCACACCTTGGTGAGACCATAAAGTATGTTCCCCATAATATAATCTAGCTGGGCTGGCGTAACAGAATTCCACCCAACGTGAAATAGCAGGACAGCGAAGGCGAACCTCCCATAACATAACCTCGCGATCCACTATATTGAAGGCGTTTTTAAAATCCACCAACAACATCGAAAGACCCAAATCATCCCCACGATCTTCAATCAACCAATTCACGGCATGAAGAATAGCCTCTCCTCCTCCAGATACCCCAACACCAAACTGCAAATCATTTAAATAACCATTCAAAGAAAGGCCAATCATGGAAGCACTAACCTTGGAGACTAAACGCCTCCAAATGGTACCAACAACAATAGGACGGATACCACCGCCTGGCTTGACCAAAGGTGTGAGAGGAGCACTAGCAATATACTCACCCAACACCTTGGGACATTTACCATCAAGAAAAAGATTCACCACCTGGGTGATAGAAGCGACTAACTCATCAGAAATAACCACAACAGCACCATTTAAGCAATCCAAAAGGTGTTGGGCACGCAAACCATCCCGACCGCAAGACGTACCACGAGGAAAACTCTTAATCATATCAAGAACCATAGCAGGAGATGAAGTGAGGTGCTGATGATCAATAGGTATATCTGGCAAAAGGGGAGCAGATTTGAAAGGGTGCTTAGCTTTTAAATCCTCAAGAGTAGTATCATCATAAGGCGCAACACCGGAAGAAGAAAGAACTCTGACAGCCGCAGTATAATGGCCATCACAAATCTTCCTCTTACACTGCTTGACATTACGGTCAACCATGTCCACATTATCCTCAACAATATTAGACCATGATGGAGAGGGTTCGGCTAAAACCTCTCTCACAAGCTGCAAACTACCACCAGGCGTACCCCATGATCGAATGGCATTAACAATACACTCTTCTTGACGTTGACGCTTAGTAGCAGACCAACACTCTTGATTACTCCTTGGGCAAAAGGTT
Source organism: Artemisia argyi (assembly GCA_030686995.1). Taxonomy (NCBI): domain Eukaryota; kingdom Viridiplantae; phylum Streptophyta; class Magnoliopsida; order Asterales; family Asteraceae; genus Artemisia; species Artemisia argyi. The sequence goes on along the minus strand of CM060676.1, from coordinate 232,273,051 downwards.
TTAAGGAGACAAAGAGGCAAGACTAACAAACTAACCCAACAGGAAATGTCATCAGGCGTGCAGATCACCTTATCAAGAGCTCCTTTTAATACCCGTGAGAACCCTAAACGACATTTGGGAGGGATGGATTTAACAGTGCTCAGCCCTTTAGAAAACAAACTATCGAGGAGAGGCAAAGTAAAACCAATATGCTCGTCAAGCACCAACTCCTCAACATGATCAAGATGTACAGAAGAAGGGGGGACATCAGGTTTGGTGAGGTTATATAGCACAAACCGAACAACACCATCACCGCAATCAGGGGGTGACACAAAATCAGAACCATGCCGACATTTATTATTATTATTATTATTATTATTATTATTATTATTATTATTATTATTATTATTATTATTATTATTATTATTATTATTATTTTATAAACATCACTTTCATTAGAAACAAAACCATAGGATTAAAAGAAATTAGTGGGGAGCCTCGAAACTATCTGGGCCCTCACACCTTTAGCAATAGCAAAACCAATCCTACTGAAAATATGAGTAGCAGCACGCGCCCCGATGTCTTGAGTTATAGAGAACTTCCGGATCCTCTTAAGTAAGGCCACCACATCTGTCTTAAGTTCCCCCAAAGAGGAAAACGAGAAAGGGATGAGCCCATATCCAATATTCGCACATTCAGCTCCGTACTTGACGCACTTATGTTTTACGGCATCAATCACCACACGACCTGGCACAAAATCAATCATACCAGTTTGCGTGAGGGGAGACGACCCCGTCAAATCGACACATACGTCTTGCCCTCCATCCCAGAAATAGAGCAGGATATCTGCTGGTCGTAAGACTTGCTCACTATCTCCACTCAACCCGATGTCGACCTCTTTACGAGCCGAGACCCCGGATCGAGAACAGATGTCAACTAAGGTATCGCGCACCATGTTATGTTGATGTTTAATACCAATAGTGCCAGCACATGATACATCATGGTCTCCATTAATATCCCCGGAGAAAACCTTGGAGCAGGCTGAGCATGGCATCTGAACAGAGAAAAGGGAACATGTACCCGATAACATAATACGCACCTTAAGCCAGTCTGAAGTGTAGTCTTCCCTTTGCGACCTCCAGAGTGCCATTTGTCGGGAAGATAGGCAAAATGTGGATCCAGCCATTTTGGTAACGCGTGTGAAATATATATCTGCCATTTTCTTCATGAGTTTGGGGGCAACGATCTCATCCGGGTTACTCAGAAGGTCGATCTCCAAAGGTTACAATATCAGAATGTCTGAGGAGTTTAGTCTGTAGTTTGGCAGATTGTAGTCTAGACGCAAGGAATGCATAGTTCAAAGCATCCCCTGCTGAATATACACCAAGTCCCCCAAATACAAATGGCAGGGTTGCCAGCCTCCACTGCCAATCACCAAATCCAGGCCCAGAGGCGGTGACAATACGTTCCAGAGAGGAACGCAGTGCAGCATCGAATATGATGTGAACACACTCAAAGACCCGAGGAGAGCATGTGCGCATAGAAAAATATAACTTGGAAATGCCGGCACAAGCACGGAGGAGCAACAACTCACATTGATGGTCCTTAATCTTAGCAACAGCATCCATGAGCTCAAGAGTTTTAGCAACCCTTTTCATAATAAGCTTACTGCTAAACACAAAGTATATGCTAGCCGGCCCACCCATAATTTGACCCCATGCAGCGGTCTAGCAATATTGGGTGGGAAGACACCTGCAAGCATGCTTCTGGGCTCTTCTTTTGGCCAAAAAACCTCAGTTTTATTAATATTGAGGTGCAGGCCACGACGTGGTCCATCCAACATAATAAGATCTAAGGCCTTCCCCACGACCAAGGTATCCCCAATAATAGTACCATCGTCTAGATACCAAGCTTGAAGGGAAATACTAAAGGAGTCTCGTATCTTACATATCAAGGGATGTAGCACGAGAGCAAAAAGGAGAGGTCCAAGTGGATCACCTTGTTGTACACCTTGGTGCGACCATAACGTGTGTTCCCCATAATATAATCTAGCTGGGCTAGAGTAACAGAATTCCACCCAACGTGAAATGGCAGGACAACGCAAGCGAACCTCCTGTAACATGACCTCACGGTCCACCAAGTTGAAGGCGTTTTGGAAATCCACCAATAGCATATAAAGGCCTTCCTCGCCACCTCGGTCTTCAATAAGCCTATTCACGATGTGAAGAATAGCCTCCCCCCTCCAGGGACCCCCACACCATACTGTAGATCATTGAAATAACCATCCAAGGAGTGGCCGATCATAGAAGCACCCACCTTGGAGACTAAACTCCTCCAAACAGTCCCCACAGCAATGGGACGGATACCACCTCCGGGCTTAATCAGCGGCGTGAGTGGAGCACTAGAAAGATATTATTATTATTATTATTATTATTATTATTATTATTATTATTATTATTATTATTATTATTATTATTATTATTATTATTATTATTATTATTATTATTATTATTATTATTATTATAACATCACTTTATTATTATTATTATTATTATTATTATTATTATTATTATTATTATTATTATTATTATTATTATTATTATTATTATTATTATTGGGCAAAACTTTTTTATTTCATATATTTATGTAAAATATCACTGAGCAAACACCTTTTTATTAACAAATCGGAAAACATGCCATCTTCACAACTTAATAGCATTCAGTTTTGAGTATTTATATAAGGAAAATGATTAGGAGGCCTAAAATACGTGACTAATTGTGTGCTTAATAAATATGGCCATAAATTATTGGTTTGTGAAGAAGTGGGTCCCCCTGCCGTCCCCAATAGGATGCTGACACATATATTTAGGCATATTATTAGGCATACGAGTTAAGCATCCCAATCAATGCTCTTTATATAATGCATGTAGCATTTGATATTATGCTGTCACTTTTACTAACGGGTGAAACGTTAGAAGAATTTGTCTGTCCCTTTATAATTAGGGAGTTGATACTCCCAACACATTTTTTAATGCTTGCACCACAACTTGTGCATTACAGTATTGTACCGTATAACACTGCAATGCACAGTTGTGGTATTTGAATCAATAAATATGGTGGGAGTATCAACTCCCTTATCTTAACTACTTATAATAGAAAAATGGTTAAATGTGAAAAGTGAAAAACTAAATTTTTGGTCAATCCTCATAATGCCCTTGTTAAAGTTTAGAAAATCGAATGAATGTTGCCTCGATGAGTAAATCTGTTTTGAGTATGGAAAGTATATGACCATTATGTCAATCAATGTCAGAAATGATTAGTCAATGAATGCAAATTGAAAATCATAAGTGAATTGCGAGTGAATTGCCAATGAATTAATCAATGCAAATCCAAAATAGAAACTTTATGCCAATCAAAAATAGAAACTATATGCAAATAGAACTATTGAAGAAAATGCAAGGTTGGACATTAAAATGCAAGGTTGGACATTGCCTCACATATTAATTCATCCTCTGTGATAACACATCATACATTCACACTCATTTACAACTATCCTTCTCTCTGATTCATTCCTCACACACCCTCCACCAAGTACCACTTCTTCCTATTTATTTACTTTTACAACATCATACATTCACACTCATTTACAACAACATCACATCACAATCCGACCACCACCTGTCGACACCAAGTTATAGCCGCCAACACCAATAACACCACCCTGCATCCACCACGTTACAGCCGTAGACCACCAACACCACCACGTCACAACCATTACCATGTCACAGCCACTACCACGTCACAGCCTCCACCACCATGCCTCAAACCCACCATAACAGAAAGGTTTTTCATGTACTTTTTTTTTTCTATAGATCTATATATTAAACAACTTTTGAAGGATTATCCGTGTGTGTGTGTGTGTGTGTATATATATATATATATATATATATATATATATATATATATATATATATATATATATATATATATATATATATATATATATAGCTTTATTTTCAGAACCCTGTTAAGTACGGGAACTGCGAGAACTCCAATTTTGCATTAGAAAACATGCATGTTCATATAAAACATGTACGTTTTCTTACATACACCTTAATACACATACATGCGTAACATACATTTTCATATAAAACCCGGGTTTTATATGAAAATGTATGTTACGCATGTATGTGTATTAAGGTGTATGTAAGAAAATGTACATATTTTATATGAACATACATGTTTTCTAATGCAAAATTGGAATTCTCGCAGTTCGCGCACTTAACAGGGTTCTGAAAATAAAGATACAATATATATATATATATATATATATATATATATATATATGTATATATATATATATATATATATATATATATATATATATATATATATATATATATATTTATATATATATATATATATATATATATATATATATATATATATATATATATATATATATATATATATATATATATATATATATATATATATTGTAACACCCCCAAAATTCGGGTCCAGCGGAAGCATACTTGCATTGGGGTGCTACGAAATTGGTATCACAACATAAGTACAAAGAACGGTTTTTATTTCATTTATTAAGAATAAAATGCATAAACAAAAACGTTAAGTTTACATTTTATAAAAGAAGTGGGGAAATAGGCCCATAAAACAATTTAAGCGGTCCCAAATATTTATCAGAGTCACCTATGACCAATGCCCCTTGCCAAGCGCCTTCAAATAGAGAGCTAAAGCCTTAAACCTGAAAATACATGCTAGAACGGTCAGCTTACGCTGGTGAGTTCATAGAGTTTGCGAAAAAATAATTGTAGCATAGGACAATAGTGAACAGGATGTACAAATGTGAGCACATAATCAACTAACAACAGCCAAAACTCAAAGGATGCACTAAGAATGCATCACTAAACAGTTACGCACATTCAAGCCAAGTCACACAAATTGAAATATACACAATAAGGCACATATTGCAATGAAATAGCTACTGTTGCGACAACTGAACCTGCCAATAGAAACAACACCCCACAAGGGTCTTCCGACATACAGTCAGGATGTACACACCACAAAGGTCTTCCGACATACAGTCAGGATGTACACACCACAAAGGTCTTCCGACAAACAGTCAGGATGCTCAGGGGAGCTACCCCGATAGTACTATCAAATGCTTCGGCTCCAAACGGAGTTAACAGTTGCGCATACTTGCTCACATAAAATAAAGTTATACCACATAGCACATAATCGCAGTCAAACGCACATATTGTCTAATTCGCGAAAGCAATAGATCACAGCATGATAAACATTTGAAAAGAATTGAGTTTAGTTAAAATGAACGAGCATGTATTCTCCCCCAAAACATTTGTAAACCAGTAAAAAGTAGGGGCTATGAACTCACCTGGGCCACCGCAATGCAAGGATCACAACTGACACAATTGGCATCTAGAGCTAAACACAACGATATCCAGAAGATAGATACGACGAGTATAATTGTACAGAAATGGCGTAACCTAATACGCATACGATGATCTCAGAATATAGCTCGTGAAATATTAAAGTCTATAAAGGACAACATGTCATAGTTTTCGTGGATTACTCAAGTTCAGTACTTATGAAAAGTTTAGTATCAAAGTTTCGTGTGGTGTGGTAAGAAGGCATAGACTCGAGATGCAACTTACGCTAAAATGAAAAAAAGACATCAACAAACAACTCACGCCAAAGAGGAATAGACATCGACATAGTCGAGAGAATGCTGACAGTCACGCAGCTCCAAGAAAAGCTAAGATATGACGACCACTAGCTATGTATTATAAAATAGGTCAATCGGTAGTCTCGGCATTTACCCCAAATCCTAAATTAATTTGTTAAGATATATATGCTTTATAAGAAAACATAAGTTTTTAATATATCGAATAAATAGGAAAGGTTTTATATTAAATAAAAACTATAATTTTTGTTTTATTATCGGTTCTAAATCAAAATAAGTTCCTAACGGTAATATATATTAAGCATAGAAATGAAGGTTTGATATGACTCGTTAATCAACATACGGTTCAATAATAATTAATCCGGTTTGATGAGTTTAAATAACTTAAAAGGTTTAATAACCCATTCTGATAGTAATTATTAATCTGGTTGTATGTTTAATAACTACAGACTTTACAATCCAATAATAGTCCGTTAAGAAGAAATCTAACGTCAAAGTATAATATTCGTCCGGTATGAATTCAATTGTGTCAAGTCACGATCCCATAAGTCCGAAACTTACCGAGAGCACCGATGTTCAAAACAAACACGTTAGTCAAAACATATATTCTTGTCACAACCATCTATAATTACCCACTTTTTAATCTATTAGCCAACAAACTCACCCCTTTAACATTGGTTTGGGCTTCGGCCCAAAACCAGTTAATACCAAACGCACCCTACTCAACCGTTTACAAACAAACACACAACTGATAACAAACTAATATTTTATTTATGGACTTTGAGCCCATGACACCAACCAAACGTACCCTTGCTAATGTAACTGGTAACACACTTGCAGATACAAGGCACCATTTGCTAAACATGAATATAACCAAACGCATCCTAACTGTGATAAGTGATAACTCTCAAACGCACCCTCTAAACAAGGGCCAAATCCCAATGCACCATATTAAGCTGAAAAATGATCCGGAAAAATAAGCATGAACAAACGCAACATGAAATGCAAAACATGACAACTTGTAACCAAATACTCGACCACAACACCCCTTGGTGTTTTGTGGTCAAACCGAGAAAAAATAACAAAATCAGTACCAAACGCAACTTACTGAATTCGAGTCCAATAATCAACCCGAGACCCAGACAAACGTTTCTATAAGAGTTTTCTTACCACACGAACCACTTATATACGTTTTTATTCCATTTTAAATCCACAAGGCAATAACTGCAATTAAATTCAGTTTCTATATCTATTTAATCCACGAAAACAGTGACAACATACTTGGGAAGGATGATGATGGTGATGGCGGCGGTGTTTGCTCGAACCAAAACCGACTCCAAGTGAGACCCCAGCTAAAACTTCATACAACCCATGGAAGACTTTCCTTGGTGATAAGAAAATGTTGTTGTCTCACCTTGTGCCCGGTTGGTAGATAAAAGGAAGACAAAAAGAAAGATTTGACTAGCTTTCTTTGGTGTGATCTCGTGAAGGGATGAGTTTGGTAAAGTTCAATATCAATTCCCCAACTTCAATGTCTTCTCGTGACTTAACTTGGGAAGAAGAGAAAAGTGGGGAAAGCGATGCATCATATCTATGTTTATCTTTCTTGTTGACCGAACCATGATGGTGATGGATGAAGAAAAAGAAAAAATGAAATGTTAAGGAAAAGAGAAAAGGGGTCCTTGTCAAATGGGAAACAACAAAGAAAATATGGTAGCAAAAATGGGGGCGTGGGTTTACATGTTTCGTGAGATAGTTTCTCGTATTCAACTTGAATAAGCTCGGAAAAGTCCAGAAGTGAAACTTAGGAAATAATAAATATAATTTATTATTAAAAATCGGACCGAAAAATCACGGGTGGTTACAGTCTCACCTCCTTAAACGGAATCGCGTCCTCGTGATTCAATTCAAGTTACCCATTAAGGTTGAAAAGAAATGAGCACATACGCACGAGGAGTCATCTTCACATATCCGCGTGAACTTAGGACTTACTCGAGAGTTTCAATGAACTTGACGGTAGAGGTACTACCATGCTTAAGTCATCGGACCTCACGGTCCACGACTTCGACAGGTTTCTCAACAAGGCTTAAACATTCATCAAGATTTCTCCCAGCGGAATATCGGTTGCCTCATCGGCACGTCATCACTTATGATACAGCAGCATAACAGCAATAGACAAAGTGATTTATAAAACTGCTTATAGGATAATAGGGAAAATAACCCATTGTTTATAAAATTGTAGGAAGGTCAAAATTTTGATTTCAGTTTGATTTCATAATATCGTAGCAAGGCAGTCAAATGTTTCATGAAATCGTCTTGCTAAACTATTTGTAAAATAGCTTACGGGGTAACAAGAAAGTAGTTCACCATTTATAAAATGGTATTTAGATCAAAATTCTGATTTTTAGGATAGTAGTAAGGTCGCATTTGGCAATAAAATTTTTTATAAAATCATTTTGTGAAACAATTTTGTAAAATAGTTAGTGAGATAATAGGAAAAAAAATTTCCTTTATAAAAATATTGGTAAAAATCAAAATTTGATTTTATGAAGTAGTAGTGCCCCTTTTGTAGAATTCCCGCAAAATGGTCTGTAGAAAATCAAATGTAGTTTATAAATTATTCGCAAAATAGTTTATTATCCTATAAGAGGGGAGTAAAGATAATTCGTATTTCTCGAGGGACGAGGGAAGGAATAGGTGGTTGCCCCAAGGAACGTAATTAGAGTTACTTCTCAAAATCTTAAGAATTCTGTTAGTACAGAGTCCTTGCCGATTGGGAGATTTAGCAGATTCAGAGTACAACTCTGTAAAAGAATGTTGATTGCTACTAGAAATCGGTTGGAGTCGGTCGATTCAGCACGATACCTAGGTTGGAGGTGGAAAGTACAACCTCGATTGAACGTTGTTGCTAAAACCACATTGGTTGAATATCGTTGATTGAGAATACGAACGTCATCGATCGAGAAATGAGCATCATTAGTTACAAAAATGAATATAATCGATTTAGCACAGGGCTCAGGGTAGAGGAGGCTGTAACTAGATCACCAATGAGACGAGGCTAAATGACAAGTTCAAGTTCAAAACAAGTTCCAAAATCACAAGGAGTTAGTTAATACCAAGATCCCAATATATATATATATATATATATATATATATATATATAGTCGGGACCAAAAATCCGTAAATCTCCAAGAGTCAAATCAAGACGTAATCGGAAGTCAAATTAAGACGGAGCCGGAAATCAATCCAAACAAGCCAAAAGTCATATCGGGGCTTAGTTGGAAATCAAATCAAGATGGAACCAAGAATTAGGTTCAGATTGGTCAAAACCAAGTCCAATGTAGTTAAGAGTCAATTCGAGACGTAACCAGAAGTCAAATCAAATAATTTCAATAAATCGACGAGGCTTATGATGATAAGCAGCTCAGATTCGAGTGGTGCCAATCGGGTCTAGCTCGACCCAAGGCGAACTACGCTCGATGGCGGCGAATAGGAATTCCACATAAACGAGGACGTTTAGTGGCGTCAAGAGCGTTTCGATACATGCAGTGTTGTGATACCAGTGCGTCGTGTGCGAGTGCAGACTTTCGTGAAATGCAATGTTTGTGTTATTGTTCCCAAAATCAAAATCACCCAGACATAATCCTGTTATAACTACTCCTGTATCGCAAAATTCACCTCTGAGTCGTACATAGTTGATCAGGCCATGTCCCACTGTCCCTGGTTGAATATAGGTGATCAGTCTATATTCAGCCGAGGTTCAATGAATCTTGAAATACCCAGCCTAGTTACACTAGTAATATGTCCATTATATCCAAAATCATTCCCGAAATCAAAACGAGTGTCCAAAATTCAAAATTGATTCCTGAGATTACGCAAGGAAATAGCGTAACTCTGTGGTAGGTGTGGTGCGTGCACAAATATATGAAAATGCTTGCGGTGAGCAGTTAAAATAGGCGGATATGAAATATCCAGAAATTAGGCTCACATTTCAACAACTATTTCCTCAAACAAAATCATACGCGAGGCATCAGCTTGGCAGGCAGGCACGTGGCGTTCATAGGATTAAGTTTTCGTAAAAGTAGTTATAGTCTAGGTTTTAAAATACCCAATTCTCTATAACCTAAGCTCTGATACCAACTGTAACACCCCCAAAATTCGGGTCCAGCGGAAGCATACTTGCATTGGGGTGCTACGAAATTGGTATCACAACATAAGTACAAAGAACGGTTTTTATTTCATTTATTAAGAATAAAATGCATTAACAAAAATGTTAAGTTTACATTTTATAAAAGAAGTGCGGAAATAGGCCCATAAAACAATTTAAGCGGTCCCAAATATTTATCAGAGTCACCTATGACCAATTGATGAGGCGAAAAATGATCCGTTTTTAGGGGGTCATTTAAGCCCGAATCCGAATTTATTTGATCAAATATTGCCCTAAATCGTTCCTTTTGTGATTTTAGGTGTTTGGAGAGTGAATTCTGGAAAAGAGGCTATTTTGGACGTTTTTGGAGCATAAAGTGAAGAAAACAACAAAGTACCAAATCCAAGCTGGAATTACAAGGTGACGGCGTCAAGGATTTACTCTTGACGGCGTCAGAAAGGATGAATATTTTACCGAAGGTTGTGAAGGCGACAGATGAAGAGATGACGGCGTCAAAATGACCAAGATTAATTTACCGAGGGTGGTGACGGCGTCACATAGGCCGTCACGATTGGATCTAGGGCGTCCGAGGAAGTATATGGCGGCGAGTTGACGGCGTCAGATTTTACTCTTGACGCCGTCAGGACGATTTTCCTATATATAGTTTTCTAGTTTTTTTCATTAAAAAGAGAAAAGTTTTGGTGAAACCCTAAAGACGATTTTGGTGCCTCTTTTACAGGTTTTTCAAGGGTTCCAAACCCTTGAGACCTTGCATTGTAATTGAGATAAGTATACTCTTAATTCAATCAATATGTCTATGTGTTGGTTGTCTATCTTTTGTTCTTATCTTAATTCTACTATGCTAGGCTAAATTTCCTTTGTGTTTGCTTAGATCTAATGAAACCTAGATGTTGATTATGTGTTGATTACTTGTCTATTCTTGTTTTGAATGAATGATATTATATGTTAGGCTTAAGAAAACTGGCAGATCTCCAAATGGTAACATGCTTGAACGTCTTAAGAAACATGAACCGAGGCGTACTAGGTCTTTATTGGTTGTATTTAATGCATGAGCCACTGTTTACAATCCCTATAGTTGTGCTGGGTCATGGTGTAGGAGGAGATAAGAGCTCATAGAGTTGGGGAGTTATGTATGCCACTCCACGAATGGTATTAAGGAATACAACCCGTCATTCATACAAGTGTAACAAGTAATTAACATGTAAAAGATATCTAGGGAGTAATGAAGTCTAAGTAAACACAATTTCTCCAACCACTGCTCACAACCTTAGTTTAATATTAGTTTAATTTCATTTTCATTAGTTAATTAGTTATAAAGTAGTTTTTGGGTTAGTTGATTAGCAACTAATTCCGCCCACTCCTTCAAAACCCGAGATTTTACTTGCTTTCATAAAATATAAAAACACAAAAAATAATCATCTTCCATCTCTAGAACTATTAATTAGGCTTTCTAATCCTAGCGACACTATTCCTAAGCTGAACGATCAATCCCCCGGTACTTGTCACTATACTATACTACAACGATCAGGTACACTGCCTGGTGGGGGTTGTAAGCCTCGCGAGATCCCTCGAGAGGTAAAGCAAGGTGCGATTCCCACGCATCAAGTTTTTGGCGCCGCTGCCGGGGATTGTCTATCTTTACATTTATTCCTCAACTTTCGCAAAAGAGTGCGGCGCCATCAAGTTTTTGGCGCCGCAGCCTGGGGAATAGTTATTGTCTAGGTTAGGATTTCTTTTTATTAGGTCTACTTGCTAGATTCCTTTCTAGTAAGATTTTATTTTTATTTTCTAGGTTTTCTTTAGTCTATCTTTATCTTTGTGTGTTTGTTCGTAATTTCCATTGACTCTTCCGTTCACCATTATGGAGTACGCGAATCCACCATACCACCAACCACAAAGGCCATTTTACCCTATTGACATCTTGAATTTCAAACAATATCGAGATGAACCCATATATGATGCATGGACTCGTTTTAAAATTCTACTTCGAAAATTCCCTCATCATAGTTTCTCTTTATCATCCCTAACCGAAACCTTTTACTATCGTGTCAGCCAATGTGACCAAATGCGCATCGATGATTTTGCCAATGGGGGCCCTAGGGAATTAAATGATGAAGAAGCGTGGGATACCATAGAAAACTGTGCCCAATATTATTATAGAGTAGACAACCCAACAAACAACATCACAAATCAATCAAAAACAAGTTTGATGGAGCAAACAGGAAGTTTATCTGGGGATGATTACTTAGGGATACCTGTGTGGATGTCACCTAAAGCCATAGTACAAAGCAAACACATAGGTAATCTAGATAAAATGGAGGATGAGGTAAGTAACGTAACCCCACCAAGTACCCCACAAATCCTACCATCATTTGAGGCACACACACCGCCCGTGACTTACCCGGAAGAAGTAGAAGAAACTATAGGAACCCCAATAGAGGTAGAACCCTTGGACCAAACACAACTAGAGGATATAGGTTTGAATGCTTATAATGATAACCTTACCCTTAGTTCTAGGGAAGTTCCTAGTTTTGATGAACCGGAGCCTCAACCAAAACCGTTACCTAATCTTCCATCCTTGGATGTGAATTTAGGAATTGAAATAGGTTCCGATCCACCCATCAAACCATATAGTCCGGGTAGTCTTAAGATAAAGGTAGTAGACTCTAAGCCTTGTAGAGAGGAGGCCAATATTGGAGTGGAACATGACCTAACATACTTACATCACCCATTCATGATTGATCATAAGAAACATTATGGGTTTAAACCGGGTTTATTAGGTCAAGACGGATTCCCAACTAGGAGTCTCTTGAAGTTGATTGAAAATGATCCCTTCTTAGGAGAAAACTTCAACTCACCCATTGACCAAAGTGAACTAGGTAAGGTCATGATGATAGGAGCACAGCTCTTTGAGCATATAATTCATCCACCACTCTTTCCTCACGTGGCATACTTCCACCAAGATGGTGTGTATCGCTACTACCACCCACACTTAATCCTAAGTGTAGGGAAAACCTCACCTTTATCCGTGAAATAAGGGCAGAGTCAGGCTCGTGACTCGAACAAAAACAAGCGCTTCTTGGGAGGCAACCCATGTTTTGTGTGATTTTATTTGTTTGATTTTATTTGTTTCCGTATGCATGTTTTATTTTTATTGTTTGTGGCTCATGTTTCAAAGTAAATTGTGAAAATGCTTTATTTTGTTTTTAACTTCGTCTTAATTGCATATAAAGGTATTTTGCAAAAGATAAGTGTAAGGGAGATCCAAATTTGTTTATAAGAACGAAATTGAGCATGAACCACAACAATATTAAATGGACATGTGTATTAGTACTTGTTAGAGTCAAATGCTTGTATCGAGTCGTAATGATGTTTTGCAGGATTTTCCAGGAAGTAGGACAAAGTTTTTCCAGAAATTTTCCGGAAACTTAACATAAAGATTTCTGCAGGTTCATTCTGACGGCGTCAGGCAATTGCTCTTGACGGCGTCAGGAGTCAAAAATCTGGAAATTTTACCAGTTTTGTTTTTCTAACGGAGTCTTATAAGTTTTTGTGAATTATTAAGTTTTATAATCTCCAGGAAATCTGCAAACTTCATTCCACAAGCATTATATCTTACTTTGTTTTCTAGGATTTAGTAACTTATATAGGATGCCGCCGATTTTACGCGAGGTTGCCTTGTCTACTTTTGTCAGGATTTACAGGTTATTTGAGACAAGAAGATGATTTATATTCTGGAAGGGAAGCTTTGATTGTTCGTTTTCTTGGAGGAAGATTTAACCTGGCCAACCTAAAATCCATACCGAGCGAATCAGGGGAGTATTTGAATTCATTCTCTTTACTTTTAACTTTTACATTCTTTACTTGAACATTGGGGACAATGTTCATCTTAAGTGTAAGGGGAGGGTAAAAAGATGATACCTTACATATGCACTTTCGCTTGAGTTTGTTTTGTTTGATAGTAGATGAGTAATAAAACTATGAGAAATACTTGTTAGTGCAATTTTAGCGCCAAATTTAAAATTTTTTACAACATTTAGGAGTGAAACTTTAGCCATAGCAAGCGTCTCATGGATAGGAGGTTGTATGACTAGCACATAACCGTATATTCAGAAAAATTTTCCACCCAAAAATGTGAGGTTCGCCTTTAGTTTTGATAGGAAAAGCATTTATTATTGGTGCTTATGAGTGTACCGGTAGCATTTAGATTCTAGAACTTGCGTTAGTGATGCATCCCGAGACCGCTAGTGAGACTACATTCGTGTAGTAGGATTTACTACATGATAAGAGGCATTAGGATCACCCTTGTGTTAAACCCGTATTACGATTACTTGACCATTTAAGTCATATTACTTGGCTAGTTAAGTCAACTAATTTTTCCCACACCCTTAGCGTTGTACTCATTTTTAGTACACGATACCCCTAGTACACCCCTCCGAGCCTATCTTTTCGTTTCTAACTTTAAGCATTTTACTTAAAGGAAGAATTTGTTACACCCCACTTAAATGTACACCCAAATCGCCTTAGCCTTCCGTGTATGCGCTCATTTTTAGTGCATTATTGTTATTTGTTAAACCCTAAGTTAACTTTCTAATTGATTACATGGTTGCTAAGTCGAGTCATATCCTTGTACATATTGTTTTGGGACGATTGGGACTCATGGGTAAGTACTTATTTTATGGAGTAATGGGGAAGAACAACACTTATTACCCCCATATGTACGTTAATCTTAAAAGTGCTCCAAGTGTTTTGATTTTCTTAATTCGAGTCATTAGAATAGTTTAATGTAAAGTATGTAAAGATTCAAGTGTAAGGGGAATTCTCATCCCCTATGATGTATTATTTTGGATGGTAGGGTAAGAGTGTATGAAAAAAAAAAAAAAAAAAAAAAAATCGAAAAAATCAAGAAAAAAAAAAAAAAAAAAATAGAAAAGAAAGAGAGAAAGAACATACGGACTACCATCCCGTTTTCATTCTATGTTCATTTTATGTTTTTAGTTATTTTTCATTTATTAGCTTAAGTTGAGTCTAGTCTTGGCTTAGCAACGCCATCTTGTACATGTAATTAACTAAGATTGTTAACTCGCCACCAGTGAAATCCCCTTTATCCAACAAAACCGTGTAATTCATATCCCTACACCTAACGTTATAACCCTTTAAAAAGACCTCTTTGATAGTTTATCCTAGGTGCTTACGCCATGTGGTGGAGGTTTGATCCTTTCCCAAGCCTATGGTAATCTATTTTGCTATGACAGGTAGTGAGAGATATCTTCCATTTCCATAATGTTATATTACTTTATTACACCCGAGAGATGTGAGTATCTAAACACTATTTGTGAGGTGCTTGTGTATGATCTTCGTGCTTGTCTATTGGTCTTTAGTGGAACGATTATTTGTTGTAATTACTTTTTTATTAGTGTTAAATGACCCCTAACTTGTCTTTTGAGTAGAATAAAAGCTCATTTGCTTGAGGACAAGCAAATCTCAAGTGTAAGGGTATATGATGAGGCGAAAAATGATCCGTTTTTAGGGGGTCATTTAAGCCCGAATCCGAATTTATTTGATCAAATATTGCCCTAAATCGTTCCTTTTGTGATTTTAGGTGTTTGGAGAGTGAATTCTGGAAAAGAGGCTATTTTGGACGTTTTTGGAGCATAAAGTGAAGAAAACAACAAAGTACCAAATCCAAGCTGGAATTACAAGGTGACGGCGTCAAGGATTTACTCTTGACGGCGTCAGAAAGGATGAATATTTTACCGAAGGTTGTGAAGGCGTCAGATGAAGAGATGACGGCGTCAAAATGACCAAGATTAATTTACCGAGGGTGGTGACGGCGTCACATAGGCCGTCACAATTGGATCTAGGGCGTCCGAGGAAGTATATGGCGGCGAGTTGACGGCGTCAGATTTTACTCTTGACGCCGTCAGGACGATTTTCCTATATATAGTTTTCTAGTTTTTTTCATTAAAAAGAGAAAAGTTTTGGTGAAACCCTAAAGACGATTTTGGTGCCTCTTTTACAGGTTTTTCAAGGGTTCCAAACCCTTGAGACCTTGCATTGTAATTGAGATAAGTATACTCTTAATTCAATCAATATGTCTATGTGTTGGTTGTCTATCTTTTGTTCTTATCTTAATTCTACTATGCTAGGCTAAATTTCCTTTGTGTTTGCTTAGATCTAATGAAACCTAGATGTTGATTATGTGTTGATTACTTGTCTATTCTTGTTTTGAATGAATGATATTATATGTTAGGCTTAAGAAAACTGGCAGATCTCCAAATGGTAACATGCTTGAACGTCTTAAGAAACATGAACCGAGGCGTACTAGGTCTTTATTGGTTGTATTTAATGCATGAGCCACTGTTTACAATCCCTATAGTTGTGCTGGGTCATGGTGTAGGAGGAGATAAGAGCTCATAGAGTTGGGGAGTTATGTATGCCACTCCACGAATGGTATTAAGGAATACAACCCGTCATTCATACAAGTGTAACAAGTAATTAACATGTAAAAGATATCTAGGGAGTAATGAAGTCTAAGTAAACACAATTTCTCCAACCACTGCTCACAACCTTAGTTTAATATTAGTTTAATTTCATTTTCATTAGTTAATTAGTTATAAAGTAGTTTTTGGGTTAGTTGATTAGCAACTAATTCCGCCCACTCCTTCAAAACCCGAGATTTTACTTGCTTTCATAAAATATAAAAACACAAAAAATAATCATCTTCCATCTCTAGAACTATTAATTAGGCTTTCTAATCCTAGCGACACTATTCCTAAGCTGAACGATCAATCCCCCGGTACTTGTCACTATACTATACTACAACGATCAGGTACACTGCCTGGTGGGGGTTGTAAGCCTCGCGAGATCCCTCGAGAGGTAAAGCAAGGTGCGATTCCCACGCATCACCAATGCCCCTTGCCAAGCGCCTTCAAATAGAGAGCTAAAGCCTTAAACCTGAAAATACATGCTAGAACGGTCAGCTTACGCTGGTGAGTTCATAGAGTTTGTGAAAAAATAATTGTAGCATAGGACAATAGTGAACAGGATGTACAAATGTGAGCACATAATCAACTAACAACAGCCAAAACTCAAAGGATGCACTAAGAATGCATCACTAAACAGTTACGCACATTCAAGCCAAGTCACACAAATTGAAATATACACAATAAGGCACATATTGCAATGAAATAGCTACTGTTGCGACAACTGAACCTGCCAATAGAAACAACACCCCACAAGGGTCTTCCGACATACAGTCAGGATGTACACACCACAAAGGTCTTCCGACATACAGTCAGGATGTACACACCACAAAGGTCTTCCGACAAACAGTCAGGATGCACAGAGGAGCTACCCCGATAGTACTATCAAATGCTTCGGCTCCAAACGGAGTTAACAGTTGCGCATACTTGCTCACATAAAATAAAGTTATACCATATAGCACATAATCGCAGTCAAACGCACATATTGTCCAATTCGCGAAAGCAATAGATCACAGCATGATAAACATTTGAAAAGAATTGAGTTTAGTTAAAATGAACGAGCATGTATTCTCCCCCAAAACATTTGTAAAACCAGTAAAAAGTAGGGGCTATGAACTCACCTGGGCCACCGCAATGCAAGGATCACAACTGACACAACTGGCATCTAGAGCTAAACACAATGATATCCAGAAGATAGATACGACGAGTACAATTGTACAGAAATGGCGTAACCTAATACACATACGATGATCTCAGAATATAGCTCGTGAAATATTAAAGTCTATAAAGGACAACATGTCATAGTTTTCGTGGATTACTCAAGTTCAGTACTTATGAAAAGTTTAGTATCAAAGTTTCGTGTGGTGTGGTAAGAAGGCATAGACTCGAGATGCAACGTACGCTAAAATGAAAAAAAGACATCAACAAACAACTCACGCCAAAGAGGAATAGACATCGACATAGTCGAGAGAATGCTGACAGTCACGCAGCTCCAAGAAAAGCTAAGATATGACGACCACTAGCTATGTATTATAAAATAGGTCAATCGGTAGTCTCGGCATTTACCCCAAATCCTAAATTAATTTGTTAAGATATATATGCTTTATAAGAAAACATAAGTTTTTAATATATCGAATAAATAGGAAAGGTTTTATATTAAATAAAAACTATAATTTTTGTTTTATTATCGGTTCTAAATCAAAATAAGTTCCTAACGGTAATATATATTAAGTATAGAAATGAAGGTTTGATATGACTCGTTAATCAACATACGGTTCAATAATAATTAATCCGGTTTGATGAGTTTAAATAACTTAAAAGGTTTAATAACCCATTCTGATAGTAATTATTAATCTGGTTGTATGTTTAATAACTACAGACTTTACAATCCAATAATAGTCCGTTAAGAAGAAATCTAACGTCAAAGTATAATATTAGTCCGATATGAATTCAATAGTGTCAAGTCACGATCCCATAAGTCCGAAACTTACCGAGAGCACCGATGTTCAAAACAAACATGTTAGTCAAAACATATATTCTTGTCACAACCATCTATAATTACCCACTTTTTAATCTATTAGCCAACAAACTCACCCCTTTAACATTGGTTTGGGCTTCGACCCAAAACCAGTTAATACCAAACGCACCCTACTCAACCGTTTACAAACAAACACACAACTGATAACACACTAATATTTTATTTATGGACTTTGAGCCCATGACACCAACCAAACGTACCCTTGCTAATGTAACTGGTAACACACTTGCAGATACAAGGCACCATTTGCTAAACATGAATATAACCAAACGCATCCTAACTGTGATAAGTGATAACTCTCAAACGCACCCTCTAAACAAGGGCCAAATCCCAATGCACCATATTAAGCTGAAAAATGATCCGGAAAAATAAGCATGAACAAACGCAACATGAAATGCAAAACATGACAACTTGTAACCAAATACTCGACCACAACACCCCTTGGTGTTTTGTGGTCAAACCGAGACAAAATAACGAAATCAGTACCAAACGCAACTTACTGAATTCGAGTCCAATAATCAACCCGAGACCCAGGCAAACGTTTCTATAAGAGTTTTCTTACCACACGAACCACTTATATACGTTTTTATTCCATTTTAAATCCACAAGGCAATAACTGCAATTAAATTCAGTTTCTATATCTATTTAATCCACGAAAACAGTGACAACATACTAACAAAGAAGATTAGGACGTAGGTTACACGAGTTACCAAGTCGCGAACAGCGGAGGCGAGGAGGATGATGATGGTGATGGCGGCAATGTTTGCTCGAACCAAAACCGACTCCAAGTGAGACCCCAGCTAAAACTTCATACAACCCATGGAAAACTTTCCTTGGTGATAAGAAAATGTTGTTGTCTCACCTTGTGTCCGGTTGGTAGATAAAAGGAAGACAAAAAGAAAGATTTGACTAGCTTTCTTTGGTGTGATCTCGTGAAGGGACGAGTTTGGTAAAGTTCAATATCAATTCTCCAACTTCAATGTCTTCTCGTGACTTAACTTGGGAAGAAGAGAAAAGTGGGGAAAGCGATGCATCATATCTATGTTTATCTTTCTTGTTGACCGAACCATGATGGTGATGGATGAAGAAAAAGAAAAAAATGAAATGTTAAGGAAAAGAGAAAAGGGGTCCTTGTCAAATGGGAAACAACAAAGAAAATCTGGTAGCAAAAATGGGGGCGTGGGTTTACATGTTTCGTGAGACAGTTTCTCGTATTCAACTTGAATAAGCTCGGAAAAGTCCAGAAGTGAAACTTAGGAAATAATAAATATAATTTATTATTAAAAATCGGACCGAAAATCACGAGTGGTTACATATATATATATATATATATATATATATATATATATATATATATATATATATATATATATATATATATATATATATATACACACGCGCGCGCGCACACACACACACACACACACACACACACACACACACATATATATATATATATATATATATATATATATATATATATATACTAGATGTCGAAGCCCGCCCGATGGGCGGGCATGACTTATAATTATAATTTTTATAGTGTCAATTGACGGAAACATATTGATTGATTGATACATAATCACATACTACATGCACACATTTATGATGTTTGTAATTGAAGTTTTGTACTACTTTATGAATATAAAGAAATCAAAAGTCATAAAAGTATTCTATCATCATAATTAAGAATTAGTTCAAGTAAACTCTTATAACCAAGCTCATTCTCGTTTTCAAAATCCTAAACACGTGGTATCTTCAAGCCTTGTTTCTTTTTTTTTTTAATTTAATGTAATTAACCCGGCTAAGCTGTAACCCATAACCCGATTGACACCCCTACATGTAAATCCATGAAGTAGTAAAATATAGTATATGTCAGCCCTCTTGAAGCCCATTTCGATCATAGCAAAGGTACACACTTACTAAACCAAATTAACACATCATCTAATGGCTTTGGTTTCAACTCGCTCACAAAAGAATTTTGAAGAAGCAATTGGTAAAATTGGAATGAAATGTGTTTTCAATGTTGTAGTGATGAGCATAATTAATAAGCATATGTAGGTTTGAAGTCATTCGTCCGTCCCATTAACTTTGTTTACTCCCATATATGAATGCCCTATACTCTGCCATGCGACCTGGTATTTACTTGCATCAAGATCAGGTAGAAATTGTTTCATCAATTCTCAATTCAACTGCTTCTGATGCTTAACTCCAGCAGCTATTTCCTTAACCTCTTCATATATGACTACATATGGTGCTACTTGTTCATATTGATCATGTGTCTGCAATGAGATAACCCCTCACCGTAACTTATGCGAGTTGCTGAAGATAAAGCCTAAATTTTGAATAAGCATATTACAAAATATAACATTCAATAAGTAATAAAAAAAATCTGTAGCACATATGACTTCACAATAGTGAAATCACTTAACCATATCATGCAATGAACAATCGAGCATAACGAACAAAATTAGACCTTATTAATCCTTCATCTTGCTACTTTTTTTATATAAAAGTCATTTTACATGTAAATCATTCAGCTTGTTTTGTTGCAACTAATTTTCTTCAACCTATAATGTAAACATCCATTTAGGGACTAAAGGCTCATTAAGATAACATGTTACCTTGTATGGCCTGGTACTGTGAATGATTTGGCACGCATAGTCACATGGTACAATTGCTAGGCTTCCACTTTTTAGCTTAAAATAAAACCAATAAGAATGAATTGGATTCAATAAATGATCACACCAAAACATGCTACCAGGTGTAGTTTATATTATACAGATTAAGACAAAATTACATATATAAAAAGGGTACTTTCAGCGGATTCCTATTCGGGGAAACATAATTTCAAACCAACATTTGAAGAGCTAATAATTTGAAATAAGTAATGACCAAATCGCAACCCGTTCATTGATCTTTTTGGAAAGTATATTTAAAAGAAAATATACGTGGCCGCAAGTTTCCAACAACAATGTAGTTTTTTTTTTTGAACGGCGGAAATTTTATTAACTAGCAAGATGCTAGAAACAACATTACAAAAAAATATGGTGGGGATTTTTTAACCAATCCTCCTGATGACGTATAGCCTATATTTGGGCCGCAAGCCCAAATGATAGACATTACTTACACCTAAGCCCATCACGAATGGGCTACCATGACAAATGGTATGGGCCGTGGTATCAACGCTTGGGCTCACGA
Source organism: Artemisia argyi (assembly GCA_030686995.1). Classification (NCBI taxonomy): domain Eukaryota; kingdom Viridiplantae; phylum Streptophyta; class Magnoliopsida; order Asterales; family Asteraceae; genus Artemisia; species Artemisia argyi. The sequence goes on along the minus strand of CM060676.1, from coordinate 232,251,458 downwards.
AGCCCAAAGGCCCAATCTAACTCACCGGATATCCGATAAGGATCATCTATTCAAGGAATAGATATCCTTACCTCGGATAAGCACCATGCGTGCGAAGAGTAAGGAGCAAGAAACACGGTTTCTTAGCCCCTATATATAGAATCACACGATTCTCATTCAAGGTACGATTCACGGAATCCCTAAACTCTTAAACCAAAACCTAAATTCGATTACTTACTCTCACGCCGGAGTCTAATCGGGGGAGACAATCCCTCGATAAGCCTAACGGTGTTGTTTATTTTCTTAGTACGCAGGTAACAAAGTGCTAAGGAACGAATTGATATAAGAGCAAAGCCCAACAATCAGGTACGCCCAACTTTTGTATCAACAAGTGGCGCCATCCGTGGGACCCTACAACGAACTAGAATGACGAAACATAAGAATTCGAGCCAGCGGACTCCGCAGCCAGAAAAACGTGACCATCTGAGGAAGAATCAACAAGATCCAACCTCTAGACAAGTCGCTGGGACAACCAGCACACCTGGTCACCATGAGGCAGGGACAACCCAACCTCCCCCAGCGGTAGAACTACCCAGGATTACTTTAGAGGTCCCCAGCGTTGAAGAACTCCAACGCACCCTCTTCACCACTCCTCATCAGGCTACACCCGCAGTGAACAACACTGTGCCGCCAGGCGCTCCTGAACGGAACAGGGCGCCTAACACTGAGGAAGAAATTCTTGCAACTGAGGACGCACCGGATCTGACTTTGGGAAACTTTGTATCCCAAAATTATGAAACATTAAATGCCCTCATGCAAGAAGAAGCGGCAAGGAGAGCAGGTGCGGATCCGCAAACCCGACTTAATCTTGGTCCAGAGCGCGAACCATCACCACCGCGCCACCCGCGAGGAAGACGTACAGAACGTACCTCTGTCCATGATAGGCTAGGTGCGGTACCTGACTCACAAAACTCTGGAGACAGCGGTAGGCGCACCAATGTCCATTCCAGACTTGGCAGTCGGGGAATACACGATCGATTAGGGCCTCAGCATTCGCCAAGCCAAGGATCTTCCAAACCTGAAAGTAGGCGAATACAAGATAGATTGGGGAGGAGGAGATCCCCAAGCAGAGATCCCTCAGGCTCCTCTTCTGAAAGGAGCAGGCGCAAACGCCGAAGGAGAGATTATTCTTCCTCCAGCGATTCCTCGGACAACGAGGATAAAGAAACAGGGCACTGGAAATCAAAAGGAAAACGTCGCGAGGAAGAGAACGAGGATATGTCTCTCCCATGGCGACGCCACAAAATTGATGCGTTCACACGTCGCATAAGTGATTACTCAGACGACAGGCGCAGACGCATGCCCGCTAATGTGAAGATATATGATGGAACAGGTGACCCTGACGACCACCTCAAAATTTTCGAGTCAGCCGCAACTATCGAAAATTGGCCACAGCCTGTGTGGTGTCACATGTTTAATTCCACATTAGTAGGGAACGCGCGCACATGGTTTAGCAAACTCCCACGTAGGAGTATAGGCGGCTTTGAGGAATTGCGAAAAGCATTCCGCTACAACTTCACCCAGCGAAAGAAGTGCGCTAAAAATCCTGTGGAATTGGCAAGGGTGAAGCAACGCCAAGGAGAATCAACCAGCGCCTTCATGGAGCGCTTCAAGGATGAGTGCATACAAGTCAAAGCATGTCCCGAAATACTAAAAATTTCAGGGTTCATGAATGGAATTAATAATCCAGAACTCATCCGAAAGCTCAATGATAGAGTTCCACAGTCTTTCGATGAACTCACAAAACGCACCAGATCCTTTATACAAGGAGAAGCAGCTGCTGCGGATAGCAAAAAAGGATATTCAAACTATAGGCAACAAGAACAGCCGCGGAGACAATCCAATGATCAAAACAATAACCGCGGCAGGAACTACCGCAGTGGAAGAGACAACGACAAATATACTCCTCTCACTAAAACTCCAAGGGAGATATTTGCAACAGAAGGTGCGAACTTCCCAAGACCACCACCAATTAAAACAGCAGAAGAAAAACGCCAAGGTAGTGGATACTGCGAGTACCACGGCCAAAAGGGCCATACAACTAACGAGTGCGTCCAACTGAAACAACTAATCGAAAAATTAGTGAGAGAAGGAAGGATGGACCACCTCGTAAAAAACATTAAGGAAGGAAAAGAGAGACAGAGAAATGGAGGCAAGAAAGAACCCCCAAAGGAAAAGGCTGATACTATATACATGATACAATCATGGCAGCGCAAAATAAAGCAAAAAGTCAGCCAAAGATTCTCTCCAGAAAAGGAGATATCCTTCCCTACAATCGCTGCGGACAACGCAGTCGTGGAACCTCTGACCATTGAAATACATGCAGGAGGACACGACATCCACCGCATGTATATTGATGGAGGAGCATCCGCAGACATCATGTATGATCACTGCTTCAAAAGGCTGCGACCTGAAATCCAAAGTCAGTTGATACCAGCTACAATGTCACTAACAGGATTTACAGGAGAAAAGATCTGGCCCATGGGGCAGTTACGCTTATTGGTGGTCGTAGGAGATGAGCAACACTCAACTGTGGCATGGATAAATTTTATGGTAATCAAGTCTCCCTCACCATACAATGGCATAATTGGAAGACCAGGAATATCATCCATGCGCGCAGTACCATCCACAGCACACGGAATGCTTAAATTCCCAGTTGAAGGAGGAGTGGTTACTCTCTATAACACAACGGTACCACCAAGAGAATGTATCGCAGTGACAACTGAAGCAGAGACTATTCCAGAACAGCGCACGGAAAAATCGTCAAATTTAAAGGTCGCTATTCATCCAGACTATCCGGAACAACAAGTTTCGATTGGAGGATCTTTATCTGACAAAGGTAAAGCAGCCGTATGCGCACTCTTGCAAAAGAACCTAAACATCTTTGCATGGGAACCAAAGCATATGACAGGAGTGCCTCGTTCTATCACAGAACACAAACTACAAATCCGACAAGGATACCCTCCAATACGACAAAAGAAGCGCGGTCAGGCTCCAGATCGTGCAAAAGCTATTTTGGAAGAAGTACACAAGTTAGTAGATGCGGGCATCATGCGCGAAGTGTACTACCACGACTGGCTCTCTAACCCAGTCATGGTAAAGAAGAGCGATGGTAGCTGGAGAATGTGCGTGGACTTCACGGACCTCAATAAAGCATGCCCGCAAGACTGCTATCCATTGCCAGAAATTGATTGGAAGGTTGAATCCTTATGTGGATACCCCTTCAAGTGCTTCCTAGACGCATATAAAGGGTACCACCAAATCCAAATGGCAGTGGAGGATGAAGAAAAAACAGCTTTCCACACCAGTCAAGGGGTATACTGCTACACAAAAATGCCTTTTGGCTTAAAGAACGCAGGCGCGACATACCAACGGCTGGTGGACACAGCTTTTGAAAAACAAGTAGGCCGCAACTTGGAAGTCTACGTGGACGACCTTGTTATAAAAAGCCATACAGAGGATGAGTTAGTGCGCGACATCGAGGAAACATTCCGAACGTTGGGGCGGATAAACATGAAACTGAATCCAAAAAAGTGCACCTTTGGCGCAACTGAAGGCATGTTCCTCGGATACTTAATAGAACCCGATGGAATCAAACCATGCCCAGAGAAGACAAAGGCTGTTATTGATCTCCCCTCCCCGCGCACACTCAAAGAAGTCCAATCACTGAATGGAAAGCTGGCAGGGCTGAATCGCTTCTTATCTAAGTCAGCGGACAAGTCCCTTCCTCTCTTTAAAACACTCACGAAGTGTACAAAAAAGGGAGACTTTCGTTGGACCAATGAAGCGGAGGAAGCTTTCCAACAACTCAAACATCATCTGGCATCTCTTCCCAAACTAGTCGCACCGCGACAAGGGGAAGAACTAATCATGTACTTATCAGCAACCCACGGAGCAGTTAGCGCAGTACTATTGACAGATAGAGACTCCGTCCAGACACCCATATACTTCGTAAGCAAAGCCTTAAAGAAAACAGAGGTTAACTACAGCGCCATGGAAAAACTGGTCTTGGCTTTAGTGTTCGCCGCCAAAAGACTGCGCAGATACTTCCAAGCGCATCCAATTGCGGTAATCACTGATCAGCCAATTAAACAAGTTATCTCTAAACCAGATGCATCGGGACGCTTACAAAAATGGAGTGTAATGCTCAGTGAGTACAACATCTCATACAGGCCGCGCACTGCTATCAAAGGGCAAGTTTTAGCTGATTTTATCGTGGAGAAGCCAGAGGGCGACATCCCAACATCTGCAGCAAAAACGGATCTACAGGAACCATGGACACTGTTCACCGATGGATCCTCATGCGCAGATGGATCAGGCGCAGGACTCATTCTTACAAACCCAGAAGGTATGGAATTCACCTATGCGCTACGCTTCGAGTTCACAGCCACAAACAATGAGGCAGAATATGAAGCCCTACTGGCCGGACTACGCATCGCAATTCAAATGGGTGTACGCAACCTAGAGGCAAACGTAGATGCTCGGCTAGTCGCTAACCACGTGTTAGGAGAATACGAGGCCAAGGATGACCATATGATCCAATACCTGGAAAAGACAAAGTCTCTGATCAAAAACTTCGATAGGTTCACAATAAAACAAGTACCTAGAGGGGAAAACAGAAAGGCGGACGCACTCAGCAAGATCGCATCTACAAGCTTCGCACACCTTTCAAAACAGGTATTGGTGGAAACCTTAAAGAACAAGTCAATCCTTGATATGGAGATATCAACGGTGATAGAAGAACAAGATCCTACGTGGATGACACCTATCATCGAATTTATCAGCAAGGGAACCCTACCCCAAGATAATAAAGACGCTCGAAGAATACGGCGCACGGCGCAACGATTCGAATTCCGCGACAACGTACTCTATCGGCGATCTTTCTTACAACCATGGCTCAGATGTGTTGGACCCCTTCAAGCAGACTATGTACTCCGCGAACTTCACGCTGGATCATGTAGTATGCACTCAGGACCGCGATCCGTGGTGGCAAGCGCTTTAAGGGCAGGATACTATTGGCCAACAATGCACCGCGACGCACGCGACCTAATAAGAAAGTGCAGCAACTGCCAAGTACATAGACCTATTCCGCGCCGACCACAGCACGAGCTAACACCAATTACCTCACCATGGCCATTTTACAAATGGGGTATCGACATCGCAGGACCTTTTCCCGTCGCAGCGGGAGGAGTAAAATTCCTCATCGTAGCCATAGATTATTTTACAAAGTGGATTGAAGCAAAAGCTGTGGTGAACATTACGGGAAACCAAGTAAAACGCTTTGTCTGGGACAATATTGTCTGTCGCTTCGGCCTACCAGGCGAGATCGTATCAGACAACGGAAAACAATTCTGTGATAACCCATTCAAAGATTGGTGCACACAATTAAACATCACACAACACTTTGCTTCAGTCAAACACCCACAAACCAATGGCCTGGTTGAGCGCGCTAATCGCAGTCTAGGCGAAGGCATAAAAGCGCGCCTTGACAGACATAAAGGAAGATGGGTAGATGAACTCTCGCATGTCTTGTGGGCGCATCGCACAACAATCAAAACCAGTACTGGCGACACGCCATTTTCCTTAGTCTATGGAACAGAAGCCGTCATACCAGCTGAGATAGGAATGCCTACTATACGCACAGCAGAAGTCAACGTCATGACAAATGACGAGGAACGGCGCATAGACTTAGATATACTGGAGGAGAGACGCGAACGCGCAGCCATACGAGAAGCAAAGGCCAAGGCAAAAATGAAGAAGTATTATGATGCAAAAGTCAAGAACACTTCATTTCGACCAGGGGACTTTGTTTATCGCGCCAATGACGCAAGCCACGCAGAAGACACAGGCAAACTTGGACCCAAATGGGAAGGACCCTACGAGGTCACAGACGCGCTCGGCAACGGCGCATACAGGTTGCGCGATATGGAAGGTCAAGACCTGGCGCGCACTTGGAACATCTGCAATCTCAAAAAATGTTACTTCTAGGCTACGGCCCTCACACAAACACACAAACACCCTACGAGGTGCCCAATAAGTGTTTGTCTTTCTTTTATTTCTTAGGAATTTTATTTTCTATCTTTTCAATAAACTTGCAAGTATTAATAAAATGTTATGGTTTCTAGCTAACTCCATAGCGCACTTTTACTTTATTGCATATATGTCAATATTGTCTATCTTATATTTTTTGCCTACATGGCGTGCATGCACCACTTAAAGACCCACGAAGGCATAGAGGATGAGTTAACCTACTAATTTACTCGTTGAATAAGAGGGTTGCAAACCCATCAACATTGGATCACGTATCCTTGCTAAGCGCCTTACTCTTGAGACGTCAAAGTAAGTTTCACATGCGCACCCCACGACGGATGCGCATATACCAAGTACACTGTACGAGCTTAGCAATATAACGAGCCAAGACACTTGGTCAAAAATAAAACTTAGCAAACAATGCAAGTATACTTAAGTTACGCACTTAAAAGACTTAGTCAAAAATAAAACTTAGCAAACAATGCAAGTATATTTAAGTCACGCACTTAAAAGACTTAGTAAAATAATCAAACTTAGCAAACAATGCAAGTGTATTTAAGTTACGAGCTTATAACAAAATGTATTTTATTCCATATTTATTAAATTACAAGGACAAAATACATAAGCTCACAAACAACCTATATGCTATGGCGGTGATCATGGCTCTCTTCTGGAGCGGCGGAACTCCCCTCCTTCAACTTACTCAAGATTATGGCATCCTGCATCGATACGGTTGGAACACTTACAGCCACGCCATCTGATCTAGGAAGGTGTGCAGCGCCAATACCGCACATCACGGCCTTGCCCTTGATACCCTTCTTCACAGCAGCCCTCTGCGCATGTTGCTCCAGCACCTCCTTCAAGGGGACTTCCTTCTCCAGAGCAAAAGGCTTGAGGATATCACGGGGCCGCGCAAAAACCGGGACTTGAAGCTGCGATACATCAGGTTTTAGATAATAGTCTAACTCCTCTTCCGCATTCTTCTCAAGATGGCGCTGCAAAGTTAAACCGGCCATCAGCACAGCTATAGGGTCATCTTGGTCGCGCTCCAATTTCCCTATATGCGGCAGCTCAAGAACCTTCAGCCCCGCCATCGCCTCCACCAGCTCATCGTACGCCGTTGAGCTATAACCAGGAATCTCCGCCAAGTCCTTCTCCAACAGCTTGGCCTCACGGAGCTCCTCCATCGCCTGCGAACGGCCACGCGCCATCGCGCAGTGGACAACCTTCCCAAAGGCCTCCACCACCTCCGCAGACTCTAAAGTACTTAGAGCTGCCAGACGAAGCCCATGACTGATCAACCACCTGCATTCACAAAGTGGTAACAAGATAAGATAAAATGGAGTGAAGAAAACAATTCTAAAAGATAAGGGTGTAAGAATACCTGCGCTCAGCAATCACAGACATGAGATGAGGATACAGCTCCTCGTCGTACTCAATGCTAAGGGCGCGCAGCTTCTCCTCATACGCCACAAGCGTCTTCTCCATGTTCTCCTTGAATTCTTGAAGCCTAGCATAATGCTCAGATCTTTTCTCCTCAAGGAACGACACAGACCACGATGCCCTGGCCTTCATCTGCTCGAGACACGACCTCGCATGTAGCAGATCAGCCAAGATGCTCATCTTGTCCTGAGCCATCTTCTCCCCATACACCCTTGACTCCCCAAGCTCAGCCTGCACGCCCGCCAATTGCGCACGCAGCTCCTCCAACTCCTCTTCCTTCTGGGCCAGAGCACGACTCTCCCCAACGCGCTTTCCCTTCAGCTGCGCCACCAGCTCAGCCTGACGGGCAGTAGTCGCAGCCAACTCATCAAGAAGTTGCTGCGCCTCACCACCATCTGCTGCCAAGGTATCCTCTCCCTTGTTTTCATTCTGCGGAGAGGATACTTCATCATCCTTCGCGTCGTCATCCCTACGGAACAAAGACAGTCAACAAAAAATTACAACAAGTAATTACAAAAAAAAAAAAAAAAAAAAAAAAAAAAAAAAAAAAAGAGAGAAGTGCACACTTACAGAAACGGAGAAGCATCAGCCTTCAACCGTGCGCCGGAGGTCGAAGTTTCTTCCGCGTTCGACTCTGCGTCTTTGATGACGTGTCGACGCCTCTTGCTGGTGCCACTGGTTCCAGCACCTCCCTTGCGCTTTAAGTTCTGCGCAACCTCTTCCCTCAGCACCTCTTCAGGTTTCAGGATCCGAATACTATCAGATGACCCTGAGCGCGCCTCCTCGCGCGCCACCTCCACTTCAGGCACCACAGTGGGCGCCACCACTACCTCTGGCGCCATACTCTGGACGGGCGTCACCACAAGTGGTGGCGTGTCCTCGGGGACTGTCGCGGGCAAAACAGTCAAACGCCCCGCGGTCGCTTCCAGCAAAGGCAGCTCCCCTTCTCTCAGAGGACGCACCCCTATGGTCACCTGCTTTGGCTTATCAAGCTTCACCACTGCGAATAAGTCCATCTCTGCACATATAAAAATGAAGCAAGAAAACAACGAAAGATTAGTTGGTAAATGCGCGAAGAAAAAGGATGAAAAACTTACAAACAATTACAAAGGATGAACACCCACCCCGGCCATCCTCACTCAGGAAAGTGGGAACCTCATCCGCTGCGCCAAAATACGCGCGACTCAATCCTACATGCACCAAAAACTCCTCCGGATAGGGGTTAATGGCCAATCGATTGGCATTTAACGTCTGCGCGTCAGCAATACTATAGGAACCGGGTGCGGGATGCCCATCCCTTGGTAAAGACGCCTGAGTATAAAACTCAAAATTGGAAGGAAAGACCACGTCGTCTACCCAAAAGAAAAATTCTCTCCAATTCTTGAGGGCGTCAACCTTCTCCGTATAACATTGAAACGCCCGCGGGCGCTTCGCAAAGGAGACCCAACCGTTTGACCACGTTGAGTGGTAAAAGGAGCGGAATAAGTCCACAGTGGGTTCTATCGCCAACAAACGGCAGTTTACTTCAAAATTCGACACTTTCGCCGCACCTATACAGTGCAGCTGAGAGATGTGGAGGCGATAGTGATTGAGCAAATCGCTCAGAAATATAGATATAGGTACGCGGTAATTAGCATACTCGAAAAATTTCGTGTATAAACCTATCTTCCCTTCGGGGAAGTCGGCTATACACGCATCGACATCTGGCGCCTCTGGATGCACATCCAAAGGCACAAAATGGTCGGAAGAAAAGCGCATCACGTCCTCAACAGACAACGCAGAGCGAAACTCCTCTAATTGAGCGACCATGTTCATCTTAAAACTAAGTGGACGCACACAAAGGTTACCTACAGAAGTTCAAAGGTCTTTTAGCAAAAACGCTCTCAAAATGAAGAAGATGAATAGTGGTTGTGTGTGTATTTTACTGTGTGGTGAAAATAAAGGGGGGCGGCACTCTTATATAGGGTGGTAAAAACCCTAATTCACGCCCACGTGGATCCCACTCACAGTAAACGTGTGGCTAGAAGATGAAAAGGTACAACACTTTTTCCCGAATCCCAAGTGATACGTGGACACCACCCCCAATTACCGAGGTAACTATTTTGAACCTGTTAGGTGCATTGCACCTCCAAAAAGGCGGTAACAATTTGTTCGTTATCCCGCCACGCTTACCGCTGCTTACATTAAGTCTAGTACCCGCGGCTACGTGCCGCGCATACTAGACTGGGGGGACATGATGACGTATAGCCTATATTTGGGCCGCAAGCCCAAATGATAGACATTACTTACACCTAAGCCCATCACGAATGGGCTACCATGACAAATGGTATGGGCCGTGGTATCAACGCTTGGGCTCACGAAGCCCAAAGGCCCAATCTAACTCACCGGATATCCGATAAGGATCATCTATTCAAGGAATAGATATCCTTACCTCGGATAAGCACCATGCGTGCGAAGAGTAAGGAGCAAGAAACACGGTTTCTTAGCCCCTATATATAGAATCACACGATTCTCATTCAAGGTACGATTCACAGAATCCCTAAACTCTTAAACCAAAACCTAAATTCGATTACTTACTCTCACGCCGGAGTCTAATCGGGGGAGACAATCCCTCGATAAGCCTAACGGTGTTGTTTATTTTCTTAGTACGCAGGTAACAAAGTGCTAAGGAACGAATTGATATAAGAGCAAAGCCCAACAATCAGGTACGCCCAACTTTTGTATCAACACCTCCCATGAGAAAACTTTACGACAACGATTATTACACCAATTAAAAGCACAAAAACTAATATCATCAAAGACCTCGGAACGTCTGGGATGAACTCCCTCAAAAATGATGCGATTCCTAATCCTCCATATATGCCACCACGCTACAAAGAAAGTGCCCTCCAACAGCGACTTAGACTTGGAAGATAATCTGATCGAAGAGAACCAATCATACCATTCCTGAAACGTATTCCAATCAGAAGGATCTAAATCCCACCACCTACAAATACGACGAAGAACCTGCTGCACCAAATCACACCGGAAAAGAATATGATTAATCTCATCCTCTCCAGACGAACATATCGGGCATACGCAAGAATCCACATTAATACCTCTACGAACCAAGTTAACCCTCGTCGGCAAACAATCTTGACGGGCTCGCCAAATAAATATATTAACCTTTATAGGAACAAACCTTACCCATCTAGTCTCGATGACTTGCGACGGAAGAAAAATATCATCAATACAATTCCGAACCTCCTTGACTCGAAATACACCATCACTTGTCAAATCACAAATCCACCGGTCACAAGAGTTCGATAAAGATACCGTCTCCAACGTAGATGTCAATTCCTCCAACATATGTTGTTCAATCCCTCCTCGAACATTTCGACGGAAAGAACTTTCCATTGAAGAAAGGAGTTTAGATTCCACCGAGATTTGTTTGTCCAACTCTAAAGCAAACAAGCGGGGATATTTAACACAAAAAGGAATGTCTCCAAACCAACAGTCATACCAGAAACTTGTATCAGCTCCATTCCCAATTCGCTTTTTGATATGGTACCAAAAGTCAAAACCTTTATCTTTAAGCTTATGAACTTCTCGTAATATCAAACAACAACAATGTAGTTACAATAAAAATTTGTTTTTTATAGCGCTTTAAAAGATTTTATGCACAAGAAAAGAAATACACTTTTCAAGTTTGTTCAACTTTCGAGTTTCGACCCGTTTAACCCATTACACCTGTTTACTTGTTAGCTATTTGACTTTGTTTTCGATTGACCCTTAAAAGCTATGTTTATACTTTGATAAGTTACTTCCTGATTTCCACAAATGGCTTCTACCATCCGTTAATGACTTTTCACTTAACTTCAAGTTTGTGGAACAACTACTTCCCAAATCTTTTATCTTTAGCGAACGCCAAAAGAAAATGTTCCTCAGAAATCATCTCACGTATCCATTTTATACATTCTTGCACCATACAACAAAGAACACAAATATGACCCTGAGAACATGACTTCAGGTGTCACTAACCTGCACAAAATAATCGGTTTCATAGTCACCATTTAAAAAACCACAGAGTCTACTGACTATAAAAAATCAAAGGAGTCAAAGCACAATGATTCCGTAAATGAGCATACACCCCTTAGCAAATTGCAAATGCTATGTAGCCGTCCAAGCTTAACATAACAATATTTAATTATGCCTTACGTAAACTCTCGAGGTTAGTTTTATATTATGTAATACTTAGAGCTGGAAGAATTTTATATTGGCACAAAAATGGCTGATTTGAAACACTTCGTACAATGCGGGTAAAAAATCTTGTTAATAATAGAAACAATGTTTTTGTCATCTGGGCAATATGCCTATGTCTATAAACCCAGAAGGTCAACAAAGGATTGTAAGATATCCTCGCCATACTTTCTTCTTTATCTTACAAAATTTTCAAAATCCCATTTTAATTGAAAATCTTTAACTGATTCAGTACGGCATTTGAAGTGTTCACAAAAGCGATACAAATTTCTTTTAAAAAATACAAAAATATGAAACTGAATAATTTCTTTTGGCCAACGTGCATGCATGAAGAGCTTCCATCAGTTCATCCAATACTGAAACATCTTCTTTTCCTTCCAACCTTCGTTCCTATACTCCTAAATGTGCCCGAAGAACAAAAGATACGTTTCAGCCATTTGTCCATGTTCCCATTACCTGAAACATAGAATTCACATCTTCACGAAGAAAAAAAAAAATACAAAATCAAGAAAGGAAAACCACCTGAGGGAGCGTTTGGAATTTGCTTATTAAGAGTAGTTATCTGCTTAAAATCAGTTTTTAAGTGCTTGCAGTTCCTAAGGTAAAGAAATTTGTACTTTTTTAGTTTTCAGAATAAAGCCGATAAGCTCATAAGAAAGCTAATCCAAACACCCAAAACATGTTTATCAGCGTCTTACCGTTACATTTTGCCAGTAATTATCAACAATTTAAATAAATAATAAAAAATAAAGAAAAAAAAACAACCAAATTCCTTACATGCGACAATCATCCGCGCTCCACACCACGAAAATCAGTTTCTTTTTTTATTCATATCTAGCGCTGGCTCTTCAGGATAAATAAGTGGAAAAAACATGGCAATCAATAAATGTAGCCGCAACAGCATTATGTGAATCAGCTAATAAGCACTGTTAACCCACTCTATCCACTTACTAAACGAATTAACTGAACCAACGCACTTACCTAACAAACCAACGCACTTACCCAACAAACTGAACCCAGCACCCTGAACACGCTCCCGACCACACCCCCATAAACCAACCACTGAACTAACTCACTCAACAAATCCATTAAAGGAGCACCCTCAACCTCAAATGAATTCATTTTCTTCGAAGTGCATGTATGTTCATAAAAAATGAGTTTAATAGTTCTATCAATCATTTTTATGAGTATCAGATTATTGAGAGCACAATCTTTAGTAGTTTTCATTTAGCAATCCATACAAAGTATTCTAACATAATTCATACACCTCACATTTCTGTTAAGGGTTGTTTGGCTAAGCATGTTGCCGATTCTTCTAATCATGCTGAAATGTTAAGTTAGCAATACCAAACACCCTTCATCTCATAACCAACAATCTGTCATCATAGATTTACCTACACTATATGTGTTTAGTAATTAGTTTACGTCTCCCAAAGTTTGTACTAAAACATAAATTTAGAAACAAAATAAAGATGCATATGCATGCTGCAAATGATTATAAAAACCACATCTGATGACCAACGTCCTAACTATATATACTCCATGGAACGGAGATAAAAACTTATTTACTAACCTTTTGACATCAAGCTTTTCATCGGTCGGAAGATTAGCAGCTATATAGCCATATAGTTTCTCTACAGCTCAGTTCCTGCACAATTTCCATGAACCCAAATATGTGTGGCAAGAGTATGGGTTTATCATCTTGATCAGTTATACTTAAATCTCAAAACATCATAGGTAATCCTCACCAAAATATTATCCCATGTTTGATATCATACACATGTATAACTTGACCTACTGATTGCAATACATTCAAGTACTGTCTTTCTGTTAGCTTCGTAGACAAATGCTCAGTGATTCAAGCATTCGTTTTGGTTAGGTTTCATTATGATATAGTGTTTAACCCGTTAAGCGTAAATTAGTTGGCCATCTACCTTCTTAATAGAGTTCTATTGTTTTCCTGATAAGAATTGAAGGGTAATCAGTATATAAAAAATGATTGAAGCAAATTATTAATTAGAAGCTGGCTTAAAAGAAGCACAATACAAAAAATCAATATCGAAATTACCTGGAACACAAACATCATGCCTATTCATGAAACATCTCTTTTCCATTTCTATTTACCAGGTTCATATCTTCGTTTCGTGTGTTCCCCGTAGGAATTCGATCTCTTCAGTTACGTACTTTGATGGCATCTTGATTCCGTAACTCTTCATCCACCAATTTAGTCATCCTACAAATGCCAACAATTAGAATCATTTCATTGACTACGCCTACTGCATAATAATTTCACACAAATAATTTATAGCGTATATTGCAACCTTTTTTTTTAAATATTATGACCAAAACATCACATATGATAAATATCTAACAGACGTGAAAATATAATCAATAATCTTTCAATTATAGCTAGAATAAGCTGCTCACCAATGTCATATCACAAACTTTCTTTTCGGACATTTCAAGTAGCGAAGTAGCATTAGTAGACATTGCAATGGCCTGATCATCCTGCACATAATCATGTTAAGAAAAAAAATTATTTGCAGGCTCACAAAAACCTGTATACTATATTTTTTTGGCGTATACACAAAGATGATGATCAGTTTGATTTAAAAAGCTAGCCATAATGGTTCAGAAAGCTCATCACTCATACACAAAAGATTTTAGTTAATCCTTTCGTAGTTTTAAAGATGTGGCATGCGATGTGGACAAACCACAAAAGACAGTTTTGCAATTTACTCTGTATTGAAATAAAGCTTATATTTGAGGATTTTGTCACCAAAGAAGTAAAGTGACCTTAGATCATATTTAACAAAAGAACTAATCATAGATGTTCATCTTTTTCTTTCGATTATTTACGGGCCCAATAGAAGCAACATACCAGAAAAACTAATCATCCTTCCATTATGCTCCTTTCCTTGCCTCTCTTATAAATTATACTATAGAAAGTGGCATTAGTGTTGTGTAGACCTTGGCTGTGGATAAAACAATTAGATAATATCCATAAACTGATTGGTTTTACCTCCAGGGTGCACTGGGAAACAACTTCAAATACGTGTGGAACATCATCTATCATTACACCCTTGTACCTACATTTCAGGCACGTATTGAGTAAAAGAAGGTAATGCAGTAGAAAAAGAAAATGCATTTGAAAATGAGGCAGTCAGCATATATCAGAGAACCGGACATGCATAAGAAGTTAAGTTAGGGGAGTTTGGCTTAGCTTATCAGAAAAGCTTATGGCTTCTGCAAAAACCATTTTCCAATAAACGGCTTTTTACTCTCAAATATGCTATTAAGCACTTTTAAAGTGTTTAAGTTAGCTTACTGTATTCTAATACTTCCATATAAGCTTAGCTAGATACCCACTAAATAAGGAAACAAACACATTTACCTCAATATTCAGCAGTGTTACACTCAATACCGATTTTGACGAACTACCCTGATGTCACAGTGTATTCCTAAAAGGTCAAAGTATCTTTAAGTCTTGCATGTTACAATCTCTTAATCATATTTTTTGTTTAAATAATTTGTATAGTATCATAATAACATAGATTTCTAGTCATATCCAAGACATCAACTATTAAAAGGGCTTTGCCTCCAAGCTCAAGAGACACCACTTTCAAATTACTTGTGGCGCTGCCCGCTGCTTGCATTACAACTCGTCCTACTTTAGTTGGCCCCATGAAACTCACACAATCTATATCCATATGAGAACTAATCGCAGCTCCCATTGTCTCTATAAATCCTGTTACAACATTAATCACCCAATCAGGAATACCCGCCTGGTTAATAGCCATTATAAATCTGCTAGACTCAATAATTAACATATGCAAAAAACAATAGAAATATAGTTAATTGTATATCCGACATGTACCAGTTTAACTAAATGGGCCAAATAAAGGGCGGAAAAAAGTGATGATTGCTCAGCGGGTTTGACCGACATGGTGCACCCTATAGCCATTGCCGGGCTGGTTAGTAACTCGTCAATTATGAAACGGCAGATCAAAATTATAAAAACAAATTAAAACACAAAATTCAAGCCAAAAGAAAATGGTGATCTAAATTATCAGTGACGTAGTTGTGATTTGAATACCTTCGTAGTCTGAGCTGACAGGGAAATATATTTGACTGTAGTGAGTCCTTTGATTATATTCAGTAGTTTTCGAGCTTACTCGTCATCATAGGGAGTCATGCGAAAATGAGCTTGAGAAAATATTTGGTTGTAGTGAGTCCTCTGATTATATTCAGCAGTTTTCGAGCATACTCGTCGTCATAGGGAGTCATGCAAAAATGAGCTTGAGTAATGCCCGCTAGATACTCAATAGATTGTATGTAAAATGATTCCTTATGCTTATATACTCAATCTTCGGACAAGGGATCCGCAGGCTACAAACATCCGGGGGTGGATTTGGCTGACGTGAATTATTAAGCAGAAGAAAGCATTGGACAGTAAAATCACTCACTTTTTCAAATTTCGCCCGCTTATACAATAATCATTCAGGATGTTATCATGTTTTGTTATTTCGACCACGACTTCCTCTAGTTCAGGACATTCTCGAAAAATCCTTTTAACACACACCTCATTGGCATATGTCACCGAGATAAGATACCATTTTTTAAGGTTTGGGAGATTAAACTCCATGCTTTCATTAAGATTAATGACAATATTACCCGATTGACCACAATCCAGATTTAGATTTACCAAGGTCGCGCTCTGGAATACACTCTACCTAACGACACCTATTGGTTCTTGTAACGTGTACCCTTGTAACTGATTTGCGATTCTTAATATCTGTCCATGGATTTTTATCAGCCGCACCAGCATAATATCTAATAGATAAATTATGTGTTATGCTATAGGTTTTTAAAAGTAAAAAAATAATAATAAAAATAATAAAAATAAAATCAACATAAATATGAAAATGTTTAGACCTAAGTACGTTGAATGTCCCTGGAAGCTTAGCAGGGGTGTCCAAGGCTACTAATTCTTCAATGTTTTCTTCAACTAATTGTAAGAATTTCATCATGATCCTCCCCTTCTCCTGACAATATGCAACTTAGATATGATAGGTCACCAAAGAGCTTGTAAAGTAGTTGGATTCTGTAATTTAGTGAATGATGGGATTAGGTTAACATATAATTCAAGACCATACATTTGTAAAGTAGCACCTTCACCTTCATTTAGCTGGTGTCTAAAACCCATGACCAGAGCCATCCTTATAGTTGCTTTGCATCTTGTTTAACTAAAACATGCCATTTAAACACATATGAACATGTGTAACAAAAAAATCTAAACATGAGATACAAACATGCATACAACTATACAAACGTAAAAATTATGATACCTCCAGATGAGAATGAGAGCCATGATCAATACGGCTGCAATTAAAAAAATCATTAGGGTTTTAGGGTTTTGAGAAAAAGAATATGAGGAATGAAGTGAAATTTGTTTTCCGTATGATATAAAAAACCATCTATAAACTACATTAAAATTATATGTCGAATTTAAAATAAAAGAAATTAGGAAAACAGATTTTCACGTGTCCTTATACATGTTAATTTGGAACATTTAATTCAAAAAAATAGATTAGCCTAGTGGTTAGGGGCTTTAATAATACTATAAAGGTCTAAGGTTCGAATCTTGTCAAGACCATAATTTTTTAAAAACGAATTTTACCAAAAATAAAATAAAATAAATCAAAACCGAATTTTACTAAAAAAAAAAAAAAAAAAAAAAAAAAAAAAAAAAAAAAAAAAAAACGTAATTGCTTAGATGACATGGCTGATGACATGGCAGAAAGTGAATTACATGGCAATGACTGGACAATGAGGTGGCAATACGCGTGTAACGCCTCCTGTTATATATAATGTAGATATATATATATATATATATATATATATATATATATATATATATATATATATATATATATATATATATATATATATATATATATATATATATATATATATATTATATATAACAGGAGGCGTTACACGTAGATAATGCCACATAAACGCCACCTCATAGTTTTATAACGATTTTTTGTTTTTTTCAGTCCAGCCGCCTCCGCCTATGTTGACGGAATACTCAGCCGCAGCTGAAATGAGCACTGCCGACGACAAACACTTCAAGTTTTCAAGTATTTTTTTTAGATCCATACACTTTCCTTTTGGTCTTTTTTGTTATGTGTACTAAAAGGAAAGTAAGAAGCATATGAAGGTTGTGTAAAGTTTCTTTTAAAATATGTTGGTATATTGGTTAGTATAATAAAGGTTGTTTAAATTTTTTTTGTAAATTGTGTTTGGTTATCTTTTTATCATTTTGTATGTTTTGTTAATAAAATTGTTAGGTATATTATGGTAGAATGAATGTGAAAATTAAGGAGTATGTTGATACATTGTAGATAAGCTGTGTAAAGTATGTGTGTGTAAATTTTTATATATTTGATAGATTTGGTATATAAGTTGTTAAAATAAAAAATTTTGTCAAAATGTGTAAACTGTGCTACCTAAATTTATGTTACTTGATAAAAGTTTTTGTCAAAATGAGTAAACGATGCTACCTAAATTTATGTTAGATGATAATGTAAATTAGTTCAAATTTAAAAATTGTGTTGCTTTTGTAAGTTTTAAAATCTTATAAAATTTTGAAACAAAATGCATACACACCGGTTGACGCAAACTGAGCGTTAACACAAGTTGTACATCGCATTGTTAGTTATCTAATAATTGATGTAATTTTTATTTTCAGTTTCATTAAATGTTTTTATATGTTCTTTGATACAAGCTAAGAATTATTGTTTTAGTTGGATTATCGCATGTTACAACCTCTTGCAATTATATTTTGATATTTTCACGTTTTATGTTTAAACATTACACGAAACACGTACCACAATATGATCACAACTATAGTTGTTTGATGCTAGAAAATACCGTTGTTATGCACAGGTACTCGTATAATAATTAATTAATTTTGCTTATTTATGTTAAAAAGAAATATAATTCATTATCAAGGTGGGTTGTGGGCCACATTCTACTCTAATAAAAACCCGATTATTTTTCTTCTAGGGGAAGTAAATAAATCGGATGATTTGGTGAGGCAGGCGGCTGTGTTTGTTCTACCATCATGCCAATAATAGAAGATCGAATAAGTTTATTATCAGATTGCCTACTCGTTGAAATCCTATCTTGTTTAGATGACACAAAATATGCCATAAGAACAGCTACTCTTTCCAAAAGATGGCAGCATCTTTGGCCTCAGCTTTCTAATCTTTTCTTTACCCATTTAACTTAGTGTAATTCTATTCATCCCTCAAAAGAATCTTAAGAAGTCAGACCCATCAAGTCAACAAGCGCAAACTGCATGCCTATTAACACAGCCAGATTTATGTCAGCGACTATATTCGTAGTGCTATTAGTGGTAATGTTCAAGAGGTTGATTTTAATATGACTCACCAGTGGTGTCTTTATTCTTCTGATAGATTCGATGGGTTTGTTTTACCTGGCTTTTTTTCACATGTTCAAGTTTTATCCATGTTAGCTTGTGTTGGTGCAAATTTGAACAAGCGGGTGTCATTAGTTGAGAAAACCTTAGGACTTTGCATATTAGAGGAACGAAAATAGACCAAAATATGATTGAAAATATTTTATCCGGAAGTCCTCTTTTGGAAACTTTGGAGTTAGATTGTTGCTATGGAATTGAGCGGATTGATAATGCTACTAACAAGAGTGTTAAGAACTTAGGGTTGAAGAATTTTATGTATATCATCCATATCAATGCTCCGTATATTTTGTCACTAGCAATCAAAGGACATTTGTCTAAGGGTCTTATGTTGCTAAATGTGTCTTCACTAATTAACGTTGAACTAAATTATTCAACGGACATGCAACAAATACATGAAGAGATGCTTAAAGGACATCTACGTAACCTTGCCCATGCCAAGGAGGTTAAAATTGGGGAATTATGTTTAGAGGTACATAAACTTTTTTCTTTTACTTTGGGAATTTGTGGTTGTTTGGATATGTCGATCACTTGTATGAATCATACCAATTCCATTTTCATTTTGACTTTATAACAATCAATTCTCATTTTACGTTATCTTTTTGTTGGCAGACTCTCACTCGTTTAAAAGCTAAAGGTTTTATAATTCCATCAAATTTGAAGGTTCTTGATGAGATTTTTTTAGGTTGAAGCGGAGACCAGAAAGTACGATTACTTGATCATGGTCCTAAAGGTGATGGAGTTAGTTGATTGATGGCACTTTAGTTCTTGTTTACGATAGACAATATTCCAAATGCATTTAAATTAGTTACTCCATAGTGACTTTGATTTTGCAGACTCTAAACAATGCTTGTGCTAAACCTAGTTATTGGTGCTAAAGTTGTCTAGTGCTATATCTTATCTTTCATCTTAAGTTTTTGCTTATCAAGTTTGCTCTTGCTTGGCAATCATGTTGACAGATTTGATTGTGCTTATGTTTATCCTTTCTACGATGCTGGTTTATCATATGTCATATGCTCGTGTGAGCTTTGTTAAGCTTGATTGCGGTCATGTATTTGAAGGCTTGATTGTGGTCATGTACTTGAAGATGAAAGTACTCTCTTGAACCTATTCGTATAGGGTTAGTTTAAGTCGCAACTCGGCACGTAACACATCAAACTGCAACTGGAAGGTCGCGGCCTGCTGATGCGCCAAAGTTTCGGGTCGATCCTGTTGCTCTTTAAGCAACCCTCGAACCGGTGTTTCATCAATGAACATGAGTGCAATGAAAGCACCACTTGATACGACTTACTCACATCAATGTAGCACTGTGCAAGCTCTGTAAGAATAGATAAGAGAAAGTAGAGATTTATTTGACAAAACTATCAACTTTCATTAATAATCTATTCGGTATATATAGCCGAATAACAGACTTGTAACACAAGATAAATACGAAACATACCTAAATAAGGACTCTTGACACAAAGACATTTCTAATATGTTGGCATAAATATTACGATATTTAATCTAAACATCTTCTTCATGTTTTGATGATGACAAAGATGTAAGTTACAACATATAACGTAAAGTGCATAAGTTACTTGTGATCAAAATTCATCTATGCATTCATACGTCAACAAACCTCGACATCTCAACGTCTCGAGTATGCTTCAACAATCACTTAAGGTATGTACAAACAAATGTCTAATACATTTTATGATCAAAGGGATTTTATTTAAACATTACAAAGTTTATAAAATGATATAAACATGTTATATATTTTTGAAAAACAATTTTGGTAATTAAAGAAAAATGTTTAATTCATAACAAATAGATGAATTCAAATTTTTAACCAAAATCAGTTAGTTTTTCACCAAATAAACTTTCACCAGAAAAGACAAAGATTTCTGACCATTTCTGACCGTTTCTGACCGTTTCACTTGACCCTTTTTCACCAATTTTGGTAATTAAAGGGACCGGCCATACAATTAAGGGGACCGGCACGCTCCAGTTGTCAGAAATTTTTGCCTATAAATACTGGTTCATTTCTGCAATTTTACCTCACCTTTTGCACGAAAATTTTCAGTCCCAATCCCTTCAAAACATCCTTCTAAATCCTTTGATCATAAGATTATAAGTCTTTGTTTCAAGTGATCCAATCCTTCACCACTCAAAGTGCAAGAGAAGAATCTTCCCTATCTTAAAGCCAAAGATGTATTAGGATCTAGTTAGTGCTTATGTGAAGTTGTGAGTTATGTATATGTAATAAGTAGATCAAGATGATCTTACTTAGTAGTGAGTTTATGAGTGAGTAAGAAGTAGTGGGAAGAAGTAGTAGTGTGGAGAAGTTATGTAGTTGTGAAGAAATAGATGTGTGAATATGTAGTGGAGTATAGAAGAAGTTGTGAAGTAGTGAAGAAGTCGTGAAGTCGTGAAGCCGTGAAGAAGTCGTGAAGTCGTGTAGAAGTTGTGTAGTGATTGAAGTTGTGAGATTTGTTCTAGCTACTATTAGAACTCGACATTTAGCTTAGTGTCATTAATTGGTGTAAGCAAAAGTTGTGTAAGGTTTTCTCCGCCAAAAGGGAGCTTGTTGAGTAGTGAAGAAAACTCTCGAGTAGGTGACTCGGGGAGTGGAGTAGGGCAAGGAAGGTGTCCTTGTAGCCGAACCACTATAAATCATCGTGTCCGGTTTGCATTCTCTTTCTTGTATCTCTTTATATTTATTCTTGCACTTATCGCTTTATATCTATGCCTGCACATATGTGTTGATAGTTGTTTATATTGTCATGATGATTAATTGTGTTATAGTTACAAGTTAATATTGTGATTATGTGTATAATTATATGATATAGTCTAATAGATCATTATTCACACTTCTCATATTGAGTTTAACTTGATAGATAATTTGATACAAAACGTTTTAAGATTTTAAAAGGAAAACGTATTCACATAAAGATCAACCAAAGCTCCATTCATAAAACTAAGTTTGAAAAACTAATCCAAAAGCTCACATATATAATTGATCATATTGATTATATGTTATTTTCATACTATGCTCTAATTGAAGGTTTTTCAAACAAACAATTGAATAAATTCGAATCAACATTTTGAAACAAACTTTTTATAAACGAAAAAGAGGGGAAAACTATTCAACCCCCTTCTAGTTTTCCATGACACAAAGACATTCCTAAACATTGAAATAAATATGGTAGATAAATTATAGCCCATCACAAAAGATTCTCGCCACTTTGGTGCTTTCTTGATCCGTTTGCCGTGGCCCAATTGGCCTGCTAAGGGCCTAACACGAAACCTTTTTTCAATATGGTCGGTTATTTGATTTTTGCTAGTTTATAAATAGATAGATTGATTTTATTTATTTAGCGTAACAAACTTATCGACTTCTTCTTCTTACGTAATTATAAGGTAAAATTTTCTACAGTTTACGTATTTTTTAACTACTAGATCATATATATCGATGGATCTTGGATTATTTTAGATATAAAATGGATTCAGGGTTATAAATTTATTTACAAGGACCTAGAACTCTTTTATGCAAATCATCATATAAATACCAGTACTCATCAACCAATATTCAGTCACGACTGAGAAACTAATTAGTATTGCCAAGAGAATTAAGGTAACATGCAAACCTGTGGTCTGTTCATTTATTTATTAATTATAATTCGATGGATGTTAAGTTTGTGAGGCAATATGTGGAGGTTAACCCAAATTGGTTGGAAATTGTTAAGAGTTTAGTCTCTATATTAGTATATGTTTAGGTCTAGAGGTTAAAGTGTTCATGTTTAGTTTTTATCAGCCAAGTATAGGAGTAAGAATGTTTGTATTTGTTTGTGTCCCAAGCAAACGTGCCTTTCTTTTTGTTTAAGAGTCACAGCCGACTATGTATTCTAATTGTATCTCGAGTCGGTTTTCTTCCCCCTCATCTCTATTCAATGGATGTTAAGTTTGTGAGGCAATATGTGCAAGGTTTCTTTCTTTTCTGTTGAACATATTAGCTGCTGCAAATTGTGTGTTTGTTTTCAAGTTTCGGACTTCCGTTCGGTCGAAAACTAAAAGAATTCAAGGGTTTTTTTTAATCATTTATTTATAATCTTGTATCTTCAAGTTTATCTATGATGTTGACTGGTTGATTTTCATCTTTTTTAAGGTTTACAAAAAAATTAAACTAACAAATTCATAAGATTCAGATTAAAGATTCGGATATAATTTGTATATGAAACTTATAATTTGTATAAGGATTGATTCTGAAAAAAACCATAATAACAACTTGGTCCTGTTTCTTTGATTTTGTTAGAATTATGTTAATGTAATGCTGTTTTTGGCACCGAGTTAAGGTTTCTATTTAGATGTCTGTATCCATATGTTTTGTCATTAGTGTTATGTGTTTACACGGACCATTCTTTACATGACAAAAGCAGTTGATGCATACATGATACGTATGGTGCATGTGGTTGATTATGTATCACCATTTATTTGTTTATGATCCTCATATAATACTCAAGTAACATTTCAACTAAAATCTGAATCAACTCCTTTCCTGTTGTTGTTTCTTCTTTTATTCAGAAGGGATGGAGAACCGTTATGAAGACCAGTGCGGCACCTCTGTAAGTTTCATTTATTTTTATAGAACTTATTTGTGATTTTGCATCATTTTAATTCTTGTTGATTGGTTAGGTCTATCGATATTAGTCTCTTTTTTTTTACTCCGTCACAAGTCATTATGATTATACTTTTGGATTTTTTTCTTTTCTTCGTCTTCTATTGTTTTTTAATTGAGTAGAGGTTGCCAGAGAATGTTTACCCAACTGGGCAAACGGTCACTACCCGATAGAGGTGGCAAAATGGGCGGGCACGGGCCACGGGCTAAATGGGCATGGGCCAAACGGCGCATGTTATACAAATCGCTTTAGAAAAGACCTAAAACGACGATATAAATTCCTCGAACGTAACACCTCATTTATTTTTAAACAATTAAACATATTAAATCTATAAGTTTTTACTTTAAAAGAATTGTAACGTTCTCCAATTGAGAGAAAATATGTGCCCGTTTAACTTTTACATGGGCTATATATGCCCAATTCAAAAAAATGAGGGGGCTAAATGTGCCCAAATCTTTTGCAAATGTGTCAAAATTAGCCAATTTTTTTTTAATTTTAGGCACAAATTGCCACCTCTACTACCCGACATCCAAATGTCTTGTGTACCGTGATCAGTGGCATAAAGCTGCAAATGTTTTTTTTTTTTTTTTTTTTTTTTACTTGCTTGGTTTTTACATTTTACTAATCTGTTTTTGTTTAATTTAGCAGGAGTTGTGGAAGCATGTTTTACCTGTTGGGTTCTCACCGGAATTTGTTAGTGCTACCATCATTTTCTATCTGTTAGATAGTTTTAATTAATTTGTTTACACAACTGATTTTTTTTTTGACATGGCGCAGTGGACTATGCCTATGGAGTACCAATGGAGCTTTAATAATCTGCAGGTGCGTATTTTTATATGAAAAACTTACGTGCTCATATTGTTTAATTGGACTAACAAAAGTTATTAATCATGCAATCACATAATCAGAATGCATTGGAAGAGAATGGGCCCTTAAATGCCGCAAATGTGTATCTTTTTTCTTCTCTGGAACGTAAGTATTACATCCGTTTATGTCCTAAAAGGAGACTATACACTTTGGAGCTAGTATATCAATGAAACTTTGTTGAAAAAGACAAAATAAAACATTTCTTAACTTTCTTTGTTTGCAGCGACCTTCGCCTTGATGAATGATAAAGAAATATACACCTGCATACCCATCATCACTGCGGTAAGTAGAATGGTTCCATCTGGCGGAAAACAATGGTATTTGTTGTGCTGGACATTATGAAAATTATCATCCAGGCAATTACTTTAGTTCTTGTTTTCATTCTAACAATATATACTATTGGTCGATAAGGTATCATCTTCATGCCCACCTTCCGATAAGATTGGAATTCTCTATCCACTTTGCACTCTACGAGATGAAGAAATTGTGGACATGCAAAGCTGTAATCTGGAATGGGTGCCTTACACATCACCAACGTAAGAATACTTTTTTCTTTTCTTATGGAGGAAGTCTCTATTTGATAGATTTTCAGTCTAAATTTCCATCTCATTTTTCTTATAAAGGAAGTCTCATTTTTCCATCTCATTTTTCTAGGGCTGCAGCTTCTAAGGCAAAACCTCGTATTTTCATACTAACACATCTGGGAGGAGGAGGGTATGACCCCCTTTTCTAAATCTACACTTTCATTCTGATTTTCTTGACTACATTAACTATATGACTAAAATTTGGTTTTGACGCAGTGGAAACATTAATCGTGAAAAGGAATCTGGTTCCTACGAGCCATGTAAGTAAATCAGTATTGAATACTATCTGTTTCAGTAATATCATTTCATTCATTAGTTTTGCTTTTCATTAATATTGCATCTATAAGGTGGATTAACTTGAATCAAAATTTTGCAGACTTCGATCATGACAATTTCCTGGAAGAGGTAAAGCTTTTTCAATTTATTTTGTTAATTCTGGTTTTATTGATTATATATCAATATAAGTCTATGTTTTCTCAAATTTATAGATTAATGTTGACATGATAAAATTTCTGTAATCATATTTGAGAAAAGGGCTTCTCGATTTTTCATTATAATTTTGTAAAATGACATCTTGTAGGCAAGTGAGGATCGGAGGATAAGGTTTTATAAATTCTACCCTGATGCTACAAACTACTCCCCAAAAGTCCCCAAAAAGGTTTGTTTATTTTCCCTCAAGTTACCTAAAGAATCTTTTGATTGCTTATCATTTTCTTTAGCCGGTAAATTTCTTATTATACCGTAAAGCTGGTAATTTTGGCCCGTTTATAGGCTGTTTTTTTATTTAATCTCTAACGCATCAAAAGGTCTAAGTTCCCATAATTGAGGTTGAAATGGTTTCAAGCTCCAAGCTGGTGGAACCTTACCGAAAGTATAACCTACTAAATCACTTTATTTAACATATAGATTATTAATAATGGCCTAGCAACCCTTTGGAACTCCAAACCAGGAACCTACATATATTAGCTTGTAAAGCTTATTGCGGTTATTATTAAGATGAAGGCCATCAAGTTACTTGTCTGTGCTACTTTTACATAATTACATGTTTGCCCTTGATCTTTCATAATCTAAAGTACATGTTTACTCAAAACTTTTTTTTTTTTTTTTTTTTTTTTTGCAGACGAAGTTCATCAATCGTTATTACTGGGAGGCACATGAAGTAGTTTAAGATTTTAAAATGTTGAATGATCCGATGATTATGTGCTTACGGTAGCTCTTTGTGCATGTAAAAAGTTCTTCATATAAGAGATGGAACTAGCGAAACATCTTTCAACAAAATTCCATTATTCAGTTTTTACTTTACCAACATGAGAAAGCACTGATGTATTTTTAGCCTTTTAACGTACCGTATTGGACAATAGATGTAGTTTTGCTACCGCACGAGAATTTCCGGCGGCCGTAATTTGTTCAGGCAAGGAAATTATGGCTCGAACCAGTTTGGATGATTCGAGCCAAAGTTGATATGATATTTGGGCCATTTAACTTGGTTTGGGCTTTGTTGAGTCCGGTGTTGTAGTAATGACATATGCTTTATTTTCGTGTAAAAGCAAACTCTCCAAATAAGCTATTCAAATTAGGGGTTAGCAGGAAAACCGAAAAATCCGAATAAACCAAAAATTGAACCAAACCGAATTTTTCAAAACCGAACCAAACCGAACTTTTAATTTGGTTCTCGGTTTGGATATGATTTTGGTAATCAAAACCGAAAACCGAACTGAAACCCGAATTCATATAAATTTATATATTTTTATATATTTATTTATTTAACAATAAAATTTTATCCTAATATTAAAAAATACTTTTTATGTTTCAAATAATTTTTTTGGCTAAATATATTTGTATATTTTTCTTTTTTTTAAATAAAGTGTGTAATTTGGATTAAACCGAAAACCGAACCGAACCAAACCGAACTAGAATTCAACCAAACTGAACCGAAAACCGAATTTGAATTCGGTTTGGTTTGGTTCACGGTTTGACCCTAAAAAAACTTTTAACCGAATTAGCTGAACCAAATTAACCGAATAACCCGAAAACCGAACCGAAGAACACCCCTAATTCAAATGTTGTATCTACGCCTCATGGCATTTGAATGCTATAAAAAGTTTAAATCATCAAGTTCACTGATTGTGTTCAAAAAAAAAAAAGTTCACTGATTAGTATTAATGATAAAGAACGTATATTAATAATGCTAAAAAAAATGAACTTAAGATGTGTTTAATTAGTTGTGATACTACTTATAATGCCCGTGCACGCACATGGTTTTTCAAAAAAAAATTAATTATATAGTATTATTGTTTAAAAACAGAAAATCTTATGTATATTTTAAAAAGTTAGAGCATCAACATTTACGAAAGTAAGAAAAATAGTTAGCATAAATTGTAAATATAATCGTGGCATCGACCTAGTATTAGATTCTTGAGCGTATCTCTTTATAATGTTATTGGGTCAAAGGTTCTTTGATCACATGGGTTTACATATAAATCAAATTTATTTTAAAATTTTTGTTTACTATATGGACATATAAAAATTTAACCGTGAAAATTGTAATATAAGTACAACTAATAAGTATGCATGAGTTTTTCATTATGTATTAATATCAATTAATATTTTATAAAATTTTATTGGATAAAAGATTTAACTTTGTTTAGCTGACATAGACGTTAACATTGAGGTTGATGTTGTTGTTTAACTTTTACTATTGATATTATTTTGTACAAAATGTGCAAGTTTAGTAGCACATAATGAGCGTTGATGAAGTTAAAATATACTCCGTAAAATTATTAAAATTTTTTTTCCGGATATCCATATATAAACTTTAAATAATAATTACATAAGTCATTATAAGTACAATCGCGTATATTTATTTTCATATCACAGTAGCTCATACTTATCATTTGATATTTATATTACCGTTAATAATAATTTAACTATATTTTATATTCAAACCCGTGTGCGTATAAATTAAACTTTTAAATAGGATAATATGAGTTCTTATTTATATTTAATGTACATAGTAAAAAGATATTTTAATAGATGAAAGTTTAAAACTAATATTTATTTTAAAAGTATTTAACGTATATTAAAATAAATTCATACATTTATAAAATTTTGTAAGTTTAATGGATGAAAGTCTCAAACTAATACTAATACTCATGTAATTGTAAACAAAGTTCATATTATAAAGTGTAAGGGTATAAAGTGTAAGGGTTATTTGTTTATTATCTAAAGTTATCAAAAAGACATGGAAATTTTCAATTTTACACTTAACTCCATATAATATATTTAAAATTCAACCACTAATGTTTTATTAATTATCTCATATTTTTTTAAGTTTTTATTCTCATAAATTTGACACATATATTTTTATGTGTTTTTTTCCTCAATCAAATTCTCCATCAAAATTTTTAAAGTTTTATTTTATTTTATTTTTGTGCAAAAGGTGAATTATATCAATATATCAAAAGATTGTACATCAGGAAACTTAAAAATCAAAGATTTGAACACACCCAAATCTTATACAAAATGAAAACATCAATTCAGCTACAACTAAACTCTAACTAAACATACTTATATCCAATATATGCTACAACTAAACTTTGACTAAACATAAAAACAGAGCAATTGCATTCTGCACCTTCATTCACAGTACATCTATTCACCTTTTTTTGCACCTACCATCTAGCTACATTTCCATTGCTCAATTCCACCAAGCCACTCAACCTGCCACCACAGCAGACAAAGGTGGAATTGGAGAATGGCATCACTAGGAACCCATAACCCCTCTAAATCAAGGGCTCTTCCAAATGTGCTACATTTCCATCTTTACAATCGGCTTCACACATTCAGAAACATTCCCCTTGAGGGAGGACCAACCATTACCTCTTATGCCTATGTATTGAATGGACCAAGCAGGTTCATCTTTCATTCCTCGTTATTCCACTCATCATACATAGGCCTCCAAAGCCATTTACCCTTCACAAAAGGAGGCCATACTTTATGGTACATCCTTACTGTGATATACCTCCTACATAGCCAAGCATAGCTTCCTAATTTCCTCCCAAGGCCAAATTAGGAACAACTATGAGTCTAATATAGGTACAGTTACACAAGATAGGACTCCAAGATACAAGGTACCTCACAATTGTAATGGCTTGTAAAAGATAACAGCAGCAATGTAAGACTTTTTGCTTCTGTTAAACATGAATCCAAACACCCTTTAAAAGAACCAGGAGCATATTCCACAAGCAGATCTTCATATCATCCACTTTCAATCAAATTCCCATTAGATACAGAATCAACTATTCTTTTAAAATGCATATCCAAACACCCCTTAAGCACTTAACTTCTGCTGAGTATTTAACTTGACATCCCATTGTGTAGCAATTTTCTTGGTAGTAGCATTATCTTTAACTTTTAAGCTCATAAGCTTCAGTCTAATATTGTCACAAATAATCTTCACAACTGTTTTGCTTTCTTGCCTTTTATCTTGAAAGAGCCTGCAGTTCCTTTCATTCCAAATATGATAAACAGTAGCAGCAAGAACTAATTTTTTGAGAATGATACCAATGTTATTACATTTAGGCATAAGACACAATTCATGAATAATTAAATCCCATTCATCAAGCAAATCATTTCCAGTGCACTTAACTTTCATTGCTGTCCACACTTCTTTAGAGAACTCACACTGAAAAAATAAGTGATCATGAGAGTCACAACACCATTTACATAGAGCACATCTCATATCCACATTATTATTCTAGATCATCATTCTATCTTGAGTCTGTAATCTCTTTTGAATGGTCATCCAAAGAATAAAAGTGTGTTTAACATTGTTGAGGCAACATGATCAAGATCTCTTTATATTTTAATGATGACAAATAAACCATCAAAACATATAAAATAACAAACGTTAGCCAAAATTCCCCGAATCACACGTCTGCTGCTGGCGCGCCTCCCACGCGTCAACGCGTGGGTAACGCGCCAGGCGTCTGTGATTTTCGGGACGAATTTTGAAAGTCGGCTTTCCCCTTACCCGACAAATGTGGATCTTTCAATATAGGTATGAATATGTTATGTGCTTAATTGAGAACACTCGAAACGAGTTTTGGGATTAGAGAGATCCAACTTTTAAAGCACCCATTTACGGGAAAATGTCAACTCATGTTTTCTAGCTATCACCTCTAGCCAAGGCTTTTGTAAACTTAGGGAGCTTATATATTTCACGTAACATCATGTGAAAGCACCCATATGCTCATATCCCGTGCTTACGTCTTCTCTAATTACGTAACGGGTTTACTCCCTTATTGGTCAAACTAAGTCAAAGGTCACTTTGCGTAAACGCATCCTTTCCCACTTGGGTTATGCTTTACACTAAGGCAAAGCACTTAACTTGTTTGAACCAAGGTATTAGTTGAGAACGTCGAGTCGTGGAAAGTCACGAGATATGAAACTATGAATTCTCGACATTGTGTTACTTGAACTAATAAGTAACTTATGATTTTCTCAACTTATAATCTTAATTGTCTAAACCTTTTTCTCTTAATGACAATTAGATTATTTTATTCTTAATTACTTTTCTTAATTATCTTCTTCAACAAAATACCACTTACCTCAAAACCATCAAACCCAATACCACCAAATCTCCCACAATCCTTCCCAAATATCCTTTCCAACATTCCCTTACAACACTTACACAAAAGTGTACTCTTGTCTCTTATACACTTTTGATCTAAGCAATCATTTCAAACTCAACCCATCTCAACCATTCATTTCCTTACAACATCACATCCCTTACACATCCCTTACACATCTCTTATATTCCTTACACATCCTCAATCTCAACCATCCAATTCAAATTAAACACATCTCAACCATCCATCCAATCTCTTCTCTATTACAACACATGTGTTTAATCACAACCATCCATTTCAAACCCAACTCAATCCTAACCATTGGATCACCTTCTTCCCCAAGCAAAAAGGACACTTTGATCTCACCCATTCATTTCAAACCAAAACCATGTCAACCATCCAATCTCTTACAACACATCTTAACCATCTATTTCAAACCAAACTCATCTCAACCCTCCATCCAACCTTTCCCCCCAAGCAAAGAAATATACCTTTGGAATATTCTCTTTTCTAACCCAACCATGGTTTACCTCTTCCAACCATGGTTAGTTCTCAACACTCAACCCTAACCCAACCTTGGTTAACCTAACCAACATACAACCTAACCCAACTATGGTTAACTCTCTAAACCTAACCATGGTTAACTTCTAAACCTTCAACCTAACCATAGTTACACCTTAACCCTTCCTTTGAGGATTATCCAATCGCATACTCTCTTCTTTATTATGCCATATGAGGAATACCATTTCTACCCCTACCAAATTACCATTTCTACTCTTCTACCCTTGGGGGTTTAGCAAGGTAAGGCATTTATAACGCCAAACACCCAAAGCCTCGGGAATATTTTCCCTGGGTGTCTGGCCCGCCACCCACGCGTCAACGCGTGGGTGACGCGCCGACCTCAGTAAAATATTCCCAAGTTTGGGTTTTTGCCTATAAATACCTCCCTTGCCTCTTGTATTCCTCACCCCTTGCCATTATTCTTTCTCTCTACATTCTTTCTCTCTAATCCTCTAATTCTATCTCTTGTTTTCTTGATTTTCATATAACATCATTTGAAAGAACACTTCTACTTTGCAAGGGAAGAATCACAAGAACCTAATCCACTCTTGTGATCGTGTCGAGGGTCTTCTATCTTATACCCTTTCTACTACAATCGAGTCTCTAGGTTAGGTTAGGACTTGGTTGAACAAACTCATATTCATTCATTTGTTTGTAAGGGAAGTCTTGTATCTTGGTGACCAAGCCTAGATCATTGGGGATCTAGTTGGAGTTTGATACTTCCGTGGGAAGTCTTGGTAGTCGTCTTGGTGACCCATAGGTTAAGTCGAATTGCGAGATTCTTTAGGGTGGTTTCCGAGGGCGGAATACCGTGGGAGTAACTCCTTCTTTGTGAGCATCAATATTGTTGAATATTGGTGGAGTGAATTGTAACGATTTGTAGTCCACCGAAAGGATTATACTAGTTAAATAGTATCGTGTCGTGGATTCGCAACTGGATGTACGGATGGTATAACCCCCCATCCCGAACCAGTATATATCGTGGTGTCTCTCTTTACTCGCTTTATATACTTTGGTTGTGTTTGTGGCTGTTGGATTATTGAACAACCACTTGGTGTTCTCTTTGGCTTAAAGTTTTTAAACATCTAAAAACCCGAAGAAACCATATTCACCCCCCCCCCCTCTACGGTTCTACAATTGGTATCAGAGCGTAATACTCAAGTTTTTTAGCTTTAAAGCCTTCCCGAGAAGTCGTTTTAAGTCAAAAACATCTTTTCCAAAAATCTAAATTCCTGAACAAGATTTTTGGTAAAGTAGAGTATAGATCCATGGCTCAAGAGAACTATGTTGAGGGGTGTTCTATGCAAAGACCACCTTTGCTAGAAACCGATGGTTTTTGTTTTTGGAAAACCCGGTTTGAGACCTATGTTAGGTCGAAAGATCTTGATCCA
Source organism: Artemisia argyi (assembly GCA_030686995.1). Taxonomy (NCBI): domain Eukaryota; kingdom Viridiplantae; phylum Streptophyta; class Magnoliopsida; order Asterales; family Asteraceae; genus Artemisia; species Artemisia argyi. The sequence goes on along the minus strand of CM060676.1, from coordinate 232,218,509 downwards.
TGGGAGATCATTCAAAATGGAGATTTTGTGGTCATGGTGGAAGATCCGGAAACAAAGTTGATAGTGGAAAAGCCATTTGCGGATCTAAAAGATGATGAAAGGAGAAAATTTGGCAAGAATGATGAAGCCAAGATGATGAAATACAATGCTCTACCCCGAAGGGAGTTCGAGAGAATTCATGTGTGCAAAACCGCCAAGGAGATATGGCGTTCGCTCATCATCACCCACCAAGGGAACACACAAGTCAAAGATTGCAAGATTCACTTGCTCATACAACAATATGAGAAATTCTCAATCTCCGACGATGAAACCATTGACAATGGTTATACACGATTCAATGCTATAATCACAAGCCTCACGGCTCTTGATTCTAGTTTTTATAACAAGAATCATGTGAGAAAGTTCCTCCGAGCCCTTCCGATCAAGTGGCTACCAAAAGTGATGGCCTTAGAAGAAGCCAAGAATTTGGCAGAACTCCCTCTTGATGATCTTATCGGCAATCTCAAAGTCTATGAGATGATTCTCGAAAATGACAAGGCTAGCACCAAAGACAAGAAGGAGAAAGTAAAGTCTTTGGCTCTCAAAGCTAAGGTCACAAGAAGTCAAGAATGTGATGGCCAAGATGATAGTGATGAAGAAGATGAGGTGGACGACGAAGAGTACAACCTCATGGCCAAAAACTTTAGGAAGTTCTTTAGAAGAGGTGGAAACTTTAGGCGAGATAATAGGTTTGGTAACCAAGGAAATGGTGGAAGAAACAACTTTGGTGGAAACCAAGGTGTTGACAACAAGGTTGGAGAGAACTCAAGGCGAACCCAAGGATGCTACAATTGCGGAGAAAAGGGTTACTTCATCAATGAATGTCCTAAGCCCAAGGTGAACAAGGCATTTGTGGGTGGAGCATGGAGTGATAGTGAAGATGAAGAACAACCAACTAATGACGCCACATGTCTCATGGCTCAAGAAAACCTTGAGGTATCTCTAAACTCTTCTTCTTCTTCTAGTAATTTAGATATTATCAACTTACAAAAGGAGAATGAGGAACTAGTTAAGTTTGACGATGATTTTAGAAAAACTTATGAAAGAATTCTTAAAGAAAAACTTCTCCTAGAGTTAGAAAATGTCAAATCTAATGAAAGAATTTGTTAACTTGAAAGTAAAGTAAAAATACTAGAACATTGCAAAGAGGTGGTTGAACCTTGTAAAAATTGTGAAATACTCACACTTAAGGTTAACTCTTTGAATGGAAAAGTGTTGGAACTTCAAAAGGAGTCGTTAAGTTTTTCAAAATATAAAAAGAGTACAAATGATTTGGATGACATTTTAAGTCATCAAAAAATGTCTCAAGATAAGGGAGGTCTTGGATTTTCTAAACAAGGTAAAACCACTCCCGAGAGTCTAACAAAACCAATAGTTTTTGTAAAGGCTAAAGAAAATGAGATTCCAAAATTTTCCGAGACTGATGCGCTGCACGACGCGTCAACGCGCCAGAAACGTGCCAGATCTCTGAGGAAAAATGGATATTCATCAAACGATGTCATTAAACCAATTACTCCTCAAGCTCCTCTTGTAAGTACTCGAGGTGATCAAGCTCCCATTGCAAGGAGAGAAAACCCAAGACAAAGTTTTAACTCGAATTCTCGCAATGGTCTTGGTTATAAACAACCTCGAGTAAATGATAGACCATTATTACCTACACCTAATATGAGACCATCTACCTCATACAACCAAAGACCATCTTTCCAAAATAACCAAAGAAGAAATTTCTATGGTCAAAAGTCTTCTCAATACCAACATAACCACAACTATCAAAGGAGAGACAACTCCTATCCAAACCAAGCTTTCTCTAGACCTCAAGGATACAACTACTATAGATCAAGCTATCAAAATCATTTTCAAAATGATCATTGGTCCGCTTTCTCTAATTTTGGTATTAAGAAATTATGTGTCTTACTTCAAGACCAAAGAATGTTCAACTTGGGAAACTCACATGCTAACCAAAATGGACCCAAGAAACAATGGGTACCTGATGCGTGGGAATCGCAACAGGCTTTACCTCTCGAGGGATCTCGAGAAGCTTACAACCCCCACCAGGCAGTGTACCTGATCGTTGTAGTATAGTATAGTGACAAGTACCGGGGGATTGATCGTTCAGCTTAGGAATAGTGTCGCTAGGATTAGTAAGCCTAATTACTAGTTCTAAAGGTGAAGGATGATTATTTTTGTGTTTTTGTATTTTTTGGAAAGCAAGTAAAAATCTCGGGTTTTGGAAGAGTGGGCGGAATTAGTTGCTATTCAACTAACCCAAAACTAAGATGCAATCAAAATAAAATACAAAAAAATGAAATTAAACTAATTTATACTAAGGTTGTGAGCAGTAATTGGAGAAAATGTGTTTACTTAGATTTCACTACTCCCTAGATATCTTTTACACGTTAATTACTTGTTATAATTGCATGGATGATGGATCGTATTACTTAATACCATTCATGGGGTGGCATACATAACTCCCCAATTCTATGAGCTCTTATCTCCTCCTACACCATGCCCAGCACAACTATAGGGATTGTAAACAGTGACTCATGCATTAAATATAACCAATAAAGACCTAGTACGCCTCGGTTCATGTTTCTTAAGTCGTTCAAGCATGTTACCATTTGGAGATCTGCCAGTTTTCTTAAGCCTAACATATAAATCATTCATCCAAGACAAGAATAAACAAGTAATCAACACATAATCAATATCTAGGTTTCATTAGATCTAAGCAAACACAAAAGAGATCTAGCCTAGCATGATGGAATTGAGACAAGAACAAGATATAGACAACCAACACATAGACATATTGATTGAATTAGAAGAACACTTATCTCAATTACAATGCAAGGTATCAAGGGTTTGAAACCCTTGAAAAACCTGTAAAAGTTGCACCAAAATCGTCTTTAGGGTTTCTCCAAAACTTCTCTCTTTAAATGTGAAAAACTAGAAAACTATATATAGGAAAATAGGGATGACGGCGTCAAGAACAAATGTGTGACGCCGTCATCTCGCCGCCAAATACTTCCTCGGACGGCCTTGATCTACTTCTGACGCCGTCAAGGCCTAGGCCGTCACAAAAATTACTCTTGACGCCCTGTGTGTGACGCCGTCATCAACTACGGATTTTAATTCTTGAGGTTTAACGCCGTCAAGGAATTACTCTTGACGCCGTCACCTACTGTTCCCAGCATGGAAAATTGAGACTTTGCCGTTTTCTTCACTTTTATGCTCCAAAAACGTCCAAAATGGCTTCTTTTCCAGAATTCACTCTCCAAGTACCTAAAATCACAAAAGGAACGATTTAGGGCAATATTTGATCAAATAAATTCGGATTCGGGCTTAAATGACCCCCTAAAAACGGATCATTTTTCGCCTCATCATATACCCTTACACTTGAGATTTGCTTGTCCTCAAGCAAATGCGCTTTTATTCTACTCAAAAGACAAGTTAGGGGTCATTTAACACTAATATAAAAATAATTACAACAAATAATCGTTCCACTAAAGACCAATAGACAAGCACGGAGGTCATATACAAGCACCTCACAAATAGTGTTTAGATACTCACATCTCTTGGGTGTAATAAAGTGTAGATTACAATATGGAAATGGAAGATATCTCTCACTACCTGTCATAGCAAAATAGATTACCATAGGCTTGGGAAAGGATCAAACCTCCACCACATGGCGTAAGCACCTAGGATAAAGTATCAAAGAGGTCTTTTAAAGGGTTGTAACGTTAGGTATAGGGATATGAATTACACGGTTTTGTTGGATAAAGGAAGTTTTACTGGTGGCGAGTTAACAATCTTAGTTAATTACATGTACAATATGGCGTTGCTAAGCCAAGACTAGACTCGACTTAAGCTAATAAATGAAAAATAACAAAAACATAAAATGAACATAGAATGAAACGGGATGGTAGTCCGTATGTTTTTTTTTCTTTTTCCTTTTTCTGTTTTTTTTTTTTCTTTTTTTTCTTTTTTATTTTTTTTTCTTGATTTTTCGATTTTTTTTTTTTTTTTTTTTTTTTTTTTTTTTTGCATACACTCTTACCCTACCATCCAAAATAATACATCATAGGGGATGAGAATTCCCCTTACACTTGAATTTTTACATACTTTACATTTAACTAATCTAATGACTCGAATTAAGAAAATCAAAACACTTGGAGCACTTTTAAGATTAACGTGGGGTAATAATATTATGTTCTTCCCCATTACTTCATAAAATAAGTACTTACCCGTGAGTCCCAATCGTCCCAAAACAATATGTACAAGGATATGACTCGACTTAGCAACCATGTAATCAATTAGAAAGTTAACTTAGGGTTTAACAAATAACAATAATGCACTAAAGATGAGCGCATACACGAAAGGCTAAGGCGATTTGGTTGTACATTTAAGTGGGGTGTAACAAATTCTTCCTTTAAGTAAGATGCTTAAAGTTAGAAACGAAAAGATAGGCTCGGAGGGGTGTACTAGGGGTTTCGTGTACTAAAAATGAGTACAACGCTAAGGGTGTGGGAAAAATTAGTTGACTTAACTAGCCAAGTAATATGACTTAAATGGTCAAGTAATTATAATACGGGTTTAACACAAGGGTGATCCTAATGCCTCTTATCATGTAGTAAATCCTACCACACGAATGTAGTCTCACTAGCGGTCTCGGGATGCATCACTAACGCAAGTTCTAGAATCTAAATGCTACCGGTACACTCATAAGCACTAATAATGAATGTTTTTCCTATCAAATCTAAAGGCGAACCTCACATTTTTGGGTGGAAAATTTTTCTGAATATACGGTTATGTGCTAGTCATACGATCTCCTATCCATGAGACGCTTGCTATGGCTAAAGTTTCACTCCTAAATGTTGTAAAAAATTTTAAATTTGGCGCTAAAATTACACTAACAAGTATTTCTCATAGTTTTATTACACATCTACTATCAAACAAAACAAACTCAAGCGAAAGTGCATATGTAAGGTATCATCTTTTTACCCTCCCCTTACACTTAAGATGAACATTGTCCCCAATGTTCAAGTAAAGAATGTAAAAGTGAAAAAGTAAAGAGAATGAAATCAAATACTCCCCTGATTCGCTCGGTATGGATTATAGGTTGGCCAGATTAGATCTTCCTCCAAGAAAATGAACAATCAAAGCTTCCCTTCCAGAATATAAATCATCTCCTTGTCGAACATAACCTGTAAATCCTGACAAAAATAGACAAGACAACCTCGCGTAAAATCGGCGGCATCCTATATAAGTTTCTAAGTCCTAGAAAACAAGATAAGATATAATGCTTGTGGAATGAAGTTTGCAGATTTCCTGGAGATTATAAAACTTAATAATTCACAAAAACCATAAGACTCCGCTAGAAAAACAAAACCGGTAAAATTTCCAGATTTTAACTCCTGACGCCGTCAAGAGTAAACCTCTGACACCGTCAGAATGGACCTGCAGAAATTCTTATGTTAAGTTTCCGGAAAATTTCTGGAAAAACTTGGTCCTACTTCCTGGAAAATCCTGCAAAACTTCATTATGACTCAATACAAGCAATTGACTCTAACAAATACGAATATACATGTTCATTTAATATTGTGGTGAATCATGATCGGTTTGTTTCTTAAAAACATATTTGGGGTTTCCCCTTACACTTATCTTTTGCAAAAATACTTCTAGGTGGAGTTAAGACTAGGCCAAACAACAAAGTAAAGTATTTCCACTATTTAATTGAGAAACATGAACAACCAACAATAAAAACTAAACATGCATACGGAAGCAAATAACAATCAAACAAATAAAATCACACAAAACATGGGTTGCCTCCCAAGAAGCGCTTTTCTTTATTTACGAGTCTTGTAGCTAGACTCAAGGTCATGGGTTACGTTTTCCTTTCCCACTTTTGTGCTAACTCAAAACATCTAACCCAATTCTCATCACGCTTGTATTCCGGGCCTAGATTCATGCAACCCGAATAATAAGTTCTCCTCCTCTCACAATAGGCTTCATCAGTGATTCCATCTTCCTTAACCTCATAAGGTCGAATTTCATCAATCTGTAGATTCTTGATGCCCTTTAATTCTTCCTTCATGTGAGGCATCATAAAAGTGACCTTCTCTATACCATCAGTAAACTGAGCTATCCCCTTCTCATGGTCGTAATACATCTTAGTTTTCTCAACAAAAGGTTGTCCTAAAACTACTTCTCCAAGGTGTGGATCAATAATGCCTCTAACATCTTCTAGGATTACAAAGTCACATTGATAAGTAAAATTTCCTAAAAAGATGTGTACCCCATTAACTCTCCTGACAAAGTTACATAGCCTATTAGAGTTGTAAGGGTCTTTTCTAGGGCTTAACCTATCGTTCATTATCCAATTGTAATAGAGCCTAGACATGATATTCATGGGTGCTTTTATGTCAATGTATGTATGCTCTCTAGACATGTACCCAATCATGCAAGGAATTTTTATGTTCCTGAAGTTATGCCTCCTAATCCATGGTGTCTTTCTATATTTCGAGGGGCAAGGATGTTGTAAGAGGAACTTGTGGTAACTCAATTCATCCGGGGTTGGAGCGAAGTTTGTAAACTCAATTTTCATTTGGAGAGGCTTAATGAATTTCTTAAATGTGTTAGCTTCTCTCTTTCTTCTTTTATGCGCAATAAGCCTCTTGCTAATTTCTAAACGGCGACTCTCTGATTCCATAAAGACCACACTAGTACGAACAAAAACACGAAGAAATAAGATAGACTAAAGAAAAACTGAAAATAAAAATAAAATCTTACTAGAAAGGAATCTAGCAAGTAGACCTAATAAAAAGAAATCCTAACCTAGACAATAACTATTCCCCAGGCTGCGGCGCCAAAAACTTGATGCGTGGGAATCGCAACAGGCTTTACATCATCTCGAGGGATCTCGAGAAGCTTACAACCCCCACCAGGCAGTGTACCTGATCGTTGTAGTATAGTATAGTGACAAGTACCGGGGGATTGATCGTTCAGCTTAGGAATAGTGTCACTAGGATTAGAAAGCCTAATTACTAGTTCTAAAGGTGAAGGATGATTATTTTTGTGTTTTTGTATTTTTTGGAAAGCAAGTAAAAATCTCGGGTTTTGGAAGAGTGGGCGGAATTAGTTGCTATTCAACTAACCCAAAACTAAGATGCAATCAAAATAAAATACAAAAAAATGAAATTAAACTAATTTATACTAAGGTTGTGAGCAGTAATTGGAGAAAATGTGTTTACTTAGATTTCACTACTCCCTAGATATCTTTTACACGTTAATTACTTGTTATAATTGCATGGATGATGGATCGTATTACTTAATACCATTCATGGGGTGGCATACATAACTCCCCAATTCTATGAGCTCTTATCTCCTCCTACACCATGCCCAGCACAACTATAGGGATTGTAAACAGTGACTCATGCATTAAATACAACCAATAAAGACCTAATACGCCTCGGTTCATGTTTCTTAAGTCGTTCAAGCATGTTACCATTTGGAGATCTGCCAGTTTTCTTAAGCCTAACATATAAATCATTCATCCAAGACAAGAATAAACAAGTAATCAACACATAATCAATATCTAGGTTTCATTAGATCTAAGCAAACACAAAAGAGATCTAGCCTAGCATGATGGAATTGAGACAAGAACAAGATATAGACAACCAACACATAGACATATTGATTGAATTAGAAGAACACTTATCTCAATTACAATGCAAGGTATCAAGGGTTTGAAACCCTTGAAAAACCTGTAAAAGTTGCACCAAAATCGTCTTTAGGGTTTCTCCAAAACTTCTCTCTTTAAATGTGAAAAACTAGAAAACTATATATAGGAAAATAGGGATGACGGCGTCAAGAACAAATGTGTGACGCCGTCATCTCGCCGCCAAATACTTCCTCGGACGGCCTTGATCTACTTCTGACGCCGTCAAGGCCTAGGCCGTCACAAAAATTACTCTTTACGCCCTGTGTGTGACGCCGTCATCAACTACGGATTTTAATTCTTGAGGTTTGACGTCGTCAAGGAATTACTCTTGACGCCGTCACCTACTGTTCCCAGCATGGAAAATTGAGACTTTGCCGTTTTCTTCACTTTTATGCTCCAAAAACGTCCAAAATGGCTTCTTTTCAAGAATTCACTCTCCAAGTACCTAAAATCACAAAAGGAACGATTTAGGGCAATATTTGATCAAATAAATTCGGATTCGGGCTTAAATGACCCTCTAAAAACGGATCATTTTTCGCCTCATCAGTACCAAAAGTATGAGTCATGTCTTTGTTGTAGGTTTGTCCCAATAGTGATCTACAACCGGACGAGTTGATAGTGGATAGTGGGTGCACTAAACACATGACCGGGAATAGAAGATTGTTCACTTCTTACATGGAGTATAACGGCAATCAAGTCATTTTTGGAAGCAAACTTAACGGCAAAATTGTCGGCAAAGGTAATGTCCTCCATGACTCCATAGAAATATCCAATGTTGAGCATGTTAGGGGTCTAAGTTTTAACTTGATTAGTGTAAGTCAATTAAGTGATGATGATTGTGAGGTTAAGTTTACTAAAGTAGATTGTACTATTAGTAAAAATGATATTGTGTTAGCTAAAGGCATTAGAAGAAACAACTTGTATACATGCAAGTTAGGAGATAATTCTAAGCAACACATTTGTCTTACGTCCATGGTGGACAACTCAACGCTTTGGCATAGGAGGTTAGGTCACGCCAATATGAGGTTAGTCCAAAACCTAGCTTCCAACGAGCTAGTAAGGAATTTACCAAAGTTGAGTTTTGAAAGGCATTATTGTGATACATGTCTAGGAAATCAAGGACAAGCTAATAATAGAAATAAAAATAAAGTGTCAACTAATAGGGTTTTAGAGTTGATTCACTTGGATTTGTATGGTCCATCCCCAATCCAAAGCTACGAAGGAAACTTCTACACTTTGATGATTGTAGATGATTATTCAAATTATACATGGGTCTTGTTCTTAGAAAATAAAGAAGGAGTCTTAGATAAGTTCAATATTTTAAGAAAGAAACTTGAAAACCTACTTGATTGTTCAATTGTTTCAATTAAAACAAATCATAGTAGTGAATTTGATAAAATGCAATTTGGAAGCTTTTGTGAACAACATGGAATATCTTATAATTTATCGGGCCCGTTCAAGTCTCAATCGCTTGAGATTGTTGAAAGAACATATCGTAAGTTAAGAAAGATGAGTTGTGAAATGCTTGATGAGCAATTTATCCCACAAAAGTTTTGGTATCATGCCCTAGAGACCTCATGTTATATCTTTAATAGAGCTTATATAAGAAAGGTAATTAATAAGACACCTTATGAAATACTTAGGAATAGAAAACCATCCTTAGAGTATTTTAGAGTTTTTGGTTGTAAAGTATTCATACTTAACACCAAAGAGTACCTCACCAAATTCGACCCAAAGTCGTATGAAGGTGTTTTCTTAGGATACTCTCAAACGAGTAAAGCATACAGAGTGATTAATAAGGAAACAATGAGGATTGAGGAATCTCTCAATGTGACCTTTGATGAGAGCATGCCCGAGCCCAAACTATCTTCTTCGATAGAGGATGACATGATTAACGAACATGTAGTTCAAAATCATGAGGGGTCGCCAACATTACAAGTTAATGTTTCGGATGACGGCAATCCTAAGGATGTGAGAGAAGCGAGGGGTCATCCTATACAACAAGTCATTGGTGACTTGAATAAAATGACACTTAGATCACAAAACAAACAAATCTAAGTTTTTGGCATGACATTTTTCAAAGGTCCAAATTGCTTTGGGATAGGTTTTGACGTTTATGTTATACATGCATCTTAAGAGAACAATCTTTATATGGAAATAAAATGTGTTAAAAGTTATTAGGATGCTTCTAGAGCCTACATGTTTATATGATTAGGTCTTATGTGAAGGCATGAAAGGAACTTACATGTTCTAAAGATGAAAAATATTCATCAATGCATTATTCAAACACTGATTGGTAATATTAAATGAGTCTTCATGTCTATATTCTATGTCATGAACAAGGAAATTTGTCACAAAGCTTCTTCTCTTTTGTGAATATGGCTAGACAAATATTTGAATCACAACTCACACTTGTGAAAAGGGAAATTATGTCTAACTTTACTTGTTCAAATGTAAATGATAGTTACTAATTGAGTGATAGTAACCTAAGGTCAAATCATTTTTAGATCACTCCAACCCTTAAAGCTAATCATTGTCCTTCCTATATACTCTTCTAATCTTTGTACTTGGTATACTTGATGGGGAATCTTAGTACTATTTGGCCTAATTTCCATTGAACAATGATGATCATTACCCTCACCCAAACCTAATTTCTCTATTATTTAAGGTTTAGAAATCTTACCCATAGGAGATCATGTAAAATTTTCAATCAAGTTAAAAATGAATGACCAAACACCTTCTCCAAACAATGTTCTTGACAACTTCTTTCTCCAAAGTAGCGACACTAATTCATTGCTTGCATACAATGGTAGTGAAGAAATTGCTAACAACAATGTTGTCCCTCAAACTCCAACCGAGAGTGTTGGGATTGGACATGGGTGGTTTATGCTAAACAATCAAAATCCTAGGATAGATCTTGAAAAACTAATGCAAGATGATGTTTTGAGCACTCCTCAAAATGTTCAAGTCATAGCATCCCATTTAAGGGAATTGGTGATGAAGAAGTTTGGGAAAAGATAAGGAAGCCCTTAAGCCCAAAACATCGTGAAGGTAACCATGCAATTTGTTGTGAAAACACAATTGACATGCTTAATGCTATCAAGGATCATAGAGAGGAAACCCGTAAAATGCTCAAATCTCTCCATGACGGAGTTAAAATGCTACAAGCATTGGCTTCAAACATGACATGCATTATGCATCAAGAAAGGGGTGAAGACACTTGTGAGGACAACCTTGTAGATCACAAGAAATAATTTCCTTATGTCATGTATTGTTTAAGTATGTTTAGTAGGCGCGTTGTGTGTATTTTGTTGTCTTAAGATCTCATGTTCATATAATATGAGTGTTCCTAGGTTGTTGTATGCCTTTATCTATGAAATGAAAAAGCCTTATGTGATTGTGTTTTGTTATAGTTATCTAGTCTTTTGCCATGCTCAATTTTTGGTCAATGGAGTCATATTGGACCTATACATATATTGTGGACTAACCCATGGTGCAAGTATCCATATGGTAACCTAACCCATCTTGGACTTCCACATGTGAGGATTTTCTTGTTTGTTGCATGTTGTATGTAGCTAGGCCACCGCAAAGGTGAGACTCTTGACCCATGGATTCCCACCTTAAAACAAAGGGGAGCAACGATCTAGGGGGAGCTATGTTCAAGGGGGAGCACGTTCGAGTGCTATTGAAACAAGCTACTTTCCTATTTCAAATGGAAGTCCCACCTTTTTGATTCGACAGAAGGGGGAGAAAGAAAGCAAGAGCGTGAAGACCATTCAAGAAACGTTAAAGGCTTCTCCAAATTACAAGGCAAAGGTCAAGACGCAAGCTACACCAAAGGTGCGCTTTGTCTTCGCTAAGTTATGTAATTTTATTTGCTATCGGTTTTTATTTGTCATCATCAAAAAGGGGGAGATTGTTGAGGCAACATGATCAAGATCTCTTTATATTTTAATGATGACAAATAAACCATCAAAACATATAAAATAACAAACGTTAGCCAAAATTCCCCGAATCACACGTCTGCTGCTGGCGCGCTTCCCACGCGTCAACGCGTGGGTAACGCGCCAGGCGTCTGTGATTTTCAGGACGAATTTTGAAAGTCGGCTTTTCCCTTACCCGACAAATGTGGATCTTTCAATACAGGTATGAATATGTTATGTGCTTAATTGAGAACACTCGAAACGAGTTTTGGGATTAGAGAGATCCAACTTTTAAAGCACCCATTTACGGGAAAACGCCAACTCATGTTTTCTAGCTATCGCCTCTAGCCAAGGCTTTTGTAAACTTAGGGAGCTTATATATTTCACGTAACATCATGTGAAAGCACCCATATGCTCATATCCCGTGCTTACGTCTTCTCTAATTACGTAATGGGTTTACTCCCTTATTGGTCAAACTAAGTCAAAGGTCACTTTGTGTAAACGCATCCTTTCCCACTTGGGTTATGCTTTACACCAAGGCAAAGCACTTAACTTGTTTGAACCAAGGTATTAGTTGAGAACTTCGAGTCGTGGAAAGTCACGAGATATGAAACTATGGATTCTCGACATTGTGTTACTTGAACTAATAAGTAACTTATGATTTTCTCAACTTATAATCTTAATTGTCTAAACCTTTTTCTCTTAATGACAATTAGATTATTTTCTTCTTAATTACTTTTCTTAATTATCTTCTTCAACAAAATACCATTTACCTCAAAACCATCAAACCCAATACCACCAAATCTCCCACAATCCTTCCCTAATATCATTTCCAACATTCCCTTACACCACTTACACAAAAGTGTACTCTTGTCTCTTACACACTTTTGATCTAAGCCATTCATTTCAAACTCAACCCATCTCAACCATTCATTTCCTTACAACATCACATCTCTTACACATCCCTTACACATCTCTTATATTCCTTGCACATCCTCAATCTCAACCATCCAATTCAAATTAAACACATCTCAACCATCCATCCAATCTCTTCTCTATTACAACACATGTGTTTAATCACAACCATCCATTTCAAACCCAACTAAATCCCAACCATTGGATCACCTTCTTCCCCAAGCAAAAAGGACACTTTGATCTCACCCATTCATTTCAAACCAAAACTATCTCAAACATCCAATCTCTTACAACACATCTTAACCATCTATTTCAAACCAAACTCATCTCAACCCTCCATCCAACCTTTCCCCCCAAACAAAGGAATATACCTTTGGAATATTCTCTTTTCTAACCCAACCATGGTTCACCTCTTCCAACCATGGTTAGTTCTCAACACTCAACCCTAACCCAACCTTGGTAACCTAACCAACATATAACCTAACCCAACTATGGTTAACTCTCTAAACCTAACCATGGTTATCTCTATACACTTAACCTTTCTATACCTAACCATGGTTAACTTCTAAACCTTCAACCTAACCATAGTTACACCTTAACCCTTCCCTTGAGGATTATCCCATGGCATACTCTCTTCTCTATTATGCCATGTGGGGAATACCATTTCTACCCCTACCAAATTACCCTTTCTACTCTTCTACCCTTGGTATTTGGTTTTCTTATAAACACTTCACAAATGATTTTCCAAATTGGCTATTTGAGTTGGTAAACCTTAGATTGATTAATGTTAAGGTTTAGTGTGAAGTACAATTGGGGGTTTAGTAAGGTAAGGCATTTATAACGCCAAACACCAAAAGCCTCGGGAATATTTTCCCTGGGGGTCTGGCGCGACGCGCCGGCCTCGGTAAAATATTCCCAAGTTTAGGTTTTTGCCTATAAATACCTCCCTTGCCTCTTGTATTCCTCACCCCTTGCTATTATTCTTTCTCTCTACATTCTTTCTCCCTAATCCTCTAATTCTATCTCTTGTGTTCTTGATTTTCATATAACATCATTTGAAAGAACACTTCTACTTTGCAAGGGAAGAATCACAAAAACCTAATCCACGCTTGTGATTGTGTAGAGGGTCTTCTATCTTATACCCTTTCTACTACAATCGAGTCTCTAGGTTAGGTTAGGACTTGGTTGAACAAACTTATATTCATTCAATTGTTTGTAAGGGAAGTCTTTTGTCTTGGTGACCAAGCCTAGATCATTGGGGATCTAGTTGGGGTTTGATACTTCCGTGGGAAGTCTTGGTAGTGGTCATGGTGACCCATAGGTTAAGTCGAATCGTGAGATTCTTTAGGGTGGTTTCCGAGGGCGGAATACCGTGGGAGTAACTCCTTCTTTGTGAGCATCAATATTGTTGAATATTGGTGGAGTGAATTGTAATGGTTTGTAGTCCATCGAAAGGATTATACTAGTTGAATAGTATCGTGTCGTGGATTCGCAACTGGACGTACGAATGGTATAACCCCCCATCCCGAACCAGTATATATCGTGGTGTCTCTCTTTACTCGCTTTATACACTTTGGTTGTGTTTGTGGTTGTTGGATTATTGAACAACCACTTGGTGTTCTCTTTGGCTTAAAGTTTTTAAACATCTAAAAAGCCGAAGAAACCGTATTCACCCCCCCCCCCCCCTCTACGGTTCTACAAACATTGCACTAGCTGAACCATATAATAGTATCCAATTGCACAACCATATGGTTTTCTCTAAGATCTCTCCACACAGTGCTTATTTTGAACTGCTTCTGCTCCCCGTTATTAGTAATCCAAACAGCTTTATCCTCACTATTAGTAATAGTAGGTACCTATATATTATTCAGAACAGAGAACCTAGTATACCATTCATTAGGCCATAACCACACACCATTCCTGAGAATATCATGCATAGTAGCATCATCAGTTAGTTTAGCATCATAGATATTCCTCCTTGTTATAAAATTGCACAATGAGCCTTGGGGACACCATCTGTCATACCAGGCAGATATCTTGTATCCATTACCAATTTTGTGAAAAATATGAGGTTTGATTCTATCTCTAAGCATCATTAGATTTTTCCAACCCCAACTATCCTAATTCTCCACATTTATGTCCCGTATACTTCTTCCTTTGAGTTTAACTGTGCTGACACACTTTACCCATAATGAATATTTTTTAGTTGCAATATTCCAAATGTGCTTAATCAGTAGAGTTTCATTCCACAAGCATAAAGGTTTTAGACCCAATCCACCCTAGCTTTTTGGTTTACAAATGGTTTTCCAATCAACTTTTGCTTTACCCTTCTGAAAGTCACCTTGACACCAAAGAAAACCTTTAAGCACTTTGTCAATTTCTTTGATCACAATTTTGGCTGAGATTAATTGTAATCTCCCTGCATAAGACATAGATTTATTTCTCCAATCGTGAACCTTGTGCTTCACCTTATCAACCAGCCCTTTACAATCTTCCACACTTAACCTTTGAGCAAGAAGAGGTACACCCAAATACCTCATAGGCAACTTACCAACACTAAAAGGCATAACTTGCAGGATTCTTTGTTTGTCAATCACTTTCAAACTCCCAAAAAATATAGTACTTTTACTCATATTAGGATGCAGATCAGAGAAAGCACTAAATTGATCAAGAGATCTTTTCACAACTCCAACTGATTTCATATCTCCATTACAAAGAACAAGTAGATCATCAGCAAAACATAGGTGTGTTAATTTCATGTCTTTGCAGCCAAGATGGTACTTGAAAGATGAATCATTAGCAACATTATTCTTCAAAATGAGAGTGAAGACTTCCATGATAAGAGTGAAAATATAAGGGGACATAGGATCTCCTTGTCTAAGACCCCTGCCTCCCTTAAAAAACCCATGTCTCTCACCATTAATGCAAATAGAGAATGAGGTAGTAGAAACACAAGTCATTACCCATGTAATCATCTTAGAATGGAAACCATACTGAGTAAGAATGTACCTGAGAAAGCTCCAATCCACTGTGTCATAAGCTTTTTGGATATCAATTTTCATAGCACATCTTTTAGCTCCATTCTTTCTATTATACCCCTTCAGCAGCTCTTGAGTAATTAAAATGTTATCTTGAATCAACCTCCCAGGAATAAATGCACTTTTGTTAAGAT
This sequence comes from Artemisia argyi, assembly GCA_030686995.1. Taxonomy (NCBI): domain Eukaryota; kingdom Viridiplantae; phylum Streptophyta; class Magnoliopsida; order Asterales; family Asteraceae; genus Artemisia; species Artemisia argyi. Next base: position 232,202,746 of record CM060676.1, on the reverse strand, counting down.
CAAGTAGTTTTGAAAGCACATTTTTTATTCTATTAGTGATGATTTTGCTAATTCCTTTGTATAGAACATTACAACAAGCAATTGGCCTGAAATCTGATACTTTATTGGGAGTAGAAATCTTTGGAACCAGGGTGATAATGGTAGCATTTAGTTCAGCCAAAAGCTTTCCATTAGCGAAGAAGTCCTTCACAGCCAAACACACCTCTTTACCAATAATAAGTGATAAGGCGAAAAGTGTACCGCTTTTAAGGGGTCATTTAAGCCCGAATTCGTGATTATTTGATCAATTATTGCCCTAAATCGTTCCTTTTGCCATTTTAGCTACTTTTGAGAAGAAATCTGGAAAAGGAAGTATTTTGGACGTTTTTGGAGCATAAAAGTGAAGAAAACGACAAAGTCTCAAAATCCTTGCTGGGAACAGTACCTGGCGGCATCAAGACTTCACACATGACGGAGTCAAGCTTGGCAAAAGAGGTGAAAGTAGAAAATACACATGACGGCCCAGAACATTTTTAATGCAATTGACCTGACGGCGTCACCAAGGCCGTCAGGGTCAAAATGAACGTGACGGCCCAGAGCTCACTTTCTTCTTGACGGCGTCAAGATTGGATCTAGGCAATACGATTCTCAATTTGGTGGCGAGTTGATGGCGTCACAAGCCAAAACGTGACGCCGTCAGGATGTATTATCTATATATATTTTTTTCCAATTTTTCATTGTAAAAAGTGGAACATTGTGTGGGATATTAGGGCATAAACCTTAGACGCATTTTACAACTTTTTCAAGGGTTTCAACCCCTTGATTCTTCCATGTTCAATTGAAGATAAGTACTTATTCAAATCATTCAATATGTCTATGTTTTGTGTGATTATATCTTACGTTTGTCTTATCTTTAATATGTTAGGCTAGGTTTTTATTGTGTTTGCTTAGATTTAGTGAAACCTAGATGTTGATTATTGGTTGATGGTTTGTTTATAATTGTTGTGGATGATTGTATTTGATGTTAGGCTTAAGAAAATTGACAGAATTCCAATTGGTAACTTGCTTGAACATCTTAAGAAACATGATCGGAGGTGTACTACAATTTTGGGTTGTATTTAATGCATAAGAGAATTCTAGTGATCCCATGTTAGGAGCTTTTAGTCGGCTCGACATAGGAGTGAAGTAGGAGCTTATAGAGTTAGGGAATATTGTACACGGCCCAACGACTAATATTAAGGAATATAACATGTCATCCATGCAATTGTAACAAGCTAATCAACCGGTAAAAGATATCTAGGGAGTAATGAAATCTAAATAAACCCATTTTCTCTCATTATTGTTTCCACCACAAATTAGTTTAAGTTTTATTTTTATTTTATTTTGATTGCATCTGTAGTTATTTGGGTTAGTTGGCTAGCAACTAATTCCGCCCACTCCTTCAAAACCCGAGATTTTACTTGCTTCTATAAAATATAAAATATACAAAAAGAATCATCCCTCACCTCTAGACCTAGTTTAGTAGACTATCTAATCCTAGCGAACACTATTCCTGAGTTGAACGATCAATCCCCCGGTACTTGTCACTATACTATACTAAAACGATCAGGTACACTGCCTAGTGGGGGTTGCAAACTTCTCAAGATCCCTTGAGAGGTAAAACTTGTTGCGATAGCGCAATCCCTTACATCAAGTTTTTGGCGCCGCAGCCCGGGGAATAGTTATTGTCTAGGTTAGAATTACTTTTTATTAGGTCTACTTACTAGATTCCCTTCTAGTAAGATTTTTATTTTTATATTTAGGTTTTCTTTAGTCTATCTCATTTCTTTTCTCCTTTGTTCGTAACCATTACCATCCGACATCATGGAAGGTTGTAATATCTTTGAACCCATCAACCCACCACTTCAAAACCACCCACAAAACCCACCACAACCAAACCAACCTCCTAGACCCCGAACTTTAGGAGAATATTCCCGTCCTAGCCACCAAGGCTATCGAAACACCATTGAGCTCACTCAAGGAGCCAATGTGCCTCCCTTGCGATCCGACACCATCCGGTTGGTGCAAAGCGGATGTGCATTCCATGGACTTCGTTCCGAAGATCCTAATCAACATCTCAAGGATTTCCTAAAAATCGTACATTCTATAGACCTTGATGTTGCAACTAGAGAGACGACCCGATTATGTCTATTCCAATTCTCTCTACGTGACCAAGCTAGTCAATGGCTTGACCGTTTACCCGCGGGATCCATCACCTCTTTGGATGATCTCACTTCTCGTTTCCTTGCTCAATTTTTCCCACCGGGGAGAACTACCAAGCTTAGAAATGACATCTTAATGTTTCAACAATGTTAAGGTGAAACTCTCTATGAAGCATGGACTCGTTTCAAGGACTTACTCCAAAAAGTCCCTCATCAAGGCATAGATCTTTGGCTCCAAGTCTAAATCCTCTATGACCATATCGATCTCTCCGCAAGGCGAACCATTGACCAATCGGTCGTGGCAAGCTACGTGATCTAAGTGCGAAAGAATGATGGGAACTTATAGAAGATCTTGCTCTCTATGACAACGAAAGTTGGAATGATCCTCATGATTTGAACAAAATGGTCAAGGCAATATCTTTGCCTTCGTACAATTCTAGCACTCCCGACCGTAGGATCATGGAACTTGAAGACCAAGTCAAGTTTCTCATGAAATCCTATGAAGCTCCTAAGCCCTCAAGCCAAGTGAACAAAATCACTTCTTCATGCAAATTATGTAGTGGTCCCCATGACACTCGTGATTACGTGGAACTCCCCGGACAAACTTTTGCGGATTACGCATCCTCGCGTACCGACGAAGCGGGAGAGTGGAGACAAGTGGTACACTTTCAAACCCGAGCCAAACCCCTATGGTGATTCGTACAATCCTTCTTGGAAAAATCACCCGAACCTTAGGTTGAAGCAAAACCAAAACATGCCCCAAAACAATTCTTCCAATCCACCTAATCGTTACCAACCAAACGGTCCACCCTCTAACCGTACTTTCAACAACAATCCTTCCAATAACTATGGTAGTACCAATAATCTTAAAGGATTGATGTCAAAGTTTATGGCATCTCAAGAAGCTCGTTTAGCAAAGTTTGAAGCCAATTTCAAACAAAAACGAAGTGAGATGACCAATAAGATCGATACGTTGTTGAAAGTTCTCAATGACCGAGAAATAGGAGCACTTCCCAATGATACGGTCAAGAATCCGAAACTAAACGTTAATGCTATATCATCGGTGCCAAGATTGGATCTAGGCAATACGATTCTAAATTTGGCGGCGAGTTGACGGCGTCATAAGCCAAAACGTGACGCCGTCAGGATGTATTATCTATATATATTTTTCCAATTTTTCATTGTAAAGAGTGGAACATTGTGTGGGATATTAGGGCATAAACCCTAGACGCATTTTACAGCTTTTTCAAGGGTTTCAAACCCTTGATTCTTCCATGTTCAATTGAAGATAAGTACTTATTCAAATCATTCAATATGTCTATGTGTTGTGTGATTATATCTTACGCTTGTCTTCTCTTTAACATGTTAGGCTAGGTTTTTATTGTGTTTGCTTAGATGTAGTGAAACCTAGATGTTGATTATTGGTTGATGGTTTGTTTATAATTGTTGTGGATGATTGTATTCGATGTTAGGCTTAAGAAAACTGGCAGAATTCCAATTGGTAACTTGCTTGAACGTCTTAAGAAACATGATCGGAGGTGTACTACGATTTTTGGTTGTATTTAATGCATAAGCGAATTCTAGTGATCCCATGTTAGGAGCTTTTAGTCGGCTCAACATAGGAGTGAAGTAGGAGCTTATAGAGTTAGGGAATATTGTACATGGCCCTACGACTAGTATTAAGGAATATAACCCGTCATCCTTGCAATTGTAACAAGCTAATCAACCGGTAAAAGATATCTAGGGAGTAATGAAATCTAAGTAAACACATTTTCTCTCATTATTGTTTCCACCACAAATTAGTTTAAGTTTTATTTTTATTTTATTTTGATTGCATCTGTAGTTATTTGGGTTAGTTGGCTAGCAACTAATTCCGCCCACTCCTTCAAAACCCGAGATTTTACTTGCTTTTATAAAATATAAAAAATACAAAAAGAATCATCCTTCACCTCTAGACCTAGTTTAGTAGACTCTCAAATCCTAGCGAACACTATTCATGAGTTGAACGATCAATCCCCTGGTACTTGTCACTATACTATACTACAACGATCAGGTACACTGCCTGGTGGGGGTTGCAAGCTTCTCAAGATCCCTTGAGAGGTAAAACCTGTTGTGAGGGCGCAATCCCTTACATCAATAAGCCAAGCACTTTTGAAGAAGTTAGCTGTAAAACCATCAGGACCTGGTGCTTTGGCATCCCCAATATCAAAGAAAGCATCATGAATCTCACTATTAGTTACCTCTCTGACCATATATCCAGCCTCTTCCTCAGTGAGCTTATTAGAAAATATCCCCTCAAAACCTTCCATAGACTCAACATTATAAGCATTACCAAGAAAGCTTTGAAAATGGTTGACAAATTGATAAGCAATTGCATCACCACTGTGCCTATTACCAAATTCATCACAGATACTATTAATTCTACTCAAATTCCTTTTTCCTTTAATAACCTTGTGAAAATATGAAGTATTCCTGTCACCCTCCCTTAACCAATTCACCTTTGCTTGTTGGTACAATAGCTTTTCTTCATCATCCACAACCTCATTATACTTCTTAAGAGCAACACTTTCCTTTTCATTTATCAAACTATTTAAAGGATACTTTTCAACTTGACTTTGAAGATTTTTCAATTCCTCCCTCAGAACATTAACATTTTCATGAAGGTTTCCATTCTTCCAATTTAACTTCTTCATCACAGGTTTCAACAGTTTCAATTTCATAACAACTTTGTACATGTTAAAACCTTGTAGATCAGTCTTCCACACATTATCAATTCTAGGAAGAAAATCAGGTTTATCTACAATGTAGTTAACCATTCTGAAAGACTTTTTCCTCTTCTCCATCCCTTTAGGCCATATAATCAGTGCAGGGCTGTGATTAGAAACCACATAAGGAAGAAAAAGACCATGAGCTGTATTAAAATTGCTGAGAAAAACATCATTGACCAAAATCCTGTCAAGCTTTTTGAGGATACTAGTAGTAAGAGTAGAAGGAGATTTAATCCAGGTGAAGAAGAAACCAGTACTAGCAAGATCACAGACCTCAATATTATTCACACAGTCTTGAAATTCTTTCATATCCCCTGAATCAGCAGAAATACCACAAGTGTGCTCATTGCTTTTTAGAGTGACATTAAAATCCCCCAATAAACACCATGGACAGTTACCAGTAAATCTCTTATTTAAATGGAAATCTCTCCATAGCTCCTTTCTTTCAATTCCAGAGTTAGAAGCATATACAAAACTGCAAAAGAACTTGACTCCTTTTTTCACTGTTTCAATTTGGCACAACACAGCCTGTTTGGACATGTTGATAACCATAACATCCACCACATTGAAGTTCCATCCAATAAGAATTCTACATCCCTTATCACAATAAGCCATGTTAGAAAACCCAATTCCACCTATCAAATACTTTATCTCCCACTTTTTGGATATTTGAGCTTTTAAGTTGAGTCTCCAGGATAACACAAACTTGGATATCTTCTTGCTTAATTAAATTCTTTACCTCATCCTATTTAGTTTTCTTACCTATTCCTCTAATATTCCATGCAGCCACTTTAAACTGAGTATTATTGTTATTCATCATTAATGGCTTCAAAGTGTAAAACAAACACCAGCTATCCAGACAACTCATCAGCTGTCATAAATTGAGCAGCTGCAGTTGTATCTTCAAGCACATCTCTAAATCCACCTCCTCACCATTTTCTATATTCTTTCCACACATTCTAATCCAGCTTTCTTTGTAATACTTGAACATGTCAGGAGACCAAGTACTAGTATCTTTATCAGAAGGCTTTACATTGAGTCTCACAAACTTGTCCACAATATCTTTTCCAGGTATGTCATCATTTTCCATGTTTCCATCCTCTATATCCTGCAATACAACATACTTATTAGCACTTTTCTTTAGAGCAGCCATAGTGTTATTATCCACATTCCATTTTTTAGGATTTTCATTTGGGTTGTTCATCACTTCATGTGATTTTTCCTGCACATTTCCAGTCTTACTAAGACCTTCCACACCTTGACTTGTCCCAGGAACATCAACTTGAACTTGTTTCTTTCTGTACTCTACATGAACCTTCCTATTTACACCTTTTCCAATACCTTTCTTACCATTGTTCATATTATTCCCAAACTTCTCATTCTGTTGTGTACCTTTGGCTTTATCACCCGCTTTATTCTTATTTTCAACAACTTTAAACCCTTACTTATCAACAACATTTTGTGTGTTATCCTTTTTCAGTTTCTCCAACTCAATTGCTGCAATTTCCTCATTTGTTCTTGGTCTTTTCCCACAGCTTATTGTAGAATGTCCAAACACTCCACAATAACTGCAACAAGGGGGTTTCCAGTCATATCCAACTCTAACAATTTTCCTATTACCAGTAATTCCAGAACTCCCTCTATAAGCAATCTCAACTTCCTCTGCTAAGCCCCTCTTTGCATCTACCTTCATGACACATAGCAGTAGTCATTGCATCCATAATCAGTGGCCTTCCCAACCTACTAGCAAGAGCACTTATACCTGTTTTTTTCCAAGTGTCAAGGGGTACATTGTACATTTTAATCCACAAAGGTAGTTTAGAGGGTTCAGTTTTATCCATATCCACATTTAAGTCCCACTTCTGAACAAGTAATGGTTTATTATTCACAAGCCATGGTCCATTCTCAAGTACAAAGTTCATACCCTCACTATGCTTAAACTTGAAACAGAACATGCCATTAGTATGAGGTATGATATCACTCAAACCATGTCTAGCCCACATCCTCCTCAGGTTATACCTGAGCTCATACAAACTCATATTAGTTCCCACATAAAGTCAACATCCATCTCTCACTACCCTGAATAACCATAGTTTTATCAAAGACAACAACCTCCTTTCCTTCACTCAAAATTTCAGTAGTTATGTAAATCAAATTGTTATCAATCTCAGCAACTTTATTAGCTACCTTACTAGCTTAGGAAACATCATTACTCTTCATTGTACTACTATTATCAGTCTTATCAAGCTCAATAACCTTCTCATTATTCGCAGATACCCTATCATTACCCTTGCTACAAACCACTTCAGCAAAACTAGGTGTATTTTTAGGACATGAAACAACATTACTAGTTTTAACAGCTTCAGTATGTACATTCACAGGTAATGAAGTTTCACTTACAGTGCACTCAAAAGTTTGTAGATCCACATTAGGTGTAGGTTCCATATTACATTCCTTCTCCTTACCAGTAACACCAGTAACACCACCAGCATTCATTCCACTATTCTCCCCTGCATCCCTTCTCACATCCAATTCATCAATAACCCCATTTTCAACACTGGAAACCCTACTTTCAGAATTTTCCTCCCCAATTGCAATTTCCACATTACATTCCTTCTTATTATTCAAATCACACATAGTATCCTTTCGTCGATTAGGTATACAAGTCTTTCTTTTGGGATTTTTTCCTTTATTAGACATTATCATACAATTGTGATCAAATAGTCTCAAAAGAACAATTAATACATAAAGCTAAGATCAGACTATACAGATTATCGTAAATGGTGAAGAAATTTAAGAATTCAATTTTGGCACCAAAATGTACAATCTGGGTTTTGTGGTAAAAATTGATAAAATTTGGGGAAAATTATATCAATAGATGCGGAATCAAATTCTGACCTAATTTCACTGATTGAATTATGAAAATTCGTAAAGAATATGGTGAACTTGAAGGATTTACAAGGTTTTTTAATGGTGAAAAGAGTGGGAAAATTTAGTTAGAGGAGAGAGAAAGAGAGAGAGATTGGGGTTACCACAAATTTTTTAAATCAATTCAATTTTTTAAAGTTTGACCAAAATCAATTCAATTTTAACTTTTTATTGGCCAATCATATTTTTCGTTTTCGCCTATGTGTCAAAATCGAGATTTCATATTGGTCCAATTTTTTTATACTAAGATTGTTTTGTCAAAAAAACTTCAAAATGATGTAATTCCTTTATTATATAAAAGATTCAAATTGAAATTTTTGAAAGAAAACATAAGCAAACTTAAGAATGGGAACGACGTCCACATGCCGATTGGTTTTGAAGTAGCTTTCCTTTAACGCACCAAGTTAACGCACCGCGTTAACTTACCACCCCAAACGTTAACTTGTGCGTTAACTCAGCAAGTCAAGCCATTAACGTGCGTTAAATGTGATATTGGGTAAAAAAAAAATTCAGAAACAACCTTATAACGGCTAGTTTTAGCCCCAATTTTCAAAAAAAAAAAATTCACTTCACCCCCTATAAATTATAACCGTTGTAAACGGCTAGAAAAAAAAACTTTTTTCAAACCCATACGCCGGTTCTTCCTAAAATCCGAATTGGAATAACCCAAACGAGGGCTCGTCATCAAATCCGAATTGGGGTAACCCAAACGAATTCGGTATGTCGAGTCAAGAAGTTTTCGCACAACATCAAGCTCTCCAATTTTGGAACGAAAGCCATCAAAACACCCTAAATTCCAATTTCCAAAATCTTCAATTCAGTCAACAATCACAACATTCCCAAACAGAAACAAATTAAGTTCAGGAAACACCTACTTCTCCTACAAAACCAAAAAGTCGTGGAAAACATAAGGCAAAAAAATCCAAAGACCATGTACAAGACGAGGAAGAAGATGCTGAAAAAGTGAAGAACTTTCGTTGGACGCCAGGGGAGGAAAAATTGCTTGCCGAGTGTTGGGTGGCATGTTCAGAGGATCCGAAGGTCGGGCGTTCCCAATCTAAGGATGGGTTATGGCAATGGATAAAAGCAGAGTTCAATAGAATAAACTCAAAAGATCACAACAAGGATATGCTACAATCTAAGTGGAAAACGTTGAACCGTGATTGCATTAAGTTCAACGCTTTTTTCAAAAAGGCGCAACGCGAGCAAAAAAACGGTGAAAGTGAAGTTGATATCCTAACACGGGCTAACCAACTATATCGTCATGAAAACCCGTCGTTCATGAATGAAGATGCTTGGAACGTGTTGCGTAAACATAAAAAAATGAAACGTGCCGGCGGCGGTTGATTTAACCGGCGATGTCCCAAGCCAAACAAACGAGGCTTTATTTGGTCATGATGAAGAACCATGGCCCATTGGAAAAAAGCGTGCTTCCAAGAAACAAAAATCCGAAACAACGACAAGCACCGGAGGCACGGCTAGCACTGGAGGTTCCTTTTCTTCGTTTAATTTCGGAGAGATTATGTGCGTAGAGTATCGGGCAAAACGTGAAGAAGCGGCCAGGGCGTATCAGGCGACCGCACCCTGACCGCAGAAAACCAATCGACACAATAGAGGTTGAAAGAGTTAGAATTTTTTTATGCTCGACACTACCGGCAAGGATCCAACCTACGTGGCGTTGGACAATATGGAAAATGATCGAATCATCGCGAAATATGGGTTGCCTCCACGTCAACAATGAATAATTGTTTTTTTTTTTTTTTTTTTTTTTTTTTTTAATTCCGTATTGTAATGTGATCGAATTAATGTTATGGTTTTAAATAAAGGGTGAAAGCTAAAAACACGCAACATAATTATTCAAAACAGCCAATGTACGCAACAAACTTTAAAAATTACCATTATACGCAAGATATTTTCAAATTTGAGACAATGTACGTAATATGACCGGTAACTAATAGGTTACCAGGTTTTCAAGTTTGAAAATTGACATGAATGGTCCCTGTGGCTTTCGTTGACTTTCACTGATCATCCTTGGACTTTTTTTCACTTACAAAAGTTACAATAACGATCACCATGGTTTGCGTTGACTTTCACCTTTCGTCCTTGTCTTTTTTTTTTCACTTATAATCATTCCATGCAACATCAAAAAAATAAATAAATAAAAAAATTGAAAAAAAAATTTAAAAATAATTATCAAAAAAATATTTTCTTAAAATATTTAAAAAATAAAATTCTTTCCGAATTTTTTTTTTTTCAAATTTCGAAAAAAGGTCATAGAAAAGAAAATTCAAAAAAAATTTTGAATTTTTTTTTAAGAATTTTATTTTTTGAAAACGAAAATTCAAAATTTTTTTTCAAATTTCGAAAAAAAGTCATAGGAAAAATTTTTTTAAAAAATTAAAAAAGAAAATTTAAAAAAAAAGTTTTTGAAAAATAAATTCGAATAGAATTTTATTTTTTAAATATTTTAAGAATTTATTTTCGATAATTATTTATATATTTTTTTCAATTTTTTTTTTCAAAAATATTTTTTCGAAAAAAAATTAGAAATATATTTTCGAAAAAAAAAGTTATAGAAAAAAAATTTCAAAAAAGAATTTAATATTTTTTCGATAATTATATTATACGTTGAAAATTTTTTTAATATTTTTTCGATAATTATTTTATACGTTATAGAAAATTTCAAAGAAAAACGTATAAAATAATTATCGAAAAAATATTAATTTTTTTTCTATAATTTTTTTTTGAAAATTTATTTCTAATTTTTTTTTCGAAAAAATATTTTTGAAAAAAAAATTTGAAAAAAAAGTTTATAAATAATTATCGAAAAAAAATCTTAAAATATTTAAAAAATAAAATTCTTTTCGAATTTATTTTTCAATTTTTTTTTAATTTTCTTTTCTAAAATTTTTCTATGACTTTTTTTTTCGAAATTTGAAAAAAAATTGAATTTTCTTTTTAGAAAAATAAAATTCTTAAAAAAAATTCAAAAAAACAAATTTTTAAATTTTTTTTCCTATGTCTTTTTTTTCGAAATTTGAAAAAAAAATTCGTAAAGAATTTTATTGTTTAAATATTTTAAGAAAATATTTTTTTGATAATTAGTTTTTAAAATTGTTTTTCGATTTTTTTTTTGGATGTTGCATGAAATGATTATAAGTGAAAAAAAAACAAGGACTAAAGGTGAAAGTCAACGCAAACCATGAGGACCATTATTGTAACTTTTGTAAGTGAAAAAAAGTCCAAGGATGACCAGTGAAAGTCAACGAAAGCCACAAGGACCATTCCTGTCTATTTTCAAACTTGAAAACCTGGTAACCTATTAGTTACCGGTCATATTGCGTACATTGTTTCAAATTTGAAAATATCTTGCGTACAATGGTAATTTTTAAAGTTTGTTGAGTACATTGGCTGTTTTGAATAATTATGTTGCGTGTTTTTAGCTTTCACTCTTAAATAAATGAAGTATTTGTTAAAATTTGGGGTTGAAATTGAAAATAATTGGGGTGGAGGTAAGTTAAGGTGAGTTATGTTACCATAGTGGAAAGACAAAAGTTAATGTTAAAAGGTAAAAGCTAATGTGACGCTGACGTAGCAGTGAGTTAAGTTTTAACTCTAGGGCAACTTACTTTTTGCGCTTATTGACAGTGCAAGGAAGCTAGACACCGAAGTCCCGGAGGATACTCCTGCCTAGCTTGAAAGAAATCTGCAATTTAAAGCTCACAAAGTAAGTACACCTCGTTCCTTTCCAAAAAATACAATGAGCATTTATCGCAAATTACGATGGTTACTTTCACTAGACAACAATAAAACAGAAATTTAACTGTGATGTTCTTTTTTGCAATGAAAAGGATTCCGCACATTATAAATAAAATCACGTGTGTGCATGAGTATCAAAAGTAACTAATTTGGTATTAGAATGTAACCACAATGCGTGAAATAATTTAGTAGTTAAAAGAAAAGCATTCAAATAAATATTTTTGTAATCGATTTCTTATATTATAGTTAATTTATTAGTTTAATTTAAATGGTGTTTTTGTAATCGATTTCTTGTATTATAGTTAATTTATTAGTTTAATTTTAATGGAGAAGGAGGAGGATCACAAATCGATTGAAGCAAATATCAGATATATAGATATTTTCTCCCTTTGATTTAAATTTGCATTCGGCCAATTTCTTAAAATCGAGGTGTTTGGTGTTGTGTTTAAAAAAACTGAATATCAAATGCTACATGCATTTGATATATTTGATATTATGCTGTCATTTAATTAATTAATTAATTATAAGGGTGAAACGTGTATTTATAGGGGGTGTCAATTCTTGATATGATACGTTAAATGATACGAAACCGACATGAATTTAAAAAGAATTGGGTTGAGGATAGACAAATTTGGGTTAAAAACAGGTTCACGTCTCACCCGTTTAATAAACGGGTTGTGTTTGAGTTGAATAAGTATTAAATAAGTCAACCCGTGAACCGTTTAAGTATATAAGCTTCTAAAAAAATATATAACTCAAATTTTATGTTGAATTTAGATTAAACGAGTGTTGGTACCCGCGCGTTGCTGCGGAATTCTTTTGTTGTCGTTAGCTACTTAACGTGAAGTTATTTACCTAGGACTGACTTTGCAATTGATGTATAACTTGAAGGACCATTTATGTAAATTATGTGAGGATTAAATTGGCAATGAACCGCTGAGATGAAAAGTAACGGTCGTTAGTTAACAGCCGTTAAATAACTAACGACCGTTAATACTAATATATATATATATATATATATATATATATATATATATATATATATATATATATATATATATATATATATATATATATATATATATATTACTGTAGCAACCACTGTATCAAGTACTGTAGCAGCTACAGTGTCGCACCAACATCCTCCCCACATTTAGTATATATATATAATACATTATGTTATATACTTAATATGACAACGAATTACGATTATAAATCGAATATCGTTAAAACTGTTGTATAGTTATTCGTGTATAATTTAATCATTTTTGGATAAACATGTTGAATTGACAAACCGACAACCTTCTTCACTGCTCGACATACTTACATAAACGGTTTAACGAGTTACACGTGATATGCAGGTCTAGGTTAAGGTTGAGTTTCTTGACACGATTAATAAACGAGTCGTATTTAGGTAGAGATTATACTACCCCGCAAATCCGTGAACCCAAATAGGCCAACCCAAATACGACTCGATTGCTACCCCTACATCTATACTATCTATAATAGAAAAATGGTCAAAAGTGAAATGTTGAGTTTTCAAGTGAAATGTTGAGTTTTCAACAATGGTTAAATGAGAGAGAAAGTGAAATGTAATTAATACTCTTATTAAAACACCCCAATACTTAGAAGTACAATTATTTATTCACATTGTACAACCAAATTAAAGCATATCTACCAAATTAAATACAACCAATCAAACACAAATCGTGTTGACCCGGGACGCTTCAAACCCGGCGGGTTGACCCAGTTTAATTTGACCAGTTTTTGACTCAACCTAGCAAGTTGACCCGGTTTAACTCGACCCATTTTTCGACCGGAACGGTTCAACCGGGTCGAACCGGGTTTCAAAACATTATCCATTACTTAAAAGTACAATGATTTATTCACATTGTACAACCAATTAAAACATATCTACCAAATTAAATACAACAAATTAAAATACAAACGGGGTTGACCCGGGACGCTTCAAACCCGGCGGGTTGACCCAGTTTAATTTGACCCGTTTTCGAACCAACCTAGCAAGTTGACCCGGTTTAAATCGACCCATTTTTCGACCGGAATGGTTCAACCGGTTGAACCACCCTGGTCGAACCAGGTTTCAAAACATTATGTTTAGTTCCCAAATTTTCAACCTTTTATTATTTTTCGTTTATAACCTATAAACTTTTTTTTATTAATAAACTATTTGTCGCTATAAAATCCCGTTGCTATGCACGGGTACTCGTCTAGTTTAAATATATGACCATATATATTTTTTTTCACAAGTTTTTGATACTTAAATTTGGTGTAGAACATGGGTTGGACCATGTATTGGGCCACTTTAGAACGGGCTTGACTTTGGACAGTTAACCATATTACTAGAATTGTTGAATTAGTTAGAGATGGGGTCATCCTAAGTGTTAGCCGAATGAGGATGTTTATACAATCAATCATGTCAGTTTAACGTGATCTGTTTTTTGTTATATACACATCTTTGTGTTAGATAGGGTTTGAAGTTTTGAACCGTACCTTTTCAAACAATAGGTCAAGGACTTAAGAGGCATAGTGTGATAATCCAATATATCTGATTTCATTCACGATGCCTTTTAGCGGGATAGTTTTTCTTTTTCTTTTGGCTGAAAAAACAAGAATATATAAAAGTTATAAACATCCTTAAACAAAGTTAAAGATTGAATGTGTTACAAATTTGCCAAGATCTTGAGTGCGACTAAATGCACATAAGAGTTATGAACGATCATCAATTTTGAAAACCTGAACACTTAAATGAACCATTGAATCCTTCTTTTGAAACAACGGTTATTTTTTTTAACCGGTGAACAATATATTGTTCATGATACAAACACGTGAGTTGAACGATAAATATAGTGTGCGCGATAGACACCACAATCCTTTAAAAGGCATCCATTAATTGAATGTTGGTGTTTCCAAAATTTGATGCTTCTCTAAAAATCATTCGAAAGTGGAAGAGATTATCTAAATCTGCACTTTAAAATATGTTGATGAAATAAATGATGTTGGAAACTTTATCTCGAAATGAATAATGCCACAAATTGAAGTCTAGCTTATAAATGAATAGATATCGTAACTTAAGAGTTAACTTTCCACCTTAGCATTACATCAGCTTTCTTTCACCCATAACGCCTTCTCACTTTTCACCTCCAATAATCACCCGACTCCCTCACTTTTCATTAACTTTTATACAAAATACTCTGTAACTCACTAAATGACCCTCATACACTTACAAACTAAATATTTAATAATAAAAGCATTGAGAATGCCCACTTGGGCACAACATCATATGAGCTGAAGAGCTCACCTTCCGTGAGCTATTTTGGCTTGGGTCACGCGACACATATTGCCTTGCCAGCAACACTCACGCCGTGAGGTGAGTATTTGTCAGCTTACCGGCACAAGTCTAATAATTTAGGCAATAGATGGTTGTTATTTTTAGAAGCGTTGTACTGTGTCTATCACTAGTCAACACCAATAGTACCATCAATAATACATGACGAACATATTTGTCCCAACATGACTAATAATCCAATTTGTACTTATAGTCCAATCATACTCATAGTCATATCCCAATCAATCAAGATGAAAGTTTTGATCTATCATATATACACAATGATATAACAAAACACCGGATTAGGATCCTTTCATGTTGCAAAATAAATTTTGTGAGCGAGGGCAATTACATACACGGTCCATAAACCTTTACAAGAAGTTGAGTCACTTGACCTATAATGTTAAAACAAACTTGAGAGAATCGTACGTATAACATACAATTAAGCGTCCGATTAGGTTTTACATAATACAAACACGCGACTAATCAATAGGGTTTCATACAATCAACGTGTGGGTATGAATCAAACGATATACAAGATCAAAATACGTCGAACTTAGAATATATCAAGTATGTCGAGTATCGACCGATTACAAAGCGGACACGAGCCACGGTTCAACCACAGTTCCCTCGAACACACCCTACAAAACGTATGCCCACAAGGTATAAACGCAGCACCCTTTTTCCTCCCCATGCACACACAACAAACCAAATCCAACCCTCCATTCATCTCCTCCTTTTCATCCTGATCGTCCGTTTCTTCCAATAATCTCATCAACGAAACCCTCGCTGGCGTCACAGATGACGTCACATCCACAGTACTTGAGGTCAACGTGCTCTCATGATGATCAAAAGTCAACGGTCCCGTTGACCTTGATTCTCTCTCGGCTGCTAAGGCTGTTGCAAGGTTCATTCTTGGAGACGGTGAGATACAGTCGGGTAGGATCCGAATAACGTCTGATAGATGCTCAAATGTCTCAACGGCTGTTTCAACTAACTGTTCAACGTGTTCTTGTTCTTGTTCTTGTTCTTGTTGGTCTTGAATACTATTGATCATGGTGGATGAGGGGGGCCCACAAGAAGAAGAAGATAAACCTAAGCGTTCTTGGAGGCTGATTCTGCGACGTGGTAAATGATCACCACCACCGTCGTCTTCCATTCTTTTGCACTGTGATAAAATTATAAATGGGTTTTGGATGGATAAGAAATCCGAAAGACTAGTAACATGTTAAAACTGACACATGGTTTTGGAGTGAATATTAAGTTGGGGGGAAAATGATATGAAAAAGGAGTGGTGGGTTTGATTGAAAGCTACATATATGATATTTTTTTTATACAAGTTTGACAATATATAGAATAGAAAAAAGTATATCGACATCGAGAACAAAAACAAAACAAGGATCATTATTGGAAAGTGTAAGGGTTTTTTTTGTTAGTTTTTAAGTGATGTATGTTAAGTAGTTAACTCCCTTGAAGTTTAAATCTATACTACGTATAAAAGAAAAATGGTCAATCTTGAAAAGTGAAAATTTTGAAAAATTTTATTAAAGGAAATTATGAAATATAATTAATGCTTTTATTAAAACACCCTCGTTACTTAAAAGTACAATGATTTATTCACATTGTACAACCAATTAAAAAAATATCTACCAAATTAAATACAACTAATTAATACAAATAAAAAACCGGGTTGACCCGGGACGCTTCAAACCAGACGGGTTGAACCGGTTTAATTTGACCCGTTTTTGACCCAACCTAGCAAGTTAACCCGGTTTAAATCGACCAATTTTTCGACCAGAACGGTTCACCCGGTTAAACCACCCGGGTCGAACCGGGTTTCAAGACATCATGTTTAATTCCTAAATTTTCAAACTTTTATTATTTTTCATTTATAACCTATAAACTTTTTTTGATGAATAAACTATTTGTCGAATAAACTATTTGTGGCTATAAAAAATGTATGGTCAAATCTTGAAAAGTGAAATCTTGAAAGTTAAAGGTGAGAGAAACGCATAGTATAATTAATACTCTTATTAAAACACCCCATAATTTTAAAGTACAA
This sequence comes from Artemisia argyi, assembly GCA_030686995.1. Taxonomy (NCBI): domain Eukaryota; kingdom Viridiplantae; phylum Streptophyta; class Magnoliopsida; order Asterales; family Asteraceae; genus Artemisia; species Artemisia argyi. Next base: position 232,185,703 of record CM060676.1, on the reverse strand, counting down.
TAATTTATTCACATTATACAACCAATTAAAAATATATATATCAAATTAAAAACAACCAATTAAAACACCATTTACTAAAAAGTACAATAAAATTTTCACAATGTACAATTTAAACAAGCTACAACATAATCTAAATATAAAATAAGTAACACACTAACTAATGTTATTTTACACATTATACAAATTAATAAAACACACAAAGCTTCATACAAGCTAACAAGTTGATGGTACATATAGTTTTGAAAACTGGACCGGACCAATGGGTTCAACCGGGAACCGGTATCGCCACCGGTTCGTCTAACTAATAAAAGCCATACGAAAACATATATTTCAAAATGAAACTATTAATACACATCGAACACCGGGTTGACCTGGGACGCTTCAAACCCGACGGGTTGACCCGGTTTAATTTGACCCGTTTTCGACCCAACCCGTCAGGTTCACTCGATTTAAATCGACCCATTTTTCGTCCAGAACGGGTCGAACCAAGTTTCAAAATATTATGTTTAATCTCTAAATCTTCAAACTTTTATTATTTTTCGTTTATAACTCATTAACTTTTTTTATCATTAAACGATCTGTCGCTATAAAATCTCGTTGCTATTCACGGGTACTCGTCTAGTTCTTTTAAAAAGGTACTTAGAGTGTTTTTCTAATTATGTTTAACTTTTTAGCCGATTAATTTATGAGAGTTTAGCTTATTATTACATAGACACAAATTAGATAAAAACTTTTTCTTTTAAAAAAGTTAGCGTGATTATGTCAGAGTTGTTTTCACCAATTAAGAAGTAAGATAACTTTGAAACACCTCAAACAAATGTGATAATATTCACGAAACATTTTTTTTTTTTTTTTTTGTTAGTTTGCACTGCTTACTTTCAGTTTATTTTTTCTAAAAATGATTCAAAGTAAAAACTACAATACTATTGAGAATGAGTTAAATGATATAAGGTGAGAAATAAGGATTGTCATAAATCACGTAATCACTTAACCAATCCTCTCCATCCTTCACATCCACCACAGAGCTTAAAACATCAAACTCGTTTGATGTTGAAGGAATTTTGATATCATTTTTGTCACTTGTCTCCCTAGGTTTCCTTGGTGCCTCGGTTGATAAGCGAACTTAGTATTCGAGCCAATCTGAACCCCATGAATAGGTTGCCTTGACGTTTTCGTGTTCTTAATAACATTTGAGACATGTTTCTTAGGACATTTATTAAGAACATGACAAAATACCTTATAGCTTGAGCATTTTGGAGGTGTCACTTATACTTAATACGAATAGTATGCAAAGTATACCCCTCACCCTCGAATTTTGGTACCGCCACCAGGGGTTGTCCCGGTGTTAAAAAAAAAAAAAAAAAACCTTACATTAGATTACGCTCATCATACGTGCTAATTAATACAAAGTTAGGTTGCCTAACACTCATGACAATGTGACTTCCACTAACTTCCCAAAACATCGTTTTAGAAGAGTAACCAAAAAAGAATTAGACGCATCTATTTTAATTTAATAATAAACATAATGAAAGAACTACGAATTTGTGCCAATTTGTAGCATGTCAAGCACATATGCACACGAACATAAACCTTTGAACTAACGTGAACTATGTATTGCTCAAATTTTGTGAAGTCTACAAAGTAGTTACAAAACTAAAAATCAATTTATGACATCACTCAAATGTAATAATTGGATGATATACTTTCTCTAGACATAAAACTTGATTTTTTTTTTTTTTTTTTCAAATATATAGCATTTAACAGGAGATATAATTTCAAGTATCACTAAAAGGAGATAGAATTGCATACTTTTAACTATTGAGTTGTTCACTGTTAACAGTTATGCATATAAGCTTATTAAGATGTGCAAATAAAAAATTAAAATGTACAAATCAACTTTCATTATTAAAAGCTTCAAAAGTTGCGTAAATAAATTAGAAGGTGTTCTTTGAATGAATAAAAAAGATTAAGGAGTGATTAATAATTAAGTGATGGAGTGTAAGTCCAAAAGTTAGTTGCCGCCCATAACTACGGGGAGAACGAAAAACGAGGTGTACTTTAATTTTTCCATGTGGCACTTGCTGTCGTTTCAAATCCAAAGGCAAAAAGTAAAGCAAAAAAAAAAAAAAAAAAAAAAAAAAAAAAAGTACTAGTACTAATATTTCTTTCTTTAGTAAGATTTTCGATTAAATTTATGTCTTTGTCTATTCACGAATCAAATACCTACCGGCATTATTGGCTTTTGGTGTAATCTTGTTTTCTAGCTGCTCGTTCTTTCAAAAATATTTTTTAATTACATGTAAAACTTTAGCGTTAATATGGAAGATAATCTATAACGAATGTACTGTATATGAGAAAAATGGACATAACTTAGTAATTAACGAGCTCTTATAAACATATATATAAGCTTTTATTCGATAATTTAGCACACTCAAATTAGATTACATGTATAGGATTTTTGACGTATATTTGCGACCAATTTAACATGTAATCAGGCTTTTGCCCACGACTTGATTGAATTCGAGACATAGATGCCAATCACAAGCCCGATGAGAAGAACCACAATCGCAGTCACAGCATTCTTCGATGTTTTTAGTTTCGTGGCAAACGCACCAACTGCCCGTTTATAGTTTTCCAACGCCTTTTTACTCGTTTTATCGAGTTCCCCATAGGCCAGCTTCTTGTTTTTGTTGTCTGAATCACTTGTTTTCTTTTCTAGGGTGCTTTCGCTAGCACCTTTTGCATCGGTCTTTGATTTACTAGCGTCATCTTCAATTTTTTCTTTCTTTTCTTGTACACTCGTCTTAGGAGCATCTTGAACCTTACCCGTTTCTTTGTTCTCCATTTTTGGTTGTGTTGTTTGAGTGGCCTTATCCTTAGTGGTTTTTGGGCCTTCCTTTGATGCATCCACAGGCTTCCGAGGTGTCGGCATTGGTGCTACAACCGTTGTCGGCTTTTCTTCTTCAGGTTTTGGTGTTGAAGTGATCACTTTCGGTTGTCTAACATAGAGAATGTTTCCTTCGAATTTTGCAGTGATTTTGTTGAGATCGCAGTTTTCAGAAACTGGAAACTCCAAGCGAAATCGACTCCATGTGTTGTCTTGGAGCTTTCGTTCACCGCTAATGATCAAGTTTCTTGCTCTAAGTTGAACCCTCAATTGCTCCTTAGCAAAACCTGTACATTTTCCCATATAAATTCACATGAATTCAAATACTAACCTTAATATGGAACAATGAGAACATAACATATGGGCAAGAAGATATTCTAACTTCAAGCAAATCTAAATTTTGATCCTAAACAATTATAAGGCCCATGAAAAACTTAAACCAATGGGCCAATTATTTTCTTTTAATGTACAAAATGCAAAATCATGAAATTGACCATGCACTTTCCATATTTAGGAAATCTTATCATGCACAACCTTGAATAAAGATTGTCAAACTTGCAAACGACAACAACATCCTATGTAAACGACTCATTATATGCCAACATAAATATATACGAAAATATTAAAATAAGTGTAAGAGAACGGACCAGGAAGATAGACGAGTAGGGTATCTGAATCGTCTTCAGGTACCCACTCCATTGAAGGTTCGAAGTCATGATAAACTCGAGTTGCAGGTGTAGGTTGTCCCTTTGATTCCATATTAATATGATTAGCTTTAGATTGTTAAAATGATGATTGAGATGTTTGGTGAATTGCAAAACAATGGCAAGATCTTGGTGAATAAATATGCAAACATTTGGGGTATGAATGAAACCCAAATTGTGAAGTTTTCTTTCCAATTAGATATACCTTTCTTTTAATTGTCTAGCCTTTCTTTTTGGTTGCCTTCTTTTCGATTTTCTGAGATTGCTTATGAATCCTATTCTTTCATAACCTTATTACCTACTTAACAATTATACTCCTAATATGCTATTTTATATGTAAAATATTTCTCATGCAACATACGAGTAGAGTTGAGATCCATAAAAAACCCATACATGCCATAGAACCTATCAACCAATCATATCCACTCATTTATATTTTCTACATTTTTTTTTCAAAACAACATATCTTGCAAACGGTAAATCTTCAAACTACAAAAAAAATACCATCGCGACGAGAATTAAATGATTTTTCTATAGATATGCATTGTTATATACTTTCGACGAACTTTTTTTTTTTAGTTTCCACCCAGAAAGAATCATATATGATTCGTAAAAATCATATATGATTCGTAAAAAATCATATATGATTCGATTCTTACGAATATGATTTCTTAAGAATCATATATGATTCGTAAGAATCATATATGATTCGTTAAAATCGAATCATATATGATTTTTCTGAGCAAAAAAAAAAAGTTCATCAAAAAAAAAGTTCGTCGAAAGTATATAACAATGCATATCTATAAAAAGATAATTTAATTCTCGTTGCGATGATATTTTTTTTTTGTAACTTGACGATTTACGGTTTGCGAAATATTTAAGTTTTAAAAAAAGGGTGGAAGTTTATTTTTTTATTTTGATAATAAAAATGAGTGACTAAGATTGCTTGATAGGTTCTATAGTAAAAGTTGGATCTATAAAGAACTTTTGGCCATACGAGTAACTTTGTATACTATAAAACATATCTAATATACATTGTTCAAGTATTTTATGCATAATAAATAACTAGTATAAAAGAATCTATAAAAATATAATTCGATAATCTCTGCAAATTATTGCTTGATTTTAGAGAAATAAGTTGTTTGTTTCTTGTTTACTCATTCTTATGATGTTGCTTTCTTGGCCCGCACTTTTGACCAATGTATTCTTGCTTTTAGTCATTAATTATATTATTCTGTCCATGAAAATCACACATAGCGAGAATCATATCGTGACAAACTGATCAATGTAATATATATATATATATATATATATATATATATATATATATATATATATATATATATATATATATATATATAGGGTCTCTTTCTTATGAGAACCACCTTATCTACAAGAACTGCGAAAACCACCCTTTTACAATTAATAATACACAATGTACACCATTTAATGCTCCATAGCATTTTGTTATTTTTATTTAATTCAAAAGGGTATAAAAGATATTTTCATATTATTTTTTATTTTTTTATAATTCCCGTTTTTCATAAATGTTAAAATTCGTTTTTTTTTTTTTTTTTTTTTTTTTTTTTTTTTTTTTTTTTTTTCACAAAAAAATCCGGAATTTTTTTTTAATTATTATTTTTTTTCAAATAGTAATTGTGCATACATGTTTTTTTTAGGCAGTGGTGCATACATGTTTTTTCCCCCAAATAATTAAGATGCATACATGTTTTCAATTAGTCAAAATGCATACATGTTTTTTTTAAGATAATATTTGTTTCAAGAAATAGTTAGATGAATATAGGTATTTTAATATAATAAAATTTATAACAAACCAAGTACATAAATGTTATATACAAACTTCGATATCAATTGAAATACAATTAAAATACAAATTTCTAAAAACATAAATATATGAATAAACTTGATCTATACAAGAGTAGCCGTCAACATTTTTTCAAAAGTCGGACATATATGCACACCCGTAGCCGTGAACATTCTTGTACTTACACCTGATACAAATAAAAGTAAAAAAAAATTAGCAACAATAATTTTATTAAAACATACATGTTTTAAGCATTTCGTTTATAAGTAACTATTTTTTAAAACATACCTGTTTTAAACAGAACATACATGTTTTCAAAAATATATGGTTTTCATTAATTAGATCCCACTAATTAAAACATGTATGTTTTGAACAATTATGTTTTGAACATACATGTTTTGCACAATTTAAATCAACCTACAATATTAAAAATAATACGAAGCAACCTTATGTGCATACATGTTTTGCACACTTTAAATTATACTAAGCAAAAAAATGGTGACTAAACCCCTACAAGATTAAAAAAATAACCTCAAACATATCCACTTCCCGGTCTTGAATGATATCATCATCTTCATCAATGAATCTGAAACAAGTATGCACGAAAATAATTAAACCACAAATAAATAAGAAACGAAAATTAATCACAACAACTAGCATAAGGCACATGCACAATTTTGTGTATATTAAACTAATGATGTAAACATGTTTTTTAATCATAAACACAAAACATATATGTTTTATAATCCAAAACACAAAACATATATGTTTTATACGTAAACATATATGTATCTTTCCAAAACATATATGTTTTGAACATGTATGTTTTGAACAGTTTAAAACATTTCTGCATCCATTTATCTTTGAATCTATATTAACTTTAAATATATATGCATGTTCACATTTATTAATCGTGTACAAGCCGAAAAGCACATAACCAGTAATAATCGACTATCACACAAGCTCAACAGCCCTAATAACAACACTTGTCATCTGTTCTAATTTAGCAGCCATCACATGTTCCACAAAAAAAATACACAAGCCACAATAATTTAAAATAAAATTTCTGGTTATAAAAACAAGTGCGCACAAATTTCTGGTTATAAAAAATTAAAAATAATACACCTTTATGTGAAAATTAGAAAAAGCTATTTCACTTATATTCAACAAGTGGAACAAAACTGAAATTCAAAATCACTCGTAAATTGATTGAACAAAAAAAGAACAAAAAAAAAATGCTTACCGTAACATGACATGAAAAGCAACAATTAAGAAGAATTAATAATTGACTCCAATTAAATATATGCTTTAATTCTCTAGCCATGATGGAGATTGGATGTTGTAAAATATCAATAGGAACGGCCATCATATTAAGAAACGAAGGCCATATCATGTTTTTTGGTTTTTTGTTTCTAGATAATAAACATAGATCTGCGGTTATCGATGTTCATCCTTTTTCGTTTTCTGAGAGAAGATAGGGAGGTGGCTGCCGTTCTACTAGAAAGAGGGAGAGAGGGTTAAAGGTTGTAACTGATAGGGTATGAGATGCTAATTTTATGGAGAATGAAAATACCTAATTTGCCCCTAATTTAATTTTTTCTTTCAAAATAAGTTATAGATATTTTCAAAAATGCCATCTTGCATTGACATACTATACATCATGCATTTTTAGGAGTACAAAGGTAGTTATCGCAGTTCTTGCAGTTAAAATGGTTCTCATTTGAAAGTTACACTATATATATATATATATATATATATATATATATATATATATATATATATATATATATATATATATATATATACTAGTTTTCGAAGCCCGCCCATCCTATAATATTACATTTTAGTTTTTTTTTTTTTTTTTAGAACGGCAAAATTTATTAGCAACTAGCAAGAAGCTAGAAAAAACATTACAAGGAAATTAAATGAGGGTTTTTCATCCAACTCTCCCAAGAAAAAAACCGATTACATCTACTAGAACACCAATTAAAAGAGCGCATAACTGTAACACCCCCAAAATTTGATACAGCGGAAGACTCACAAGTTTTCGGGGTGCTACGGGGATTGGTATCTAAACACAAGACATAAAAGAACGGGATAAAGTAAACATAAGGAAAACACAACCAAAACAGGTTTTAGAGTTTATATTTATCCCAAGAATTATCCAAAGTAAGGCCCAAAAGAAATAAATATAGGTCCACAATAATTATCAGAGTTTTAGAAAAATAGATCCATAACCGGTGCCATTGCCAAGCCTCCAATCCCAAGCATCCATAGAGCATCACTTAATTACCTGAGAAAACGCGCTAAAAGTCAGCTTTCGCTGGTGAGATCATAGGTTTAAATTCATAATTCGATATAGTGGACATATACGCAAAACGCTTGCTAGCTAGACTAGGCCTCAATCATCCAACCAAAATATCCAACCAAGATAATCCAACCGAATCAACTTAACCAAATCAAATCAAACCTATAGGTGCACGCTATAGCTCAAATCAATCCAATCAATAGCTTACCTAGCTCAAGTCTAGGCCTCGCTCTATAACCAATCAAATAGCTTACCTAGTTCGGGACTAGGCCTCGCTCAACAACCAAATCAATAGCTTACCTAGTTCGGGACTAGGCCTCGCTTAATCCTACCTAGTTCTGTAAGCATAGCAAGTTTTGAAATAAATAAATAAAGCGATAATAGTCCACATAAAACATTTGCACGTTTCTCACCCCAAGTATTGAAAACAAAGTTCAAGAGTAAAAGTGGGGCTATGACTCACCTCAAGTCCAGAAATCCTCAAAAGAAAACGATAGAAGAAATACATAAGCAAACTCAAGCAACTCACGTAACGGCAACTACAGACTTGGCACTTCCTAACAATATCAAACTCGTTCAGAAATCATTTCATCAAAAATCAAATATTCCCATTCCCGAACGTATTCCATTTTACTTTCCAAAATATCAATTTCTCGAATTAACTTCATATTAATTTGAAATTCGACGTTTGGTATCCATATGGGTGAAGGGTTGACACAACTCAAACCAAAAGCCACAACGAACGAAATAATAAACCAACTATAGGTCTAATATTAGCCAAACATATTATTTAAATAATTATCGAAGCTTATCAAATCCGTCGATTTGGTAATCTCCCATATTTATTTACGTAATATATCGTCCCAAAATTATACCCAACCTAAAGCACATAGCACAAAGAATTTTATTTGGTATATATAGTAGTCCTATAAATTCCCTATATATATCGTCGAATAAGCCAAATTCCACGAGATACATAGTAATTTATTACCCTAAAACATATACCGCATCCTATGGGCGTCGTGGGATACGGTGCCCATTAATATACCCATTTTATATAATTAAATAACTCGATCTAATCCGTCGATTAAATAAGTCACTTACTATAGAAAATGTTTATATTAATCGTCATCTATCCGTGACATCACAAAGTCACAATATAAAGCCTACTTGGACTTTAAATAACCACAACTCGTATAACTCGATAAGTTTTTAAATTTATAAAAATCACGTTTTTAATTATTATTCACCCGACTTATTATTTCGCCGTTATTTATAGTTATTATTTATAACAATATTCCGACATTTATTACACTATTTGCATAGTATAATAACTATCGTTATATTATTATACGTTTACTCGTGATCGTTTTATTATTAATATACGCATTTATATATATATATATATATATATATATATATATATATATATATATATATATATATATATATATATATATATATATATATATATATATATATATATATATATATATTTAACACGTCTATATACGTATATAAACGATTATATTTTCAATAATAGTATTACGAGTATTATTTTTAATATTGACTTATAAATGTTTATCGAGTCATAGAATTTGGTCACATGTCCGAGTCATGACTCTCGGCTCATAGTCCAAGTCCAAAATAAGTATCAAGTCAAAAATAAATATATCATCTCCGTCCAAAACAATCTCATATCCACGTGCTACAACATGAGGGTCCGACTACGGCACCCAACTAACCTATCTCCGTCATCTATTGACCGTCTCACAATCGGTCCCCAATTCCACACTCGTCAACACATCTCCAAAATATCTCGTAAAATCCAAATATGCCACTCAAGTCCAAAATAATATTCCAATAAGCACCGTGGTCAAAACTTCACAACCACGACAATAACAATAATAATAAACCGACAAGTAACAATATAGCCGAAAACCAAATAAGTTACGGGTTGAGTTACCAAGTCAACCCGGGTCAAAATAAGCCCGAAACATAATACGGGAGTCACACCCGAGACCAATAGGTCTCGGCTAGCTCCTTTGAGCCAAACCGAACCAAACAGCCCCCTTGGGGGTGTCGGCCGAGAAACCAAACGACCACAAGGGTCCTCCTAGCATAACCAAGGACAATCAAACATCACATATCGAGAACCAAAGATCAAATATACACTGAATGGTCAAGAAAATAACACGACAATCACCCAAACCGAGAGCATTAGCTCTCGGTCGAGTCTCGACCCATCGGAAAAATACAACCCGGATACCAAACTTCCATTTAACTCATTTTTATCACAAACCCACTTGAATCTTGTATCAATAACCATAAAACCCGAAAGGAAAATAAGATTCGTGACCCTAGGTCACGGTTCAAACCAAAACTCGAGTCAAAACTCGACCCACCTTCAAACTCCAAGGTCAAATCGAAGTGAACTCCAAACAATACGAAAAGTGGTGATGTATTTGTGGTGATATTAATTCGAAATAGGTGTTATAGTGGTCCAAATCGCGCGTGGTTTGCGCCAAAAGATAGATCGGAAGAAAGTGGTTAAGATGGTGGTGTTGGATTTGATGTAGGGGCGGCGGTGATGGTGCTATTGAGGGGATTAGGGGCGGCGGTGATGGTTGTGTTTCAAAGGAAGAGAGAGAGTAATATTGGTGATGGTGTTGTGTTGTTGCTATGACCGGATCCACAAGGACGATTTCAAGTAATATACTCTTTAAAAAAAAAGGTTTTTAATAATGATAATAAGGATAGTAAGAGGTGTAGTGGGTTAAGTAGCCCGGTGTAATTACACGGACCAAACCCGAAACCTTAAATAACCAAACAACTTTCTCAACCCGAACCCGTCCCAAAAATAATAATATCCGAACCAATATTAAAATATAGTTAAAATTGTTAGGTCAACCTAGTGCCGGAGTCAATGTAGTGCCAAAGTAACAATCTCAAAATAAATCATCACGAACGAATCAAACCAAACCAGAAGTAAATAATAAATCCTCATAATAAACGTACGATCAAAAATACATTCCAACGTTCATAAAACATCTCGTCCAATAAACTTTTCAAAAATTCCAAAATTATAATTTTTAATGTAATGCGGGTTTTAAAAACGGCTCCCTATTTTGCCAGTTGTCACATCCTCCCAGCCTCAGAAGAAACCCGTCCCGGGTTTCTCTCGGAACAACCCATCTACGAAGTAAAAAGCTTCGGATATCTCTTTCGAAACTCATCCTCACGTTCCCACGTGAATTCCGGTCCATGCCGCGAATTCCAACGAACTTTGATGAGCGGGATGCGACTTCTCTTAAGTCGTTTGATCTCTCTATCCAATATCTCAATCGGCTCTTCCACAAAATTCAAACTCTCATCCACACGAATATCCTTGATTGGTATAACTGGCGTTTCCTCCGAAAGACATTTCTTCAGATTGCTAACATGAAACACATCATGAACTTTATTCAATTCCATTGGCAATTCCAATCGATAAGCTACGGGTCCAATTCTTTCCAAAATAAGAAATGGTCCAATGTAGCGGGGATTTAGTTTCCCACGTTTCCCAAAACGTATCACACCCTTCCAAGGCGAGACTTTCAGCATCACTTTGTCTCCAACCTGGAATTCTAGGGGTTTACGCCTCTGATCGGCGTAGCTTTTCTGCCTATCTCTAGCTGCTTGCAGTCGATCTCGAATTTGCGTTACTTTCTCAGTAGTCTCCAAAATCAGCTCAGGGCCTGTGAGTTGGCTATCTCCAACTTCTGCCCAACCAATAGGTGAACGACATTTACGATCATACAAAGCTTCAAACGGTGCAGCCTTAAGACTTGTGTGGTAGCTATTGTTGTAGGAGAACTCCGCAAGAGGTAGATATTTCTCCCAGCCTTTACCAAAGTCTATGATGCATGCACGAAGCATATCCTCTAAAGTCTGAATAGTTCTCTCACTTTGACCATCGGTTTGGGGGTGATATGCAGTACTCATATCAAGTCTTGTCCCCAAAGCGGTTTGAAGTGATCGCCACAACGCTGACGTAAAGCGGCTGTCGCGATCAGAAATAATCGATATCGGAACTCCATGACGAGAAACAATCTCCTTCACATACAACCTCGCAAGTTTATCAACACTATCATCTTCACTAATCGCCAGGAAATGAGCAGACTTAGTCAAACGATCCACAATCACCCCATATAGCGTCGCAACCGCTAGCTGTCTTTGGTAATTTGGTTATAAAGTCCATCGTGATACGCTCCCACTTCCAAACTGGGAGTTCTGGCTGCGTCAATAATCCTGACGGTCTTTGATGTTCAGCCTTAACTTTAGAACATGTCAAACACTTACTAACATACAACGCTATATCTGCCTTCATATTTGGCCACCAACATAACTTTTTCAAATCCTGGTACATCTTGTCTGTCACAACTCACCATTTCAGGTCATTTCAGGTCATTTCCCGAACTTTGGAAAAACACTATTCATCAAACACTATTCATCAAAACACTATTCATCAGTTTACTATTCATCGTTTTCGAGGTCAATTTGATATTCTGAGAAACTTTTGGGAAATTTACTATTCATGAAACACTATTCATTGCGGGAAAAGATTTCATCATTCACATGCATTACACATTTCATCGTAAATTTGGTTTACGGGTATTCAAATTCGCGTAACCATATTGGTTCAGGTGCGAATTCATGCATTATCAGTAATAACATTTCATACGGACTGGGGATAGTCTGCATATCATCAGTAGGTCAATTACATGTTATACCACTCTTAGGATTTTCAAATTTCTATATTCAGTATAATTAACGTTTTACGTATTATGATTTCCAAATAAACGTTAATACACGGTTTATACACGACGAATATATCTAAATATTCCCACAAGGGTCCCGACATATTTTTATATCCATTTTAACATCATAAAAGTTATAACATTCAGTTACCCAGTATTTTGGAAATTTATTTTATTTTTAACGTACGCGTATGAATATAACGACGGTTTTCGTTAAAACTAAACATTTATCACCCGATCACTCAGTAAATGTACCCAACATATTTTTAATATGTTTTTAACATTATTATAACTTTATTTCATCCCGGTAAACTTCGTGAACATTTATTTCTAATAAAACCGGTACCCGATCGTAACTAAAAACACAAACTAGTGCAAATTCTTACATGGTTTTCTAATTAAATCCCAAGTACCCTAACCCCCCCCCCCCCCCCTCCTACCTTTGAAAAACCGGCCATGTGCCACCCTTTTAACCCTTGGCATTAACTAGCCCATTTTATACTAATAAACACTTAATAACATACTTTACCAAATTTACAAGAATCATAATTCACAATATTTGGCTAAGATCAAAACTTGCTCATCTTCCCCATTTCCTCTAGCAAACCCACGACCCATAATCATCACCAAGATCAAGTGATCATTTTCCATAAAGTAAAACACAAAACTTGTTCATTTTACAAGCCTAATCAAGAATCAAGCAACAAAAACACAAGAACATCAAGCATAATTATCCAATAATCATCTCATTTTGTCAAGTAAGTTTTCATCTTTATTTTTTCATGGATCATCCTATTTTTACATGTATTACATAAGTATCATGCTAAAAACCATGTACAAGTAGCTATACCACACTTTATTTTGGCTAAAAAGAAACATACAAACCCTAACTTTTTAGTTATGAATCCCCTTGCTCTAATAACTTGGTTAGGAGTCCATGGCACCCTAAGAAGGTGTATGGTAAGATTAGATTAGCCATGTGGTGATTACAAGAGGTTTGGTGATGGTAGAAATTAGTTTTTAACCTTGGAAACTTGATTTGGAACCTATTTTAGACATGCTGTCCCGTTTTGTAAAAATCTGGAAAATCAGTAAACACCAAGGGGACTTTGGCAAAATTTTTAGAAAATACTTTCAAAAACGAATCCGTAGGCGAAAGAACGGATTAAAAAGAGTTTATAACGAAGGAGTTATGATTTTTGCAAGATTGTAGACGAAAAGTATTTTTCAGAAAATGTTTGCTGTTGGACGTTTTTCATTGGACAAAAAGAGACTTTAGACGTAACCCGGAGGAGCCGAGCTTTCCAAAATATATTACTACATACTAAGACGTAACCGTGGATATAAAGAACAAGTAAAACGGACAAGTAACGACAAAGATATACACGTTTGAATATCGGCTAAAACCCTTTTATATTTGACAGCTTTTAATATAATTTGGCGCAAAAACTACGAAGTACATTTTCAAGCTAGAAGTAGTATCAAGTACCGAGCTTTATAACTAACGTAGTATTAGTTATTATGAGTATGTTTTCAGCATTTCAAAGATTACAACCCGAGTATTTCAACGCTAACATGGAAACTTACGTCATATATATATATAAGTATATATATATTATAACTAGCTATTTATATTTTCTAATAGCAATATTTTCCAAATTCTTGGATTATATATTTTTGATAACAACAAGTGTTTTTCAAAGAGTAGAGTGGTATAGGAACATGTGCATGGACATTCATAACATCATTTCATGATCTAAAGTAGATCGTTCATCATTCATATTAGGTTGCGGCTAGTGTGCGCGCCTTGTTTTTCAGCTCCTTACATGTTCATGGTACCATCATATTGAGTTGCGGCAGCAAATTGTTCATTGGGGTTCATTTCATTTCATGACAGTTTCATCAGTTAAGGTGAGTTTTCATAGCCCCGTTTTCAATTCAACATTTTGATTGTTTTCAAATCCCACGGGGGGAATACATTGCATCAATCATTTCAGTACGAGCCCAAGTATTCAAACATGTACATAGCTTAAGTTACCTTGCCATGTGACAAGTCCCCTGTATCATCATGAACCGTTAATTTCAAGTACTAAGCGAGAGTGAGTGGATAGATCTATCGAGGGTGACGCCTCCATCCGTGGTAGTGGATACCAACAGTAAGCGGATGCATGTCATGTCTTTTACATTTGAATGTTTCGGCAGAACATTCGGGAGGGGCATAGAATTTCATCAGTCATAGCTTCGGTGTCATGAGCTTAAGGCTATTGTACAATTTTCATGAGATTTTTATCTTGCACTTTTACTTGTGGTGGCCGTACATTATTACATTTTACAAACCTATGGAATTCACCAACATTCGTGTTGACGTTTTAGCAATGTATTTCAGGTTATTAAGGTAGCTCATGTGACTTGCATTTGGACCTTCATGGAGTCGCGGAGTCGATGCGTCTCATCATTATTTCATGCACTTATGTAAACGTTTGATCTAGTATGACTTGTTTTTCATAAACATGCAACACATTTTGGGGACCTCATTTTGTAAACTCTGGATTATTTCAATGATCAAATGCAGTATTTTCCAAACGACACTTTAGGTCGTTCAATGTAACTGTAACTGTGGTGCTATGACAGACACCCCCAGGTATTCCATTCAGCTGCAAGTCAGGTAAATTGGGGGTGTGACAGATTGGCATCAGAGCTAAGGTTATAGCGAACTAGGATGTATCTTGGACCCTAGACTATAACCACATCAGCATAGCATCTCATCATTTCATCATAAGTGCATAATCATGATACATGTTGTTTCATACATACCTTGTGCGAGTTATTTATACTCATATCCGTATATGTATATCATTTTATTGACCTGGTTCACAAGTGACATGTCTTCATATACTCACCCTGACATCCTTTTATCGGATACCGACATTGAAGATGCCTTGTCATTTTACACTACCATTATACAACCAGTTGCATTTACACCACCATTAGTACTATTGATTTGCCATAGGAACAGGGTTTTCCTATCATTCAGCCCGTACATAGAATGCCTTTTGGTAGTGTATTCAGAATTAATCTTAATGGACTTATTAGGATGCTTATTGCAAGGAAGATAGTGTGTTTTCTTTCCATCAGTAGTAGGGCACTTACTACTCAGGTACTATCACCACCATCAGTTACTTATTACACTATTGGTCTTCCCACAGTGTGTACTTTAGTTTTACCTTTTGGATGTCGCGAGGTAGCACGAAAGAGGGTAGTATTCCATTCACTAGTACCATCATTGTCATTTCCTTTTCCATTCCCACTTGCCATGAACTAGATGACACCTAGTAGAAAATACCAATAACACGGACTCAACAGAAACATCCGCAGATTCTTCAGGAATTAGGTTGATTTCGTTTTTGACGAATTAGAAGACTATTACCATTCGACAAGATTCACTCACGTATCCAATACACCATTCAAGCTATTTTACTATCATATGGGGAAATTGTTTTACAGAAAAATTTCTGAAGTAAGCTATTTTAATTCCATCCTATTAATTGATTTTTCTGTCATTACACCAAGTATTTACTATTGTTACGCGAAGCAATTTTCATGTTACTTGAAACAAAACATCAGGACACCATTTTTATAACAATGCGTTGAACACCATCTAAAACTTTTGAGGAAAGTTATGATATTTTGACAAAATCCAACATCGCATCATTAGTCCTCAATTATACATAGCCTGATCACCTATGTAAAATTCAGGAAGGATTATGCCATGAAGGAAATAATTACCTTTTCAAAGGATTGTTGATAACAATCTTCATCCAAAAGTTTTGTAAACAAAGGAACTCATTCATAAACATCCATTTTGCCGAACTATCCCTGGATACTTACCCTACCTGTCACTCACTTAGCTATTAAGTTGAATTTTCCCATTGACTTCCCTAGAAGAGACTTTCCATATCAATTACATGCAGGATTCCTCAATACAATAGAAGCAACGAAAGGAGTACAGA
Source organism: Artemisia argyi (assembly GCA_030686995.1). Lineage (NCBI taxonomy): Eukaryota > Viridiplantae > Streptophyta > Magnoliopsida > Asterales > Asteraceae > Artemisia > Artemisia argyi. Next base: position 232,169,170 of record CM060676.1, on the reverse strand, counting down.
ACTAGTAACCAGGACTAGAATTATATAGTGAGAGAATTCATAACTCAACAACAATCCTCAGATACTGCGAGACTATCCTAATCACCATCTCTGACTTAGTTGTCCAATGTCATTTTTCAAGGGTACTAGCTATACTGAGCTACAGGATTGAACTCAATAAATGTCCGCAGGACAACACAATAGAAATAAACCAAGCTTCTAATTGAGACTGTAGAGCATTTCATTTAAACATGGCCTCATCCATACATAAACTTTCCTGCAGTAAGTTTTCACAAAGGACAATTGTTTGAATCAAGTATATCGATGTAATTTCCTCTAAGGCCTTATGTCACTAGAAATTTCAGATAACCTCACCTTCATACCAAGCAAGGGATCAAACCGGAACATATCTCCTCATCTACATGGGAAAACAGAATAGACATTCATCGACACAACATCAAGTGATACCTTCGTCTTGCCAATTACAACGATGAACTATTTCAGGACTTAAGTTAGTCTAAATACCTATGCTTGTAGTTATGCCAGATAACCACCAATAGACATTATCCAACCTCAGGAACTAAGTGTTAGACATCCATGCATTTAAGCGAACATTTTCTATACTACCATTTTATCCTTGTCAGTGTTTTCACTTTTAAATAAAGTTGATGCGTTTACATAAATCACATACCTTGTGGAAAAATGATTTCTAAAATTCCTATTTTGAACAAGTACGATCCTTTTTGGTCAAACTTTAGCAACACTATTGTACAATGAGAAATATACATAGACATCAAACTTTGGTAAGCAGTCTTAATCACAACATGTTTGAAAACAGTTCCTATTTCATAACTACTGGATTTTGAATCATCGGGAAAAATATTACTTAGTAAATCATTTGCTCCATTTTTCTAAGTTCGTTTATTCAGAAAAAGATTTCAACTAAAACTCACAATCGCAAGACAAATTCCCAGAACCAACTTCCCTACAACATCGCTTATGCATTTAGGATATTGTGACTAGACAATAGAGAATATTTGGAATATGTGATGAAGGAATTAGGAGGGACATCACAAACTAATCGCGAACTTCAGTAGTGGAGACCAAACCCAATAGATAAAGAAGGACATATGTCTTATCATCCGTTGGAACAAAACACAAGGAATCAAATTGTTACCTATATTCTATCCCTTCAGATAACGCCAAGTTCGAAGGACCGAACGTTATGGAATTAGTCACAAAGGTTTATTGTACCCATTTCAGTTGTTCCTGTTAAGGAAACCGTTTCAACTTGGACCTCAGGTAATCATTTCAGGATTTCCTTCAGAAACCCATTTAGATGTGAACATCACCTATCACCCTCAGACCGATGGTCAAAGCGAGAGAACAATTCAAACATAGGAAAGTATACTCAGAGCATGAGTGATTGACCCTAGAAATGGTTGGAACAATCAATTAACATAAATCAAATTCATCTACAACAATAGTTATCACACCAACAACGGGAAACAGGCAGAAGTTAGGTTGGTACATAACACACATCATTCGGATTGGATACCCTGAACAACAAACCATCCAGATTCAAGTGGGAGAACAAACTAAGTTAAAAGCATTGCCTTGGATTGGCACGATACAAATTGGATAACAAGAAAGGTTGAACCTTTAGCATATTGGACTATTTAAGATTCATTTTAGAATCGATCAACTAGCATACAAACTTGAGTTCTGGCAGAATTCAGCAGTATATATTACCAGTATCACATTTACAACATTAAGAAGCGCAGACCATCGATTGATGGGCCAAACTCAGAAAAAGCTCAACTCACTAGTTCAGTAGGCATTCATGAGATAACCAGAAATTTTCTACAAGTCAAGAATCAGTTACAAGTTCAATAAGTCGTAAACCATTAAAACTTCAAGTTCTGCAGAGTTAGCAGAAAGTTCTGCCTAGGAAAGGCATGTTATCATTCAGAAAACTTGGAAGGTTACACCAATATACACTGGACCATTTATATTTTGACAGAAAAGGCATAGTGGCCGTCAGACTTGAACATTGTCAGAGAACAACAGGATTACACGAACATATTTCACATTTTCAGATCCCCAGAAATGACTTTCAGATGAGTCCCTCATGATTCCATTGGAAGGGATCCATCCCAAATAACAATCTCAGACCTTGTAAGAGAACCAACAAAAATCATGGACCATGTGGTCAAACAGTTGAAACAGAGTCGAATTCCTATCGTTAGAGTTCGCTGGAATTCTCGAATATCATCACCTTTTCACCAATACATTCTCAGAGACCAACATAAACTGAACTTCGGGACGAAGTTCCTTTTAGGGGGGAAGACTGTCACAACTCACCATTTCAGGTCATTTCAGGTCATTTCCCGAACTTTGGAAAAACACTATTCATCAAACACTATTCATCAAAACACTATTCATCAGTTTACTATTCATCGTTTTCGAGGTCAATTTGATATTCTGAGAAACTTTTGGGAAATTTACTATTCATGAAACACTATTCATTGCGGGAAAAGATTTCATCATTCACATGCATTACACATTTCATCGTAAATTTGGTTTACGGGTATTCAAATTCGCGTAACCATATTGGTTCAGGTGCGAATTCATGCATTATCAGTAATAACATTTCATACGGACTGGGGATAGTCTGCATATCATCAGTAGGTCAATTACATGTTATACCACTCTTAGGATTTTCAAATTTCTATATTCAGTATAATTAACGTTTTACGTATTATGATTTCCAAATAAACGTTAATACACGGTTTATACACGACGAATATATCTAAATATTCCCACAAGGGTCCCGACATATTTTTATATCCATTTTAACATCATAAAAGTTATAACATTCAGTTACCCAGTATTTTGGAAATTTATTTTATTTTTAACGTACGCGTATGAATATAACGACGGTTTTCGTTAAAACTAAACATTTATCACCCGATCACTCAGTAAATGTACCCAACATATTTTTAATATGTTTTTAACATTATTATAACTTTATTTCATCCCGGTAAACTTCGTGAACATTTATTTCTAATAAAACCGGTACCCGATCGTAACTAAAAACACAAACTAGTGCAAATTCTTACATGGTTTTCTAATTAAATCCCAAGTACCCTAACCCCCCCCCCCCCTCCTACCTTTGAAAAACCGGCCATGTGCCACCCTTTTAACCCTTGGCATTAACTAGCCCATTTTATACTAATAAACACTTAATAACATACTTTACCAAATTTACAAGAATCATAATTCACAATATTTGGCTAAGATCAAAACTTGCTCATCTTCCCCATTTCCTCTAGCAAACCCACGACCCATAATCATCACCAAGATCAAGTGATCATTTTCCATAAAGTAAAACACAAAACTTGTTCATTTTACAAGCCTAATCAAGAATCAAGCAACAAAAACACAAGAACATCAAGCATAATTATCCAATAATCATCTCATTTTGTCAAGTAAGTTTTCATCTTTATTTTTTCATGGATCATCCTATTTTTACATGTATTACATAAGTATCATGCTAAAAACCATGTACAAGTAGCTATACCACACTTTATTTTGGCTAAAAAGAAACATACAAACCCTAACTTTTTAGTTATGAATCCCCTTGCTCTAATAACTTGGTTAGGAGTCCATGGCACCCTAAGAAGGTGTATGGTAAGATTAGATTAGCCATGTAGTGATTACAAGAGGTTTGGTGATGGTAGAAATTAGTTTTTAACCTTGGAAACTTGATTTGGAACCTATTTTAGACATGCTGTCCCGTTTTGTAAAAATCTGGAAAATCAGTAAACACCAAGGGGACTTTGGCAAAATTTTTAGAAAATACTTTCAAAAACGAATCCGTAGGCGAAAGAACGGATTAAAAAGAGTTTATAACGAAGGAGTTATGATTTTTGCAAGATTGTAGACGAAAAGTATTTTTCAGAAAATGTTTGCTGTTGGACGTTTTTCATTGGACAAAAAGAGACTTTAGACGTAACCCGGAGGAGCCGAGCTTTCCAAAATATATTACTACATACTAAGACGTAACCGTGGATATAAAGAACAAGTAAAACGGACAAGTAACGACAAAGATATACACGTTTGAATATCGGCTAAAACCCTTTTATATTTGACAGCTTTTAATATAATTTGGCGCAAAAACTACGAAGTACATTTTCAAGCTAGAAGTAGTATCAAGTACCGAGCTTTATAACTAACGTAGTATTAGTTATTATGAGTATGTTTTCAGCATTTCAAAGATTACAACCCGAGTATTTCAACGCTAACATGGAAACTTACGTCATATATATATATAAGTATATATATATTATAACTAGCTATTTATATTTTCTAATAGCAATATTTTCCAAATTCTTGGATTATATATTTTTGATAACAACAAGTGTTTTTCAAAGAGTAGAGTGGTATAGGAACATGTGCATGGACATTCATAACATCATTTCATGATCTAAAGTAGATCGTTCATCATTCATATTAGGTTGCGGCTAGTGTGCGCGCCTTGTTTTTCAGCTCCTTACATGTTCATGGTACCATCATATTGAGTTGCGGCAGCAAATTGTTCATTGGGGTTCATTTCATTTCATGACAGTTTCATCAGTTAAGGTGAGTTTTCATAGCCCCGTTTTCAATTCAACATTTTGATTGTTTTCAAATCCCACGGGGGGAATACATTGCATCAATCATTTCAGTACGAGCCCAAGTATTCAAACATGTACATAGCTTAAGTTACCTTGCCATGTGACAAGTCCCCTGTATCATCATGAACCGTTAATTTCAAGTACTAAGCGAGAGTGAGTGGATAGATCTATCGAGGGTGACGCCTCCATCCGTGGTAGTGGATACCAACAGTAAGCGGATGCATGTCATGTCTTTTACATTTGAATGTTTCGGCAGAACATTCGGGAGGGGCATAGAATTTCATCAGTCATAGCTTCGGTGTCATGAGCTTAAGGCTATTGTACAATTTTCATGAGATTTTTATCTTGCACTTTTACTTGTGGTGGCCGTACATTATTACATTTTACAAACCTATGGAATTCACCAACATTCGTGTTGACGTTTTAGCAATGTATTTCAGGTTATTAAGGTAGCTCATGTGACTTGCATTTGGACCTTCATGGAGTCGCGGAGTCGACGCGTCTCATCATTATTTCATGCACTTATGTAAACGTTTGATCTAGTATGACTTGTTTTTCATAAACATGCAACACATTTTGGGGACCTCATTTTGTAAACTCTGGATTATTTCAATGATCAAATACAGTATTTTCCAAACGACACTTTAGGTCGTTCAATGTAACTGTAACTGTGGTGCTATGACAGACACCCCCAGGTATTCCATTCAGCTGCAAGTCAGGTAAATTGGGGGTGTGACATTGTCAGACCCAGGATGAATAGAGTATCTTGACTTATGCGACTCATGCATAATTAACTCTCGAATTCCTCCATACAATGGTACCCAACTTCGCTCTCCAAAACATAATACTCCATCAGAACGCTTAACAAATCCCTTCTCATTTTCTGCCATCCCAAATATATTCTTAGCAGGTCGATTCTCTGCTTTCAACGCTTCCGTTTGAGCTTCCAATATTTGAGACGGTAATGGCGATACGATAGTCATTCCTAATGACCTAACTCGTAACGGTGGAATTCTCTCCTTTCGACTAAGAGCATCAGCAACAACGTTTGCTTTACCAGGGTGGTAGCGAATTTCACAATCATAATCGCTTAGCAACTCAATCCAACGTCGTTGTCTCATGTTGAGCTCTTTTTGATTCAAGATGTATTGCAGACTTTTGTGGTCAGTAAACACTACACACTTGGTTCCATACAAGTAATGTCTCCATATCCTCAAGGCAAAAACCACAGCACCTACCTCCAAATCATGGGTGGTGTAGTTCTTCTCGTGCTTCTTGAGCTGTCGGGAAGCATAAGCTATCACTTTCTCTCGTTGCATTAACACAGCTCCCAAACCTTTATGAGAAGCGTTACAATAGACGACGAAGTCCTCGTTACCTTCGGGTAACGCCAATATAGGAGCACTACACAACATTTCCTTAAGTAACTGAAATGCTTCCTCTTCCTTATCTCTCCATTCGTACTTAACACTCTTTTGAGTCAATTTGGTCAACGGTTTTGCTATCTTCGAAAATCCCTCAATGAATCTTCGGTAATAACCGGCTAAACCCAAAAATTGACGAACTTCTGTTGGGGTCGTAGGTGCAGCCCAATCTTTAATCGCTTCAATCTTAGCAGGATCTACATGAACTCCTTGTCTATCAATCACATGACCCAGAAATTGTACCGTCGGAATCCAAAATTCACATTTTGAAAACTTGGCATACAGTTTCTCCTTCCTGAGCAATTCTAAGATAAGTCTTAGATGTTCCTCATGCTCCTTCTCACTCTTCGAATAGATCAGAATGTTATCGATGAACACAATCAAAAACTTATCTAAGTAAGGCTTACACACCCGGTTCATGAGGTCCATGAATGCCGCCGATGCGTTAGTCAACCCAAACGGCATTACCTGAAACTCGTAATACCCGTAACGGGTTCTGAAAGCCGTTTTCGGAATATCTTCCTTGCGAACTCGAAGCTGATGATATCCCGATCTCAAATCGATCTTCGAATACACACTCGATCCTTGAAGCTGGTCGAACAAATCGTCGATCCTCGGTAACGGGTATCTATTCTTAACTGTTAAGTTGTTCAATTCTCGATAATCAATACACATGCGAAACGATCCATCCTTCTTCTTCACAAATAAGACCGGGGCTCCCCAAGGCGAAGAACTTGGTCTTATAAATCCCTTCTCGGCTAACTCCGCTAATTGTTTCGACAACTCTTCCAATTCAGTAGGTGCAAGACGATAAGGCGCTCGTGCTACAGGTGCAGCACCAGGTATCAACTCAATCTGAAACTCTACTTGTCTAGTAGGTGGGATTCCCGGCAAATCGTCGGGAAACAAATCTGAAAAATCACGAACTATAGGTACATCTCCAATGCACCTTTCCTTCTTCTCCTTCTCTCCTTTCTCAGAAATTTGAGCTAAGAAAAGGTAACTTCCTTTTTCCATTAGCTTCGGCAACTTAGTGCAGGATATGACCGCTAATCTAGATGGGCCTCTCAAATCCTTGCTATCTCCTGGTATGTTCAGAATCTCCTTGTCGTATGGCACACGCACGATCTTATCATCGCAAATTATATGAGCACGGTACTTCGACAGCCAATCCATACCAATAATAACATCAAAACTTCCTAACGTGACGGGTAGAAGATCTATGTTGAAGGGGGGATTCAGAAAGTTTAATGTGCAACCGCGAATGATAGTCCTAATCCTCTCTATGTTCCCATTAGCTAACTCTACATCATAACCAATTCCTAAGGCCATCGGGGGTTTCTCTAGTAAGGGTGCAAACTTAGTGGACACAAAACTCTTATCGGCACCAGTATCAAATAGTATGGAAGCATAACGATTATTGAGAAGGAACGTACCAGTAACGACGTTCGGATCTTCTCCTCTCTCGTTCCCAAGTGCATAGACTCTTCCATGAGCAACTCCAGCTTCCACACGTTGGTCCCCATTATCTTGTCGTCCACGGTTTCCTCCATCTCCACGGTTTCCATTATTGTACCCATTACCACCCGATCCTTGATTTCCTCGGTTCCACGATTCCCTACACTCATTCCTATAATGTCCCTTCTTTCCACATCCATAGCAAGTAACATTTGCCTTACTCATAGTTTCAGGAGTAGCTTGAACCATAGCAAGTGGTCGAGCTCTACAATCCTTAGCTATGTGTCCCATCTTAGAGCAATTTTTGCACATCACAGTACATCGACCAGAATGATGCTTATAACATCAATTACACTTGGGTGCATCTCCATTGTAGCTCTTCTTGTCTCCATCTCCCATAGCATAAGCTCTAGTAGTTGTTTGTCGCTTGTTTCGACGATCATTACCCTTAGAGTGATCATCCCTCTTCCTCTTTCCATTCTTGTCTTTCTCAGCTTCTTCCAATGCCAACGAGTCCATTAATTGTTGAGCGATAGTGATAGCCTCATGAATGTTTGCAGGCTTAGCAGAAATCACATCGTTCCTTGTAGCTACCGGTAACCCATCGGTATACCTCTTAATCCTTTGAGTCTCAGTCCTAACCATATCGGGACAAAGTAAGGCTAACTCCCGATAACGGCGATTGTAAGTTGCCATATCGGTACCTTTCACCTTATGGTTCCAGAACTCAATCTCCAGCTTCTTAATCTCATTCCTTGGGCAGTAAGTCTGAATCAGCAAAGACTTAAATTGCTCCCAAGTCATAGCATAAGCCACATCACTCCCAACCGAATTTCGGTAATTGTTCCACCAAGTTAAAGCTTCATCCTTGAAAGTAAAAGAAGCAAACTTTACCTTCGTATTCTCCGCACAACCACTGACATTAAACACTGACTCAGTCTTCTCTATCCACCTGACCAAGTAGACCACTCCTTCAGTTCCACTAAACTCAACGGGTCCACAAATCTTAAACTCCTTGTAGTTACATCCATTAGCACGAACAGGTGGAAATGTTCTAGCAGAATTGTTGGAATGATTCGACTCAGCTAGTAGCTCAGCAACTCGTTGCTCCACAAGTTGATTGATCATTGCTTGATCCATAGTAGGTGCATTAAGTGGAACATGATCGTTGTCTCCCTGAACATCAACATTTTGATTCCTGTTGTTGCGGTTAGTAGTGTCCAGGTTATCAGGAGTAGGGGTCTCAACATTTCGAGTAGGACGGCGTCCTCGACGACCAGGGGTAGTCGTTGCAGGACCAGTTCTGGTAGCTCTAACAGGGTTTCGTCGTGGGGCCATTGATCTGAAACATCATACAAGTTCGTGAGTATCCGATAGAACTTATCATATGCTCAACAAGAATTAAATCAACGAAGCCAAGTCATGGAAAGAATATCAACAGTACACCACAAGACATCAATAAGGCGCATAGGAACTCAATTTCCATAATATCCAAAAACCACATAATACCATATAATAATAACCATCAACCATACAATAAAGATCCAACATCATTTCAACTACCGAAAACACAAAAGATAATAATCGTTCCCACAAGACGGGAAATCAACTGAAAATACATCAAAATGGGATAACTAGCTTTTCCAACCGAACACTCCTCGGTTAGGAAAGCAACAAGATAACATAGCTCAAACATCTAGCCACGCTGCTGGTGGAGGCTCCTCAACTCCTGCCTCAAGCCATCAAGATCTCTCCATAATGATCCTAACTCCACACTATGTGTGTCGCTGTCTCTCTTGAGGTCAGCCACCTCCTTCTCCAGCTCGGCATTCCTTTGCCATAACTTGCGGTCGGCCTCTCGAGCTGTAATAAAACCTCGCTGTAAACTCTCGATATGCTCGTGAACCTCCATCAAACCCCTCCTCATCTCGGTAACTCTCCTCTCAGCCATAACCATGTCAATCCTCAACTCCCCAATGAACTCAACGGTCACCCTATCAATCCGCTCAGACATACGTGTAACTCTCTCACCAAGATCAGTAATCTGAGCCCACATCCTACCAGTCTCACCTAACTCTGCATGCTCAGCAGAAACCTCAGAAGGTGCATCTGACTCAACGGGACTACCAGGTGGCAACTCAAACAAAAATGGATGATCAGGTGAAACAGGCTCAATCAGTTGTATAGGTGAATCAGGCTCCTCAGCCTGAGCTGGCGGCACTAACAAATCATCATCATCAGGCATCTCTTCCTCTTGAGGGTCATCCTCCTCCTCAGGGTCATCATAATCACCCTGCTCAGCCTCCTAAGGGTCATCAGCCTCATCCTCACTCTCGTACTCCTCCTCCTCATCAGAAGATTACATCATCAATCGTCGTCTCCTAACAGGTGAACCATGTGGTGAAGGGGTAGGTGATCTAGGACGACGACGCAATGATGCAGGTGGCGCCTCTGACAGAAGAGAGTGAGCATCTATCTGTAAAGGTGGTGAAGTAGGGCGTACCGACATATGTGCCATAGCTTGGTGGGCAAAACGTGGAGCCTCGCGAGCCAAAGCCTGATGAAGTGTAAGCTGTCTCGATGTACCAGGGAGCCCTAGAGAAGATGAGGGTCCCTGCGTAGATGCAGCAGGTGGTGCTGAAGTAGAACCTGTCGGTGTCACAGTAGCTGAATGCATGGCAACCTGGTAAGGGTCATCAGGAGCCATGGTAAACTGTGCTGGAAATACCGGTGCAGTAAGAATATCCTCAACAACGTCAGGCGTACGGGAGGCCATAGTCTGTGACAACGGTGTAGGGTAGGTGTAAGTGTTTCAAAACAACTAAACCGCGAACTCGAAATACCATATCAACATCACCAAATAATCCCAAATCATATATAACCAAGAAAGATTTAAAATACCGCATTACTAAAATCATTCATAAAACATTTAAGCCATATAATTCCTCAAACTCATATAATTCCTCAAAACGCCATCATATCACTAAATCAATAAACCTCAAAACCTCAAATCATCTCAAGAATCCCAAATCTAATAATCATCTCATAAATCTCATAATACCTCAATAATAACAATGATGCTTCGGCTTGGCGGGCTGGCGGGCAATGGTCGAGGATCGTTTTCTATAAAAATCGGTTATAATTTAGGTGTCTATTTACCTAGTTCTCTATAACCTTGGCTCTGATACCAATCTGTAACACCCCCAAAATTTGATACAGCGGAAGACTCACAAGCTTTCGAGGTGCTACGGGGATTGGTATCCAAACACAAGACATAAAAGAACGAGATAAAGTAAACATAAGGAAAACACAACCAAAACGGGTTTTAGAGTTTACATTTATCCCAAGAATTATCCAAAGTAAGGCCCAAAAGAAATAAATATAGGTCCACAATAGTTATCAGAGTTTTAGAAAAATAGATCCATAACCGGTGCCATTGCCAAGCCTCCAATCCCAAGCATCCACAGAGCATCACTTAATTACCTGAGAAAACGCGCTAAAAGTCAGCTTTCGCTGGTGAGATCATAGGTTTAAATTCATAATTCGATATAGTGGACATATACGCAAAACGCTTGCTAGCTAGACTAGGCCTTAATCATCCAACCAAGATAATCCAACCGAATCAACTTAACCAAATCAAATCAAACCTATAGGTGCACGCTATAGCTCAAATCAATCCAATTAATAGCTTACCTAGCTCAAGTCTAGGCCTCGCTCTATAACCAATCAAATAGCTTACCTAGTTCGGGACTAGGCCTCGCTCAACAACCAAATCAATAGCTTACCTAGTTCGGGACTAGGCCTCGCTTAATCCTACCTAGTTCTATAAGCATAGCAAGTTTTGAAATAAATAAATAAAGCAATAATAGTCCACATAAAACATTTGCACGTTTCTCACCCCAAGTGTTGAAAACAAAGTTCAAGAGTAAAAGTGGGGCTATGACTCACCTCAAGTCCAGAAATTCTCAAAAGAAAACGATAGAAGAAAGACGTAAGCAAACTCAAGCAACTCACGTAACGGCAACTACAGACTCGGCAGTTCCTAACAATATCAAACTCGTTCAGAAATCATTTCCTCAAAAATCAAATATTCCCATTCCCGAACGTATTCAATTTTACTTTCCAAAATATCCATTTCTCGAATTAACTTCATATTAATTTGAAATTCGACGTTTGGTATCCATATGGGTGAAGGGTCGACACAACTCAAACCAAAAGCCACAACGAACGAAATAATAAACCAACTATAGGTCTAATATTAGCCCAACATATTATTTAAATAATTATCGAAGCTTATCAAATCCGTTGATTTGGTAATCTCCCATATTTATTTACGTAATATATCGTCCCAAAATTATACCCAACCTAAAGCACATAGCACAAAGAATTATATTTGGTATATATAGTAGTCCTATAAATTCCCTATATATATCGTCGAATCGGCCAAATTCCACGAGATACATAGTAATTTATTACCCTAAAACATATACCGCATCCTATAGGCGTCGTGGGATACGATGCCCATTAATATACCAATTTTATATAATTAAATAACTCGATCTAATCCGTCGATTAAATAAGTCACTTACTATAGAAAATGTTTATATTAATCGTCATCTATCCGTGACAACACAAAGTTACAATATAAAGCCCACTTGGACTTTAAAGAACCACAACTCGTATAACTCGATAAGTTTTTAAATTTATAAAAATCACGTTTTTAATTATTATTCACCCGACTTATTATTTCGCCGTTATTTATAGTTATTATTTATAACAATATTCTGACATTTATTACACTATTTGCATAGTATAATAACTATCGTTATATTATTATACGTTTACTCGTGATCGTTTTATTATTAATATACGCATATATATATATATATATATATATATATATATATATATATATATATATATATATATATATATATATATATGTTGATGCATAATCTGGCGCGGACTTATTCAACGACTCTCCTTGGGCCGTTAGTCGTCTTCATAAGCCCTAAGTAGACCTGTACAACAAAGAGAACCCGTTAGGAGTGGACCCGAGGCCGTAGCCCCGGGATCCACCTCCGACGGTCAAGTTAGTATGTGATGCGCGGAGCATATATGAGAATTAGGGTTAGGATAACCTGTTCGGTCGTATTGTAATCTCCCCATGAATGAGACCCCAGCCATGTATTTATAGGATACGGATTAGGGTTAACGCGTAGAGTGGGCCGCTGGCTACCCGGGCCTGACCCATTCCTGGCCCAGTCCGGACCATACATCCACAAAGTACGTAAAGTGGGCCGCTGGCTACCCGGGCCTGACCCATTCCTGGCCCAGTCCGGACCATACGTCCACAAGCCCCCGAGTTTAGTATGACATAGCGCACGGCTATGTTATGCTAAACTTAAGTTCTGTTTATGGCTGCGTAGGATCAATCAACCAAATGCGACGGTGCGCACTGGGTTTATATGCGCGTAAGGGACGGATCATACTGCGCAATCCATATGCGACAGTGCGCACTGGGATTGCGATTGTGATTGTCTCACAATGGTAAAGGTGTCCGTGGCGAAGGTGGATTCCTATGTTGTATCCTGGGTAAGGACGTACCTTTTATACCAGTAGTGATGCAACATTGTGCGACAGAAGATGTGCTTCTGTGGCAGAAGTGCGCGTTGTCCGCGACAAAGATGTGCGCAGTGCACAACAAAAGTGTGCGCAGTGCGCAGAGGTGCGCGCTGTTTGCGCGTCTTAATAACCGACAGAGAACGTCTCCCCTGCGGTAAGATAGTGCGAATATTTAAATTCGTCTTTGTACCGGACCTGCAGTACCTCTTACGTACGATCTGCTTCCAAATATACCTGCGTGACGCGTGCGCCAACAGTGGTATTATATACCCTGGTAGCCCCCCAAGTTTGATGGTGCTACTCGTGTAGGAGCATTAAACTTAGTTTATCCTGAAAAACACTTAATGCAAACATTAAAAGTATATGTCGCGAATCGCAACATATAAAACTTAATAAAGTAAAAGATCAGCGCGTAGCAAAAATATAGCACATAGCATATATAATATATAAAAGAAGTAGTAGTGTGAATTACACCTAGCGTGAGGTTTTACAAACTACGTAAAAGAAGTAGCGCGTAGCTAATAAATAGTGCGCGCGTAGCGATTAATTAATTTTTCTTTATTTTTATAATAATAAAAAGAATGGCGCGGATGGATGTACCATGACCGCGAGTAATAGATTTATCGTGCACGCACAGACGCAGATAGATTTATCGTGACCGCATGGACTCTAACGTTTTGTGGATATTCGCAGTTGACCACGGCTTACGTCCAGTGCATGTATGTAACAGTGACAAAGCGCTCATGGCGATTGACTAGCATCGTGGTGCCTGTACGTGACAGTGCGATCGTGTCGCCAATCTGCGAAGATTTCCTAACGCATGGTCTAACATGGGTAGATTTATCGCCACTGCGCTGTTTCGCGGCTAAAAGATAAAATAGATCCGATCGTGCGGATTTAATGCGCTCGTAGCGATAGATAAAATCGTGTTTATCAAGGTAAAAAGATTTTTTCAATCTTTAAAAGGTAATATATCTTAAAAGATTTAAAAGATATATTGTTGTGCATATCTTTTTAAGTTTAGAAAATATGACACAAGATTACGCAACTAGTTTAAATCGACCAAGTTACGTTTTGCGTACTACGAAAGTAATTATTTTGTAAGCTTGATATGTTTGACCAAGAATTACGAATTTCAACTTGTAGTTGTTACGAGATTCAACATGCAGTTGACAAAAATAAAGTTACCGCATGATTATAGATCGATGCAACGCGTAGTTGCGTTCTAGTCCGGTGAGAGCACGACACTTGTCGTAGCCATGTCCCACGGATGGCGCCACTTGTTGATGCATAATCTGGCGCGGACTTATTCAACGACTCTCCTTGGGCCGTTAGTCGTCTTCATAAGCCCTAAGTATACCTGTACAACAAAGAGAACCCGTTAGGAGTGGACCCGAGGCCGTAGCCCCGGGATCCACCTCCGACGGTCAAGTTAGTATGTGATGCGCGGAGCATATATGAGAATTAGGGTTAGGATAACCTGTTCGGTCGTATTGTAATCTCCCCATGAATGAGACCCCAGCCATGTATTTATAGGATACGGATTAGGGTTAACGCGTAGAGTGGGCCGCTGGCTACCCGGGCCTGACCCATTCCTGGCCCAGTCCGGACCATACATCCACAAAGTACGTAAAGTGGGCCGCTGGCTACCCGGGCCTGACCCATTCCTGGCCCAGTCCGGACCATACGCATATATATATATATATATATATATATATATATATATATATATATATATATATATATATATATATATATATATATATATATATATATATATATATATATATATATATATATATATATATATATACGTTTAACATGTCTATATACGTATATAAACGATTATATTCTCAATAATAGTATTACGAGTATTATTTTTAATATTGACTTATAAATGTTTATCGAGTCATAGAATTTGGTCACATATCCGAGTCATGACTCTCGGCTCATAGTCCAAGTCCAAAATAAGTATCAAGTCAAAAATAAATATATCATCTCCGTCCAAAACAATCCCATATCCACGTGCTACAACATGAGGGTCCGACTACGGCACCCAACTAACCTATCTCCGTCATCTATTGACCGTCTCACAATCGGTCCCCAATTCCACACTCATCAACACATCTCCAAAATATCTCGTAAAATCCAAATATGCCACTCAAGTCCAAAATAATATTCCAATAAGCACCGTGGTCAAAACGTCACAACCACGACAATAACAATAATAATAAACCGACAAGTAACAATATATCCGAAAACCAAATAAGTTACGGGTTGAGTTACCAAGTCAACCCGGGTCAAAATAAGCCCGAAACATAATACGGGAGTCACACCCGAGACCAATAGGTCTCGGCTAGCTCCTTTGAGCCAAACCGAACCAAACAGCCCCCTTGGGGGTGTCGGCCGAGAAACCAAACGACCACAAGGGTCCTCCTAGCATAACCAAGGACAATCAAACATCACATATCGAGAACCAAAGATCAAATATACACCGAATGGTCAAGAAAATAACACGACAATCACCCAAACCGAGAGCATTAGCTCTCGGTCGAGTCTCGACCCATCGGAAAAATACAACCCGGATACCAAACTTCCATTTAACTCATTTTTATCAAAAACCCACTTGAATCTTGTATCAATAACCATAAAACCCGAAAGGAAAATAAGATTCGTGACCCTAGGTCACGGTTCAAACCAAAACTCGAGTCAAAACTCGACCCACCTTCAAACTCCAAGGTCAAATCGAAGTGAACTCCAAACAATACGAAAAGTGGTGATGTATTTGTGGTGATATTAATTCGAAATAGGTGTTATAGTGGTCCTAATCACGCGTGGTTTGCGCCAAAAGATAGATCGGAAGAAAGTGGTTAAGATGGTGGTGTTGGATTTGATGTAGGGGCGGCGGTGATGGTGCTATTGAAGGGATTAGGGGCGGCGGTGATGGTTGTGTTTCAAAGGAAGAGAGAGAGAGAGAGAGAGTAATATTGGTGATGGTGTTGTGTTGTTGCTATGACCGGATCCACAAGGACGATTTCAAGTAATATACTCTTTAAAAAAAAGGTTTTTAATAATGATAATAAGGATAGTAAGAGGTGTAGTGGGTTAAGTAGCCCGGTGTAATTACACGGACCAAACCCGAAACCTTAAATAACCAAACAACTTTCTCAACCCGAACCCGTTCCAAAAATTATAATATTCGAACCAATATTAAAATATAGTTAAAATTGTTAGGTCAACCTATTGCCGGGGTCAATGTAGTGCCAAAGTAACAATCTCAAAATAAATCATCACGAACGAATCAAACCAAACCATAAGTAAATAATAAATCCTCATAATAAACGTACGATCAAAAATACATTCCAACGTTCATAAAACATCTCGTCCAATAAACTTTTCAAAAATTCAAAAATTATAATTTTTAATGTAATGCGGGTTTTAAAAACGGCTCCCTATTTTGCCAGTTGTCACAATAACTATATCATCAAAAATCACAGAACGTCTCGGTGAAGTCTCTGCAAAAATAATTTGATTCCTGTAAGCCCAAAGATGCCACCATGTTGTGTAAAAAACTCCTTCCAGGATTAACTTGAGTCTAGAAGTCAAGCGTATAGCAGAAAACCAAGCATAACAATCTGAAAAGGAAAATATGTCGTGCCAATCCAGATCCCACCAACGACAAATCCTGCGAAAGACGAGCTGAGCAATATCACATAGGAAAATAATGTGGTGAATATCCTCTAGAATCAGGCCACACATCGGGATTTTACATTTTAATTTGATCAAATACGTGTTCTTTTATAGTTATTTATTATGTATTCACCCGACGTGGACATGCGTTGTATTTTTACATTTTAATTCATTCATGTTTGGATGCCCGCCCGAGGGGCGGTCATGACTTATAAGCCCGGGGCATGCATTATAAGGTCGCCCAATGGACGAACATGATTTATAATTATCAATGCAAGGTATTAGTTAATGAAAAATAAGCTATAGGTACTTGACATTCCTCCTGGTACTTGACATTCAATTCAACGTGAAAAACAATGAACGGCACACATACCTCTTACAAATTAGTTACAATGAATAATTGATATCTTTCAAAATCAGTCTCATACTAAATAATTAAGCTGTTATGTTGAAGCGATTACCTTTAAAAAATGTGGTACATGGTTAACCTATCTAACTCTGTCCTTCAACATACGTTTAAGATCATGAGCATCTTTGCATCAACATGTAATAGGAAAAATGTAAATCGTCCATTTTTTCTGTCCATTGGGTCCTTATGGTTATAAGGTTAATAATAGTTGTTTAGATATTCAATTGGTCAATTGGTCACAACTAAAGACTTCGGGACCATGCTCTTTTTAGTTGCATCTTGTTCTCCTTTTAGTTGCATTTCGTTCTTCTTCTTATTCTTCTTTATCAGACTTGATATTTGATTAATGATTGAGAAGTATTCAAGACAAAGGAACACCTTATTTTGGATCCTGTAAAAATTAAAATCATCCTGAATTATTCTCTAAATTTTATAGGCATGATAATAAAGGAAACATTGCCATTCGAAGGCTTGAATATCCGGAAACATATTACATATCATAACAATTTTTAATTCCAGTAAAGTTGAATCGAGTGCCTGCAATTAATGTTTTTTTCTAATCCAGAATATGCACAATATAGCCCGATTCATTCACTTACAAAAATCGGATTAAATGTACAAAAAACAGATAAAACTAAAAAAAAAAAACTGATAAAACGTACAAAAAAGGGAAAAACTGACAAAAATGGATAAAACATACAAAAAACGGATAAAAACTAATAAAACGTACAAAAAAGGGAAAAAACTGACAAAAAATGGATAAAACGTACAAAAAACGTACAAAAAACGGATAAAAACGTAAAAAAAAAAGCCCACTCATAAGCCCGCTGTCTGGCCCAAATCGTCCAGTATCTATTAATTATATAATAAAAAACAAACGGATACATACACTCACTCGAGTCTTCTACAACACGCACATATACGAGTTTGATTTTGGAGGCAAGATGAGAAGTGCCACCGGTGGCAGCACCGAATGATCCGGCAATCTTAGATCAGGTAATGAAACTCTTTGTGATAGTTTAACAAATTTACAGCCGTAAACTATATAAAAAATGAAATTTGAAATTAGGGTTTTGTGATACTTTGGGGGTTTTTGTTAATTGCAGTTTTTTTTTCATAGTTTAGGGGTTTTTGGGGTTTAACAGATTTGCAGCTTATACATATATAAAAAATGAAATTTGAAATTAGGGTTTTGTGATACTTTGGGGGTTTTTGTTAATTGCAGTTTTTTTTCATAGTTTGGGGGTTTTTTGTTAATTGCAGTTTTTGTGATTGTTTGGGGGTCACTCTCTTAGATTATGCATCGACTGTGATGGTGTTGAACCATATATAAATTTCTGGATCCGACTGATCAGGTATATTCATTTATGCGCAGAAACCGCTACGCAGTCATGCAACTCATGCTCTACTGGGTCAACATTATGGTCAGCCACAAGCCTCGCTCTACTCAGCACGACCGCCACATGCATCAGTGTTGTATCCGCTATAAACGACATCAAGGTATGTTATATCTTTATATTCTATATGTGATAATTTGTTTTTACCAGTTAGTTTTATTTAAAGTGGTTATTTATGGTTTAGATGTGAACCATGGAGCTTTAACAAAGAAAATGAGATGAGAACACACTTTTAGGACAATGTGACTATGGTCGGGAACAGTAACAGGTATGGTCTTCCAAGTTTTAGCGTCGGTTATTAGGTTTCATTGGTTCTGACTATGGTTCGTAGTCTGCAATAACCCACCCAAATGCACATGCAGGTTCGTAGTCAGCAATAACCCGTATAAATTTTGCAAAAGCAACAACGAGGTGTTTCTTTGTAAACTCATCAGGCAAGTTTTAAGAAATTTATAATTTTTTTACACTGTTATTTGTTTGCTGATGTAAAAGATTACAAACGTTTATTGAAATGTTAGATACGGTTTGGATCACCAAAAATATATAACACTTATTTATTTGCTGGTAACCAAAAATGTTTTCAGATGTGAACGGAAGTAGGCTAAATGGCCGTTACTACTGGAAGAATTCCTCTCTGGAACTGTTGATGGGTTCCAAGGCTGTGAAAAGGATGTGATAATAATCCCAACTGTCACCGGAAATGAGAATGTGTCGATTGGTTTTCTTTCTACATCTCAAAGAGCTAATATTTCCGTCAGCCGAGCAAGGTAAAAATACACAATTTTTGAAGTGCACCGGAAATGAAACAGGCTGGGCTTTACAGGTCTAAGTGGCTTTGTATTTTGCTGTGTATAATTTACTGGTAGAATTAAGAGAGGCCATGATGATGTAATATAGATGTCTCTAAAAAGATGTTTAGCTTAAAACGAGCCTACTATTTCATTATTTGGCGTTTGTGTTCAACCTCAAATTGGGAAAGTTATTTGGATTGATTTCCTTTTGTTTATGTCTGCAGGAAGTTGGATGACGGGTTGCTGTGATTAGGACTTACGTGGAAGCTGCGATTGGTATGTTTAATGTAAGTTCTATCTTGGTTAAGAATATAGTATATAAGAATTATGTTTGTATATGATTATGATATCAAATAGATTTGTTTTTCAAAAATTGATTATTTACTTGATATCCACGTTTATACTTTCCAACCTGAGCGTCATATATAAGGATGAAATAATGCTGATGGATAATGTGTGTGCATCCATGCTTTCAGAAATACTCGACTGTTGGTATGTATGTACACATGTTTTGTAAATCAGCGTGTGTTTCATTTGCCTATTGTTATAATAATTCAATGTAAATGCCTATCTAAACACATTCTGATTGATTTTTGTTCTTTTGTGCAGGTATTGGTCGTAAGAAATGAGCTAAAGATGGGGAAAGGGAAATTTTTTGCTGAATGCATGTACCTATAGCCTGCTTATTTTTATTTAAAAAAAGCAAAACGGCGAAAAAAATACTACCCCGCTGCTTATTTTGCCAACGCCAGCGAAAAACTTCTGAATCAAATATGAATTGCAGCGCACTTACAGTCTGAAACGAAATGAGAAGGGAAGATTCAACCAAATGCGTCCACATAACTGAACCTGTTATCGTTGCTCAGCACACGCTATATCAAACAGTTTCTAGGTACGTGCTAAACATTCTCTACCAGGGGGCTTACAAAGCATTTATTGTGTATTTTGATTGTTATACTTCTTGTTGATTCATGGACTTCCAAAAAATAGATGCTTCCTATGTGATTTTGCACTGCTTATCTACATACACTGTTGTTATACGACTTTTGTTTCTCATACATTATCTCATGCAATATCGTGGTTTAACTTGGACATTATCTCATGTATTATCTCATGTAATATCGTATAACAAAAGTCGTATAACAAATGCTTCCTATGTGATTTTGCACTGTCTAGAAAGCGATGTACTACTACCTAAATGGCTAAATCCTAAAATTGCAGAGCCGCAACAATATTGTCAACTAAAATACGTTGCGTGTTGGTTAAATGGAATTGTAGGTTGGATCATTATTAGCACGAGCTATGGACAATGGAAACTTTGAGGAAATTGTCGGCTCCCATTTACCATGAGACCGCAACCACAGTGAGATGCCAAGAATGGATCGTGTGCACAGCCACCCGAGGTAATGCAACTACTAAATTCTACATTTATTGACAACTGCCAAAAAAAATGTCACTTTTATATGTAAAAAAGTCGTTGAAAGTCATTAGGTACATGTAAGGCATTTTATGGGTTCAATAACGTTTAAACTGATGTATTATAAACATGTAACTGTATCACTCAGGTTACTAAGTTTGCAGCAGTGGCGGATGTATCCTCTTTTTTCGGATGCTTGAATGTGTTTGCTGATAATTGCGGGTAATACTTGCCTTTCTGATGCTTTTGCATGCTTATGTGGTTATTGTATTCTGTGAGTACTAAGAGATAATATGATGCTTTTGCGTGCTTATGTAGTTATTGTATTCTGTGAGTACTAAGAGATAAAATGATGTCGCCTGTAATAACGTTGTTCGCATACCACAAATACCACTAACAAGGCAGTCAAATGTATCCTCTTTTTTTTCTTTTTGCATTTACAATTGCCAAGTTTCATCAGATACAATGATACATTCTTCAATGTATTTAAATTTTGCAGTTTACAATTATCTTGCCATTGAAGAACGCTATTCCATCTGAAAATCTCTTGCGAGCTCTTGATTTTCGGTATAAGGCACTGGCAAAAGGAGTTAGTCAACATGCTAATCAGATACGGACAACAATATTCAGAAGATAAACTAACGGCTAATTATGGCTCGAGCATACTCAGAAGAATTGAATTTTAGCTTGAAAGTTGCAACAATTTCATAAATGAGATGACTAGCAGCAGGTAAGGCATGTTAAACATTATTGAACTTGCAGACCCAGTTAACTAATTTTCTGATTTTTGTTATCATTTTAGGCGCTGCCAATCGAACTGCAACAGGTTCTAGCACGTTACATAAGTAAAGACCTGCCATATTCCAGAACAAGAGTACTAAAAGGTATTCGCTGCAGGGACCAAAGACAGGCACAAGTGCGGTATTCCTTACCAACTGTTAGAACCCGAGAAATATAAACAGGGTTGTGAATCTGCTAATTATTATAAGCAACGTCGGGTAGGCGATACACTGATTATAAACAACACGTAAGTTGGTACGGTTATGCAACAAACATGGACAATTGAAATGCTGATTGGCTTATGCTAAAGTTTGTGTTTAAGAAGTTTATTATATTGATTTGCATTTGTAGGATCCTTAGGTTAATATATACATCTTTTGCTTTTTTTAGGTCATCATCGGGTTACGATATCAGGGAATCTGTTAGACGTGTGCAAAAGGAGGATTTACGCCATGGAGCAAAGGCAACTGGTCCAACTTTGGTAGTACTCTTAAGTCTTAACTTGATTATTTTTATGTTGATTTTTATTATTGAAATTGATTTTCATTTTTTTATTTACTCCGGGTTTCAACTTTTGCTGACATGGAAGGAGAGGAAACATATGATTCATCATTTCTTGGACAAGCTGATGAAGTGGTGGAAGAGCGCATTGTAGTGATGCATATTGTTGTGGTCTTATTTGTTTGCCACAAGTTGGTGTTGTATCAATGAATATGTGCATTTGCGAATCCGTCTGTAAATCAATTAACATAGTCTTTTTGACATGGACATTAAGAGTTGTAAGCACTATTGATATCAATGGTCAATTTTGTGGTGCCATTTATTCAATTGATACTTTAAATTACTATAATTATCCAATAAGAGCTATATATTACATGAGACTTTTATTTGTTGTTTGTAGTATTGGTATGCTATAAGACACATTAGCTTAATGATATGCACTCCAAAAATTTCAAAAGGCGGAAATTATTTGGAACAAATGTCAACGTCAAAAAGCCCCAGCGCAACACCTTTGTCATTCAAAAAAACAAAAATAGCGACAAACGCCGCACCAAACAACCTCCTACTTTCTACTTAAATGCATAATAGAACTGAAGATGGTCACTTACAAATTGAGGTTTGGGTTTTAGTTTACTTTACGCAATTGTAGTCATGAACTTGAGCTTTATATCAATTGTCTTATGAGCCATTTTTATTTTATTTAGAGGTTGTTTACTTTTTTTTATGTGTTTTCGTTTTCCTAAAACTACATGAACCGATAAAACGATAGGCCATTACCATTTGAAATACAACCACTAGATCAAATAAAAGTTTATTCTACTTTATTTCTACAAAATCGGCCTGCCCAAAAAAAAACGAAAAAAAAGGCATACCCGCAACGCGACCGCCCGTCGCCATTCCTGTTTACTTCTAAAAAATTAGAAATGGTATAAAACCAACATAAAAAAATAGCAAAAACCTTAAAAGATCATTATAATTTTTACATGATGGCAAAAAATAAATAAATAAATAAAATACATATCATATAAACAAAAATAAAATGTGATTTATTTACGCAAAATCCACTCGCAAAAAAAACAAAAGAAAGTAAACAACGGAAAAAAAAAAGCGGTGGCCAACGCCAATCTTGTAACACAAAAAGCAGATCCAAAAATCTGGCAAAACAAAAACATAAGCTAAAGCCCAATTTCTTAATAAAATAACCCAAGCCCAACACCCATTCATCACAACCCGACCCAAACACATTTATAACCCCTTTTTCCCTCCACCCTTTTGAACCCATGAACCCTAGAATTCACCTTCTCCAAATTAACCCTCAATCACCAAAGGTCTTGTCTGATGATGATTATGATGTTTTGGATGCTGGTAGATTTTATGGCGCTGTGCTGGAGTGTTTGGATACTATATTTCCATTTGCGTCTGAGCAGAGATACAGAGATAGGGAAAACAGGTTTTGGCGCCCAAGGGTTTGGTTTGAATAATCATGTGCAAGTCACGTGTTTTGTTATCTGAATTAGACTCATAAAGCAAAATGTCATCAAAAAACACTAAAACGAATTTGCGTAGATAGGGTCGAAATACCTCGTTCATGAGTGCTTGGAAAGTTGCTAGTGCGTTAGTTAAGCCAAATGGCATCACTAGGAATTCGTAATGCCCATCATGAGTTCTGAACGCAGTCTAAGATACATCATCTTGCTTCATTCGAATCTGATGATATCCAGATTTGAGATCCAACCTAGTAAAAATTCTCGCCCCATGAAGTTCATCTAATAATTCATCAATTACGGGTATGGGAAACTTATCTAATATTGTGGCTTTATTTAAAGCCCGATAATCCACGCAAAGTCTCCAACTCCCATCTTTTTTCTTAACCAACAAAACGGGGCTTGAAAACGGACTCACACTCGGTTGAATTATACCTGCCTGTAACATCTCTGTAACCAATTTCTCTATCTCACCCTTTTGAGCGTGTGGATATCGTTAAGGTCAAACGCTAATAGGACCCTTACCTTCAGAAAGATTAATAGCATGATCATGTGCTCGGACAGGAGGTAACACTACTGGTAGTCGAAATATGTCCTCGAAATCCTTTAACAAATTAGTGATAGCTTCATTAGTTGGTAATCTTGTTTCCTGCATTTCGCCCAAACATTTAAGCTCCACAAGGAAACCGTTCTTTTCTAATTTTAATGACCTCGAAATTGATTTTAAGGATACCAATGACCTGTTTAATGAAGGATCTCCCTTGATCAGAATACGGTTCCCATCCACATTAAAACTCATTGTTAATTCCTTCCAGTTAACAACCATGTCACCCAATGTTTGCAACCACTTAATTCCCAAAATAACATTTGTACTACCTAATACAAAAGGAAAAAAATCTTCTGTGATTTGTAATTCGGGAAAATATAATTCCACTCCTTTACAAAGCCCAACAGTCTCCTCAAATCCTCCATTACCCAACATTACACCTACAGAATTAGTTCCGGAAACACACAACCCAAGCCTTGCTACCAATACTTTAGACAGGAAGTTGTGGGTCGCCCCACTATCGATTAGTACCGTCACAAACACTCCCCCAATAATCCCACGAACTTTCATTGTGCGTGGCGATGTGAATCCTAATATCGAATTAAGCGACACTTCCACGAAATCTAGATGATCGTGGGAACCTTCTTTGTTTTCTACATCTTCTTCAACATCTTCGTCTTCCTCGTCCATAACTAATAAGACCTGTAAGGTTTTACTTGGACAACGATGTCCTATAGTAAACTTTTCATCGCATTTAAAGCACAATCCCTTTGATCTTTTATCAGCTAATTCTGCTTCAGTCAGTCGTTTAAATTGCCCTGGTCGGATATTTGTTCCGCTCCTAACTGTCGATGTTGAAACGGGAGACCGAACTGAAGAGGCGGAGGCGTGAGATGACACCAGTCCATTGCTACGGTTATAACCAGAAAAACTAGCTGTATTCGAACGAAAATTACTTACCCCTGTACGAGTTACCGCCTCAAATTGTTGGTTATCTTCGATGGTTATAGCTAACTCCATTGCGTGAGCCAGCCCCTCCGGTCTCATTACTCGTATTGCAGCTCGAAGATCTGTTTTAAGCCCCTTAATAAATGTGGCTTCCATTACGTCGGGAGGAACTCCCACTAATTGGCAAGCTAATTTTTCAAACAACGACACATATTCCCGAGCGGTTCCCTCCTGGACAACACCTAAAAATTGTTCATACAAATTACCGCCCTGCCTTTGCTGGAAATGTGTTAATAGGCGTGTCTTAAACCCTTCCCACGAAGTAAAAGGGGTTTGACCCTCGCTCCAACAATACCAAGAGAGTGCATCTCCCTCCATACAAACCACAACCACTCGTAATTGTTCCTGAGTCGGAATTCCCTGGATTTCAAAATAACGCTCAACTCTATAAATCCATCCATAAGCATCTTCACCATCAAACACGGGCATTTTCAGTTTCCTCATCCGGTGTTCATGGTTATGATATGTCTCCCTTTCAACTCTCAGATGTGGTTGTGTCCCAAATTCCCTTCCAAAACCTGTTGGTTGTGGTTCTGTCCCAAAGTTCCGTCCAAAACCTGTTGGTTGTGGTTGTCACAAATCCCCGTCTAAAACCAGTTGGTTGCATTCCTGCTGCTCCCAAACCTGAACCAAACCATGTGTGTTGCCTAGTACGATCATCAATCACATTATCCAGCTTCTCTGGTCCAAGTTTGTTAGAATCTTCTAACTCCACGAAGTCAAGTTTCTGATTTTTTCCAATAGCAGTGCTCGAATCAGCGTGAACTTTAGGCAATTCAAACCCAAGATCATCATAATTCCTTCTTGATGCATCATTAAGAAGATGTGGTGGTACATACACGTTTGCCTTTGTAGGCTGTTTAGAAGTTGATGTTTGTGTTTGAGCCCTTCCTATGATCAACTGCTTCAATTCCTCAAACTTAAGATCAACCTCTGACTTTAGAATTCCAATTCCATCATCTAACCTTCCAATACCTTCGTCAAACTTCTTCTCCAAAGCATCCATTCTTTCTTTCGCCTCTGCCTTATACTCAACGAACTCAACATCTAGTTCTGCAACTTTTTGTTGATGATTTCCACAAACTTTTTTTTTAAAACCCTAGAATCGAACAGCTCTGATACCAATTTGATACGAATCAAATTGATAATTGCTATTAAGAAAACAAGAATCCAAGTACAATAGAACAAAAACCTAAAAGAACAAAGACCTGAACTTTTCCAGTAACCCTTAATCGACTTCCAGACCTTGAAATCCCTAAACTAATGACCCCCTATATATCTCTATTTAAACTAACGTGACTTCCTAAACAAGTAATAAACGTAAATAAGGAAACATAAATAATAAAAACACCCTTATCCCTCCAGAATCAGTTAATTGCCCGATGCCCCTTTAAGTTGCTTATTGCGTCTCTGATATACTTTTCCCCACATTGTATCATCATTCGTATTAGATTCTTGTTTGTTTCATTTGCGCTTGTGTTTAACTAACAGTAATGAAACGGTTTATGCGTGCAGGTGATGATTAACAATTCCGAACAAGTGGTGACCATGGCGTTGAACTCATTTCATGACCCTCACCCACGTGTCAGATGGGCTGCTATTGATGCAATTGCCCGCTTGTCTGTTGATTTAGGTTCACACTTGCAGGTTCAGTACCACACCCGTGTGCTGCCAGCCTTAGCTTCAGCCATGGATGACTTCGAGAATCCCCGAGTTCTGGTAGTTGGATTTTGGGTTCATTTGTTATATGTTTAGAGCAAGCTTGATTTATATATAGCCCATGAGCTCCATATAGTCTTAGACTTTAAGGCGAAAGGAAATTGAACTGGCTATAGCATATAGTCAAGTATATATATGGTCCCTGTTTCTTGCACATCTGATTATTTTCCTCACTTATGCTAAAACAGACTTGAATGCATTAAGTGATTCTCTTTGGCTTATGTACTCCATGCATTAAGCACAAGCTTGTAGCATCAACTTTATTTATTAGTAGTATATGTTTAGTTCTAAATGGGCAGCATGATTTTGATATTTACTTATCTTTTACGCCACCTTCACGTTTTCCCCTGTAGCAAATGTGTTTTCAGAGATTAGTTTTTATATGCAGCAACCCTAGCATCAAGTTGCGTCTTTTAACAACCCCACTGCCTAAACATGATGCTTGCTTTTTGCTGATGTGCAGGCACATGCTGCTTCTGCTGTGATAAATTTCAGTGAGAACTGTACACCTGATATTTTGACGCCTTACCTGGATGGAATAGTGAGCAAACTGTGTGTACTGCTACAGGTAAAACTCTTCAGGACTGCTTAATATAGTTAATATTCATTAATTGGGGTCATTTATTTGGTTTTACACAATGTTTATAATGTTATTTATTATTTTTTATTTTCTACTTTTATATATATATATATATATATATATATATATATATATATATATATATATATATATATATATTTTTTTTTTATTTTTTGTGCAAAGTGGTAAAAAAGGGTAAAAGAAGCCGCTTTGACTGCTCTAGCATCAGTTGCTGATAATTCAATGCAGGTAAGTCAACATAATATGAATATGACTACTAGTCTACTATCATTAGCTGTATAACCAATATGACCAATATGGTGCATAAATAGGAACAATTCCAAAAGTACTATGAGGAAGTTATGCCCTACTTGAAAGCAATATTAGTTAACAAGAATGAAAAAGATAGCCGTATGCTTCGAGTTAAGGCCATGAGATGTATCGGTCATGTTGCAATGGCTGTTGGAAAGGACAAATTTAGAGATGATGCTAAGCTAAGCAGGTAATCACTCACTTTTTTTTATACATTGATACGCTTAGTGGCTTTTAGGGAACAGGAAGTTAGTACTCGAACTATTTTTATATTAAAATTTCGAAATTATATGTATGACATGTTCATGGAACCATATAAATGTGTTTATAAAGTAGAAACATTAACACAATTGTTTAAATACTTCAAACCGAGATTTGACCGAGTTAACTCCAAGTGTTGACTGAGCTTTCACCGAGTTACCCGCATTTTGACCGAGTTAGTTCTTGTTTGACCTTGTAGCAAGTGATCTCCGATTACTTGGTCACTGACATTGTAGCGAGTAATTGATTACTCGGCTTTGTAATCCTTGTTTTACAACACCGGGTAGTAGTACTTTGATTGACTTTTGATCAGTTTGACCCCTTTTTTTTATGCTGATATTTTGATTTTTTATGTTTGCACATTTGAGATAAATGATTACTGAATTGACCCATCTACTATTGATTTAATTCGAACTCTATATTTCTTCAAAGAATGGCTACCTTAATTTCGTATGTTCACTTTACTTTTATTTGATTTAAAACCAGGTTCTATGATACGTATCTTCCATTCCTCCTTGAAGCATGCAATGATGAGAATTCGGATGTTCGACAGGTCTGCATGATTACAATCTCGATTCTCTCTCTAGTTGCTTAGTTACAAACTTACGCTTTTGGATCATATCTTCAGGCAGCTGCATATGGACTTGGCGTTTGTGCAGAATATGGAGGCTCTGCTATAAAGCCTCTTATTGGAGGTAAATTGAGTATCACCTAGATAACTGTCTACACTCTTTACATTTTACATCGACTTGTTTGCTTTCTTTCGCAGAGGCTCTTTCAAGTCTAAATGCTTTGATAAGGCACCCTGATGCTCTTCATCCTGATAACATGGTGGCATATGATAATGCTGTTTCTGCTTTAGGGAAAATTTGTCATTTCCATCGTGATAGTATTGATTCAGCTCAGGTATGTCGTTGCCTTTTTATTTATTTATTTGTTTTTTTTTGGTCTTTTATACTAATTGGTTAGGGGGTTTTAGGCATTAAAAGTTACAGTTTTGACCCGTTTGACCCATTTTCTTGTTAGCTATTTATTGTTATTATTTTTAATATGATTTAGTGGTTTGACCTGAATTGACTCATTTGCGAGAAAATGGGTTGAAATTCGCATCTTTCAAATTTTTGTTCGCCTAGTTAACAAATTACCATGAGAATATACAGCATGAAAATATGCCAAAAGGATGACGGCGTGTAACATACTATAAAAATCTATTCAATATTCTTTTATTATTACTATTATTGCATTATATACCAATGTGTCTAATTTTTTATTTATCTAATTTTTGCTTCTATTAGGACTTTTTCTCTTTGAAGGGTTTTTGTGTTTGCATCTAAATTTACAAGTAAATATGCCAAAAGGACAACGGGGTTAACATTTGTATATTATTTTGACAGGTTATTCCTGCATGGTTAAACTGTTTGCCGATAAAAGGAGATGTTGTAGAGGCTAAAGCTGTTCATGAGTTGCTTTCTGTAATGGTTGAAAGGTAAGTAAAAATACATGTTACCATCATTAGTCATCCAGTCTCCTATTTACTTTCATTGGACAATCATTAACATGTCTCGTTTTACAGGCGAGACACGGAACTCTTAGGCCCCAACAATCAATATCTTCCTAAAATTGTGTCCATTTTGCTGAGGTCTGTATACTTCTACATGTTACCATCATTAGTCATCCAGTCTCCTATGAAGTGTACTTTTGCAATTTGCCATCGAAAATAATATCAATTGATATTTGTTTTTTGGTGGTATAGATTCTATGTGTTGGTGAGGACCTTGCTTCAGATCAAACCATAAGCCGCATAAGCAACCTACTGAGACGCAATTTTGGATGGGAAGTTTTCTGTGTGACGGACATTAAAAAGCCTTGGATGGGTTGTTTTGGTTGAGTGTCAAGTATGTAGTGAGTGAGGGTGATGTACTCCCAGAAAGTAATAGGGATGGTTGTACTACTTTGTGATTTGTGAGTATGCAGGTTTATTTTGTAAAGATTTTTTTCTGTTTTCATGTAATGATTCAACTACGCGTAATCTGAAACAGGAGTGCAATTTTTATTCCAACATTCATTATCTATCAACTTCTGCATCAGTATTGTAGTTAATCGATATACATGTATGTAACGGACCATTCACAGAGAGTAGACACAGGAATAAGAATCCATTGTTGCCGCCCGTTGCTAAAGCTGAGCTCTCAACAACTTGATGCCTAAAATGATGCAAGGCAGCACTTTATCAGTGTTTTTGCATTGTGGCGGTATTAATTTGGGTGTGTAAGCAAAATGTTAGCAACCATAAGAGTTGCAAAATGCAATTATGACACGCTACGAGAGGCTTAGGATGCTTGTAAACCATATCTTTCAATGCTACCCTAAATCATCTCAGTTTGGTTGACCAATGTGAGGCGAGGTTTTCTGTTTGCTTGTGACATGATCTGTATACAAAACTGGAACATGATAAGAACGAGCCACGACCGGGTAATTGTAGAAGTATTAAAAAAAAAAAAAAAAAAAAAAAAAAAAAAAACCCTCGGTTATCACGATCCACATCTTAGGGTTCATATAAAAATCCTCTCTCCACACACATGACGATCCAAAAATCATCCATCAAATTCATTCTTCATTTGTCAAATTAGGTCAAATATCATTCAATTACAGTAGATTTAGTCATCAAATCCGTTCGAAAATCATCCATTAATAGTTGGAAAACTGAATGAAAAAAAGAAGTAAATAAGTAACGTAATGGTAGTGTGACATAATGTGAAGTATTTAAGAAACAACACTTCCCCATCACTATTAATCATCTTTCTCATTTCTTAGTATCAATAACTTCCAACCAAGCATGCCTACAGTCTTAAACAAAATTAATTTGTGTACAAATGGAGTATAGTAATGTTGTTTTCTTGTTACACTGTTAACTTAACCTAACATTTAAAGTTTTTACATGAATTCTGTTAGATATTGTGATTTCACCTCCTAAGGGTATTTTGGTAATATTAGTAGTAAGGGTATTTTGGTCATTTTGTTAGTAGCTTAAGAAGTATCAGGATCTTTTATGTTGGTTTGTATGTCGGTTGTTTAGCTATATATAGGATTGATAATAGAACTTTGTACACTACACTTCATAAATAAGATTCCAGCTTTTGTTCTGATCTTGTTTTGCTCCTATTCTGAGTTTTGTGTTGCTGCTCTTTTACTTCTGATCATGAATATCCCTCCCAAATCCTAACAAATTGGTATCAGTGCCAAGTGATCAATTTGAAGCAAGAAGCAAGTTTCAATTGTTAGAGGTTGTGGATTCGTTTTGGGTTACCTGATCAATTCGTGGTTTGGGAATCGAGTTCAGCTTTTGGTTGATTTCAAGAATCAATTTCTTGACATCAATTGAAATTGTTTGGTGTTTGGCGGCTGGCTGATTCAATTAGTTGAAGACATCAGGTTTGTTGTTTTGTTGTTGTTCAATTGATTTTGCTTCTACTTGTTTGATAAGTTGAAGGAGTTTGTTGATTAGGATTTGGGAACAATTAGAATTTGGTTTTGTGGATTGATTGCTTGTGGGTTTTATACTTTGGTCTTTGTTCCTTGTTTCATAGCAGCTAATAGGGTGGTTGTTTGTTATTTAGTAGTAAAACCCATTAGAAACCCGTTTGAAAAATTATGTCTTCTCAATTATCCTCATCAGTTAGTAGCATTAGTATTGAGAAGTTTAATGGGAAAAGTAACTTTAGTTTGTGATGAATTAAAATGCGAGCCTTATTGAAACAACAAGGCATTTGGGCACCTCTAGCCGGTCCCAAACCTGCTGATATGACGGATGCAAAATATGCCTCACAAGATGAAAAGGCCCATTCCACTATTTTGCTATCTTTATCGGATGAGGTTCTTTGCGAGGTTGCGGATGAAGAAACGGCTAGTGGTGTGTGGAAGAAGTTAGAAAAGCTTTATATGACAAAGTCGCTGACTAATAAGTTGTTATTGAAACAACGTTTGTTTTCACTACGAATGAAAGAGGGTTCCGCATTAAAAGATCATCTTGATGCATTGAACTCGATCTTGATGGATTTAAAAAATGATGAAGTCAAGATCGATGATGAAGATGCGGCTCTTATTCTTCTAGTGTCGTTGCCTCCCTCGTTTGAGAACTTTGTAAACTCCTTTGTTGTTGGTAAAGAAACCATCACATTAGAAGATGTTCGATCTGCCTTGCATTCCCGAGAGCTTCGTCATCAAGCATCGGAAACTTTGGAATCTCAACCCGTTGGTTTATTAACAACAAGTCGTGATAGGGGTCGATATCGATTTGAAAAGGGTAAAGATAAAGGTGGAGCATCATCAAGCTCTCGAGGTCCCAATCCTCGAGATATTTGTAATTATTGCAAAGAAGAAGGCCATTGGAAGTACAATTATCCTAAACTTAAGGAAAAAGGTCAGGTAGCGGTTGTTGCTAAAGACGACTCGGGATTAGAATGTGATGTGCTCTAAATGGTTGGCGTTTTTGGTATTCGAAATTTGAAAATCGTTTTGGTGTTTGAAGACTTGGTTATGATCAGGTCGTTTGAAGTTTGTTCGATCGTTTGGAATTTGTCATTTTGGAAATTCGGATCTTCGTTTGTCGGGCTTTTGAAGTTTGCAGCTGTGACAACTGGCAAATTAGGGAGTCATTTTGAAAACCCGCATTACATTAAAGTTCGTTTATAAATTTATATTTGGAATTTTATTCATAACGAACTGGTAAAACCAATATTTTGGTTGATTATATCCAAAATATTTTATGAATTCGAATTTGGATTATCGATATGATGAGTATTTATTTCGAGATTTTATTTGGCACTACGTTGACTCCGGCACTAGATAACCTAACTAACATTTTATGTCTTGAGTCTACGGATTCGACTATATATACATTTATTTATGGAACGTCTCGTAAGATATTAAAGATTTGAAACGAGTTTCGGGTTTTGGTCTGTGTATTCTACACCTAGTCACCTTACCCTTAACATTACTAATATTATTATTATTATTATTATTATTATTATTATTATTATTATTATTATTATTATTATTATTATTATTATTATTATTATTATTATTATTATTATTGTTAGTTAAAAAGAAAGAAAGAAACAGTTTTTTTTTTTTTTTAAAAGAGTAAAACTACAAAACGTATTTGTAGTTCCTGGACTTTCACACAAACATAAACAAACATCATCTTTTTCAATCTCTCTCTCTCCCCTCTAATACCCTAGCCGCCGCCATTAAATTCCGGCCACCATCACCACACCGCCGCCTCCACAAACAAACCAACACCACCATCTTAATCACCTTTTCACGATCTATCTTTTGGTATACATCACGCGCTTTAAAACCTTCCATAACATCGTTTTCCATCACCAATCCGATTCCTATCTTGTTATTTTACTGAGATTCGTGAGTTCCGAGGTTCAAGAAGGTGAGTAGCAAGGGTTTGGCATCTTGTGTGTCTCGATGTAGTCTTAAATCCGTGGAAACATGGATTAACTTATTGGGTTTTGATGAAATATGGATTAAAAATGATGGGGAATTAATATTTTCGATAATGGAATGCGTTTGGTATCCGGGTTAATGATTCTTGTGGCTGTCGATTGAAAACCGAGAGCCTAGGCTCTCGGCTTAGGATTTTCTTTGAGCTTATGAAGTTGTTTGGCTGGATTAGTGTTGGGTTGAGCATAACCGAGACCTTTGAGGTCTCGGGGTCATGTCTTGTGGCTCGTGAAATCAAGCCAAGACCCAAGGGGTCTCTCGACTTGGTTACAGCTCAGCTTGTTGACTATGTTCTTGATGATTTTGAGCTTGTCCTTGTAACTTATTCTTGTGGTTATGTTTGGTTTTGGACTCGGTTTATTTTGGTGCCGAGAGCTAGAGTAAATGGTTTATGACGAGACATGATATATTGGTGTTGCTCATTTGAGCTTGTTGTGAGACCTCGTGGTCTTGGTTTCGAGTCTTTGTGACTCATGTGTTTAGCCGAGACCCAAGTGGGTGTCAAGGCTCGGGTTTGGCTTGGTAAACCAACCCAGAACTAGCCTATTTTGATGTTTTTCCTTGATATGGTTTATATATGTCATTTGTATTATGTGGTGATATGGTTGTTTTTATTACTTGTTCTTGCGGCTCATTTTATTTTTGGCCGAATGTTTTGATGGGTCGAGACCTTGTGGTCTCGATAATGAGAATACTGTTACGATTGTGATTATTGAGGAGTTGTTGACGAAAGTGGTATTGGGGACCGATTGTGAGACGGTCACTTAGTTTGACGGAGATAGGTTAGTCGGGTGCCGTAGTCGGACCCTATTGTTGTAGCACGTGATTTGGGTATTGTTGGACGGAGACTGATTAATTGGTTTGATTTGATTATTATTTATATTTTGGACTTGGACAATGAGCCGAGAGTGATGACTCGGACATGTGACCATTTCGTATGACTCGATAAATATTTATAATCAAACGCGAATAATAAAACTCGTAATAATATTATTGGTAATATAACCGTTTATATAGATATATAGACGTGAATAACGTATATATAGATATATAAATGCGAATATTAAAAATAAAACAATCACGAGTGATATTATAATAATAACGTGACTAAAAATATTATACTATGAAAATAGTGTAATAAATGCCGGGAGCGTTACTATAATTAAACGACTATAAATAACGACAAAATCGTTAACATGAATAAATATTAAATAAAATAATACCTTTTAATAAACGAGGAAAAACTATCGAGTTATACGGGGTCGTGGTCACTTGAGTCCAAGTGGATTATTATTATTTGTGACGTTTGTGTTGTCACGGATATATGATGATTAATACATTCATTTTTGATAACTACGTAACTTATTTAATCGACGGGTTAAATAAGAGCTATTTAGTTGTTTAAATTGAGTATATTAATGGGCATCGTATCCTACGACGCCCATAGGTTGTGGTATGTGTACGAGAATAATAAGTTACTAAGTATCTCGTGAGATTGCCAAATTGACGAATTTGGTAAGCTTAACGGTATAATTAGTGAATTTATTAAACTTTGATATATACCATATAGTACTTTATGTGCAATGTGTGACCTAGGATTCGGGTATAATCCTAGAATAGTATATTAAGTAAATAAATATGGAGGATTACCAAATCGACGGATTTGATAAACTTCGATGATTTATTTAAATAATATATTAGACTAATATTAGACCTATAGATTGTTTTATTATCCTTTTTGTTGTGACTTCTTGGTTTGAGTTGTGTCGACCCACCACCCGTATGGATACCAAACGCCAAACTCCAAACTAATCCGAGATAATACGAGAAATGAATTTTCGGAAAGTAAAATGGAATACGTTCGGGTTTGGGAATATTTGATTTTGAGGAAATGATTTCTGAACGAGTTGATAATGTTAGGTCGTGCCGAGTCCGTAGTTGCCGTCTTTTGAGTTACTATACATCTTACCTTTACCGATTTCTTATTTCTGATTTCTGGACTTGAGGTGAGTCATAGCCCCACTTTTTACTCTTGAACTATGTTTTCAATACTTGGGGTGAGAAACGTGCAAATTATTTTATGTGGACTATTATCGCTTTTATATGCTTTCTAAACTTGCTATGCGTATGGACTAGGATATATTGTCAGCTTTAGTCACACCTTTTGTGTGTACTATTCAAGGTTGGCTTATTTGATTATTGGTGGATTGTCAGCTTTAGTCACATATATGTTGTGTGTACTATTCAAGGTTGGCTTATTTGATTATTGGTGAATTGTCAGCTTTAGTCACATATATGTTGTGTGTACTATTCAAGGTTGGCTTATTTAGATACTGTAGTGTGCACCTATAGGTTATTGATACTTCGGAGGTTATCCGAGTATTTATTGGTATTGCGGGGGTTACCCGAATATCTATGTTAGAACGGAGGGTATTCGTGTGTTATGTTGGAGCGGAGGGTATCCGCAGGCTTTTAGCGAATCCTTAGTCTAGCTAGCAAGCGTTTTGCGTATATGTCCACTATATTGTTAGATGAATTTAAACCTATGATCTCACCAGCGAAAGCTGACTTTTAGCACGTTTTCTCAGGAAATTAAGTGACGCTCTATGGATGCTTGGATTGGAGGCTTGGCAATGGCACCGGTTATGGATCTACTTTTCTAAAACTCTGATAAACTATTGTGGACCTACGTTTATTTCTTTTGGGCCTGACTCTGAATGAATGTTGGGATAAATGTAAACTTTAAAAACCCGTTTTGGTTGTGTTTTTCTTATGTTTACTTTATCTCGTTCTTTTATGACTTTGAATGGATACCAATCCCCGTAGCACCCCGAAAGCTTGTTGAGTCTTCCGCTGTATCGAATTTTGGGGGTGTTACAGATTGGTATCAGAGCCAAGGTTATAGAGAACTAGGTAAATAAACGCCTAAACTATGACCGAATTTTTATTGAAAATGATCCTCGACCATTGCCCGCCAGCCCGCCAAGCCGAAGCATCATTATTATTATTGAGGTATATTGAGATGATTGTTAGATTTGGGATTCTTGAGATGATTTGAGGATTTGAGATTTATTGATTTAGTGATATGATGACGTTTTGAGGAATTATATGCGTTTTGAGGAATTATATGCGTTTTGAGGAATTATATGTGTTTTGAGGAATTATATGGCTTAATTATTTTATGAATGATTTTAGTAATGCGGTATTTGAAACTCTTTACTGAGATTATATAATTGGGATTTTATGATGATTTTTGATGCGATATTTTGAGTTCGCGCTTTAGTTGTTTTTAAACACTTATACCTACCCTACGCCGTTGTCACAAACCATGACTTCCTATTCGTACGATGTTATTGAGGATGTTTATGCTGGTACGCGTCGCCCCTCGTAGATCACTATGGCCCTGATGACCCATACGTGTTGGTCATGCGTTCGACCACTACTTTATCGTCTCATTGTCGCCCTAAGTCGCCGACTTTATCGCCTCGTGGTTCGCCTGCTCGGAGATGACGAGTGATGGAGTACCCCTTCGACGAGGAGTACGCGGGTGAGCAGAATGATAACCCTCAAGATGAGGAAGGGAATGATGACCCTCAGGATGAGGAAGAGGATGATCCTCAGGAAGAGGAGATGCCTGATGATGATGGGTCGCTAGCACATTCAGTTCATTCTACGAAGCCCGATTCCCCGATACATCCGTTAGAGCCGGTTTCACCTGATCATCCGTTTTGTTTGATACACCACCTGGTAGTCCTGTGGCGTCGGATGCACCTTCTGAGGTTTCTGCTGAGCATGCAGAGTTAGGTGAGACTGGTAGGATGTGGGCTCAGATTACTGCACAGGGCGAGAGGATCTCGCGGATGTCTGACCGACTTGAGATGGTCATTGCTGAGTTTATTGCTGAGTTTTTTGCGGAGTTGAGGAGTCTGCGCCAGCATCGTGGCTAGATCGATTTGGAATCAGGTTGTTGTGTTGCTACATAAGCCAAGGGGTATTTGGTTAGGAGAGCTAGTTATTATATCTCTTATGTCATGATATTCGGATTGTACGTTCGTCTCGTATGGAACGATTAGTATCTATTATGCCTGTTGGTAGTATGGAACGATGTATTGATCGCTACTTATGGACGATGGTGAGCTCGTATGATGTTTTACGATTTTTGGCGTACATGGAGAATTGTGTCTTATTTGCGTGGTTGATATTGTGTTAGTATTATATTAATGGCTATACGAGGAAACCCCGTTAGAGCTACCCGAACTGGTACGGCAGCGACTACCCCTAGTCGCCGAGGACGCCGTCCTACTCGAAATATTGAAAACCCTACTCCTGACAACCTGGACACCACCAACCGCAACAACAGGAATCAAAATGTTGATGTTCAGGGAGACAATGATCACGTTCCACTTAATGCACCTACTGTGGATCAAGCATTGATCAATCAACTTGTGGAGCAACGAGTTACTGAGCTACTAGTTGAGTCAAATCATTCCAACAATTCTGCTGGAACATTTCTACTTGTTCGTGCTAAGGGATGTAACTACAAGGAGTTTAAAATTTGTGGACCCATTGAGTTTGGTGGAACTGAAGGAGTGGTCTGCTTGGTCAGGTGGATAGAGAAGACTGAGTCAGTGTTTAATGTCAGTGGTTGTATGGAGAATGCAAAGGTAAAGTTTGCTTCTTTTACTTTCAAGGATGAAGCTTTAACTTGGTGGAACAATTACCGTAATTCTGTTGGAAGTGATGTGGCTTATGCTACGACTCGGGAGCAACTTAAGACTTTGCTGATTTGGACTTACTGCCCAAGAAATGAGGTTAAGAAGCTGGAGATTGAGTTTTGGAATCACAAAGCGAAGGGTACTGATATGGCGACTTACAATCGTCGTTACCAGGAGTTGGCCTTGCTTTGCCCCGATATGGTTAGAACTGAGAATCAAAAGATTGAGCGGTATACCGATGGGTTGCCGGTAGCTACAAGGAACGATGTGATTTCTGCTAAGCCTGCAAATATCCATGAGGCCATCACAATCGCTCAACAATTAATGGATTCATTGGAATTAGAAGGAGCTGATAAGGATAAGAATGGAAAGAGAAAGAGAGACCACCACTCTAAGAGTAATGATCACTGAAACAAGCGACAAGCTGTTGCTAAGGCTTATGCTATTGGGAATGGAGATAAAAGGAACCAAAACGGTGATGCACCCAAGTGTGGTCGTTGCCACCAGAACCATTCTGGATGGTGTAGTATAATATGTCAGAACTGCTCAAAGAAGGGACATGTAGCTAGGGATTGTAGAGCACGACCCCTTGCTATGGTTCAAGCTACTCCTGAAACTATGAGTAAGGCAAATGTTACTTGTTATGGATGTGGAAAGAAGGGACATTATAGGAATGAGTGTAGAGAATCGTGGAACCGAGGAAGTCAAGGATCGGGTGGTAATGGGTACAATCATGGAAATCGTGGAGCTGGAGGAAACCGTGGACGTCATGACAATGGGGACCAACGTGTGGAAGCAAGAACTGCTCAAAGGAGAGTGTATGCAATTGGGAACGAGAGAGGAGAAGATCCGAACGTCGTTACTAGTACGTTCCTTCTCAATAATCGTCATGCTTCCATACTATTTGATACTGGTGCCGATAGAAGTTGTGTGTCCACTACCTTTGTACCCTTATTAGAGAAACCCCGATGGCCTTAGGAATTGGTTATGATGTAGAGTTAGCTAACGGAAACATAGAAAGGATTAAGACTATCACTCGCGGTTGCACGTTAAATTTCTTGAATCACCCTTTCAACATAGATCTGCTACCCGTCACGTTAGGAAATTTCGATGTCATCATTGGTATGGATTGGTTGTCGAAGTATCACGCTCACATACTTTGCGATGAGAAGATCGTGCGAGTGCCTTACGAAAAGGAGACTCTAAATATACAAGGAGATCGAAAAGGTTCGAGGAGCCCATCTCGATTAGCAGTTATTTCTTGCACTAAGTTACCAAAGCTAATGGAGAAGGGATGTTACCTTTTCTTAACTCAAATTTCTGAGAAAGGAGGGACGAAGAAGAAGGAAAGGTGCACTGGAGATGTGCCTATAGTTCGTGATTTTCCTGATGTATTTCCCGATGATTTGCCGGGAATCCCGCCTCCTAGACAAGTAGAGTTTCAGATTGAGTTGATACCTGGTGCCGCGCCTGTGGCACGAGCGCCTTATCGTCTTGCACCTACTGAACTGGAAGAGTTGTCGAAACAATTAGCGGAGTTAGCCGAAAAGGGATTTATAAGACCAAGTTCTTCGCCTTGGGGAGCCCCGGTATTATTTATGAAGAAGAAGGATGGATCGTTTCATATGTGTATTGATTATCGAGAGTTGAACAAGTTAACGGCGAATAATAGATACCCGTTACCGAGGATCGACGATTTGTTCGATCAGCTTCAATGATCGAGTGTGTATTCAAAGATCGATCTGAGATCGGGATATCATCAACTACGAGTTCGCGAGGAAGATATTCTGAAAACGGCTTTCAGAACCCGTTACGGGCATTACGAGTTTCAGGTGATGCCGTTTGGGTTAACTAACGCACCGGCGGTATTCATGAATCTCATGAATCGGGTGTGTAAGCCTTACTTAGATAAGCTTGTGATCATGTTCATCGATGACATTCTAATTTATACGATGAATGAAAAGGAGCATGAGGAGCATCTAAGGCTTATCTTAGAATTGCTCAGGAGGGAGAAGCTGTATGCCAAGTTCTCCAAATGTGAATTTTGGATTCCGACGGTACAATTTTTTTGGGTCATGTGATTGATAGTCAAGGAGTTCATGTAGATCCTGCTAAGATTGAAGCAATAAAAGATGGGGCTGCACCGACAACCCCAACAGAAGTTCGTCAATTTTTGGGTTTAGCCGGTTACTACCGAAGATTCATTGAGGGATTTTCGAAAATAGCCAAACCGTTGACCAAATTGACTCAAAAGAGTGTTAAATACGAATGGGGAGATAAGGAAGAGGAAGCATTTCAGTTACTTAAGGAGATGTTGTGTAGTGCTCCTATCTTAGCGTTACCTGAAGGTAACGAGGACTTCGTCGTCTATTGTGATGCTTCGCATAAAAGTTTAGGAGCTGTGTTAATGCAACAAGAGAAAGTGGTAGCTTATGCTTCCCGACAGCTCAAGAAGCACGAGAAGAACTACACCACCCATGATTAGGAGTTAGGTGCTGTGGTTTTTGCTTTAAGGATATGGAGACATTACTTGTATGGAACCAAGTGTGTAGTGTTTACTGTGTAGTGTTTACTGACCATAAAAGTCTGCAACACATCTTGAATCAAAAAGAGCTCAACATGAGACAACGACGTTGGATTGAGTTGCTAAGCGATTATGATTGTGAAATTCGTTACCATCCTGGTAAAGCAAACGTTGTTGCCGATTCTCTTAGCCGAAAGGAGAGAATACCACCGTTACGAGTTAAGTTATTAGGAATGACTATCGTATCGCCATTACCGTCTCAAATATTAGAAGCTCAAACGGAAGTGTTGAAAGCAGAAAATCAACCTGCTGAGAACATATTCGGGATGGCAGAAAATGAGAAGGGGATTTGTTAAGCGTTCTGATGGAGTATTATGTTTTGGAGAGCGAAGTTGGATACCTTTGTATGGAGGAATTCGAGAGTTGATTATGCACGAGTCGCATAAGTCAAGATACTCTATTTATCCTGGGTCTGACAAGATGTACCAGGATTTGAAAAAGTTATATTGGTAGCCAAATATGAAGGCAGATATAGCGTTGTACGTTAGTAAGTGTTTGACTTACTCTAAGGTTAAGGCAGAACATCAAAGACCGTCAGGATTATTGACGCAGCCAGAACTTCCAGTTTGGAAATGGGAGCGGATTACAATGGACTTCATTACCAAATTACCGAGGACAGCTAGCGGCTGTGACGCTATCTGGGTAATTGTGGATCGTCTGACTAAGTCTGCTTATTTCCTAGCAATGAGTGAAGATGATAGTGTGGACAAACTTGCGAGGTTGTATGTGAAAGAAATTATTTCCCGTCATGGAGTGCTGATATCGATTATTTCTGATCGCGACAACTGCTTTACGTCAGCTTTGTGGCGATCGCTTCAAACGGCTTTGGGGACGAGACTTGATATGAGTACTGCATATCATCCCCAAACCAATGGTCAAAGTGAGAGGACCATTCAGACGTTAGAGGACATGCTTCGTGCATGCATCATAGACTTTGGTAAAGGCTGGGAGAAGTATCTACCCCTTGCGGAATTCTCCTATAATAATAGCTACCACACAAGTCTTAAAGCTGCACCATTTGAAGCTTTGTATGGTCGTAAATGCCGTTCGCCTATTGGTTGGGCTGAAGTTGGAGATAGCCAACTCACAGGCCCTGAGCTTATATTGGAGACTACTGAGAAAGTGACTCGAATTCGTGATCGATTACAAGCAGCTAGAGATAGGCAGAAAAGTTACGCCGATCAGAGACGTAAACCCTTAGAGTTCCAGGTTGGAGACAAAGTGATGCTGAAAGTCTCGCCTGGGAAAGGTGTGATACGTTTCGGGAAACGTGGGAAACTCAACCCCCGCTACATTGGACCATTTCTTATTTTGGAAAGAATTGGGCCGTGGCATATAGGTTGGAATTACCACATGAATTGAGTAAAGTTCATGATGTGTTTCATGTTAGTAATTTGAGGAAGTGTCTTTCTGATGAGATGCCGGTTATACCGATGAAAGATATTAGTGTTGATGAGAAATTGAACTTTGTGGAAGAGCCGATCGAGATATTGGATCGTGAGATTTAGCGACTCAAGCGAAGTCGCATTCCACTCATAAGGGTTCGTTGGAATTCCCGACATGGACCGGAATTCACGTGGGAACGTGAGGTCGAGTTCCGAAAGAGATATCCGAAGCTTTTCACTTCGTAGATGGATTGCTCCGAGAGAAACCCGGGACGGGTTCCTTCTGAGGCTGGGAGGATGTGACAACTGGCAAATTAGGGAGTCATTTTGAAAACCCGCATTACATTAAAGTTCGTTTATAAATTTATATTTGGAATTTTATTCATAACGAACTGGTAAAACCAATATTTGGTTTGATTATATCCAAAATATTTTATGAATCCGAATTTGGATTATCGATATGATGAGTATTTATTTCGAGATTTTATTTGGCACTACGTTGACTCCGGCACTAGATAACCTAACTAACATTTTATGTCTTGAGTCTACGGATTCGACTATATATACATTTATTTATGGAACGTCTCGTAAGATATTAAAGATTTGAAACGAGTTTCGGGTTTTGGTCTGTGTATTCTACACCTAGTCACCTTACCCTTAACATTACTAATATTATTATTATTAGTATTATTATTATTATTATTATTATTATTATTATTATTATTATTATTATTATTATTATTATTATTATTATTATTATTATTATTATTATTATTATTATTATTATTATTATTATTATTATTAGTTAAAAAGAAAGAAAGAAACAGTTTTTTTTTTAAAAGAGTAAAACTACAAAACGTATTTGTGGTTCCTGGACTTTCACACAAACATAAACAAACATCATCTTTTTCAATCTCTCTCTCTCCCCTCTAATACCCTAGCCGCCGCCATTAAATTCCGGCCACCATCACCACACCGCCGCCTCCACAAACAAACCAACACCACCATCTTAATCACCTTTTCACGATCTATCTTTTGGTATACATCACGCGCTTTAAAACCTTCCATAACATCGTTTTCCATCACCAATCCGATTCCTATCTTGTTATTTTACTGAGATTCATGAGTTCCGAGGTTCAAGAAGGTGAGTAGCAAGGGTTTGGCATCTTGTGTGTCTCGATGTAGTCTTAAATCCGTGGAAACATGGATTAACTTATTGGGTTTTGATGAAATATGGATTAAAAATGATGGGGAATTAATATTTTCGATAATGGAATGCGTTTGGTATCCGGGTTAATGATTCTTGTGGGTGTCGATTGAAAACCGAGAGCCTAGGCTCTCGGCTTAGGATTTTCTTTGAGCTTATGAAGTTGTTTGGCTGGATTAGTGTTGGGTTGAGCATAACCGAGACCTTTGAGGTCTCGGGGTCATGTCTTGTGGCTCGTGAAATCAAGCCAAGACCCAAGGGGTCTCTCGACTTGGTTACAGCTCAGCTTGTTGACTATGTTCTTGATGATTTTGAGCTTGTCCTCGTAACTTATTCTTGTGGTTATGTTTGGTTTTGGACTCGGTTTATTTTGGTGCCGAGAGCTAGAGTAAATGGTTTATGACGAGACATGATATATTGGTGTTGCTCATTTGAGCTTGTTGTGAGACCTCGTGGTCTTGGTTTCGAGTCTTTGTGACTCATGTGTTTAGCCGAGACCCAAGTGGGTGTCAAGGCTCGGGTTTGGCTTGGTAAACCAACCCGGAACTAGCCTATTTTGATGTTTTTCCTTGATATGGTTTATATATGTCATTTGTATTATGTGGTGATATGGTTGTTTTTATTACTTGTTCTTGCGGCTCATTTTATTTTTGG
The DNA here is from genome assembly GCA_030686995.1 of Artemisia argyi. Taxonomy (NCBI): domain Eukaryota; kingdom Viridiplantae; phylum Streptophyta; class Magnoliopsida; order Asterales; family Asteraceae; genus Artemisia; species Artemisia argyi. The sequence continues at coordinate 232,125,050 of CM060676.1, read as the reverse complement.
CCGAATGTTTTGATGGGTCGAGACCTTGTGGTCTCGATAATGAGAATACTGTTACGATTGTGATTATTGAGGAGTTGTTGACGAAAGTGGTATTGGGGACCGATTGTGAGACGGTCACTTAGTTTGACGGAGATAGGTTAGTCGGGTGCCGTAGTCGGACCCTATTGTTGTAGCACGTGATTTGGGTATTGTTGGACGGAGACTGATTAATTGGTTTGATTTGATTATTATTTATATTTTGGACTTGGACAATGAGCCGAGAGTGATGACTCGGACATGTGACCATTTCGTATGACTCGATAAATATTTATAATCAAACGCGAATAATAAAACTCGTAATAATATTATTGGTAATATAACCGTTTATATAGATATATAGACGTGAACAACGTATATATAGATATATAAATGCGTATATTAAAAATAAAACAATCACGAGTGATATTATAATAATAACGTGACTAAAAATATTATACTATGAAAATAGTGTAATAAATGCCGGGAGCGTTACTATAATTAAACGACTATAAATAACGACGAAATCGTTAACATGAATAAATATTAAATAAAATAATACCTTTTAATAAACGAGGAAAAACTATCGAGTTATACGGGGTCGTGGTCACTTGAGTCCAAGTGGATTATTATTATTTGTGACGTTTGTGTTGTCACGGATATATGATGATTAATACATTCATTTTTGATAACTACGTAACTTATTTAATCGACGGGTTAAATAAGAGCTATTTAGTTGTTTAAATTGAGTATATTAATGGGCATCGTATCCTACAACGCCCATAGGTTGTGGTATGTGTACGAGAATAATAAGTTACTAAGTATCTCGTGAGATTGCCAAATTGACGAATTTGGTAAGCTTAACGGTATAATTAGTGAATTTATTAAACTTTGATATATACCATATAGTACTTTATGTGCAATGTGTGACCTAGGATTCGGGTATAATCCTAGAATAGTATATTAAGTAAATAAATATGGAGGATTACCAAATCGACGGATTTGATAAACTTCGATGATTTATTTAAATAATATATTAGACTAATATTAGACCTATAGATTGTTTTATTATCCTTTTTGTTGTGACTTCTTAGTTTGAGTTGTGTCGACCCACCACCCGTATGGATACCAAACGCCAAACTCCAAACTAATCCGAGATAATACGAGAAATGAATTTTCGGAAAGTAAAATGGAATACGTTCGGGTTTGGGAATATTTGATTTTGAGGAAATGATTTCTGAACGAGTTGATAATGTTAGGTCGTGCCGAGTCCGTAGTTGCCGTCTTTTGAGTTACTATACATCTTACCTCTACCGATTTCTTATTTCTGATTTCTGGACTTGAGGTGAGTCATAGCCCCACTTTTTACTCTTGAACTATGTTTTCAATACTTGGGGTGAGAAACGTGCAAATTATTTTATGTGGACTATTATCGCTTTTATATGCTTTCTAAACTTGCTATGCGTATGGACTAGGATATATTGTCAGCTTTAGTCACACCTTTTGTGTGTACTATTCAAGGTTGGCTTATTTGATTATTGGTGGATTGTCAGCTTTAGTCACATATATGTTGTGTGTACTATTCAAGGTTGGCTTATTTGATTATTGGTGGATTGTCAGCTTTAGTCACATATATGTTGTGTGTACTATTCAAGGTTGGCTTATTTGGAATTGTCAGCTTTAGTCACATATATGTTGTGTGTACTATTCAAGGTTGGCTTATTTAGATACTGTAGTGTGCACCTATAGGTTATTGATACTTCGGAGGTTATCCGAGTATTTATTGGTATTGCAGGGGTTACCCGAATATCTATGTTAGAACGGAGGGTATCCGTGTGTTGTGTTGGAGCGGAGGGTATCCGCAGGCTTTTAGCGAATCCTTAGTCTAGCTAGCAAGCGTTTTGCGTATATGTCCACTATATTGTTAGATGAATTTAAACCTATGATCTCACCAGCGAAAGCTGACTTTTAGCACGTTTTCTCAGGAAATTAAGTGATGCTCTATGGATGCTTGGATTGGAGGCTTGGCAATGGCACCGGTTATGGATCTACTTTTCTAAAACTCTGATAAACTATTGTGGACCTACGTTTATTTCTTTTGGGCCTGACTCTGAATGAATGTTGGGATAAATGTAAACTTTAAAAACCCGTTTTGGTTGTGTTTTTCTTATGTTTACTTTATCTCGTTGTTTCATGACTTTGAATGGATACCAATCCCCGTAGCACCCCGAAAGCTTGTTGAGTCTTCCGCTGTATCGAATTTTGGGGGTGTTACAGCAGCCTGAATTTGATTGTCATTGGTGAAGATCGTTTGAGTCGATTTGTTTGTTCGGTTGGCTGTTTTGAATTTGTCGGCTAACATTTGATTGTTCGTTTTGAAGTCATCGGCATTTGTTTTGGATCGATTTTGTTTCGGATAGCTTTTGAGAATCGATCGTTTGATTTGAAATTGGCTAGTATCTCTAGCATTTGGAAGTTTGAAATTTTGATTTGAAGCATGGAGGAGTTGAACTCAAGGTGGAGATTGTTAGATATTGTGACTTCACCTCCTAAGGGTATTTTGGTAATATTAGTAGTAAGGGTATTTTGGTCATTTTGTTAGTAGCTTAAGAAGTATCAAGATCTTTTATGTCGGTTTGTATGTCGGTTGTTTAGCTATATATAGGATTGATAATAGAACTTTGTACACTACACTTCATAAATAAAATTCCAGCTTTTGTTCTGATCTTGTTTTGCTCCTATTCTGAGTTTTGTGTTGCTGCTCTTTTACTTCTGATCATGAATAATGCCTCCCAAATCCTAACAAATTCTACCAAAAGTAAACATATCTTATAAACTATACCGATATTTGACGTAAAAGAATTAATAACTGAATTATACTAGTAACTTAATAAGAAGTTGGCATATAACAATTATCAAGCATACATATAGAGCAATCACCCATTACCTCATAGTGGGTAATCCACAATTCCTCAACAATTTGGGGGTAATGAAAATTTACCCTATTGCATTCCTTTGCATTATCATTATCGTTACCTCATTTCAACCGAGCGCCCGCTAAAGCTATGATATTATTGAATAATGAATACTTATTTTAATAAATACTAGCAGGGTACCCGCGCGTTGCGGCTGCGGATACCCTGTAATCAATTTCCAGGCGCACAATATTATCCGGTTATATGTTTTTTATGGTAGTAATTTTACGCATGGTGAGAATTATAAAGAATAACTTTTCCACACACTATCTCATATTAAAATGGTTAGTGCATCACGATGCAAGGGCGATACAAAAACGGTAGCCAGTAGTATTACGAAGTTTTGATAATTGACAGTGAAAGTTACTTGCTAGTTAGCATATGTCAAGATTTTTATAATTATCTTTATTGGTTTGTACCATGTGATATATTAATTTTTTTTATAATGAGTGAGTATTTTAAGAATTACATTAATTATAAATGTTCTATAGATGTATTAGTTCATTGAACAATTGTAATAATAACTTGAACTTGTAATGTTACAAAATTATGCCCAAATGAGATTGTTATACGAAATTGTGATAAACAAAATTTGGACAAGCACTCCAAAGGCCCAATACAACAATTAGTCAAAAATGATGTTCACTAACCAGTACTACATACCCTAAATTTGTGGCTATATAAAAGACACTTATAACAATAAGTGAAGGGTGAGTGAAGGTGCCGCCCCCAAAAATGAAGTGAGTGAAGAGTGAGTGAAGGAAAAAGTGGGAGATAATGTGGCGGAATGAGATTGGTTGTGAGTGAGTGAAGGGAAAGGGGTTGAGTGGAGCACTCCCCCCACCCTAATATCCTAATATTTCTCACATTTTTTTTACTTCATTTCTCACAACTTTTGGAGTTACCACATCCTCCTCTCATATGTCAACCCAAACGCAGCCTCCATCCCTTCCTTATATCTCCAACCTAATCACAGATACAAACAAATCTTTTCTTACCATTTAGTTTGAACAACATACAAATACAAACCCTTTGAAGATGTTTTTTTCGGTTTCAAGACCTCAGAATGAGGTCTCGGGTAAGGTTTTTGTTTGTTGTATTATGTTTTGTAAATCGAAAGAAAGAAAGGATATGACCACTTTTGTTCTTGTTCTTTCTTTAAAAGGTTTCGTATATGAAAAAGTATAAATTCTTATAGATCTATGATGAGTGTTTGTAAGATCTATAAAGATCATTTCATCTTGTTACTTAATACACTGAGATCTTTTTACTTGGTTTGTATTTTTTTTATGTTGTTGTTGTTGACTGTTAAGAAGGGAGTCGGGGTTTAGATTTATTGTGGTTTGTTGTTGTAGATTGTGGTGGTGAAGCAATTAGGATAGATAAAAACAAACGGTTGCATTTGGTTTGAAATAGACACATGACCAAGGTCAAGTTCTCGACTGAATTACATACTCGACCCACACCGACCAAATGGTGAGCAATGGCGGCGATCCACTTCGACCCCAGCGACTTGATGGTCGACCGACCCATTAGGGGTTGTATATGCTGGTATGGATGGGTTTTAATATGTAAATTGTGCTTAAATTGTTGTATTTTTAGGTGAAGAGTGTTTTTAATAGCATTAATGTTGTGGTTTTGAAAGTTTGGTCTGAAAATGATATTATGCTTATTTTTGTTGTATAATGTGCTTATTTTGTTGTAATTATGAAAATTGGGTGCATTAAAGTGTTGTAAACCATGCATTATTACTTGTAAATCTGAAAATTTTGGAGAGAGAGTGCTTTGTGTATTATATATAGTATAGATGAATGATAAGCTATAATATTAAGACTAAAGCTGTTTTTAAAAACGTTGCATAGGTTATTAACATCAACTTTTTTACTTTTTTTTACCTTTATTTATTTATTTATTTTTTTTCACTATATATTAGGCTATTGAACCTATAATTTGGTTGAATTGTCTCCTTTATTTAAAGGGGAAATTATCTCTGCTGTGGACATAAGATAACTTGTCTGCTGCAGGGTTTTAAATGAAGGGCCACATATGTAAAATCTAAGAATTGAAAGGTGCAAAGTGAAAATGTGAAACTTCATTTTTCAAACAAACAGGTGACAAGGTCCTACTGCAACAGTAGGGATGCTAACCCCTTATTTAAAACTTTGGAATCTTGCAATCTAGAGTTCGGTAAAATGGGTGCTGTTGTAACAACAAACGGGTCAAAACGGGTTTGCACCGGTTTTGGTTGGCGAATCTCAACCTACTAAGTTAGATATATTTGACCCATTGTTAAGTAAACGGGTCTAGCAATAATATTAGGGAATTATAACTATACAAATTAAAGATGAACGGATATTATCTTTTACTCTTACTTAAATATGGATATGAAATTTTATATTTTTCTATTTTTTTTGTATGAACTCATCTCATAAACATCAACTATTAGACGTTATATAGGTTTAATTCCTATATCGTATTTTTCTCATATTTTCACATAATTACTTGGTCAACTAATTTATGGAAACAACTTGCATAAAACATGTTAGATCTACAACCTCTCAATCGCCCTTTCTTGCTCCTCTATTCTTATACCATAACAAGAAGAGACCAAATAAACCAAAATTTTAATCAACATACACATATTTTTTTATTCGGAGATTGTGAAATAAAATATACATCTATGAAGAACAAGCATCTATAAGATCAATTAAATATAGAACATATGTTATAATCTATGGCTATGTGTGTGTTGTTTATGTCCATGACAATAACAAGGCAAATGATATGATGAAAACTATTTAACCATGTTTTTCATTAATCTTTACTTTTGTTCCCGTTACTCACATCAATTATAAGTAGTCGAGTAATCAAGTCAAGCTTTGTATTGTCCAACAAGCCTGACTATTCTTTACTCTAAAATGTTCATTTTAAGCTGTTAAAATAGATGCAACAATGCCAACAATTTATTTATTTCTTTTATAGGTTAACTTCTATTTGATGACATTTACTAGCAAGTTACTTAATGCACGTAATTTGTTAAGAAAATAAACTCAACAAAAGATTTCATTCATGACACCATAGACTACAATTCATCGTATTTAGTTGAAGTGTTATAGCATGCATGTATCCATCAATAAGAGGGTGAGATAACTCCGCATAGATCGTGAGCTCATCCGATATAAAGAATCAAACACCACGGCAAACCACTCCTTCCCCACCCCTTCGAACCCGTGTGAGTGATCATTCTTGAGCTATCGTTCTTTAGACTACACATATGCACCCAAGAAGTGAAATAAAAGAAATGACCGTTAATGTGAAAAAAAAAAAAAGAAGAACTAAGGTAGCGGTAGTGTAACTGGTGAGTGCTTATTCACTCACTATTATATGGCCAAAAACCGATCCAATTCGACTATTTGAGCTAATAAATGCCAAGAAAATGTGTGTTTTTTGTGTTTGTGATATGCAGGTACGGATATTACGCAAAATGGCGAAAAACAAACAGAAATCGGCAAAAACGAGCACGAGAGTGGAATGAGTGCAGATAGTCAATGAAAGTCAAAGCTGAGCCTACAAAACCCAAAGAAGACCATAGAAATTTGAGATTTGTCAGATTTGGTCCGTGGTTGAAGTTTCAAGAGATTTTCAGTTTTAGTCCTCCAAGTTTCAGAAATGATCAAATTTAGTCATGGGAAAACATCATTCAAGATATGACATCATTGGTCCTTTGAGAATCAGGAAATTACAAGAGAGACCCTTTGATCACATTTTTTGGAGCTTGGCAGAATTTATCCTTTCAGTTTCATCAATTGCATTTTTGGTCCTTGCCTATTACTAGTATTAAATCTGAAAATGCAAAAGAAGCCTAGTCCAATTCTTTCAAAGTCCAAAATACCCAAATCCAAAACAAGAAACCAAAGCCCAAAAACCAAATACCAAACCCGAGCCCAACCTTCGGTCAACCAACACTTACCCATGGTCAAACCAATAAAATATTACCCCACTTTACCCGCCCCCCAAATCACCCCCTTTTACCCAGAAAAGTAAAACGCATGAACCCTAGATACCATTCTTCAAAATTACTGAGATTAAGGGTGTTTTAGTCCAATCACTCGCTTCTAGAAGGTTGTCAGACTTGTCAGGGAATGTCAGAATCAAACTAGCACACGCATGGCTATGTGGCATCATCTCATTGGACATAACGCGTCACAAATGCTTGATCCTAAGGCTGATATTACTTTCAATCATTGGGTGATGATCTAAAGGCTCAGAAGAAGCTCAGAAGAAGCACATCACACGGATTGCCAAGCTGGCAATCCGTGAACCCTTATCCTCTAGAATCTTCTCTCCATTACTACAAATAGAGGCTTAATGTAGCTGTTTAGAAGGGTGGAGTTTTTAGGCTAGCTAAACTCTGCCAAATTTTATTTTGAATGTATTTAGTGTAGTTTGCTTGTAATCTCTTTCAATATCAATGAAGTTTCTCTTATTTTAAATCATTTCAGCTTATTACTTCTACCTTTACTGCTTATTATTCAGCACTTATTTAGTCTTCCTATTTCATTTCTTTTCAAATTACTTAAGTTTTCAAATTTGTCTTTATTCCATTTTAATGATTTTTATAAAAACAGAAAATTAAAAAAAAAATAGAAATAGATTTGTTGTATTCAGCTTTTAGATAAGCTGAATATTTGTTTGTTACATCTAATTTTAGCTTAACATAGTTTGTGAGAGAGTTGTTCACAGTTTCTGAGTTCATTAGTTTGTGGTCAATAAAAGTCAATAGATCATATTTAGTGGTGAATGGTGGTGATTTGGACCAGTTGAGTAAGCTCTGGATATACTCAGCCTGTCAAAAGACAGGCAAGCACAGTGAATCCCCCTCTTTTCATGCTGAGGGGAGTTTATTTTGTAAGTTTTCAATTTCTTTCATGTTGTTTATCTTAATTAATTATAGTTTAGATCTGTTATCTCTTGTTTGTTACTGCTTATTATAGCTTATATAGTCTAAATAGTGCTTGTTATTTGTTGTTTAAACACTAGTTATAGATTTGAGTTTGGTGTTCTAGTGTACTGTTTAATTGTCTGATCTATCTGTGGTTCTGTGTTTCTAGTTTAGATTGAATCTGAGATCTATGTTACTTATTTCTGAGGTGATTTGCATTATAGTTCTGTGATTTAGATGTTAATTTGGACCTTTGGAATCTGTTTTGAGGTATTTGAATTGATGTGTCACTGTTTCATCAACTATTGTACTTATCTGTCATACATTTTGGATCTATGTTTCTGAGTTTGTTTACTTCTTAGATCTGAATTTCTGAATTCATTAAGTGTTAGTAGATCATATTGAACACATAGGTTGAGTTTGGATTACATTGGACTGATTTGAGCAAGTAGTTTAGTATAAGCTGTCACTTATAGTAGTGTTTGGATATACTGATTAGGAGTTGTTTTGTCATTATATTATTTGAGTTTTCTGCATAACTAGTTTTATTAGGAAAAGTTCAGGTCAGTAGTTGAATAAAGTGGCAGTAACTTTGATAGAAAGTCAACGTTAGATCTAAACTCATTTTTGTTTGCTCTAGTTGAATTCTGCTCAAGCCAATTTAGTTAATAGATATACTTTGTGTTTGTAATTTAGATTCTTGTACTTTAATTTGCTTAACATACATCTGGTAATAGTTTTAAGGCATTAAAATTGGAGTTGGTCAAACCTTGTGGTGAAATCATAAAGTCAAACCTGCAGGCCTTACAGTTTCAAAACAACCTGATCTCAGGTTAATTTAAGGGCCCAAGTTGGATTGGAAATCAAAGCATTGTGGTTTTATTAATTCTCAGCTTGTTAGTGAGTAAATTGCCCCCATAAGCTTGCATCCATAAGCTCATTTGCTTCAGCTTATTGGCCTTTGAAGTGGTGTGATTGGAACATAGGGTCTGTTTGAGTTTTAGGGCTGCAACTTGGGTTTAGAGTTTGAAATCTGAGATTAGTGACTCATTTTAGTTGCTTAGGATCTGTAGTAGCTTATTTGATTGTCATTGTACCTCTGAGTGCTTATTGCTTAATTCTTTATTGCTTATTTGCTCGTTTGTACCCCATTCTGAGTTTCTGAGTTCATTCTGATCTAAAAACTGTTCCTATAAGCTTTACTGAGTCTGAAAATCAATTGGTTAAAGTTTGGTTAAGTTTTGGACAAAGTGCTTAATAATAAGCAATTTCCATTAAGCAGTTTTAAGCTATTCAGCAGTTCCACATATGATTTTCATCTCAAAATTTTATTCTGAGTTCTTTTTATTATTTTAGAATTTCTGGAATTTTTCCAGATTTTTCCAACCCTTTTTACTATTTTTCTTATTTTATTTTGATTTTTATTCAATTTTTAAATAGTTTTAAATAGCAAAAATCCATAAAAAATCAGAAAAAGTTGTGAAAAATACAAAAATATTTTTAGAAATTCTTTTATAATATTTTAGAATTTTTAGAATTAAATTTTCATTTTTTCAATTTGTTTTTCTATTTTTCCTAATTTTTAATTCATTTTTAATTCCAAAAATCAAAATTAATTCATAGAAAATAAATAAAAATTCAAAAAAAAAAATATTTTTCTTTTTCTTAAAATTCTTTTTAATAGTTTAAGATTTTTAGAAAATATTTTCAAGTTCGTAGGATCATTTTTCGTTATACGTTACGTTTTAAATTTTGCGGTTACGTTTCCGTTTGTACGTTTTAGAATTCCGTGCATTGTTAGCTTGTACTCTTTGCATGTTTTATCATTGTTTATGAATAATTGAATACCTTGATTGCTACTTTCACTTTATCACTTTTTCACTATTCACTTACACTACACGATTCCCAATTCGATAATTCGGATTTTCCATTCGAGCCTTCGTTGGGAGAACGACCCGAGAAATACTTTCACTAGTATTTCTTTGGAATATAATTATACTATAATTGACACGAATCAGTAACATAATGTGAAATGTGCACGAAACAACATCACACGCTTTATAAGAACCGCGGTCGACGGCGACAAGCAGGGATTCCACATAAACGGGGACGTTTAGCGGCGCCAAAAGCATTACGATTCATGCGGTGTTGTGATGCCAGCGTGTCGTGTGTAAATGCAGGCTTTCGTGATATTCAGTGTTCGTGTACTGACACAAAACCCATCGTTCCTAAAATCAGACTCTAACCCGGACATAATTCTGTTATAACTACTCCAAGTATTGCAATATTCACTTATGAGTTGGACATAGGTGATCAGGCCATGTCCCCCTGTCCCTGGTTGAATATATGTGATCAGTTTATACTCACCCGAGGTTCAATGAATTTTGAAATACTCAACCTAGTTATACTAATAATATGTCTTTTATATCCCAAAATTATTCCCAAGACTATGACAAGTGTACAAAATCGACATTCACAAATGAGACTACCCAAGGAAAGCCGGGGAGAATTTACCAAAGTGGATTGCATTTATTCTCAAGTTGTCAAAAATGATCATTGAAAGTACTTTTCAAACATGGCAAAAATGGCCCTTAAATTATATCATTTGGCAAGATTGGTCCTTACACTTTTAACTTAAACCAAAAACCTAAATCTACTAAACCTATAACAAACCATCTTATTACACTTAAATCTGCCAAACCCATAAACCCATTTCAAATCAATCCCACCAAGCCCACCACATCAAAGCCCATTATCCCATTAATAAAATACCGAGTCCATAACCATTTCCCTTAACCTTAATTCCCTTTTACCCCTTACCATACCCGTTCAAAAGTCCACACCCACAGTCAAACTATTATAAACAATAAAAAGAAAAAAACGTGCCTTTTACTATTCATTCTCTTCAACCCTAATTTGCCCCGTCTCCTCACCATTTTACCCGTACATCAAAGAGGTTCTAGATGGATCAAAACTCATCTCATGGTAGCTTCGCGCCACTGGCTTTTCAACCAAGCGCGATGACCAATTGTGTGAATCAACGGTTCCTCTCGTACTAGGTTGAATTACTATTGCGACACTGTCATCAGTAGGGTAAAACTAACATGTCTCATGATGGTCTAAACCCATCTCACGTTCCCTATTGGTGGGTGAACAATCCAAAACTTGGTGAATTCTGCTTCACAATGATAGAAAGAGCCGACATCGAAGGATCAAAAAGCAACGTCGCTATGAACGCTTGGCTGCCACAAGCCAGTTATCCATGTGGTAACTTTTCTGACACCTCTAACTTCAAATTCCGAAGATCTAAAGGGTCGTTAGGCTACGCTTTCATGGTTTGTATTCGTACCAGAAATTAGAATCAAACGAGCTTTTACCCTTTTGTTCCACACGAGATTTCTGTTCTCGTTGAGCTCATCTTAGGACACCTGCGTTGTCTTTTCACAGATGTGCCGCCCCAGCCAAAATCCCCACCTGACAATGTCTTCCGCCCGGATCGACCCGCCGAAGCGAACCTTTGGTCCAAAAAGAGGGCCAGTGCCCCGCTTCTGATTCACGGAATAAGTAAAATAACGTTAAAAGTAGTGGTATTTCACTTTCGCCTGAGGGCTCCCACTTATACTACACCTCTCAAGTCATATCACAAAGTCGGACTAGAGTCAAGCTCAACAGGATCTTCTTTCCCCGCTGATTCTGCCAAGCCCGTTCCTTTAGCTGTGGTTTCGTTGGATAGTAGACAGGGACAGTGGGAATCTCGTTAATCCATTCATGCGCGTCACTTATTAAATGACGAGGCATTTGGCTACCTTAAGAGAGTCATAGTTACTCCCGCTGTTTACCAACGCTTGGTTGAATTTCTACACTTTGACGTTCAGAGCACTGGGCAGAAATCACATTGCTTTATAGCATCCACAGACCACAGGTACCATCGCAATGCTTTGTAATAAGACAAGGTTCCATCATGGGTGACGATTTTATGTGGGCTTTTACTCGATTGTAAAAACTAATTGTGATCACCCTATCTTTACAAACTGATTGAGTTTCATATAAGTCCAATACTTTGGAAATTGACATGTAAACATAATTGACGACTTGACACTGTCGTTGCTCAATTATTGTTACCAAGGAATTAGCCTTTATGATTTGCTTATAAGCGTTACTTTATATATTTTTTCTTGTTTGAAAAAACCATATTATGACAACATGCCATAGTAAAGTCCAACACTTATAGATGCAATCTTCTTGTCCAATTATCTGACTTGCATTGATTCATCCTTTTAGTATTCAAGGTTCCAATTATATTTCAAAACCAGGTTCTCTTCAAGTACTAACGTACTTTGTTCATATAGAATCCCAATATGTTATTACCATATGACATATTTAACTTGATGCCATATAAAATGCATGTTGCGTTTAAATAAATTTCAATTAGTTATTTAAACACCTACCAGATAACCAATCTAACTAGTTTTAATTTACTAACAGAATTTATTAACCATGAATATGTAGTAACGAATGATATGTAGTTTTAATTTACTAACAGAATTTATTAACCATGAATATGTAGTAACGAATCATATATGATTTAGTAAAAATAATCAAATTCACCATTGGTGGCCAGACAATGATTTGACGACTTTTATTTCCAAAATCACATATCTCTCATGCACATCATCATGAGGATGGCATTCTTGTATAACATATTCAACAAATTCTTAATAAATAAAAACAAATATAAATCATACAATGATTATAGTATATGATAAATTGGATTTGCAACAATTTCGTAATCAAACAAAAGATGCTTTTATTGATCAACTGATCATCGATAGTAAAATTTAATACTCCATCCGTTCTAAAATTATTGTCCAGTTTGAATTTTTAAAGTCAAACTGGTTCCACTTTGATATTAAATATATTTTTTTTATTATATAATACTTGATGAAAAATTATACAATTGAAAAGTGCAATAAAAACCCAATCCATTTATATATTTTGCATCAAATATTATGTAACACCCACAAAAATATTTAAGGTCAAAGTTGAAGAAGAAAGACTAAAAAAGTCATTAGTGGACAATAAATTTGAGACGGAGGGAGTATCTAATATATCGTATGTCATAATTAGTTACGAACTCTACATTGTTCAAGTATTTTGTGCATAATAAATAACTAGTATAAAAGAATCTATAAAAGTATAATTCGATCATCTCTTCAAATTATTGTGAAATAATTAAGCTCTTTGTTTCCTGTATTCTTATGATGTTGCTTTCTTGGCCCCCACTTTTGACCAATGTATTCTTGCTTTTAGTCATTAACGAGTGGGGAAACCCGCGCGTTGCGGCGGGAGTATTTAGATATGTGTTTTATGTTTTGTGTTTTGCGGACAATAGGTTTTACGGTTTTAAAACTTCGTCGATTTTCTAATATTGGTTTGTCATAGTATTAGAAAGAAAGGGTCTATTGCAAGATATACTCTTCAATCTTATGCTTCGTGAGCAAAATCTTCCCTTGATTGACCCAGCATAACCTAAAAGAGTCGAATCGTATTGCACTTGCCAAATTATCTGAATTATTTTGAGTTTGAGAAAAACTCTGAAATTTATGTTTGATTTTATTAGAAAAATTATTCTGTGAATAATGGCGCAAGTTTCGTAATTTTTCGAGTCCGTCTCCTATGTCTTTTGGACCCCGAAGCGTTTATCGTGAGAAGTTTGTTTCGTTGACAGTTTTGGTCCCTTGACTTACCTTGTCATTTTACCCTACACTTTCATATTATTCAAAAACTACCCTATACTCTATATTTCATATAAATACCCCTATTAATACCATTTTCCTCATTATATATTTATTATATATATAACACACACACACCCCTCACTCAACTCTCTCTCTCTCTCTTGAATATCCGGCCGCCGCCCTCGCCGGAACACCAGCAGAATCCGGCCACGATCGCCGGAAAATTTTCCGGCCACCTGACCTTCTTACACCAACTCATAGATCGAGATATCCCCGACACTCCCGTACCACCCACACCCCTCGTAACCCTTCGAATCACCTCCCACACGCCACCACCGTGAGTACCCACTACCACCGAGAGTCGCCGCCACACTCTTTTTGTGTTTTCTCGACGGTAACGTACCCCACGCGCCTCCCCGTAAATTACTTTGAGCAACACTCTTCTTGTATAAATGTTTTTGTTGCTAAAGCTTCTAATAAAACTATTTTTATAAATGTTTTGAGCAACAAAATCCGGTGAGGGTTTGGTGATATGTTTCTTGTTTCTTGTTGTTTGGTGATCAAGGGAGTAATATTTGTGTTTGGATTTGGATTTCGAGGTCCGTTTGGCCCGTTTGTGTCTCAACAGCCGATAGCCACCACCACCGCGACTTGGGTGGTGGTGGTGGAGGGGAGTAGTTTTATTATTTTTGTTGTTGTTTTAGTTGTAAAAAAAAAAGAAAAAAAAAAAAAAAAAAAAAAAAAAAAACGGGAATAGTTCTTGTAACAGTGTGGAACAGTGCTTGTAACAGTGCATTTTGGAGGCACTGTTTTCTGGTTTTTAGTATATAGAGTAATTATTATATTCTGTAAATGAAAGTCGCACATTGCCAGAATCGTAAACTGATCAATGGTTGTAAAATACGAACAAATTATGTAAATTTAAACTTGGTTATTTCAAGTTCGATATATTACTAACGATATATTACTAACAAACAATAATGTTGTATCCGGTTCAGTTAAATTGTGTGGGTAATGTCGATTTTGTGTTTATTACACATAAATATAAATCAAATACGCGTGTAATTTCTTTACCTATACTACCCCTGTAACACACACGAGATAGACTAATTGAGACATATATATTTGACATATTAAGTTGTAGGTGTGTGAATTGTAATCTTGTAAATAAACTAATTGATTTAGTAATCACATGAACATCTATTTTTATCTAGCTAGTTTTCTACGTGATACAAGAATAACACTGGTTTTCTCAATTCTAAGTTACTATTGTTAGAGTTTAACAATTAAATAGCACGTATTGCGAAAGCTAGGATCAAGTATAACACATAAATATTAACTAAAACATAAATAGTAAACGTACCCGATGCACTTCAATTTAACCTTGATTCTTGTACAAATAGATCAATGATAAACCCCTTACCGTTTTGTTTATCGATCTCTTGATAATTACTAAAGTAAGTAATTACCTCGTTCTTGTACACACAAACTACCAACGAATAAAGGTTTGATGCAAGTAAACAAAACACTTATTTTTAGCTTATGGAAAATCGATCGAAACACCCTTGGGGAGGGGTTGTACGATCGGCCAAGAAAGAAACCACAAGAAGGAAAGATTTAGGGTTAGTGTGTGTGCACAAAAGATGTGAAACCCTAATCCTTGGCCTTGTATTTATACTATATGAAACTTGGAGCACAAGCAAGGCATGGGTCGACCCATGGTGTGGGCTTCGACCGGCCATAGCACCCACAAGGGTGTTCTAGATCTTTCTTGACTCCCAAGTTACACTCTAGTCCATATCTTTCGTTACTAATGATAGTTAGTCCATACGGTTAATAACTAACGACCATTTAGTCCATTAAGTGTTTATAAATATATATATTCGATACACTTAATATATATATATATTTATTTTATATTATTCTTGTTTGTAAAGTGTGCAATCCCGAGGTCTCGGGTTCGATACTAGACATTTACTTATTAATGTTTATACGTAACATTTAACAGCTCCCACTCGTATATTCATTAATAGTAAAATGACATTGGTTAGCGTCTTGCAACACTCCAATGCCCCTAGTTCAATCCGAGCTAGGTTTTCTGGAAAAAACCTTTAATGATTCATCATTATAATTATCCTTTCATTACTAATACCACATTAATAAAGATGTGAGGTTCTTTATTAAATTTCTGTTTCTCGTTTCTTAATGATTGAACAAAATTATCAAAACATCTGAACGTATTTCAGATAGACTTTGGGCATGGCCATGCAAACATTTTGTCAACCCTACGAGGGGCCCAGCAGTATTAAACTTCTAAACAAATCAGAAGGAATAAATTCTATCTTGACTACAAGAATAACCCATGAACTTTGCAACACTTCTGAAAACAACCCTTATAACTCCCTGTTACGGTGAGCGGTAGATTGCTTCACAAAAATGCACTACATCCATGACACTTATCTGGTATCTCAAGTCTGAGGATAACTTTAAATATGATTCTCACATTAAATATTAAATCATATTATTGGGATAAGTCTAATATTCAATTCATCGAATATCATGTGAAATTGGTATGACTACACATCAATATACTTTCAAGTATATCCTAAACCAATACTCAAATTTGTCTTAGTTTAATGATATTCCCATATTATTAATCGACAATGGACAATTTAGAATAATAAATTATTCATGGATCTTAAACATGCAAATATAGGATTTATTATTAAAACAATGAATAAATAAACATAAAACATATTTTATTTCATTAAAATAATAATTGTACGTTACATCCTTTATCCAAATACTAATCACAAATGGGCATGAAACTTTCAGCTAATCTAAGTCCTACACCTTCAGCATGCTTGTAAAGCTTGGTGCCAGGTAGAGGCTTTGTTAATTGATCTGCCAAGTTATTATCTGTGTGAACTTTGAGCATTTCGATTTCGCCTATTTCGACTTGTTCTCGAACATAGTGATGCTTAATCGGGAAATGTCTGGTGCCTTTCATGATTCCAGGCTCATTGGCAAATGTAATTGCAGCTGAATTGTCACAATACATTTTAATAGGTCTTTGAATCGAAGGCATAACTCCAAGCCCTGAAACAAACTTCCTAATACAAACAGCTTCCATTGCAGCTTCTGAAGCAGCTATATACTCACTTTCTGTAGCAGACATTGCTAGTACACTCTGCTTTCTGCTCCTCCAATCCACAGCTCCTCCATTAATGACAAAGACATAACCCGTCTGAGACTTCATATCATCCTTATCACCTTTCCAAGAAGCATCGCAGTAACCTGTAACATCAAGTTCTGCTGATGGAGTACCCCCATAAACCAAGAACATATCTTTAGTAGCCCTAAGGTACTTAAGAATATTCTTAACAGCAGTCCAGTGAGCTTCACCTGGATTTTGCTGATATCGACTGGTTAAATTCTGAGCAAATGCTACATCAGGTCTTGTACTTTTCACCGCATACATAATAGATCCCACAACCGAAGCATAAGGGACTCTCTTCATGCGTTGCACCTCTGCAGGTGTTGAAGCACAAACCTTGTTGCTCAAGCCATGTTGTTCTTGCATTGGCAAATATCCTTTCTTGGAATTTTGCATATTGAATCTCTTCAATATTTTATCAATGTAAGCACTTTGGCTTAATCCAATTAATCGCTGAGATCTATCTCTATATATCTTGATTCCCAGAATAAATGCAGCTTCCCCTAAATCTTTCATAGAAAAACACTTTCCAAGATATGCCTTAACCTTTTGCAAACTTGGAATGTCGTTTCCTATGATCAATATGTCATCAACATATAATATAAGGAAAATTACATTACTCCCACTAACTTTGTGATATACACATGGCTCATCAAGATTTTGAGTGAATCCATACTTTTTAATTTCACCATCAAATCTCTTATTCCATTGTCGTGATGCTTGCTTTAATCCATAAATGGATCTTTTAAGCTTGCATACACGATTTGGGAATTCTGGATTTACATACCCCTCAGGCTGCGCCATATAGATGTCTTCATCTAGGCGACCATTTAAGAAGGCGGTTTTTACATCCATTTGCCAAATCTCATAGTCATAGTAAGCGGCTATGGCTATAAGAATCCTAATTGCCCTTATGTCAGCTACAGGAGAAAAGGTCTCCTCATAGTCAACACCAAAAGTTTGCGTATAGCCTTTAGCTACACAACGGGCCTTATAGGTGTGTACAACGCCATCCATGTCAGTCTTTTTCTTGTAGAGCCATTTACTCCCAACTAGTTTGGCACCCGGAGGTAGGTCTACTTCTTCCCAGACATCATTGTCTTCCATGGATTGCATTTCCCCATCCATAGCTTCTTTCCATTTGGCATTTTCAGGTCCATTCATGGCAGCTTTATAACTTGTAGGTTCATCAAGATCACCCAGTATATTCTCATCACTCTCTACATTAAGACATAGACGAGTAGGAGCTTTTACTGGTCTTGTTGACCTACGAATGGGAATCACTTCAACTTCAGGTGGAGGACCTAAACTTTCAGGTTCTACCGGAAGTTGGTTAGTGTTTTCAGAAGGTGCTACATCTTCTTGACCGTCTTCCAGATCATATATTCTCCCACTGAATTCTTGAGATATGAGCTGCCTTTCAAGGAAGTCTTCATACCTTGCAACAAATACTTTGTTTTCAGGTGGGTAATAAAAGTAGTATCCCATAGTTTCCTTAGGGTATCCTACGAAGATGCATTTCACAGATCTTTTTTGAAGTTTGTCTGCTGAGTCACGTTTAACATACACCTCACAACCCCAGACCTTAAGATAAGACAGGTTTGGAGCTTTTCCAGTCCATACCTCATATGGTGTCTTATCAACCTTCTTTGTTGGAACCATATTTAGAATGCGAACCGCAGATTCTAAGGCATAATCGCAAAACGAGAAAGGAAGAGTTGTTAGATTATACATAGATCGTATCATGTCTTGCAATGTACGATTCCTTCTCTCAGATACACCATTTTGTTGTGGAGTATATGGAGAAGTAAGGTGCTGAACAATTCCCTCCTTTGCTAGATAATCTATGAACTCCTGACTCAGGTATTCACCACCTCTATCGGATCGAAGAGCTTTAATCTTCTTTCCAAGTTGCAACTCTACTTCTGCTTTAAACACTTTGAATGTTTCAAATACCTCATGCTTATGTTTAAGTAAATAAACATAACCATAACGGCTGTAATCATCCGTGAATGTTAAGAAGTAGCTAGCACCTCTCCTTGACACATGTCTAAGTGGTCCACACACATCTGTGTGAATAAGACCAAGTAGATCATTAGCCCTTTCAATCCTATTTTTAAAGGGTTTCTTAGTCATCTTCCCAGCAATGCAAGATTCGCATTTATCAAATGATTCATCATTGATCTTATCTAAAAGCCCATCATGTTGCAGCTTTTTCATGCGATCTTTGCCAATGTGAGCAAGTCGACAATGCCAAAGATAAGATGAATCCAGACCTCTCTTGATTCTCTTATTGTTGATGCTATACATTGAATTATTTGTAACAAAAGCATTATCATTATCATTCATATCAATTTCAAATACACCATTCACAGCAATAGCATTAAAATAAAAAACACCATTTAAAGAAACTGAAATTCCATTGCTAGAAATAGTATGATGAAAACCAAGGTTTAACAAACATGAAAGTGAAATTACACCTCTAACAATTGACGGTGCATAATGACAATTATTTAAAGATAGTACTAAGCCCGAAGGCAACACTAAATTAAAAACTCCTATAGCTTCAACTCCTGCATGCGCTCCGTTACCAACATGCAAGAATTGTTGTCCATAGGCCAGCTTTCTCTCAACTCTAAACCCCTGCAAGGTATTGCAAATATGAATGCCACATCCCGTATCATATACCCATGAATTCAATTTAGGAGTAAGAGTGAATAATTCAATCATAAAGAACGCACCTGAAGTACTGGGGTTACCAGCTTCATTACCCTGCTTCTTTTGTCGCAAGTCATGAATGTAGAGAGGACAATTGCGCTTCCAATGGCCCTTTTCATGACAGTGGTGACAAGCCTGATCCTTCTTGTTTGGAGGATTTGTCTTGTTCTGCTTAGGCTGATGCTGTTTCATCTTTGGTTGTGATTGATAGGCCATGACCTGCTTGCCTTTATCAACTTTACCTTTGCCTTTGTTCACATGCGATTTCTTCTGGATTCTCCCCCCATGAATTGCCAACACTTGTGGGGTAGGAGCCTTGACCTTGGCTGGTAGACTTTTCTCATAATCAACAAGCAATGCGAGTAATTCTGAGGCTGTCTTCCCCGAGCAATGCATGTTGTAATTCTGCACAAAACCAGCAAAATCCCTGTTGAGGGATCTGTTGATCAAGTGCACTTGCACATTGTCGGGGTAACCAAAACCAATTCTGTGAAGTTGATCAAACGAGTCTTTCATCTCATCCACATAATCAGCTACTGGTTTACCATCACCATGCTTGCAGTTGTGTAGCTTGTCGAGTTCATCATACAATTCAACTGCAGGTGGCTTCTCATAAGACTGCCTGAGGTTATCAAGCATATTCTTAGGAGACGAGTACTTATACTTCTTTTGTAATTGAGCACTCATGCTAGTGAGCATTAAACAAGCAACCTCATTATACTTAGCATTAGTCACCTTCCATGCTGCCTTTGCTTCTGGTGTTGCAGTAGCAGCAGGTTCAGCAGGGCATTCCTCGGTCACATAGTCAATCTTACCAGACGCCCTCAAGACAATTATGAGCGAACGGTGCCAGTCATTGAAATTCTTTCCAGTCAGTTTTTCTCTCTCAAGATGACTCTTGAAAGCAGAAATCACAGTTTGGTTATCGGGTTGAGCCATATCTACAGATAAAGTTCAAATATTAGTATTTTCGATAATCAATATCTTCAAGAAAAATAAAATACCCAAGGCTATATTCATATAACCAACTAATTTTCTTGAAAACCTAGGATCCAACTTTACATAGATTCCACCACATCAGTTGATCTGTTAGTGGTGAAAGTACAAAAGTTGGTAATCTGTCGAACAATAATTGGCAAACAAGATTTCCAATTCCTAGATCATTATGGGATTTACATCAAATTGATTCATCAATTTGCCTTGTAAGCATGTTTCATCCCATCTCATGCCTTAAGTTCTAGGTCTCACGCACAACTTAATTAAGTCGTCTACCTTAGAAACTGTAAAATTACAATTATAGTCTCACGCGTTAAAAGAATTTTACCTTGTTATAGTAATTTAGCCTAGGTCTCACGTTTACTAAATTAAAATTCCAAGTGTTCCTTATAGATAGATGGCACGTAACTTAAATTATTTAAGGGTATTATTTTTGATATGTAAATCAAAATATGTACAAATATGCATGCACTCATCTTTATAACATAAGTTTTCATAAAAACTTTTTATATCTAATTCATGAAATTAATACACAAAGTTTTACTTGAGGTTTATGCCAAAACCCTAAGATGACTTTCTACAATATACGATTTTAAAAGTAATTCGTTTAAGACATATTCAAGATTGTGATAACCAAGGCAGACTCTAAGGCTCTTTTCTAAGCCTTCAAATCACGGTTATGAATATCATCTTAAAGGACTTAATTTTAAAAGCATATTTGTACAAAGCATCAATCAAGCAAAAGTTTATGGATCCAATCTCAAAATAGTACTCCCTCCGTCCCACATTAAATGTCCTGTTTGACTTTTCAAAGTCTTTTTTTTCATATCTTTGACCTTAAATATTTTTGCTTGTATAATATAGTATTTGATAAAATTTATACGTAGTGAAAATACATTTAATACTCAATCCATTCATATATTTTGTGTCAAGTATTATATAATAGAAACAAAAATATTTAAGGTCAAAGTTGTGAAAAAAATACTTTGAAAAGTCAAACAGGACATTTAATGTGGGACGGAGGGAGTAATAAAGTATGAATTTTGCTAGTCTCACCTGGGAGCTGATTACCGTGCGAATCGGACCACTATCGGCACCTAAGACCTTGCAAGATTCTTACTTTACCACTTAGGGTTTCACCATTATTAGTCCGTATTTATTTTCTTTATAAAAAACAACCCTTTTATTGCTTACATCAAGTCAAACTAATAACAATAAAACAAGTATCAAAGAAAATCAAAACAACCAATAATAAATAAGTGAAACAATTAGCCACATGCAATCCGTATTAGAAAAGATCCTATTAAAATCAATTCTAGGTATAATAATGCATGCAATCAACTAAGGCCTTCTCTTCTTGATGGAAGAGAGTCACATACATTGACGAATCAATTGCGTAGGCCAAAGCTAATAAACACACCACATAGCATATAAAATCGATTTTAATATGTATTGGAGTCTTCCCCAATTTAAGATCTATATTAAACATGTGATAAAAAAACAAGATCCATGACTAACATGCATGTAAGTCATGGATTAAAACCTAACAATTAGCACATAGGTCACAAGATACGTTCAATTAACCGGTTAATGACCTAGGGTTTCTAGTGATTACACATAATCCAAGAAAACCACAAAACCCTAATTAGGGTTTCATGGAAAAATCGACCCCCCCCCCCAAAATTAGGGTTAGGGTTTCGAAATTTTTAGAAAAAATAGGAAAAACCCTAGATAAAAAAAAACATGTATCTACAACAATTAAAGATCCGGTTTTTATTACGTTTTAGTAATCAATTACATGTTAAACCTGGCTCTGATACCACTGTTAGAGTTTAACAATTAAATAGCACGTATTGCGGAAGCTAGGATCAAGTATAACACATAAATATTAACTAAAACATAAATAGTAAACGTACCCGATGCACTTCAATTTAACCTTGATTCTTGTACAAATAGATCAATGATAAACCCCTTACCGTTTTGTTTATCGATCTCTTGATAATTACTAAAGTAAGTAATTACCTCGTTCTTGTACACACAAACTACCAACGAATAAAGGTTTGATGCAAGTAAACAAAACACTTATTTTTAGCTTATGGAAAATCGATCCAAACACCCTTGGGGAGGGGTTGTACGATCGGCCAAGAAAGAAACCACAAGGAGGAAAGATTTAGGGTTAGTGTGTGTGCACAAAAGATGTGAAACCCTAATCCTTGGCCTTGTATTTATACTATATGAAACTTGGAGCACAAGCAAGGCATGGGTCGACCCATGGTGTGGGCTTCAACCGGCCATAGCACCCACAAGGGTGTTCTAGATCTTTCTTGACTCCCAAGTTACACTCTAGTCCATATCTTTCGTTACTAATGATAGTTAGTCCATACGGTTAATAACTAACGACCATTTAGTCCATTAAGTGTTTATAAATATATATATTCGATACATTTAATATATATATATTTATTTTACATTATTCTTGTTTGTAAAGTGTGCAATCCCGAGGTCTCGGGTTCGATACTAGACATTTACTTATTAATGTTTATACGTAACATTTAACAACTATATATATATATATATATATATATATATATATATATATATATATATATATATATATATATATATATATATATATATATATATATATTCTAATTGAGATATACATATTTACAATACATGAAATTATAAAACTGTACGTAAACTTGTAGGCACGCTACACACACAGTGATCATTTGCAGCACGTATAGAATGTGTGATCATTCGTATATGAAATTTATCATATATATATATATATATATAGTGTATCTTTATTTTCAGAACCCTGTTAAATGCGGGAACTGCGAGAACTCCAATTTTGCATTAGAAAACATGCATGTTCATATAAAACATGCGTGTTTTCTTACATACACCTTAATACACATACCTACGTAACATACATGTTAATATAAAACTCTGTTAAGTGCAACATATCAATGCAAAATGGTTTTATATGAACATGTATGTTACGCAGGTATTTGTATTAAGGTGTATGTAAGAAAACATACATGTTTTATATGAACATGCATGTTTTCTAATGCAAAATTAGAGTTCTCGCAGTTACTGCACTTAACAGGGTTCTGAAAATAAAGCTCCTCTATATATATATATATATATATATATATATATATATATATATATATATATGTGTGTGTGTGTGTGTGTACTGCCATTAATTCATAAACATGGAATTTTATTTATGCTTATAAGTGCAAACAGGCGCTGTACAATATTATAACTATTGAAATAGAAACTTTATGACCAAATATATAATGTAAGTGTTACACCTTTTTTCTTTTTTTTTTCCCTCTCTCTTTTAAAGGCAATATATTCGACCAAAACAAACAAATTACAAACAAAAGCATATTACATGCACAAACAAGAACATAGACCAAATGAACTACCATATGCAAGACCATGGAGCAGCCCCACATTCACAATTCAACTTTGGGCCCACGAGCATTAATGACAAGCAACCCATTTAAGAAACCTAAAATGGGTTACACATTTCATCAACCCTTAATTGTATATTTGTTGGCATGGGTGAATCAAATGATGGAATCTGCGCTAGAATTGACAAAAGTAGTACCAAGAGCTTGATAATCCAATCTGGTGAAGTCGGCTTGAGGTGGTGCAACAACACGGATAGGGAATACCGCTTCCTTAACCATCCGCACTTTCTCGGTAAATGCATTGAAGAGTAATTGGTAAAGACTTATATAGGAAAGCGCGAACACAGAAACTGGGAAGAATGATATGATGTACAAGAAAACACTTGTCCAATTCTGGCCGTTGCTAATGGTCAAAACAAGTGTGGCTGCAAATGCTACCATCATCATTGAAACCGCGAGGATTAATACAGTGAGCCCTAACATTAGTTTATTATGAATAGAGTTACGGAAAGCATTTAAACGAAATGAAGACGTGAGGATGGAAAGGAATATGATAACTGATGTCAAAGAAAATGTGAGGGAAAGCGCATCCGCTAAAGCAAAGACAGTAAAAAAGGGTTGGTTTCTGAGAAGTGGATAGCCTGTGGTTTGATTTGGTCCTCCAGGTACGGTGTATGCAGCAGCAAAGGCAACAGTGGCAATAAGAACAGCAACAATCGAACAGTTCTCAGCTGTCCCTTTCATCCATTCTTTGGCATCAACACGTAACTGCTTATTTTTCTCAAGAAACATCTGTTCAGCAGTCTGATTGTCACAATTTATCTGTAGACTTGCCAAGGTTGTACATATTTTTTTTATCCTCTGCATCAACAAGAAAAATATGACCAAATGTCGTAGTAGATTCAGGATGACCGACACATACAATTGATCGAGTTTGTGGATCATGATATAAAAAATATGGAAACCACCCGACTATTTAAAATAGTAATTTTTAAGTACCTCAAACAGAATCAAATCGTCTCTGAGTATTAACGCTGGGCTTCTGATGTCGTCTTCAGCTTTGCTATCCTTTACTTCTTCACTAAGCGTATGCAATAGTGAATATCCATTTTTATCAATCTTTCCTCTCAGCCTCCTGAGATAGTGTGGCACACTGGAAACATAATCTATTACATTCTTTCGTCGATATTTAATTGCCACATGCAAAATGTTGCGCCCATCCTCATCGATGTATTCTACTGCCGGAGGGTAGTACTTTAGTATCTTTTCAACAATGTATGTGCAACCATATTTTGTTGCTAACAACAACGGAGTGTTTGGTGCGGAAGGAAATTCTGTCTTTTCCATTGTGCTAGTACTGGTTACTTCGTCGTATTTGTGGATTTTCGTTAAACTCATATCCTCTCTGGATTTTGTTGCTTTCCATGATTTGTCATTTTCAATTAATTTCCTTGCAAGTTTTCTTGCCGATGCACATTTATATTTGTTGTATCGAATTTCTTCAACAATAGGCACTTTACTTTTTTCTGGACTGGTAGCAATGTCTGACAAAAATATGAAATTTATTGTTAAAACTAGCCTATAAAAGGTGTTGTCCAAAATTCAGTATGTTGTTCATGTAACTATAACTCAATCAGTGTTACAAAAAACTAATAGTACATGACATAAATCATATTATATGCATCGAGTTCGACTCCATGTGTTGTCGGCGCATTGATAAAAATATCGTTGTTTGATTGTGTTCCTCCAACTTGAAAAAGTTGTAGAGCGATCAGTTATTCACTCTTTCATCTTAATATAGTGTTTGGTTTGTGTGTTTGTTTTGTATTTGTAATTACAATCTTTTGACTACTGAGAATTGTGAGATTGAAAATATGACTAAATAATACTCGTAATCATACTCGTAATCAATTTATATCGATATAAATTGATTACGAGTATTATTTAGTCATATTTTCCCTTACAGATTATTTATGCATGCATTAACAAACGTTAATTTGTGACTCAAACTAATTTTAATTCACTACAACAAATATGCCATCTACAAATTAACACTTACACGCTTCTAAAAATTGTGAACATTTTTGTTAAATTTTTGCATAAACCGTGTAGAATTTATAACATTTATAACATTTTTGTTAATTTGTGACATACATTCTCACACATAAAATTAATCACAGTTATAAGTCTGTACAAATATATATTTGCTCACACTTTCAAGTGTGAATAAGATCAATTTCTCACATCAGTCTCTTCACACTTCCCTTTATGTGAATAAATTGGGTGACAAATTGAACTCCGCACTTAAAAGTGTTTATGTTTATACACACTAAAAGTGAACATTTTTTTTTTTAATTTTTCTTAATACAATTTTAAGTGTAAAAAACGTCATATTTGTATTTATTTTTCACACATATAAATGTAATGAACTTGGAGACATTTGTGAGTGCAAAAAAATTTTAAAAAATTACAAGCTTTATATATGTGCAAAAAATTATGTGCACAAGTGACATTTTTGTTATAGTGATCTGAAAGCTTTGTGATAATAAGGATGGACATTTATAAAAGGATTTGTTACCCTTTTCTGTCACTAAAGGCATATATATCTTGTACTGTTATGATAGAAAAAGTACATCACAGTATATTCTTACAATGGTGTATGAACCGCTTCAAGAAGTTGTTCCCAACTCCTTCATCGAATGCCGAAGGATTGACTGCTAGAAGTTGAAGACTTGTCATCCCATTTCCATGGGTCTCATAAATCAATCTCGGATATTTTTCGGTTATAAAATATGCCAAATCTGTGCATAAATAAAATATATAGATATATTATACATTCAGAGGACCGCAACTAACTTTTAAAAAAATAATAATAATAAACTTACCAAAGTTCTGGCTGAGGATTGCAACATGTAGTATGGTAGCTTTATCGTTTCTCAAAAGAAATGTCATCAAATCGGCTCCTTCTGCTCTAATTTCCGCTTGCTCACAAAGAAAATTGAAAATTTTGGTCTTGCCGTAGCGAGCTGCACGGAAAAGAGGGGTTTCACCCCTGTTATTGGTCATCGTGAACAATGAAGGAGCCCTAAGTAACATTTCCCTAGCAGCCTCAAGTGTCCCATTATTGGTAGTTGTCTCATGAAGTATGGTGCTTCCACTGCTATTTACCCATGTCAGTTTATCAAAATGGCTTTCAGGTAAGGAACGAAGTAGCGCAACAACAAGGTTGTTACGCTTATTGAAACTGGCCATATGAAGGACCGTGTCATTATGTATGGTTACTATATGAAATGGGCCATTTGAGATGTGTCTGCATATCTCAAATACCTTCATATCTTCTCCTTTTGACAGAGCCTCATACAGCTCCCCGGTGGCCCTGTCGTCGTCGCCTCCTGATGCAATGACATTCATTGTAATAGAGAAAGGCTAACACTCACACACTCACAGGAAAACCAAAACGGTTTCTATCTATAAATAGTAAGAAAAATACCTCCACTCATAAGCAATGTATATACGTACATATCCTTATTCTCTACTGCTAGTTCCAAGTTTACTGAGCAAGGAAAAGTAAAGAAATATGAAGTAAACATTTTCGGCCTAATTTTGGGAGGAAGCGTTTTACTTTATTATCAATCAAATCACCCTTGTTTTTCGGTCCTTTGCCTTTCTTTCTCTCTTTAATTAAGTGATATTCGAGAATACAACTTTTTTTTTGTTTCTCTTCATTTTCTTTCCTTTCCTTCCTTAAATGAAAAAAGCATAAAGCTTTTTCCTTGGGGTATGTTAGAAGATTTTAGACCACATTCTTATTTGGTGGACATTGTTATTTATGTTAGAGTTTGTGGATAAATATTAATAATTATATGTCTAGTATCAAACTCGAGACCGCGGGATTGCACACTTTACGTATGAGAATTAAAGTTTAATAATTTAATATAAAAAGTTATATTTAATTATTAATTACACAAAACAAATAAAGAATGTTAGTAATTGGCGAAAATTAACTAATGTTCAAAGATAAGGACTATGGATAAAAAAAATAGAGAACAAGAAAAATCTAGAACCCTAAACTTGTTCCCTAAGTTTTGTTATCTGGTCAAGAGTTTATTTTAACTAGCTCTTGTACACGTTAATATATATTTTTATAAAGCTATCGTTACTTTGCTTTTCTCCTTTTTGTCAACATGCATTACAGTAACGGAACATACATACATGCACATGTATAGTATATATTAAATGTTTACTTTTTCATGTTGATTTATGTGATCAACTACTGTATCACAAATTGTTTGGTGATTTATTTCATTCAGTCGAATGGTCTTGGTTTTAAAACAAAATATTGTTTTGTGTATATTTAACTAGCATTAACTTTAATTCGTTAATAGTACGTGTGTACAAGAACGTGATACAATCACACTATTGATTGTATCTTGGATCGATTAACAAAACGGTAAGGGGTTAATTATTGATCCATATAAACCCTAATTAGGGTTCTTCAATTGTTCAAGAATTCAAGAATGAATACGGTATGTTCCTATTTATGTTTTTGTTAATAATTATATGTTATACTTGATCCATTGCTTCCGCATACGTGTCTACTTTGATTTATATGATTGTCATGATATTAAAATTCTAACAGTGGCATCAAGAGCAATGTATAACATGTAATTGAATACTTAAACATAATAAAAATTGTATCTTTAATTGTTTTAGATACATGTTTTGGATCTAGGGTTTTTTTTTTTTTTTTTTTTTTCGAAACCCTAACCCTAATTTTTTTTTTGGGGGGGGGGTCGATTTTTTTCCATAAACCCTAATTAGGGTTTGCGGTTTAATTAATTAAATTGTAATCAATTAGCAACCCTAGGTCATTAACTAGTTAATTGAACGTACTTGTGACCTTATTGGTAAGTGTTATGCTTTGATCCGTGACAAAACATGCATGTTAGTCATGGATTATTAATTGTTTTAATTGTTAAGATATGTCACATGTTTTAGATAGATCTAAATTGGGGAAGACCCCATATTATTAAAATCAATTTATGTGCTATGTGGTGTGTATATTGACTTTGGCCTATGCAATTGACTTTTCGATGTATGTGGCTCACTTCCATTAAGAAGGGAAGGCCTTAGTTGATTACATGCATAATTGAAACCTAGAATCGATTTTATTAGGATCTTTTCTACACAATATTGCATGTGGCTAATTGTTTCACCTTATAATTGTTATGTTTATTAGTTGCTTGATTTGTCTTTAATTACTTGTTTTATTGTTTTATTTTGTTGGACACGTTGTAAGCAATAAAAGTGTAATTTTTATAAAGAAAATAAATTGAACTAATAATGGTGAAACTTTAAGTAATAAAGATTGATTCTTGCGGTGTCTTATGTGCCGACAGTGGTTCGCTTCGCACGGTAATTGGCTCCCAGGCGAGACTAGTAAGATTCATACTTTATTACATATTTTAAGATTTAATCCAAAAACTTTTGCTTGATTGATGTTTTTGTACACATGTTTTTAAAAGTAACTCCTTTAAGACAAATTCATAGTTGTGGTAAGAAGGCTTGGAAAGAGCCTTAGAGTCTGCCTTGGTTATCACACTCATGAATACGTCTTAAACGAATTTCTTTTATCTTCATTCTTATACAATGTCATCTTAAGGGTGATTTACCTAAATTCCACTTTTGTGGGCGATAATTGAAGGTTCTTCTTTAATTGGTGAACCCGATACCTCAAGTAAAACTTTGTGTATTAATCTTAAGAATTGGTAATAAAAAGGTTTTGAAAACTTATGTTATAAAGATGAGTGCATGCATTTTTATACATGTTTTGATTCACACATCAAAAATTTATACCCTTAAAATTTAAGTTACATGCCATCTAACTATAAGGAACACGAATTAATTATTTGGTATGCGTGAGACCTAGGCCAAATATTACTGACAAGGTAAATTTCCAAGTGTGTGTGAGACCACACATGGAGAATTTGCAGTTTCTAAGTTAGACCTTAATTAAGTTGATGCGTGAGACCTAGAACTTAAGGCACGAGATGGGATGAAACATACTTACATGACAAATTGATGAATCAATTTGATGTAAATCCCATAATGATCTAGGAATTGGAAAATTGTTTGCCAATTATTGTACGACAGATTACCATCTTTTATACTTTCATTACTAGCAGATCAACTGATGTAATGAAATCTATGAAAAGTTGGATCCTAGGTTTTCAAGAAAATATGTTGGTTATATGAATATTTCCATGGGTATTATATTTTCTTGAAAATATGTATTATCGAAAATACTAAAATTGAATTTTGAAAATTCTTTTAAATGTATTAATGCAACATTGAATCGTAAACGTAAGTTATTCTTTTCACAAGTAAATTGATCTACACCCGTATGGGGTTTTTTTGGTTAGATTAAACTTTACTGAAAGAATAAACATAGTCTTCTTTCCATAAGAGAAGTGTGAGACTTAATCCTATTCCTTTTCATGAATGAGAAAGGTATAATAGGATGATTAGAATTGTCTAAATTCTAAATACATAACTCATAGCAAACTTTAATAGTTATGATTATTTTCATTTTATGAGTTATTAGAATTTAGACTTGTTACTGCAAAATGGTAAAAGACAAATTATATTATTTTATCTAGTTGTTTTGCTTTAACCATTTAAAGATACTACATACAATTGTTGGAATGGTAGATCTATACAGGAAGAAATTGCATGCCCAGTTTTTTTCAAGTTAATTGTTTGGAATGTGATGAATCACATTTATGTAGTAGAATACATTCTTTTAGAACCTAATTAATTATTACGAATGGGTTTTCTCAAAGGTGTAGGAAAGTGAATAGCACACTATTTCCTTTCACTGGTTTATGAAACATTTTCAATGTTAATAAATTTAGTGGGAGTATTGTGTTCTTATTACTGAATAAGGGATTATTGTAATGTTCTCTAATTCAGTGGGAGTTACAAGAATTATTGTCTTGATTGTAACTCAGATTATCTTTTGAATGTCTCAAGATAATTACTTTCCAAATATAGACACTAATATTTTCAAGGATAGTCTTGTGTGTTTCCTTGACTGATTGAGTAACTCTATATCTACTAGTTATGCTAATGACACAAATCATATTGTTCACATTAACAAACGTGTGTAGTGTTGTTTATGTGGTACATGATGTTGTTCCATGCACAAGTGGGAGAAATCTTTATTGTGTGCAAGGTAAAACACATAGGAATATGATTTAAAGGATTCTCTTGACTGCAAAGTAAGAGAGTCACATTCTAATACACATCTAATCTAAGAAACACTTGGTGTTGAAATTTAGTAAACGTGAGACGCAGACTAAATTTTAATGACAAGGTGAATTTTCATGTATGTGTGAGACCGTACATGGATAATTTACTGTTTCTAAATTAGGCACCTATTAGAACATGTGTCAATATGATAACTAGACAACTTAAACTATAATATTTATGTATTATTAGAATGACATAAATAAAGTAAATAAATTAACTTGAAATTACTATTGAAACCAATTGGTGGTGATCAAGAATACTTTAGTTATACTTGTTTATATTTTCTTATAAACATGAAGTCTTTTAAGTATTACAAGACTTATAATAAAGTAAGACGTTAACTTGTTATGTCTTCTTTATTAAGACATATACAAAAAGTTATTGAGTTGATCAATAATTTATAACATATAGTGGAATTATAACAGTTTATGTCTTCTTTCTAAGACATGAACATGAAGTGTCTTGGTTAATAAGTACTTGGGTTATAAAGCATGCAATTGGCTTAAAAATACTATTATATCATTAAGTTAATTTAGTTGGTAAATAGACAAGCTAAAAGATATATGATTATCTTACATATTGTTAGATTATCTTACAATATGAGTTCTAATGAAATACTAGATTATAGTATGTTCAATTAGAAAATCAAACTCTTGTTGCAGTGTTTGGTTTAAGATAACTACATACACTACTACAAAAAAGGGCATAGAGCCCGGTTGAAAAGGTGCAAAGAGCCCGGTTTTGCATGAGGGCTCAAAGGGGGAGGGACTCTATTCGAAAGGCAAATAGAGCCCGGTTTTAAAAACGGGCTCTATTACCTGTTATAGAACCCGGTTTTATATCAAAGAACATGGCTCTATGTGAAAAAAAATAATTAAAAAAAAAATCCTTCCAGACATGAAATCAAATTCCTTTCGGCAAAATGAACATTGTAAACAATGATACATGTAAATGCATAAGACGTTTGAATTATTATGAATATTAATGTAGTTACAATCAGCTTGCCACTAGCTAAATTTTTTTTATCTCTTAGAGCAGTATCAACCACTTTGATGGCAATGTTCATCAAAGGCCAGCAGTCTAAGCAAACATTTGCTCTAGAGCAGCAATATCGGGCATCGTCATAATCCGAAATATCCTGGAAAACACATTCGTAAACAATCGTTAAATGAACAAAGGTATTCCTTTAGACTATTGAATGTACTACAGAAACTTACTATATCAAACACTAGCTCTCTTTCCACAGGAGCAAAATAGTTGTCCCCTGATGCTGCATTTGCATGCCTCTTTGAGGGCTGTACAAAGATCAAACATTATATACACATAAGAAAACATTAGATATTCACTAGTACCTTTTACAGGTAAAACAAAAGGATGTGTTTAAATACAAACTATGCGAAAAGCAAATAAATCTATCTAAATTATAACAATTCATTACACATGCTGCAAAAAATTAAGCTTGCTTCAAGAATGGTAAAATGATCTAGAATCTTACATCAACATGGCCGATATGGATTTTTGAACGGACATAATTCTTTCCCTCATAAATATGATTGGTCACTTGTGGAAAGCATTACGAGTCGCAATTAAAGTACCACCTTGCCTGTAAACATATTTGACACATTTCTCTGATCAAATTTCAATAGGCAAGCAAACCACCCCATATAATAACACTTAAGTTAGTCACTTAATTTCAAACACAGATCCATTTCAATCCAAAAAGCCCTGTTACTGCAGCACAAACATGGTGCTATACAGAAGTAGTTATCGAAATGACTTAATTGCCACAATTGGAGTGGGAGTCCAAGGGCTCAACACCTCGGTTGTGCGGTTGCCTAAAAAATAGATTCTTTGTGTCATTTATAGTTCACTAGTTATTGTGTGCTTGTTTCGATCATTTTTCTGAGCAGTAATAAATATGGCTAAAATTTATCTAACTTATTGCGTGCCATTCTAAAAATAAGGGCTAAGACTTATATATTGTAACTCATTGTGTGCTGTTCTAAAAAAATAATGCCTAAGATTTATCTAACTTATTGTAAAAGGACCTAAATTCGGATTGATCTTCTTACTTCTATGAAGTTGTAAAAGCAAAATGGAAACCATAAAATAGTAGTACCAAACTTGCTTATAAATCAGTAGAAGAAATATAATAATAAATAATGAGAATAAAGTGTTTAGAGGGACTAAATTACCGTAATAAACTTTGACATAATTAGAATTGAATCCTTTATCTTCCACTTGCTAAGGGTCATTCTCACCTTCATCTTTAATCAATCAAAACCTAACAATTAAAAAAGTACAGTTCGAATTAACACCCCAATACGCAATCAAATAATATGAAATTAACATGATAAATGAAAAAGTACCTGATAAATATTTGTGTTTTGTGTGGGGACTGAAGAGATGGTGACTGAGATTGGTGAATGATTAGATTTACTAAATGGAGACATAATGTGAGATGAGATGAAGAGGATAAGGGTAGGTAGAAAACAAATGGAGGGAGTGGGGGATAATGAAAATGTGAATTTGATTTTTGGGAAAAGTTTTGAGCGGACTAATGGAAAATTTTAAAGTGGTGAGAGGAATATAGCCAGGTTTTGCATAAGAAAACAGGGCTCTAATGGTTTAGCACATAAAGCCCGGTTTTATAATAGGGAACGTGGCTCAAATATCAGTAATAGAGCCCGGTTCTTTCGAAGAAAACATGGCTCTATCTTTTTCTAGCATAAAGCCCGGTTTTCTGAGAGAAAACATGGCTCTATACCTTTTTAGAGCCCGTTTTTCATTAAAACCGGGCTCTATTAAGGGGGCTCTATTCACAAATCTCTAGTAGTAATATTCTTTTCTTCCAAAAGTTATCAAGGTTAGAAATTGAGTATGGATTGAATATACTCAATTAGACTCCTAGAAGATTAATAAGGCACTATTGATTATGAAATGTGATGAATCACATTAAGTCTTAAAATAGATGTATTACCAAAATTATATGATGAGGATTATATGATGATGTATTACCAAAATTATGAATTGGGTAAATTACTCATACTATGAATGTAATAGATGCTATTCATAAAGATAATCAAATTTTGAAAATTTGGTTTATCTTAATTCTTAATAGTTAGAGAATGAAGATGAGTTTATTCAAAGATTATATAACCTTAGTGGTTTAAATCTTTGTGTAGAAATCATATGGACAAAAATTGTACACATATTTAATGTATGTCTTATGACAAGATTATTAATCATACTTAAACAATTAACTATGATTGAATACTCTTTCATAAGAACATTAAATATACAAAGATGGTAATTGTCATATTTTCATGTATATGAAACTTGACAATGAATATCAAAAATCTTTCTTGAATAATTACTTGAGCGAGGACGATAAGTAATCAAAAGGAGTTTATGAATTCAAATAAATCTTTGTAAGTGTACAAAGTGCAATAATCCATGAATGGATAAGTGCATGCATCTATGAGATTACTCTTATGTTTAATTATTAAATCCATGTTTTGATTTATAATTGAAATAAGATAATTTCTATGTATTCCTGAAAGCTAGTGGGAGTATTATGTTTGATTTACTAAATCATATATGTTAAAGACTAACATTCCATATAAGTAAAAGGTTAGACTTAGTTTGGAATGAAATTTTACTTTTAAAGATTTAGAAAATGAAACATACAACCTTGGAACTAAAGTTTATTATTAAATAAATATGTGCAGTAAATGAATCTAATGGAATATGATATATCATTTTGGAAGACTAAATGGATATATATATTTGTAAAAGATAGAACATGAATAAAAATCAAAGTATGACTGAAGGATTTTTCATGTGTATCATGTTATTGTTGTATCATGCTTAAATGCTAAATGATTTAACAATATTGATATCCAATAAAAGGTTATTATGTAACTTGTGGAATGTGTTTGGACTTAGAATAATGATCCTCAACCTGGAATTTCTCCTAAAATCCTAAGTATGAACAATATGGCAAATTGTTGCCTAATTGTTATAGCCGAGAATAAATCTTGAAAGATTGAAAGACATCAAACATTACACAATGGATATTAAGTTTACGGAATTTTAAAGAGCATATTGTGGTTTGCAAACAATGATGCCGGTTTAAATTGAGATGACACTCAATAACTAGTCATGGAAGGATTTCATCCTTATTAATAGCCATGTGAACTAGTCGTGCTCAACTAAGAGCATAGTTGCATTATACATTAAAGAATTAGAATACTTTAAACTTTAAAATGTTTGAAAATTTGATTGTCATAAATTGGTGGTTGAGGATATCACACCATTTATGAAATATTATGTGACTATATCAAAATAGTTGGATGCGCACATACAAGAACTTCAATAATTGAATTTTTGAAATAAGTATTCTCAAAATTATGATAGATCAGAGTTAGTTGAATAATGCCTTGTCAACAAGTATGATTGTCATTACTTGAGGCATAATTGTCTTCAAGTTATTACTTGAGACAAAATTCATTAACTAGAATTATCATGCATTGATCTATTTTTGTATTTGAATAAGGGATATTAAGCAATTATTATTTATAATGAATTAAAGTACTTTGTACGTTTGTTTTCATTAATAATAAATTGTGTCATATATTTGCATGATTAAATCCATGAATAACTTATGTTATTCTAAATTGTCTGTTGTCGATTAATGATATGGGAATATCATTAAACTAAGACAAATCTGAGTATTGGTTAGAATATACTTGAAAGTATATTTATGCGTTGACATACCAATTTCACATGATATTCAATGAATTGAATATCGGACTTATCCCAACTACATGAGTTTACTTTATGGATCTTGTCATTAAGTAAATCATGAAAATAGTTATCCTCAGACTTGAGATACCAGATAAGAGTCATGGATGTAGTACATTTTTGTAAAGCAGTCTACCTATCACCGTAACAGGGAGTTATAAGGGTTGTTTTCAGAAGTGTTGCAAAGTTCATGGGTTATTCTTGTAGTCAAGAAAAAATTTGTTTCTTCAAATTTATTTTGAAGTTTAATACCACTGGGCCCCTCGTACGGTTGACAAGATGTTTACGTACGCACGCTCAAAGTCTATCTGGAATACGTTCAGATGTTTTGGTAATCTTGCTCAATAATAAACAACGAGAAACATAATTGTTAATTAAAGAATGACTAAGATCCATATCTTTATTAACGTGGTATTAGAAACAAAAGGATGATTATAATGATGAATCATTAAAGGTTTTTCCAGGAGACATTCCTCGAGTTGATCTAGGGGCATTGGCGTGTTGCTAGACGCTAACCAATGTCATTATACTATTAATAGATATCCAAGTGGGAGCTATTAGAGTTTGTGGATAAATATTAATAATTGTATGTCTAGTATCGAACTCGAGACTGCGGGATTGCACACTTTACGTATGAGAATTTAAGTTTAATAATTTAATATAAAAAGTTATATTTAATTATTAATTACACAAAACAAATAAAGAATGTTAGTAATTTGCGAAAATTGACTAATGTTCAAAGATAAGGACCATGGATAAAAAAAATAGAGAACAAGAAAGATCTAGAACCCTAAACTTGTTCCCTAAGTTTTGTTATCCTATAAAAGCAAGGTCAAGGGTTTATTTTAACTAGCTCTTGTACACGTTAATATATATTTTTATAAAGCTATCGTTACTTTGCTTTTCTCCTTTTTGTCGACATGCATTACAGTAACGAAACATACATACATGCACATGTATAGTATATATTAAATGTTTAATTTTTCATGTTGACTTATGTGATCAACTACTGTATCACAAATTGTTTGGTGATTTATTTCATTCAGTCGAATGGTCTTGGTTTTAAAACAAAATATTGTTTTGTGTATATTTAACTAGCATTAACTTTAATTCGTTAATAGTACGTGTATACAAGAACGTGGTACAATCAAACTATTGATTGTATCTTGGATCGATTAACAAAACGGTAAGGGGTTAAAAGAGCCCAAAAGAAATAGAATCCAAACCAAACGTGGAACACGTTTAATAAGGATCAATGCCAAGAAATTAAACTTGGATGATTAAACAAAAAGTAATATGCTAAAGCCTAAAGTCACTAGGTGATTCAACATAAAGCAAAAGTTGTATACAAATTTGTCATGCAAGTGCATGTCCTTGAATTAGTTGTTGTCATAGATCATGTCCTACATACTTTAAATTTGTCTAAGATTATATAATTTATAATCAAAAAGCATAAAATGGGTCTGTTTGGCATGAGCTTTTTATAGAGCTGTTAGCTTTTTGTTACAAAAATAATCTCCTCTAAATTAAGTAGCTCCGTTTAGATACATTAACTTCAAGATTTTATTTCAAACAAATAGCTCATAAATGAAAAGCTGATTCATGAAGCATTTAAAATATCTTGGAACTGTTAATTTAAAACTTTAAATTACTGATGTACCCTATATAAACGCATGTACATGTATAGTTAAAAGGTTAGATGGTATATACAACTTATTCAGTAAATCTTGCAACTTTGTATCGACTCATACTAGGGACAACAGTACGTATATGAAATGCACAATACATGAAATTTATCATATATATACACTGCCATTTCATAAACATGGAATTTTATTTATGCTTATAAGTGCAAACAGGCGTTGTACAATATAACTATTGAAATAGAAAGTTTATGACCAAATATATAATATAATGTTACACACTATATCAACCCTTGATTGTATATTTAGCTAGAATTGACAAAAGTAGTACCAAGAGCTTGATAACCCACTGTGGTGAAGTCGGCTTGAGGTGGTGCAACAACACGGGTAGGGAATAACGCTTCCTTAAGCATTCGCACTTTGTCAGTAAATACTTTGAGGAGCAATTGGTAAAGACGTAAATAGGAAAGTGCGAACACAGAAACTGGGAAGAATGATACAATGTACAAGAAAACACTTGTCCAATTCTGGCTGCTGCTAATGGTCAAAACAAGTGTGGCTGCAAATGCTACCATCATCATTGAAACCGCGAGGATCAATACAGTAAGCCCTAACATTAGTTTATTATGAAGAGAGTCTCGGAAATCATTTAAACGAAATGTAGACGTGAGGATGGAAAGGAATATGATAACTGATGTCAAAGAAAATGTGAGTGAAAGTGCATCAGCTAGTGCAAAGACTGTAAAGAAAGGGTTGTTCTTAAGAAGTGGATAGCCTGTCTTTTGATCCGGACCTCCAGGTACAGTGTAAGCTGCAGCAAAGGCAACGGTGGCAATGAGTACAGCAACAATCGAACAGTTCTCAGCTGTCCGTTTTATCCATTCTTTGGCATCAACACGTAACTGCTTATTTTTCTCAAGAAACATCTGTTCAGCAGTCTGATTGTCACAATTTATCAGTAGTCTTGCCAATGTTGTACATATTTTTTTAATCCTCTGCATCAACAAGAAAAATATGATCAAATGTCGCGGTAGATTCAGGATGACCGACACGTACAATTAATCGAGTTTGTGGATCATGATATAAAAATAATGGAAACCACCCAACTACTTAAAATAGTACTAATATACTGTTTAAGTACCTCAAACAGAATCAAATCGTCTCTGAG
The DNA here is from genome assembly GCA_030686995.1 of Artemisia argyi. NCBI lineage: Eukaryota > Viridiplantae > Streptophyta > Magnoliopsida > Asterales > Asteraceae > Artemisia > Artemisia argyi. The sequence continues at coordinate 232,086,093 of CM060676.1, read as the reverse complement.
TATTAACGCTGGGCTTCTGATGTCGTCTTCAGCTTTGCTATCCTTTACTTCTACACTAAGCATGTGCAGTAGTGAGTATCCATATTTGTCAATCTTTCCTCTCAGCCTCCTGAGATAGTGTGGCACATTGGAAACAGTATCTATTACATTCTTTCGTCGATATTTAATTGCCACATGCAAAATGTTGCGTCCATCCTCATCAATGTGTTCTACTGCCGGAGGGTAGTACTTTAGTATCTTATCAACAATGTATGTGCAACCAGATTTTGTTGCTAACATCAATGGAGTGTCTGAGGCGGAAGGAAATTCTGTCTTTTCCATTGTGCTAGTACTGGTAATTACTTCGTATTTGTGGAATTTCGTTCTACTCATATCCAATCTGGATTTCGTTGCTTTCCATGATTTGTCATTTTCAACTAATATCCTTCCAAGTCTTTTTGCAGATTGACATTTATATTTATTGTATCGAATTTCTTCAATAATAGGCACTTTACTGCGTCTTTCTGGATCGGTAGCAATGTCTGAAAAAAAATATGATTGTTAAAACTAGCCGATAAAAGGTATTGTCCAAAATTCAGTATGTTGTTCATGTTTCTGTAACTCAATCAGTGTTAAAGAAAAACTAATAGTACATGATATAAATTATATTATATGCATCTCGACCAACTGATAAAAAGCAAAACTAAACTAGTGCGGCTCATAAAATGTTTTGTTCAAATCTAATATAAGCTGCATCCTATATGACTTTAGCTAAATGACTACCGTTTTACGTATTAAAAAAATTATGAATTTGTTTTTATAAATCGCGCGCCGAAAACACAAACACCAAGAGTATAATTGTGTAAACACCAAATACAAATTGCCAAGTGTTTTAGATTTATTATTGTGAGAAGTTTATTCTTTCTTAAAAATGACAAGAATATCACTCAAATAATTAACAGAATAATACGATAGTTAGAGACAAAATTGACATTCAGCTTAAGCCTGATTGTCATTATATTTTTCATGTCATTTATGACATGCTATCGTCGTGTAATATGTTGTTTTGTTATATATAAATAAACGATTAAGATAGAGGAGTAAAATTCAAATGAATACTCTTATTTTGGTGCATACCAAGAGACAAATCCTTACCATCCATCTAGTTTGATCTAATGGTGGGGATTAACCTAAGATTTAAATGGGGAAACATAAGTTCATGTTTTTTTTTTTTTCCTTTTTCTTTGTCATTTCCTTTTTTTTTTCTTTCTTTTTTTTTTGTGCCATTTTTTTTCACGCTACATAGTTTTTGTTGTTTCTCATTTTTTTTCCTTTTTTTTTTGTTTCTTTTTGTGTCTTTTTTTTACACGCTTCCTTTTTCTTTTTTTTAAACGCTTCTTTTTTTTTTTTCTTTTTTTTTCGTTCTAATTCACTTTTTTTTTTCCTAATAAACGTTTTTTTTCGCTTTCATACATTTTCGTCTGTTTTCATACGTTTTTGTTTGTTTTCGTACGTTTTCACCCGTTTTCATATATTTTCGCCCGTTTTCGTCCGTTTTCATACGTTTTCGTCCGCTTTCTTATGTTTTCGCCCGTTAACGTCTGTTTTCATACGTTTTCATATGTTTTCTTACATTTTCGTTCGTTTTCATACGTTTTCGTTCGTCTTAATACATTTTCGTCCGTTTTCTTTCGTTTTCGTCCATTTTTCATACGTCTTCGTCCGTTGTCAGACGTGTTTTTACGCTTTCATACGTTTTTGTTCGTTTTCATACAGATTAGTCCGCTTTCTTACGTTTTCGTTCGTTTTCATACGTTTTTGTTCGTTTTCATCCGTTTTCTTTCGTTTTCGTTCATTGTTCAATCGTTTTTGTCCTTTTTATACATGTTTTTACTCTTTCATACGTTTTCTTCCGTTTTTATACATTTTCATTCGTTTCTTACGTTTTTGTCTATTGTTTCATTCGTTTTCGTTCATTTTTAAATGTTTTTGGCAATTTTCAGATGTTTATATGTTTCTAAATATCACAAGTGATATTCTGAATATCACAAATTATATTCTGAATATCACAAGTGATATTCTGTGATATTCTAAATATCACAAGTTATATTCTGAATATCACAAGTGATATTCAGAATATCACAAGTGATAATCAGAATATCACAAGTGATATTCTGAATATCACAAGTGATTTTATGTGATATGGAGAATGTCACAAGTGATACTATAAGTACCACAAATGATATTCTGGATATTATAAGTAATATTCTGTGATATTCAAAATATCACAAGTGATATTCTGAATATTATAAGTGATTTTCTGAATTTGACAAGTGATTTTCAACAAATGTTTTTTTAACATGAAAATCACAAGTGATATTCAGAAAATCACAAGTGATAGATATTCAGAAAATCACAAGTGATGTTTAGAATATCACCATTGATATTCAGAAAAACACAAGTGATATTCTGAATATCATTTGTGATATTCGGAAACGTATAAAAACGGACAAAAACATAAAAAAAATAGACTAATACGTATGAAAATAGACGAAAATATAAGAAAACACAGAAAATCACTTGTGAATATCACAAGTGATATTCTGTGATATTCTAAATATCACAAGTTATATTCTGAATATCACAATTGATATTCTGTGATATTCTGAATATCACAAGTGATATTCTGAATATTACAAGTGATTTTCTGTAATATGGAGAATATCACAACTGATACTATAAGTACCACAAATGATATTCTGGATATTATAAGTAATATTCTGTGATATACAAAGTATCACAAGTGATATTCTGATTATCATAAGTAATTTTCTGAATTTGACAAGTGATTTTCAACAAATGTTTTGTAACATGAAAATCACAAGTGATATTCAGAAAATCACAAGTGATATTTTGAATATCATCATTGATATTCAGAAAAACACAAGTGATATTCTGAATATCATTTGTGATATTCGGAAACGTATAAAAACAGACAATGGACTAATACGTATGAAAACGGACGAAGTATGAAAATGGACAAAAACATAAGAAAATCACAAAAAATCACTTGTAATTTTCTAAATATCACAAGTGATATTCTAAATATCACAAGTTATATTCTGAATATCGCAAGTGATATTTCTGTGATATTCAGAATATCACAAGTGATATTCTGAATATCAAAAGTGATATTCTGAATATCACAAGTTATATTCTGAATATTACAAGTGATATTCTTTGAGATTCAGAATATCACGAGTGATATTCTGAATATCACAAGTGATATTTTGAATATCACAAATAATATTTTGAATATCACAAGTGATTTTCTGTGATATGGAGAATATCACAAGTGATACTATGAGTACCATAAATGATATTCTGGATATTATAAGTAATATTTTGTGATATTCAAAGTATCACAAGTGATATTCTGAATCTTATAAGTGATTTTCTGAATTTGACAAGTGATTTTCAACAAATATTTTGTAACATGAAAATCACAAGTGATATTCAGAAAATCACAAGCGATAGATATTCAGAAAATCACAAGTGATATTTAGAATGTCACCATTGATATTCAGAAAAACACAAGTGATATTCTGAATATCATTTGTGATATTCGGAAACGTATAAAAACGGACGAAAACATAAAAAAATGGACTAATACGCATGAAAACGGACGAAAACATAAGAAAATCACAGAAAATCACTTGTGAATATCACTAGTGATATTCTAAATATCACAAGTTATATTTTAAATATCACAAGTGATATTCTGAATATCACAAGTGATATTCTGAATATCACAAGTGATTTTCTGTGATATGGATAATATCACAAGTGATACTATGAGTACCACAAATGATATACTGGATATTATAAGTAATATTCTGTGATATACAAAGTATCACAAGTGATATTCTGAATATCATAAGTGATTTTCTCAATTTGACAAGTGATTTTCAACAAATGTTTTGTAACATGAAAATCACAAGTGATATTCAGAAAATCACAAGTGATATTCTAAATATCATTTGTGATATTCGGAAACGTATAAAAACGGACAAAAACGTAAAAAAATGGACTAATATGTATGAAAACGGACGAAGTATGAAAACGGATGAAAACATAAGAAAATCACTAAAAATCACTGTGATTTTCTGAATATCACAATTGATATTCTAAATATCACAAGTTATATTCTGAAAACCACAAGTGATATTTCCGTGATATTCATAATATCACAAGTGATTTTCTGGGATATGAAGAATATCACAAGTGATACTATGAGTACCAAAAATGATATTCTGGATATTATAAGTAATATTCTGTGATATTCAAAGTATCACAAGTGATATTCTGAATATCATAAGTGATCTTCTGAATATGACAAGTGATTTTCAACAAATGTTTTGTAACATGAAAATCACAAGTGATATTCAGAAAATCACAAGTGATAGATATTCAGAAAATCACAAGTGATATTTAGAATATCACCATTGATATTCATAAAAACACAAGTGATATTCTGAATATCATTTGTGATATTCGGAAACGTATAAAAATGGACGAAAATATAAAAAAAAATGGACTAATACGTATGAAAATGGTCGAAGTATGAAAACAGACGAAAATATAAGAAAATCACAAGTGCTATTCATAATATCACAAGTGATATTCAGAAATCACAAGTGATATTCTAGAACCACTGAATATCACTTGTGATATTCAGAAACGTAAGAAAATGGACGAAAATTTAAGAAAACGGACGAATACCTTTGAAAACAGACAAAAACGTATAAAAGCGTAAAAACACGTATGAAAACGGACAAAAACGTATGAAAAATGGACGAAAACGTTTCTGAATATCACAATTGATATTCAGAATTTCACTTGTGTTTTTCTGAATATCAATGGTGATATTCTAAATATCAATTGTGATTTTCTGAATATCTATCGTTTGTGATTTTCTAAATATCACATGTGATTTTCATGTTACAAAACATTTGTTGAATATCACTTGTCAAATTCAGAAAATCACTTATGATATTCAGAATATCACTTGTGATACTCTGAATATCACAAAATATTACTTATGATATCCAGAATATCATTGTGGTACTCATAGTATCACTTGTGATATTCTGCATTTCACAGAAAATCGCTTGTGATATTCAGAATATCACTTGTGATATTCAGAATATCACTTGTGATATTCTCAATATCACAGAATATCAATTGTGATATTCTGAATATCACAGAATATCACTTGTGATATTCAGAATATAATTTGTGATATTCAGAATATCACTTGTGATATTTAGAAACATATGAAAATTGCCAAAAACATTTAAAAACGGACGAAAACGAATGAAAAAATGAACGAAAACGTAAGAAAACGAACGAAAAGGTTTGAAAATTGAAGAAAACATATGAAAGTGTAAAAACATGTATGAAAAGGACAAAAACGTTTGAAAAATGGACGAAAACGAACGAAAATGGATGAAAACGGACAAAAACGTATGAAAACGAACGAAAACATAAGAAAACGGGCAAATATGTATGAAAACGGATGAAAACGTATGAAAGCGTAAAAACACGTCTGAAAACGGACGAAGACGTATTAGAAATGGACGAAAACGAAAGAAAATGGTCGAAAATGTATTAAAACGAACGAAAACGTATGAAAACGGACGAAAACATATGAAAATGAACGAAAATGTAAGAAAACATATGAAAACAGACGTTAACGGGCGAAAACGTAAGAAAGCGGATGAAAACGTATGAAAACGGACAAAAATGATTGAAAACGGACGAAAACGTAAAAAAAACGGGTGAAAATATATGAAAACGGGCGAGAACAGACAAAAACGTATGAAAACGGACGAAAACTTATTAAAACAGAAGAAAGTGTATGAAAGCGAAAAAAAAAAACGTTTATTAGGAAAAAAAACGTGAATTATAACAAAAAAAGAAAAAAGAAATGAAAAAACAAAAAAAGAAGCGTGTAAAAAAGACACCAAGAAAAAAGAAACAAAAAAAAAGGAACAAAAAAAAAAGAAACAAAACAAAGAAATAAAAAAGAAACAAAAAACTATAAAAGCGTGAAAAAAAAAGACGCAAAAAATTGAAAGAAAGGAAAAAAAATGAATAATAAAAAAGACAAAAAGACAAAAAAAAAAAAAAAAAAAAATACGGACTTATGTTTCCCATTTAATCTTAGGTTAATCCCACCATTAGATCAAACTAGATGGATGGTGGGGATTTGTCCATTGATATGCACCAAAATTAGAGTATATATGCAAAATAAAGTGCCTCTAAGATACAGATCTTCATGCTTATTACAACAGTATGTCATTATGTGTGTGTTAATTAAGAGACATGGAGTAGTCCTATCAATATGATTAAGATAAAGAGGAAAGATGGTAGGAGTAGTTTATTATGCACAATTTTTTTTGGAGCTCCTTTTGGAAAGATTAAGAACTGAAGCTGTAAATATTGATTGCTGAACATGCTACGGAGTAATATATAAACACATTTTTCATCGAGAAAAACCCTAATCATCACCCTAACAATTTTCTCCGCCGATTATATACTCTACTCTATTAGGGTCTATCGTAGTACGTATAGTTGTTTTATTGTGTTCCTCCAACTTGAAGTTGTAAAGTGTTTGTTTTGTATTTGTAATTACAATCTTTTAACTGTTGAGAATTGTGAGATTGAAATAATAGTCTGAGCAGCTGAGCTAATAATGTTTTTTAGTTGATAGTGTATTATTTAGTCATATTTTTGTTGGAATATGTGAGTTGGATTAGCTAGTACGACTAGAGGTGTGTGAGCCTATTGGGGGCACACACGCTAAAACATTAGAATACGTTTATTACTATTTCACGTAAAGCTCAAATTGACCCGTTTTGGACACGAAGTGAACTAGACAATAATATTTACTTGTCCTAACCTTGTGGCCGGCCCATAGAAGGATCTGGAAGGGGTATATACTGTCTAGGTTCGGTTTTAAGTGATAAGGGATGAGAAAGGAGAGTTGTGATGTGTTTAGGAGTATTTGTGATTAGACTTAAAGTCTACTTGAAGCTTATCATGAGCTAGGGTTGAGACTTGAGAGGCTATATAAACTCCTCCACCTCTGCTCATAACTCACGAAATTCACAGCAAAATAAACACAGAAACTCCTCTTATCTCAGCCGAATTGAATTAAAGCTTCACTAGGGTTTTGTTCATTCGGTTCTCACTACATAACTAATAACTTGCATTCTAATCAATCCAAGGTGTATTAGTTGGTTTAAATTGATCATACAGCTTCTTAATAAGTGTTAGGATTCGTGGTTCCTGATTCCATAGTCGTCACAGCTCGCATAAAGAATTTTTGGTTCTATTCTGTGCGTACTCGTAGTTAAATGGTTAAAATGTTATTTAAATCCCAACAATTTTTCCTTACAGATTTGTATATGCAATAACAAACGTTTGTGACTCAAACTAATTTTAATTCACTACAACAAATATGCCATATCTATTCACACTTAAGTCTACACATTTATAAAAGTCATTGTCACCCTTTTTCTGTCACTAAAGGCATATATCTTGTAGTGTTATGATAGAAAAATTACATTACAGTATATTCTTACAATCGTGTATGAACCGCTTCAAGAAGTTGTTCCCAACTCCTTCATCGAATGCCGAAGGAGTGACTGCTAGAAGTTGAAGACTTGTCAACCCATTTCCATCGTTTACAGAAATCAATCTTGGATATTTTTCGGTTATAAGAATTGCCAAATCTGTGCATAATTAACATATATAGATATATTATACATTATATTCAAAGGACCGCAACTAACTTAATAATAAAAGAAGGTAATAAAAAACTTACCAAAGTTCTGGCTGAGGATTGCTACATATAGTATGGTAGATTTATCGTTTCTCAAAAGAAATGTTGTTAGATCGGCTCCTTTACGAACTGCTCTTTCCACTTCCTCACAAAGAAATTTGAAAATTTTGGTCTTACCGTAGCGAGCTGCATGAAAAAGAGGGGTTTCACCCATCTTGTTGGTCATCATGAGCAATGAAGGAGCCCTAAGTAACATTTCCCTAGCAGCCACAACTGTCCCATTATTGGCAGTTGTCTCATGAAGTATGGTGTATCCACTGCTATTTACCCATGTCAGTTTATCAAAATGGCTTTCATGTAAGGAACGAAGTAACGCAACAACAAGGTTGTTACGCTTATTGAAAGTGGCCATATGAAGGACCGTGTCATTATGTATGGTTACTATATGAAATGGGCCATTTGAGAAGTATCTACATATCTCAAATTCCTTCATATCTTCTCCTTTTGACATAGCCTCATACAGTTCCCCAGTGGTCCTGTCGTCGTCGCCTCTTGGTGCAATGACATTCATTGTAATTGAGAAGAAAAAGGCTAGCGCACGCGCACACACAAGAAAACTAAAATGGTTTTTATCTTTATATATGTTAGAATATTAGTAGTAAACTTAAACATAGTTTAGGGGCTTAAGTGTACTTTGTAATTAGATTAGGTGTTAGACATAAATTAGGATTAGGTAGTTTGGAGTGTAAAGCAAGCTAGGTTTCCACCTCCTCATCTCTATAAATAGAGATGATAGGATGCTAGTTATTCATTCTTCTTCCTCAATTGTAAAAGCTTTATTGATATTAATAAAGGGTTCGTTGAGGGTATATCGTGTGCATATTCTTGTTGGTTCTTTGTAGTCTCTCGTGTTTGCTACTTGTGCTCAATACAACTCGCGATCTAGTTTTTCCGCGATCGAACTTCGGGTTTGTTGTCGAGGTATTTTCCAACAAGTGGTATCAAGAGCCGCGGTTATTGTGGTCATTGAAGTTCGAGTGTTAGGTCGGAGGTTTTGTGGTTCGGTTTTGGGTGCAGTCGACCGTAACAGTAGAAACGAGAGGTAGAGAAGATAGTGACGTAAGGTTTTTTGTTATTAAACAAATTTCGAATATTATTGTTGTTGATACAAAAGTTGGGCGTTCCTGATTATGGGCTTTTGCTCTCGTACCAATTCGCTTCTTAATGCTTGAAACCTGCGCACTAAGAAAATAAACAACACCGTTAGGCTTATCGTGGGATTGTCTCCCACGATTAGACTCCGGCGTGAGAGTAAGTAATCGATTTAGGGTTCTCGTAAAGAGTTTTAGGGTTTGTGAATCGTACCTTGAATGAGAATTATGTCATTCCTTATATAGGCGCAGAATCCTTGTAAGGTTCGTGCTCCTTACGTTTCGCACACATGGTGCTTATCCGGGTTAAGGATATTCATTCCATAGATAGAAGATCTCTATCTATTCCGTATATAGTTTGGTTGGGCTTGCGTGAGCCCATTCCTATTATTGATGCGGCCCAAGTTACAATAGCCCACACATGGTGGCTTTAGGCCTTAGTAATGTTTAATATTTGGGCTTGTGGCCCATATATAGACTATACATCATCATGTCCCCCCAGTCTAGTGTGCGCGGCTCGTAGTCGCGGAAGCTAGAGTAATCACAACAGCGGTAAGCGTAGCGGGAGAACTTTGAAGTGTTGCCGCCCAATTTGGAGTACAATGTACCTAGTCATAGATATTTCAAAGAAATACCTCGAAAATCGGGGGTTGTGTCCACGTATTCCTCGTAAATCGGGAAAAAGTGCTTGTACCGGTTCGGTTTCTAGCCACACGTTTTGTGAGTGGGATCCACGTGGGCATCATCTAGGGTTTTTGACCTCCTTATGTAAGAGTCACCGCCCCCATTTTACCAAGAACACACAGTAAAAACACATACTCACTTCTTCAAAGCGTTTTTTGCAAAGAAAGTAACTGTGTTATTAGGTAATTTTGTGTGCGTTTCTCAGTAAATTTATGAAAATGGTTGCCCAATTAGAAGATTTTCGCTCTGCGATGACTGAGAATGATGTGCGTCAGTTTACATCTGACTACTTCATTTTTCTGGATGTGCATCCAGAGGCTCCAGATGTTGACGCGTGTATAGCCGATTTCCCCGAAGGGAAAATAGGATTATACACGCGTTTATTCGAGTACGCGAATTACCGCATACCGATATCTATTTTTCTGAGCGATTTGCTCAACCACTATCGTCTCCACATCTCACAGCTGCACTGTATAGCTGCGGCTAAGGTGTCGAACTTTGAAGTAAACTGCCGTTTACTTGCGATAGAGCCGACCATTGCCTTGTTCCGCGCCTTCTACCACACAACGTGGTCGAATGGGTGGATGTCCTTTGCGAAGCGCCCTACTGAGAAGGTAGACTCCCTGAGGCATTGGAGGGAGCATTTTTTCTGGGTTGATGACGTGGTGTTTCAATCACCCTTTGAGTTTTATACTCAAGATACGTTGCCAAGGGATGGGCGCCCCGCACCCGGCTCCTATAGTCTGACCGATGCGCAGACCCTTGATGCCAACCGCATTCCCATTAACCCCTATCCGGAGGAGTTTTTGGTGCATGTGGGGTTGAGTCGCAATTACTTCGGTGGTGTTGACGAGGTGCCAACCTTCATAGATGAGGAAGGCCGGGGTGGGTGTTCGTCCCTTCTTCTTCAAATATGTAAGTTTTTCTATATGCGCACGTTTAGTAACCGATTCTTTCTTTTGCTGCTTGTTTCCGTGTGCGCAGAGATGGATCTATTTGCTGTGGTTAAGCTGGAAAAGCCAAAGCAGGTGACTGTGGGAGTGCGCCCTCTCAGGGAGGGTGAGCAGCCACTTCTGGTCGCGACCCAGGGGCATTTGACTGTGCTGGGAGATGTTGTTCACGAAGATACGCCGCCGCTCCAAGTAACACCCGTTCAGAGCGTGGCACCGGATGTAGAGATGGCGCAGGAGGAGGAGGCGCACGCTGAATCATCTGATAGCGTGGAAATGTTGAAGCCTGAGGAAGTGTTGAAACCTAAGGAGGTAGCGCGGGAGCTGAAGCGCAAGGGAGAGGCTGGTAGCAGTGGTACCTCCAAGAGGAGATGCTACATCATCGGAGATGATGAGTCGTCTGCGGAGGAGGAGACATCCGCTCCTGGTGCGGATAAGGAAGCTGCTAAGACCTCTCCGTTTATGTAAGTCGTATTCCTCATGCGTCATTTATATTTTTATTACTTGTCGTAATATGTACTAACTGCTTCCTTTATGTTTTGTAGTGATGATGCCACGAAGGGTGATGGAGCCTTCGTGGAGGTGGTGTCCCCTCCGCAGAATGAAAACAAGGAGGGGGAAGTGAAGGTTGATGAGGGCGTATCTGCGCAGCGACTGATGGATGAGTTGACTGCTACTGCTGCACGTCAGACTAAGCTGGTGGCTCAGTTGAAGACGAGGTACGTCGGGGAGAGCAGCGCTCTCGCCCAGAAAGATGAGGAGATAGCTATGCTCCGCGCGCAGCTGGCTGAAGCGCAAGCGGAAGTGGGGTCCTCCAGGGTGTACACTGAGAAGGTCACCCATGAGAAGTTGACCAAGATGGCTGAGTTGGAGCAGGCACGCGAACAACTTCATCAGTACAAGGCCAACCTTACTTGGGCAGTAAGGTATTTGGAAGAGAAGAAGGAGGAACACTTCGCCAATATTGCCAAGTTCAAGGAGCGCATGGAGGAGATTGTCCAGATACAGGAGAACAAGCTGCGTGGCCTGAGCATAGAGTACGATGAGGAGTTATACCCTCATCTGATGTCGACCATTGCTGAGCGCATGTACTTCCTTTTTAGCTTTTTATACTTTATTATATTTTGTTGCTATGCTTTTCCTTAACACAAGTTGTCCTTGTTGATGTAGGTGGTTGATCAGTCACGGACTGCGCCTGGCAGCTATGGGCACTTTGGAGTCCCAAGAGGTGTTGGGTGCCTTTGGAAAGGTGGTGCAGTGTGCCGTGGAGCGTGGGAGGTCGCAGGCTATGGAGGATCTCCATGAGGCTAAGCTATTGAGCAAGGCCTTGACTGAGGTACCTGGCTACAACGTGGGTGCGTATGACGAACTGGTGCAAGCTATGGAGGGGATGAAGCTTCTCGAGCTGCCTCATATTGCACCGTTGGAGCGCGACCAAGACAACCCCATAAAGGTAATTATGGAGGGGTTGACCTTGGAGCGCCATATTTTGGAGGATGCGGAGGCACAACCGGACTACTTCCTTAAGCCCGATGAGTCGCAGTTGCAGGTTCCAGTGTTTGCGCAGCCTCGCCATATGCTGAACCCTTTTGCCCTTGAGAGGGAAATTCCTCTGAAGGAGGTATTGGAGCGCCATGCGCAGAGAGCTGCCCAGAAAAAAGGGATTGCGGGCAAGGCGGTCTTATGCGGTGTAGGCGCTGCACATATTCCCAGGTCTGATGGGGTTCCTGTGAGTGTGCCGACCGTATCTCCCAAGGATGCGTTGCTCTTGAGGAAGCTTCAAGAGGCGGGGAGTTCCGCTGCACCGGAAGATAGCCCTGAGCATCGTCATAGCATATAGGCTTCTTGTTGTAGCTTGTATATTTATCGTGTAAATAACAAGGTGTATATGTTTTGTTATGTCATAGTTGTCTTTTTCTTTTATGTAAAAAGATGGAATAAGATAACTTGTTGTGTATAAATTAAGTGTATGACTTAGAAATGTACTTGCATTAATGTTTGCTAAGTTTTATGTTTTGACCAAGTGTCTTGGCTCGTTATTTGCTAAGCTTTTTACGGTGTACTTAATATTTGCGCACCCTTCGTGGGATGTGCACGAAAAACTTACCTCAACATCTCAAAAGTAAGGTGCTTAGCAAGGATGCGTGATCCAATGTTGATGGGTTTGCAACCCTCTTACTCAACGAGTGAATTAGTAGGTTTACTCATCCTTTATGCCTTCGTGGGTCTTAATTAGTGCATGCACACCATGTAGGCAAAAATATAAGAGAACAATATCGATATATATAAGTATATACGCAATAAAGTGAAATACGTTATGGAGTTAGCTAGAAACCATAACATTTTATTGATACTTGCAAGTTTTTTGAAAAAGTAAAAATACAATTCCTAAGAAAGAAAAGAAAAAACAAACACTTATTGGGCACATCCTAAAGTGCAAAGGTGTCTATATAATGGCCGTAGCCTTGCCTAAAGATAGCATCTTTTAAGGTTGCAGATGTTCCAGGTGCGCGCTAGGTCGTGGCCTTCCATGTCGCGCAGCCTGTATGCGCCATTGCCTAGCGCATCAGTGACCTCGTAGGGTCCTTCCCATTTAGGTCCGAGCTTGCCTGTGTCTTCTGCGTGGCTCGCATCATTGGCGTGATACACAAAGTCTCTTGGCCTGAAGGAAGTGTGTTTGACCTTTGCATCATAATACTTCTTCATTTTTGCCTTAGCCTTTGCTTCGCGTATAGCTGCGCGTTCACGTCTTTCTTCCAGTAAGTCCAAGTCTATGCACCGCTCCTCGTCATTTGTTGTGACGTTGACCTCTGCTGTTCGTATAGTTGGCATTCCTATCTCAGCTGGTATGACGGCCTCTGTTCCGTAGACAAGGGAGAATGGCGTGTCGCCAGTACTGGTTTTGATTGTGGTGCGATGTGCCCATAAGACATGTGAGAGCTCGTCCACCCACCTTCCTTTGTGTCTGTCAAGGCGCGCCTTTATTCCTTCACCTAGACTGCGATTTGCGCGCTCAACTAAGCCATTGGTTTGTGGGTGTTTTACTGAAGCGAAGTGTTGCGTGATGTTCAATTGCGCGCACCAATCTTTGAATGGGTTGTCGCAGAACTATTTTCCATTGTCTGATATAATCTCTCCGGGTAGTCCGAAGCGACAGACAATGTTGTCCCAGACAAAACGTTTGACTTGGTTTCCCGTGATGCTCACCACCGCCTTTGCTTCAATCCACTTCGTGAAGTAATCTATGGCTACGATGAGGAACTTTAGTCCTCCTGCTGCAACTAGAAAGGGTCCTGTGATGTCAATGCCCTATTTGTAAAATGGCCATGGTGAGGTAATGGGTGTTAGCTCTTGTTGTGGTCGGCGCGGAATTGGCCTATGTACTTGACAATTGCTGCATTTCTTTATCAAATCGCGTGCGTCGCGGTGCATGGTTGGCCAATAATACCCCGACCATAGAGCGCTTGCTACCACAGATCGCGGTCCTGAGTGCATGCTACATGATCCAGCGTGGATTTCTCGGAGTACGTAGTCTGCTTGAAGAGGTCCAACACATCTGAGCCAAGGTTGCAAGAAAGAGCTTCGATAGAGTATGTTGTCTCGTAGTTCAAATCACTGCGCTGTGCGCCGCACTCTTCGAGCGTCCCTGTGGTCTTGTGGCAAGATTCCTTTGCTAATGAATTCAATGATAGGTGTCATCCATGTAGGATCTTGTTCTTCTATCACTGTGGATACTTCCATTTCCAAGATTGACTTGTTTTGTAGGGTTTCTACCAATACATGTTTTGATAGGTGCGCAAAGCTTGTGGATGCGATCTTGCTGAGCGCATCAGCCTTCCTGTTATCCCCTCTGGGCACCTGTTTTATTGTGAACCTGTCAAAGTTTTTAATTAAGGACTTGGTCTTTTCCAGGTATTGGATCATGTGTTCATCCTTGGCTTCATATTCACCTAGCACATGGTTAGCGACTAGCCGAGAATCTACATTTGCTTCCAAGTTACGTACACCCATTTGGATTGCGATGCGTAGTCCAGCTAGTAGGGCTCCGTATTCTGCCTCATTGTTTGTGGCTGTGAATTCGAAGCGCAACGCATAGGTGAATTCCATACCTTCTGGATTTGTGAGAATAAGGCCTGCGCCTGATCCATCTACACATGAAGACCCATCTGTGAACAGAATCCAGGGCTCCTGCAGATCTGTTTTGGTTGTAGAGGTTGGACTATCGCTATCTGGCTTTTCAACAATGAAATCAGCTAATATCTGTCCTTTAATTGCAGTGCGCGGTCTATATGAGATGTTATATTCACTTAACAGTACACTCCACTTTTGTAGCCGTCCTCATGCGTCAGGTTTAGAGATAACTTGTTTGATTGGCTGATCTGTGATTACAGCTATTGGGTGCGCTTGGAAGTATCTGCGCAGCCTTTTGGCTGCGAATACTAGAGCTAAGACCAGCTTTTCCATAGCACTGTAGTTAGTCTCTGTCTTCTTCAGTGCTTTGCTTACAAAGTATATGGGTGTCTGGATGGAGTTCCTATCTGTCAATAGCACTGCGCTAACTGCTCCATGAGTTGCCCATAAGTACATGATTAGCTCTTCCCTTGGTCGCGGTGCGACAAGTTTGGTAAGAGATGCCAGATGGTGTTTTAGTTGCTGGAAAGCTTCTTCTGCTTCTTCGGTCCAACGGAAGTCTCCCTTCTTAGTACACTTTGTAAGTGTTTTAAAGAGAGGTAGTGATTTGTCTGCTGACTTAGATAAGAAACGGTTTAGCCCTGCTAGCTTTCCGTTTAATGACTGGACTTCTTTGAGTGTGCGTGGTGAGGGAAGGTCAATAACAGCTTTTGTTTTTTCTGGGCAAGGCTTGATTCCATCAGGTTCTATTAAGTATCCGAGGAACATGCCTTCAGTTGCGCCAAAGGTGCACTTCTTGGGGTTTAACTTCATGTTTATTTGTCCCAATGTTTTGAACGTTTCCTCGATGTCGCGCACCAATTCATCCTCTGTGTGGCTTTTGATGACAAGGTCGTCAACGTAAACTTCCAAGTTTCGACCTACTTGTTTCTCAAAAGCCGTGTCCACCAATCGTTGGTATGTTGCGCCTGCGTTTTTCAAGCCAAAAGGCATTTTTTGTGTAGCAGTAAACTCCTTGACTGGTATGGAAAGATGTTTTTTCTTCATCCTCAACCGCCATCTATATTTAATGGTACCCTTTGTATGCGTCTAGAAAACATTTAAAAGGATATCCGCACAGGGATTCTACCTTCCAGTCTATCTCTGGCAGTGGGTAGCAGTCCTGTGGACATGCTTTGTTAAGATCGGTGAAGTCCACGCACATTCTCCAACTGCCATCGCTCTTCTTTACCATTACAGGGTTAGAGAGCCAATCGTGGTAATACACTTCGCGCATGATGCCTGCATCTACGAGTTTGTGTACTTCTTCCAGAATAGCTTTTGCACGATCTGGGGCTTGGCCGCACTTCTTCTGTCGTATTGGGGGATATCCTTGTCGGATTTGTAGCTTATGCTCTGTGATAGAGCGTGGCACTCCTGTCATGTGTTTTGGTTCCTATGCAAAAATATCTAGATTCTTTTGTAGGAGTGCGCACGCGGCTGCTTTACCTTTGTCAGATAAAGATCCATCAATCGAAACTTGTTGGTCCGGGTAATCGGGGTGAATAGCGACCTTTAGGTTTGGTGTTTTTTCTGTGCGCTGTTCTGGAATATTCTCTACCTCAGTTGTTACCCGCGTTGCATTCCTTTGGTGGTACTGTTGTGTTATAGAGGGTGACAACTCCTCCTTCCACTGGAAATTTAAGTATTTCATGCGCTGTGGATGGTACAGCGCGCATGGATGATATTCCAGGTCTCCCAATGATGCCGTTATATGGTGAGGGAGACTTTATTACCATGAAATTTATCCATGTTGCAGTTGAGTGTTGTTCATCTCCTACGACCACTAGCAAGCGTAATTGCCCCATAGGCCAAATCTTTTCTCCTGTGAATCCAGTCAACGACGTTGTTGCTGGTATCAGTTGACTTTGGATTTCAGGTCGCAGTTTTTTGAAACAATGATCGTATAGGATATCTGCGGATGCCCCTCCGTCAATGTACATGCGGTGGATATCATGTCCCCCCGTATGTATTTTAATAGTTAGAGGTTCTACTACTGCGTTATCCGCAGCTAGAGTAGTGAAGGATATCTCTTTTTCTGGAGAGAATTTTTGGCTGACTTTTTGTTTTATCTTACGTTGCTACGACTGTATCATGTATATGGTATCAGCTTTTTCTTTGGGAGGTTCTTTCTTACCCCCGTTCCTTTGTTTGTCTTTTCCCTCTTTGATGTTTTTTACAAGGTGGTCCATTCTGCCTTCCCTTACTAACTTTTCAATTAGTTGTCTTAGATGGACGCACTCGTTAGTTGTATGGCCTTTTTGACCATGATACTCGCAGTATCCATTCCCTACGTGCTTTTCCTCTGCGGTACGCATTGGTGGAGGTTTTGGGAAATTTGCCCCTTCTGTTACAAATATTTCCCTCGGAGTTTTTGTAAGAGGGGTATACTTATCATTGTCTCTTCCACTGCGGTAACTCCTGCTGCGGTTGTTATTCTGATCATTGGATTGTCTCCTAGGCTGTTCTTGTTGCCTATAATTCGAGTAACCCTTTTTGCTGTCCGCAGCAGCTGCTTCTCCTTGTATGAAGGATCTGGTGCGCTTTGTTAGCTCATCGAAAGTTTGGGGAACTTTGTCGTTTAGCTTCCGGATGAGTTCTGGGTTGTTAATCCCATTCATGAACCCTGAAATTTTAAGAATTTCGGGACATGCTTTGACCTGTATGCACTCATCCTTGAAGCGTTCCATAAAAGCGCTGGTTGATTCCCCTTGGCGCTGTTTTACTTTGGCTAGTTCAACAGGGTTTTTAGCGCACTTCTTTCTCTGGGTAAAGTTGAGACGGAATGCTTTCCGTAATTCTTCAAACCCACCGATGCTCCGTCGTGGAAGTTTGCTAAACCATGTGCGCGCATTCCCTACCAACGTAGAATTAAACATATGGCACCACACAGGCTGTGGCCAGTTTTCGATTGTGACAACCGGCAGTTTAGGTAGCTATTTTAAAAACCCGCGTTACAATTTAAGTTCGTTTATAATTTTTATTTGAAATTTTCATTTCACAACGAACTTGTAAGACCTATTTTATGGATATTTTTAATTAATGACGTTATGGAATTCGTGAATTATGTTCATAATTCATTTTTGATTTAATGCTTGGTGATGTATATTTGAATTCTCACTTGGTACTACGTTGACTTTGGCACTAGGATTACCTAACAAAAGTTTGTGATTCATCTTAGCGAGTCCGACTATATTTTTTAATTATTTACGAGATATTTTCGAGTGATATTGAAGTTTTGAAATGAGTTCGGGTTCGGGCCACATGTTTTTACAATTACCCGCGTTACCCGCTCCACCGTAATATTATTATTATTATTATTATTATTATTATTATTATTATTATTATTATTATTATTATTATTATTATTATTATTATTATTATTATTATTATTATTATTATTATTATTATTAATAACTTTAAAAAAAAAATAATAAAAAGATATATAGGGTGTGTTTGGTCCGGTTCACACAACACACACACTCACCCTCACATTTTATCCTCTCTCTCAAAACTCATCTTCTCCCCCATTTCTTTAACCTAGCCGCCGAACATAAAATCCGGCCACCACCGCCGCATCTCCGACCACCCAACAAAATAATTACCACCATCTTCTTCCTCTCTTCACCCTCTTTCATTTGGTATATCATACTCACCCTAGAACCACCGTTAACACCACCAAACTTGTAACAATCCGTTCGAATTTTTATTAACTTTACTAGATCCGTTCATTTGGAGGTCCAAGAAGGTGAGAAGGAGCTATTTTTGGGTTTTGGGTGCCACGAATTGGTATTTATCCGTGGCTACACGGATTATTTCGTTGAGAATCGAATCGATTTTTATGGGAAATGATGTTTTAATGATAAATATTAAGTTTGGTATCCGGGTTTTCTTGGTTTTGGTTGTGGTTGACTCGGAACCGAGAGCTATGCTCTCGGCTTATTTTGGTTCGAGCCTTGTGTGGCTTTGGTCTCCTTGGTGATTGTTGTTTGGTTGTTTGTCGAGGGTGTTGACCTTCGAACCGAGCTAACCGAGACCTATGTGGTCTCGGGGTTTCCATTGATGCTCGTATGACCACACCAAGACCCGTATTTGGGTTCTCGTTGGGTTGTGGTTCGAGCCTTGAGCTCGTAGAAATTGTGGTGGTTCGACCCTTGTGGGTCGCGGCCTTTAGCCGCGTTATTATTTTTGTTGCCGATTGACCATTGGATCGAATGGGTCTAATGGGTACTTTGTGGTGCTCTTGTGATGTTTAGTTCGAGTCCATGTGACTCGTGGTTTTGAGCCATGACTCAAGTGAGTCGAGGACTCGGGTTCGGCTTGGTAAACCGACCCGAACATTAACTTGGTTGATGTTATTTTCTTGTAATAATGGTGAACTTACTTTTGGCATTGTTGTGGCATTTCATTTTCGGCCGAATACTTTTGGTTGGGTCGAGACCATTGTGGTCTCGACAATGGATATAATATGGTAATTGTGGAGTTGTTGTCGATTGGTAAGAGATATTGGGGACCGATTGTGAGACGGTCGTTAGATTGACGGAGATAGGTTAGTCGGGTGCCGTAGTCGGACCCTCTTGTTGTAGCCCGTGGTTTGAGATTGTGATTGGACGGAGATCTGTTATTTTATGACTTTTACTTATATTATTGGACTTGGACAATGAGCCGAGAGTCATGACTCGGACATATGACCATTTCGTATAACTCTATAACTATTAAAATTAAAAACGAAAATAATAAAACTCGTAATAATAATTATTGATAATATGAACGTTATATGAATATATATACGTGAATAACGTATATATAACTATATAGACGCGTATATTAATAATAATAATAATCACGAGTCGTATTATAAATAATACAATTAGATATATATTAGGCTACGAAAGTGGCGTAATATTATTGAACGTATTATTATTATAAAGATTGTGTTATAAAACGGGAAACTCCCGACAATTATGAAACGTTTAATAAAAATGTCATTTCGGATATATAACGGATAAACTTATTGAGTTATGCGAAATTGTTGTCACTCGGGTCCAGGTAAGTTATTATTTGTGACGTTCGTGTTGTCACGGATATATGACGACTAATATAGACGTTTTCTATAACTAAATGACCACTTAACCGTAAGGTGGAGCCGGGTTATTTGGCTATATGAAATGAATATATTAGTGGGCATCGTATCCTACGATGCCCATAGGTTGTAGTATATGTAAAGTGTAATAGATTGCGAGTGTATATATCCGGAAATCTGGCCAATTTGACGATATATATGAGGAATTTATTAAACTATGATATATACTATATAGAATTTATGTGCTATGTGCTTTAGATTGGGTGCAATCTTGGAACGGTATGTTACGTAAATAAATATGAGGATTATCAAATCGACGGATTTGGTAAACTTCGGCGATTTATTTAAATGATATATTGGGCTAATATTAGATCTATAGTTTATTTTATTATTCTTATGTGATCTTTTTGGTTTGTTTTGAGTCGACCCACTACCCGTATGGATACCAAACGCAAATACACCAAACTAATACGAAATGGATTTTCGGAAATAAAACGGATTCTCGTCCGGGTTTGGCAATATTATATATTTGAGGAAATGATTTCTGAAAGAGTTAATATTGTTAGGTCGTGCCAAGTCCGTAGTTGCTGTTTCGTGAGTTATCATACATCTTATTTCTACCTACCTCATCTTGCTATTTTCTGGACTTGAGGTGAGTCATAGCCCCACTTTTTCTTGAACTATGTTTTCAATACTTGGGGTGAGAAACGTGCAAATCATTTTACGTGGACTATTATCGCTTTTATATTCTTTCTAAACTTGCTATGCGTATGGACTAGGATATATTGTCAGCTTTAGTCACACATTTTGTGTGTACTATTCAAGGTTGGCTTATTTGGTTATTGGTGGATTGTCAGCTTTAGTCACATATATGTTGTGTGTACTATTCAAGGTTGACTTATTTGGTTATTTGGAATTGTCAGCTTTAGTCGCACGGTTCGTGTGTACTATTCAAGGTTGGCTTATTTAGATACTATAGTGTGCACCTATAGGTTATTAATACTTCGGAGGTTATCCGAGTTATTATTGGTATTGCGGGGGCTACCCGAATATCTATGTTAGTACGGAAGGGTATCCGTGTGTTATGTTGGAGCGGAGGGTATCCGCAGGCTTTTAGCGAATCCTTAGTCTAGCTAGCAAGCGTTTTGCGTATATGCCCACTATATTGTTAGTTGAATTTAAACCTATGATCTCACTAGCGAAAGCTGACTTTTAGCACGTTTTCTCAGGTAATTAAGTGTTGAGATGCATGCTTGGAATGGAAGGCTCGGCCAAGGCACACGGTTCATGGATCTATTTTTCTAAACTCTGATAATTAAATTTGGACCTATTGTTACTTTATTTTGGGCCTGACTCTGAAGTATGTTGGGATAAATGTAAACCTAAAACCCCGTTCTGGTTGTGTTTTTATTATGTTTACTTTATCTCGTTCAATATTGTCTTGTGTTGGATACCAATCCCCGTAGCACCCCGAAAGCTTGTTGAGTCTTCCGCTGTATCAAATTTTGGGGGTGTTACAGATTGGTATCAGAGCCAAGGTTATAGAGAACTAGGTAAATAAACGCCTAAACTATAACCGTATTTTTATAGAAAATGATCCTCGACCACCGCCCGCCAGCCCGCCAAGCCGAAGCATCTTCTATTATTTGAGGTATTATGAGATATTTGAGATGATTGTTAGATTTGAGACTTATTGAGATGATTTGAGGTTTATGGATTTTAGTAATAAGATGGCGTTCTCGAGGATTTATATGGTCTATATGTTTTATAAACATTTTAGTAATGCGGTGTTTGAAATTCTTTTATTAAGATTATATATTGAACTATTGATGAGTATATTGGAATGGTATTATGTGTTGTGATTTAAGTTGTTTTGAAACACTTACACCTACCCTACGCCGTTGTCACAGACTATGGCCTCCCATATGCCCGATGTCGTCGAGGATATTCTTACTGCACCGGTTTTACCTGCACAGTTCACTATAGCATCTGATGACCCTTACCAGATGGCCATGTCTTCAGCTACTGTATCATAGGCAGCTTCTACTTCAGCACTACCTGCTGCATCTACGCAGGGACCCTCATCTTCTTTAGGGCTCCCTGGTACATCGAGGCAGCTTACTCTTCATCAGGCTTTGGCTCGTGTGGCACCACGCTTTGCCCACCGAGCTACGGCACGCATGTCGGTACGCCCTACTCCATCACCTTTACAGATCGATGCTCATTCTCTTCTGTCTGAGGCGCCACCCACATCATTGCGTCGTCGTCCTAGATCACCTACTACATCTCCACATGGTTCACCTAGTAGGAGACGACGAGTGATGAGGTACTCTTTCGATGAGGAGGAGGAGGAGTACGAGGGTGAGGATGAGGCTGATGACCCTGAGCAGGAGGATGACCCTCAGGAGGCTGAGCAGGGTGATGATGATGACCCTGAGGAGGAGGATGACCCTCAGGAGGATGAGATGCCTGCTGATGATGATGATGAGTTATTACCACCAGCTCAGGCTGAGGAGCCTGATTCACCAGTACACCCGATTGAGCCTGATTCACCTGTACACCCGATTGAGCCTGACTCACCTGATCATCCGTTCTTGTTTGAGTTGCCACCTGGTAGTCCCGTTGAGTCGGATGCATCTTCTGAGGTTTCTGCTGAGCATGCAGAATTGGGTGAGATTGGCAGGTTGTGGGCTCGGATTACTGAGCTTAGTGAGAGAGTTGCACGTGTATCGGATCGACTTGAGAGGGTTATTGGAGAGTTTTTAGCAGATTTGAGAGTTGACTTGACTGTCGTTGTGGGCAGGACTACTGAGCTGAGGAGAGTTTTGATGGATGTCCACGAGCATATCGATAGTTTGCAGCGAGGATTTGTTACTACTCGTGAGGCCGACCGCAAGCTTTGGCAAAGGAATGCCGAGCTAGAGAAGGAGGTGGCTGACCTCAAGAGAGACCGAGACACCCATAGCGTGGAGCTAGGATCGTTATGGAGGGATCTTGATAGCTTGAGGCAGGAGATGAGGAGCCTCCGCCAGCCACGTGGCTAGTCGGTTGGGTTATGTTATATTTTTGCTTTCTTAACCGAGGAGTGTTCGGTTAGAAAAGCTATTTATCATATTTTGATGTATTTTGCCCAGTATTCGTCTCTTTTGGAACGATTAGTATGTTTTGTGTTATCCATTAGTCGGAACGATGTTAGATCGCTATTGTATGGTTGATGATTATTAGTATATGGTATTATGTGATTTTGGGTGTTATGGAAATTGAGTCCTTATTCGCTTTATTGATGTTACGTGGTGTATTGTTGATATTCTTTCCATGATTGGTTTCGTTGAAATGTTTTGTTGAGCATATCAATAAGTTCTATTGGAGATTCATGAACTTGTATGATGTTACAGATCAATGGCACCACGTCGAAACCCTGTTAGGTCTACCAGAACTGGTCCTGCTGTGACTACTCCTGGTCGCCGAGGTCGTCGACCTACTCGAAATGTTGAAACCCCTACTCCTGACAACCTTGACACCACAAACCGCAACAACAGGAATCAAAATGTTGATGTTCAGGGAGACAATGATCATGTTCCACTTAATGCACCTACTGTGGATCAAGCAATGATCAACCAACTCGTGGAGCAAAGAGTTGCTGAACTACTAGCTGAGTCAAATCATTCCAACAATTCTGCTGGAACTTTTCCACATGTTCGTGCTAATGGATGTCAATACAAGGAATTCAAGATTTGTGGACCCATTGAGTTTGGTGGAACTGAAGGAGTGGTTTACTTAATCAGATGGATTGAGAAGACTGAGTCAGTGTTCAATGTCAGTGGTTGTGCGGAGAATGCGAAGGTAAAGTTTGCTTCTTTTACTTTCAAGGATGAAGCTTTGACTTGGTGGAACAACTACCGAAATGCAGTTGGGAGTGATGTAGCGTATGCTATGACTTGGGAGTAATTTAAGTCCTTGCTGATTCAGACTTATTGCCCAAGGAATGAGGTCAAGAAACTAGAGATTGAGTTTTGAAACCACAAGGTGAAAGGTACAGACATGGCAACTTACAATCGTCGTTACCAGGAATTAGCCTTGTTGTGCCCAGATATGGTGAAAACTGAGACTCAAAAGATCGAGAGGTATACTGATGGGTTGCCTGTAGCTACGAGGAATGATGTGATTTCTGCTAGGCCTGCAAACATCCATGAGGCAATCACAATTGCTCAACAACTTATGGATTCGTTGGAATGAGAAGAAGCTGATAAGGAGAGGAATGGAAAGAGAAAGAGAGACCGTCACTCTAAGGGTAATGATCACCGAAGCAAGAGACAAGCTAAGGCTTATGCTATTGGGAATGGACATAAGAAGAATCAGAACGGTGATGCACCCAAATGTGATCGTTGCCACCAGCATCACACTGGATGGTGTAGTGTGAAATGCCAGAATTGCTCAAAGAAAGGACACACAGCTAGGGATTGTAGAGCCCGACCTCTTGCTATGGTTCAAGCTGCTCCTGAGATGAGAAATAAGGCAGATGTTACTTGTTATGGGTGTGGAAAGAAGGGACACTCTAGGAATGAGTGTAGAGAATCGCGGAACCGTGGAAATCAAGGCTCGGGTGGTAATGGGTACAATTATGGAAACCGTGGAGCTGGAGGAAACCGTGGACGACAAGATAATGGGGACCAACGTGTGGAAGCTGGAGCTGCTCAGGGAAGAGTGTATGCACTCGGGAACGAGAGAGGAGAAGATCCGAACGTCGTTACCGGTACGTTCCTTCTCAATAATCGTTATGCTTCCATACTATTTGATACTGGTGCCGATAGAAGTTTTGTGTCCACTACGTTTGCACCCTTACTAGAAAAACCCCCGATGGCCTTAGGAATTGGATATGATATTGAGTTAGCAAATGGAAACATAGAAAGGATTAATACCATCATTCGCGGTTGTACGTTAAATTTCTTGAACCACCCTTTCAACATAGATCTTCTACCCGTCACGTTAGGAAGTTTTGACGTTATCATTGGTATGGACTGGTTGTCGAAGTATCGTGCTCACATACTTTGCGACGAGAAGATCGTGCGTGTACCATACGGAAAGGAAGTCCTAAATATATTAGGAGACCGAAAGGATTCTAGGAGCCCATCCCGATTAGCAGTTATATCCTGCACAAAATTACCGAAGCTAATGGAGAAGGGATGTTACCTTTTCTTAGCCCAAATTTCTGAGAAGGGAGAGACGAAGATAAAGGAAAGGTGCATTGGAGATGTGCCTATAGTTCGTGATTTTTCTGATGTGTCTCCCGATGATTTGCCGGGAATCCCGCCGACTAGACAAGTAGAGTTTCAGATTGAGTTGATACCTGGTGCTGCACCTGTAGCACGAGCACCTTATCGTCTTGCACCTACCGAACTGGAAGAGTTGTCGAAACAATTGGCGGAGTTAGCCGAAAAAGGATTCATAAGACCAAGTTCTTCACCTTGGGGAGCCCCAGTCTTATTCGTGAAGAAGAAGGATGGATCGTTTCGTATGTGTATTGATTATAGAGAGTTGAATAAGTTAACGGTGAAGAATCGATACCCGTTACCTAGGATCGACGACTTGTTCGATCAACTTCAAGGATCGAGTGTGTATTCGAAGATCGATTTGAGATCGGGATATCATCAACTCCGAGTCCGTGAGGAAGATATTCCGAAGACGGCTTTCAGAACCCGTTACGGGCATTACGAGTTTCAGGTGATGCCGTTTGGGTTGACTAACGCACCAGCAATATTCATGGATCTCATGAATCGTGTGTGTAAGCCTTACTTAGACAAGTTTGTGATTGTATTCATCGATGACATTCTGATTTATTCAAAGAGTGAGAAAGAGCATGAGGAGCATCTAAGACTCATTTTAGAATTGCTCAGGAAGGAGAAACTCTATGCCAAGTTTTCGAAATGCGAATTTTGGATTCCGACGGTACAATTTTTGGGTCATGTGATTGATAGACAAGGAGTCCATGTGGATCCTGCTAAGATTGAGGCGATAAAAGATTGGGCTGCACCTACAACCCCAACCGAAGTTCGTCAATTTTTGGGTTTAGTTGGTTATTACCGAAGATTCATTGAGGGATTTTCGAAGATAGCTAAACCATTGACCAAATTGACTCAAAAGAGTGTTACGTATGAATGGGGAGATAAAGAAGAGGAAGCGTTTCAATTGCTTAAGAAAATGTTGTGTAGTGCTCCTATCTTAGCGTTACCGGAAGGTAACGAGGATTTCGTCGTCTATTGTGACGCCTCACATAAAGGATTGGGAGCCGTGTTGATGCAACGAGAGAAAGTGATAGCTTATGCTTCCCGACAGCTCAAAAAGCATGAGAAAAACTACACTACCCATGATTTGGAGCTCGGTGCTGTGGTTTTTGCTTTAAGAATATGGAGACATTACTTGTACGGAACAAAGTGTGTGGTATTTACTGACCATAAAAGTTTACAACACATCTTGAATCAAAAAGAGCTCAACATGAGACAGCGACGTTGGATTGAGTTGCTAAGCGATTATGATTATGAAATTCGCTACCACCCTGGTAAAGCAAACGTTGTTGCTGATGCTCTTAGTCGAAAGGAAAGAGTACCACCATTACGAGTTAGGTCATTAGGAATGACTATCGTATCGCCATTACCGTCTCAAATACTTGAAGCTCAAACGGAAGCGTTGAAAGCAGAAAATAGATCTGCCGAGAATATATTTGGGATGGCTGATAATGAGAAAGGATTTGTTAAGCGTTCTGATGGATTATTATGTTTTGGAGATCGGATTTGGGTACCTTTATATGGAGAAATTCGGGAATTGATTATGCATGAGTCGCATAAGTCAAAGTACTCCATTCATCCTGGTTCCGATAAAATGTATCAGGATCTTAAGAAGTTCTATTGATGGCCGAATATGAAGGCAGGTATAGCATCGTACGTTAGTAAGTGTCTGACATGTGCTAAGGTTAAAGCTGAACACCAGAGACCGTCAGGATTACTAACGCAACCGGAACTTCCAGTCTGGAAATGGGAGCGGATTACTATGGACTTCATTACCAAATTACCGAGGACAGCTAGCGGCTGTGACGCTATCTGGGTAATTGTGGATCGTCTGACAAAGTCTGCTCATTTCCTAGCTATTAGTGAAGATGATAGTGTGGATAAGCTTGCGAGGTTATATGTGAAGGAAATTATTTCGCGTCATGGAGTCCCGATATCTATTATTTCGGATCGTGATAGTCGTTTTACGTCAGCTTTGTGGCGATCACTTCAAACGGCTTTGGGGACGAGGCTTGATATGAGTACTGCATATCATCCCCAAACCGATGGTCAAAGTGAGAGGACCATTCAGACGTTAGAGGATATGCTTCGTGCATGCATCATAGACTTTGGTAAAGGCTGGGAGAAGTATTTACCCCTTGCGGAATTCTCCTATAATAACAGCTACCATACAAGTCTTAAGGCTGCACCATTCGAAGCTTTGTATGGCAGAAAGTGTCGTTCGCCTATTGGTTGGGCAGAAGTTGGAGATAGTCAACTTACAGGCCCTGAGCTTATTTTGGAAACTACAGAGAAAGTAACTTAGATTCGTGATCGGTTACAAGCAGCCAGAGATAGGCAGAAGAGCTACGCCGATCAGAGACGTAAACCTTTAGAGTTCCAGGTTGGAGACAAAGTGATGCTGAAAGTCTCGCCTTGGAAGGGTGTAATACGTTTCGGGAAACGTGGTGAACTCAACCCACGCTACATTGGACCATTCGTGATCTTAGAAAGAATTGGGCCCGTGGCTTATAGGTTGGAATTACCACATGAACTGAGTAAAGTTCACGACGTGTTCCACGTGAGTAATCTGAAGAAATGCCTTTCAGATGAGATGCCCGTCATTCCAATGAGGGACATTCATGTTGATGAGAAACTGAATTTCGTGGAAGAACCGATTGAGATTTTAGATCGTGAAGTTAAACGACTCAAGAGAAGTCGCATTCCGCTCGTCAAGGTTCGTTGGAATTCCCGACATGGACCAGAATTTACGTGGGAACGTGAGGACGAGTTCAGGAAGAGATATCCGAAGCTTTTCACTTCGTAGATAAATTTTTCCGAGTGAAACCCGGGACGGGTTTCCTTCTGAGACGGGGAGGATGTGACAACCGGCAGTTTAGGGAGCTATTTTAAAAACCCGCGTTACAATTTAAGTTCGTTTATAATTTTTATTTGAAATTTTCATTTCACAACGAACTTGTAAGACCTATTTTATGGATATTTTTAATTAATGACGTTATGGAATTCGTGAATTATGTTCATAATTCATTTTTGATTTAATGCTTGGTGATGTATATTTGAATTCTCACTTGGTACTACGTTGACTTTGGCACTAGGATTACCTAACAAAAGTTTGTGATTCGTCTTAACGAGTCCGACTATATTTTTTAATTATTTACGAGATGTTTTCGAGTGATATTGAAGTTTTGAAATGAGTTCGGGTTCGGGCCACATGTTTTTACAATTACCCGCGTTACCCGCTCCACCGTAATAATATTATTATTATTATTATTATTATTATTATTATTATTATTATTATTATTATTATTATTATTATTATTATTATTATTATTATTATTATTATTATTATTATTATTATTATTATTATTATTATTATTATTAATAACTTAAAAAAAAAATAATAAAAAGATATATAGGGTGTGTTTGGTCCGGTTCACACAACACACACACTCACCCTCACATTTTATCCTCTCTCTCAAAACTCATCTTCTCCCCCATTTCTTTAACCTAGCCGCCGAACATAAAATCCGGCCACCACCGCCGCATCTCCGACCACCCAACAAAATAATTACCACCATCTTCTTCCTCTCTTCACCCTCTTTCATTTGGTATATCATACTCACCCTAGAACCACCGTTAACACCACCAAACTTGTAACAATCCGTTCGAATTTTTATTAACTTTACTAGATCCGTTCATTTGGAGGTCCAAGAAGGTGAGAAGGAGCTATTTTTGGGTTTTGGGTGCCACAAATTGGTATTTATCCGTGGCTACACGGATTATTTCGTTGAGAATCGAATCGATTTTTATGGGAAATGATGTTTTAATGATAAATATTAAGTTTGGTATCCGGGTTTTCTTGGTTTTGGTTGTGGTTGACTCGGAACCGAGAGCTATGCTCTCGGCTTATTTTGGTTCGAGCCTTGTGTGGCTTTGGTCTCCTTGGTGATTGTTGTTTGGTTGTTTGTCGAGGGTGTTGACCTTCGAACCGAGCTAACCGAGACCCATGTGGTCTCGGGGTTTCCATTGATGCTCGTATGACCACGCCGAGACCCGTATTGGGGTTCTCGTTGGGTTGTGGTTCGAGCCTTGAGCTCGTAGAAATTGTGGTGGTTCGACCCTTGTGGGTCGCGGTCTTTAGCCGCGTTATTATTTTTGTTGCCGATTGACCATTGGATCGAATGGGTCTAATGGGTACTTTGTGGTGCTCTTGTGATGTTTAGTTCGAGTCCATGTGACTCGTGGTTTTGAGCCATGACTCAAGTGAGTCGAGGGCTCGGGTTCGGCTTGGTAAACCGACCCGAACATTAACTTGGTTGATGTTATTTTCTTGTAATAATGGTGAACTTACTTTTGGCATTGTTGTGGCATTTCATTTTCGGCCGAATACTTTTGGTTGGGTCGAGA
Organism: Artemisia argyi; assembly: GCA_030686995.1. Lineage (NCBI taxonomy): Eukaryota > Viridiplantae > Streptophyta > Magnoliopsida > Asterales > Asteraceae > Artemisia > Artemisia argyi. Next base: position 232,056,538 of record CM060676.1, on the reverse strand, counting down.
CCATTGTGGTCTCGACAATGGATATAATATGGTAATTGTGGAGTTGTTGTCGATTGGTAAGAGATATTGGGGACCGATTGTGAGACGGTCGTTAGATTGACGGAGATAGGTTAGTCGGGTGCCGTAGTCGGACCCTCTTGTTGTAGCCCGTGGTTTGAGATTGTGATTGGACGGAGATCTGTTATTTTATGACTTTTACTTATATTATTGGACTTGGACAATGAGCCGAGAGTCATGACTCGGACATATGACCATTTCGTATAACTCTATAACTATTAAAATTAAAAACGAAAATAATAAAACTCGTAATAATAATTATTGATAATATGAACGTTATATGAATATATATACGTGAATAACGTATATATAACTATATAGACGCGTATATTAATAATAATAATAATCACGAGTCGTATTATAAATAATACAATTAGATATATATTAGGCTACGAAAGTGGCGTAATATTATTGAACGTATTATTATTATAAAGATTGTGTTATAAAACGGGAAACTCCCGACAATTATGAAACGTTTAATAAAAATGTCATTTCGGATATATAACGGATAAACTTATTGAGTTATGCGAAATTGTTGTCACTCGGGTCCAGGTAAGTTATTATTTGTGACGTTCGTGTTGTCACGGATATATGACGACTAATATAGACGTTTTCTATAACTAAATGACCACTTAACCGTAAGGTGGAGCCGGGTTATTTGGCTATATGAAATGAATATATTAGTGGGCATCGTATCCTACGACGCCCATAGGTTGTAGTATATGTAAAGTGTAATAGATTGCGAGTGTATATATCGGGAAATCTGGCCAATTTGACGATATATATGAGGAATTTATTAAACTATGATATATACTATATAGAATTTATGTGCTATGTGCTTTAGGTTGGGTGCAATCTTGGAACGGTATGTTACGTAAATAAATATGAGGATTTTCAAATCGAAGGATTTGGTAAACTTCGGCGATTTATTTAAATGATATATTGGGCTAATATTAGATCTATAGTTTATTTTATTATTCTTATGTGATCTTTTTGGTTTGTTTTGAGTCGACCCACTACCCGTATGGATACCAAACGCAAATACACCAAACTAATACGAAATGGATTTTCGGAAATAAAACGGATTCTCGTCCGGGTTTGGGAATATTATATATTTGAGGAAATGATTTCTGAAAGAGTTAATATTGTTAGGTCGTGCCAAGTCCGTAGTTGCTGTTTCGTGAGTTATCATACATCTTATTTCTACCTACCTCATCTTGCTATTTTCTGGACTTGAGGTGAGTCATAGCCCCACTTTTTCTTGAACTATGTTTTCAATACTTGGGGTGAGAAACGTGCAAATCATTTTACGTGGACTATTATCGCTTTTATATTCTTTCTAAACTTGCTATGCGTATGGACTAGGATATATTGTCAGCTTTAGTCACACATTTTGTGTGTACTATTCAAGGTTGGCTTATTTGGTTATTGGTGGATTGTCAGCTTTAGTCACATATATGTTGTGTGTACTATTCAAGGTTGACTTATTTGGTTATTTGGAATTGTCAGCTTTAGTCGCACGGTTCGTGTGTACTATTCAAGGTTGGCTTATTTAGATACTATAGTGTGCACCTATAGGTTATTAATACTTCGGAGGTTATCCGAGTTATTATTGGTATTGCGGGGGCTACCCGAATATCTATGTTAGTACGGAAGGGTATCCGTGTGTTATGTTGGAGCGGAGGGTATCCGCAGGCTTTTAGCGAATCCTTAGTCTAGCTAGCAAGCGTTTTGCTTATATGCCCACTATATTGTTAGTTGAATTTAAACCTATGATCTCACCAGCGAAAGCTGACTTTTAGCACGTTTTCTCAGGTAATTAAGTGTTGAGATGCATGCTTGGAATGGAAGGCTCGGCCAAGGCACACGGTTCATGGATCTATTTTTCTAAACTCTGATAATTAAATTTGGACCTATTGTTACTTTATTTTGGGCCTGACTCTGAAGTATGTTGGGATAAATGTAAACCTAAAACCCCGTTCTGGTTGTGTTTTTATTATGTTTACTTTATCTCGTTCTATATTGTCTTGTGTTGGATACCAATCCCCGTAGCACCCCGAAAGCTTGTTGAGTCTTCCGCTGTATCAAATTTTGGGGGTGTTACATCGATAGTGGCAGCTGATTCGAAAACTTTTAGATGATCATCCGGATCACCTGTACCATCATATGTTTTCACGTTAGTGGGCATGCGCCTCCTTTTGTGGTCAGAGTAATCGCTGATGCGTCGTGTAAACGCATCAATTTTCTGGCGTCGCCATGGAAGAGATATGTCTTCATTCTCTTCTTCGCGGCGTCTTCCTCTTGATTTCCAATGTCCTGTTTCTCTATCCTCGTTGTCCGAGGAGTCACTGGAGGAAGTGTAGTTTCTTTTTCGGCGCTTGCGCCGACTTCCTTCAGAAGAAGAGCTTGAGGGGCTTTCACTTGGGGACACTCTTTTCCCCAATCTGTCGTGAATTCTCTTGCTCCCAGATTTGGAGGATCCTTGGCTTGGTGAATGCTGAGGTCCTAATAGGTCTTGTATTCCTCGACTGCCAAGTCTGGAATGAACATTAGTGCGCCTCTCGCTGTCTTCATATTCCTCTGAATATTGTGAATCAGATGTCGTACCCAGCCTATCATGGATAGTAGTACGTTTTTCGTTATCTGCGCGTCTTTCTCGTTGGTGGCGCGGTGGTGATGGTTCGCGTTCAGGACCAAAATTGAGCCGAGCTTGTAGGCTCGTACTTGACCTTCTCCTTGCTTCTTCTTGCATGAGGGCAGTTAGGGTTTCATAATTTTGGGATACAAAATTTCCCAACGTTAGGTTGGGTGTGTCCGCAGTTGCTGCTAGAAAGTCTGCCTCAGTATTGGGCACCCTATCTCGGTTAGGCGCGCCCGGTGGTACAGTGTTGTTCACTGTAGGTACAGTTTGGTGAGGAGTATTGAAGAGGGTGCGCAGGAGTTCCTCAACGCTTGGGACCACTGTGGTGGTTTGGGTAGTCCTTACAGGCAGTTCTACCACTGGAAGAGGTTGGGTTGTTCCTGCCTCTTGGTGACCAGGTGCGCTGGTTGTCCCAGCAACCTGCCTAGGGGTCGAATCTTATTGATTCTTCCTCTGGGGGTCACGTTTTTCTAGCTGCGGAGTCCGCTGGCTTGAGTTCTTATTTTTCATCATTCTAGTTCTTTAGTTTTCAGTAGGGGTCCCACGGATGGCGCCACTTGTTGATACAAAAGTTGGGCGTTCCTGATTATGGGCTCTTGCTCTCGTACCAATTCGCTTCTTAATGCTTGAAACCTGCGCACTAAGAAAATAAACAACACCGTTAGGCTTATCGTGGGATTGTCTCCCACGATTAGACTCCGGCGCGAGAGTAAGTAATCGATTTAGGGTTCTCGTAAAGAGTTTTAGGGTTTGTGAATCGTACCTTGAATGAGAATTATGTCATTCCTTATATAGGCGCAGAATCCTTGTAGGGTTCGTGCTCCTTATGTTTCGCACACATGGTGCTTATCCGGGTTAAGGATATTCATTCCATAGATAGAAGATCTCTATCTATTCCGTATATAGTTTGGTTGGGCTTGCGTGAGCCCATTCCTATTATTGATGCGGCCCAAGTTACAATAGCCCACACATGGTGGCTTTAGGCCTTAGTAATGTTTAATATTTGGGCTTGTGGCCCATATATAGACTATACGTCATCAATTGTTCTACTAATATTTAACCTCACGTGGATCATACTACAAGTTGACAACGGTTGTGGGGTCTTCAAACTCACGTGAAGTAAATTGGGGACCTGAGGTTGTTTTAATAAAAGATGACAAGGCTATATAATCATTGTAGGTCCTCTAAATAAAAGAAAAAGTCAAGGCAAAGTTTTTTTTAATCGGTTTTGGTTTCAAAATACGATTTAAGAGTTTTTACGAACTCAAGTTGGTCCTTGCTTGCTACAAAGGTTGTCGTAATTTTATTAAAAAGAAAACAATTATAAGGTTCGACATTGTTATGGTTTTCTTGTGTTTCAAGTTTCGATCGTGGTTCGCTTGGTGTTCAAGTTTACGATCGGGTTTGCTTGATCAAAATCGAGGGTTTATGGTTATTCTAATTAATTCGATTTGCAAGAAGGTTTATAGCAACAAGGGAGAATATTGCACACGGCTTGTGAGGCTTGTCGGTAAAGTTGGTTAAGAAACAACTTGACAAGGATTTAGCAAGGTATAAGAATAATGGCTAGTTTGATAACTAGGTTTGACATCGAAAAATTCGATGGGAAGAATGACTTCGGGTTATGGCAAATAAAGGTGTGTACTTTAATGGTACAGCTGGGATGTGATGCTGCATTAGAGACATTACCCGCGGACATGGAAGCAGGTGAAAAGGCTGCTTTGATGAAGAGATTCTATGCTTGGGAGACCGGGTTTTACGGGAAATTACCAAGGAAACAACTGCTGCAGGAATTTGGACAAAGTTAACTGGTCTTTATATGACTAGATCCTTAGCAAACAGACTGTATCTGAAGAAGAAGCTGTACACGTTTTATATGAGTCCAGGTACGAAACTGGGTGATCATATAGATGAGTTTAATAAGTTGATACTTGATTTGGCAAATATTGATATCGAGATTGAGGATAAAGATCAGGCACTTATGTTACTTACGTCGTTGCCATCATCTTACGAAAACTTTATGGAAACATTGTTGTATGGGAGGGAATCCTTGACAATGGAGGATGTTCTAGCAACTCTGACTTCAAGGGAGTTGAAGAAAAGAACTGAAGGTACAAAGGAAGAAACTGCTGACGGGTTATATGTAAGGGGAGGGTCAGATCATTCAAGGAAAGCTCATTCTAGTGGAAGTTCGTGGTTCAAGTCAAGGGGTGGAACTGGTAAACTCAAGTGCTTCATATGTCATTCAGAGGATCATCTGAAGAGAGACTGTCCAAGAAAGAAGTCAAGTGGGTTCGTCAAGAAGGGTAAGCATGATCAGGATTCTGATTCTTCTGATGACGACGATAGTGCCTACTTTGGAGAAGCCTTGGTGGTAGTCGGGAATGATGAGATGACTGAATTGGTAATGGATTCAGGTGGGTCTTATCATATGACACCTAGGAAGGATTTCTTGTATGACTTCAAAGATGTTGATGGTGGTTCGGTTCAGTTAGGTGATAACAGGACATGCACTATCAAAGGGACAGGAAAAGTGAAGATACAGTTGCATGATGGTTCAAGCTTTATACTGAAAGATGTCAGGTATGTTCCAGGGTTAAGAAGAAGCTTGATTTCATTGGGTACTCTTGAAAAAGAGGGTTATACTGTGAAGATACAGATGGGTAGAGTCAAGGTGATCAAAGGTTGTCGGGTTATGATGACTGGGATCAGGAGAAAGAACTGTGTGTATACTCTTGAAGCAAAAGTGACGACTTTTGGTGTAAAAAAACATGGAGGTTCAAAACAAGTTGGATTCAAACAACTTGGTCATAAACAAGTTGGGTTCAAACAACTTGGTAATAAAAAAGTTGGGTTCAAACAACTTGGTCCTGGTGTTAAAACAGGAGTCCATGGAGTATAGGTTGATGAACGTGTTTGATTTGAGGTGGAACTGCAGGGAGCTCAAGGGAATCGTAAAGCTGAGGTTGTTCAGGTTAGTAACGATGATGCTGCAGTGGCTCAAAGAAAGTTGGAGGTTAAACAACTTGAAGAAAAGACAAACACGGGCTACTTGGTAAAGGAGCAGGAAAAGGTACACCTTGTTATAAAGGTGGGGGCAGACATTACGGTAACCGGAGTACCTGGTCAAGAGGGTGCAGAGGGTAATGTTGCTGAAAAGAAGAAAGTGAAGGAGTCTACGGATGCTAATCATGAAAAATTACTAAAGTACAATGCCTGGTCGACAAGGTGGTCCCCGGTTCGAGGTTCCAGCAAGAGAAAAAGATGCTAAGTATCGGTTATGTTTAAGTGTTACTCCTAAGGTGAAAATTGTTAAAATATTAGTAGTAAACTTAAACATAGTTTAGGGGCTTAAGTGTACTTTGTAATTAGATTAGTTGTTAGACATAAACTAGTATTAGGTAGCTTGGAGTGCAAGGCAAGCTAGGTTTCCACCTCCTCATCTCTATAAATAGAGATGATGGGATGCTAGTTATTCATTCTTCTTTCTCAATTGTAAAAGCTTTATTCGTATTAATAAAGGGTTCGTTGAGGGTATGTCGTGTGCATATTCTTGTTGGTAATTGGCGAAAATTGACTAATGTTCAAAAATAAGGACCATGGATAAAAAAAATAGAGAACAAGAAAGATCTAGAACCCTAAACTTGTTCCCTAAGTTTTGTTAACCTATAAAAGCAAGGTCAAGGGTTTATTTTAACTAGCTCTTGTACACGTTAATATATATTTTTATAAAGCTATCGTCACTTTGCTTTTCTCCTTTTTGTCGACATGCATTACAGTAACGAAACATACATACATGCACATGTATAGTATATATTAAATGTTTAATTTTTCATGTTGACTTATGTGATCAACTACTGTATCACAAATTGTTTGGTGATTTATTTCATTCAGTCGAATGGTCTTGGTTTTAAAACAAAATATTGTTTTGTGTATATTTAACTAGCATTAACTTTAATTCGTTAATAGTACGTGTATACAAGAACGTGGTACAATCAAACTATTGATTGTATCTTGGATCGATTAACAAAACGGTAAGGGGTTAAAAGAGCCCAAAAGAAATAGAATCCAAACCAAACATGGAACACGTTTAATAAGGATCAATGCCAAGAAATTAAACTTGGATGATTAAACAAAAAGTAATATGCTAAAGCCTAAAGTCACTAGGTGATTCAACATAAAGCAAAAGTTGTATACAAATTTGTCATGCAAGTGCATGTCCTTGAATTAGTTGTTGTCATAGATCATGTCCTACATACTTTAAATTTGTCTAAGATTATATAATTTATAATCAAAAAGTATAAAATGGGTCTGTTTGGCATGAGCTTTTTATAGAGCTGTTAGCTTTTTGTTACAAAAATAATCTCCTCTAAATTAAGTAGCTCCGTTTAGATACATTAACTTCAAGATTTTATTTCAAACAAATAGCTCATAAATGAAAAGCTGATTCATGAAGCATTTAAAATATCTTGGAGCTGTTAATTTAAAACTTTAAATTACTGATATACCCTATATAAACGCATGTACATGTAACGTTAAAAGGTTAGATGGTATATACAACAACTTTGTATCGACTCATACTAGGGACAACAGTACGTATATGAAATGCACAATACATGAAATTTATCATATATATACACTGCCATTTCATAAACATGGAATTTTATTTATGCTTGTAAGTGCAAACAGGCGTTGTACAATATAACTATTGAAATAGAAAGTTTATGACCAAATATATAATATAATGTTACACACTATATCAACCCTTGATTGTATATTTAGCTAGAATTGACAAAAGTAGTACCAAGAGCTTGATAACCCACTGTGGTGAAGTCGGCTTGAGGTGGTGCAACAACACGGGTAGGGAATAACGCTTCCTTAAGCATTCGCACTTTGTCAGTAAATACTTTGAGGAGCAATTGGTAAAGACGTAAATAGGAAAGTGCGAACACAGAAACTGGGAAGAATGATACAATGTACAAGAAAACACTTGTCCAATTCTGGCTGCTGCTAATGGTCAAAACAAGTGTGGCTGCAAATGCTACCATCATCATTGAAACCGCGAGGATCAATACAGTAAGCCCTAACATTAGTTTATTATGAAGAGAGTCTCGGAAATCATTTAACCGAAATGAAGACGTGAGGATGGAAAGGAATATGATAACTGATGTCAAAGAAAATGTGAGTGAAAGTGCATCAGCTAGTGCAAAGACTGTAAAGAATGGGTTTGATCCGGACCTCAAGGTAGTGTGTAAGCTGCAGCAAAGGCAACGGTGGCAATGAGTACAGCAACAATCGAACAGTTCTCAGTGGTCCGTTTCATCCATTATTTGGCATCAACACGTAACTGCTTATTTTTCTCAAGAAACATCTGTTCAGCAGTCTGATTGTCACAATTTATCTGTAGTCTTGCCAATGTTGTACATATTTTTTTTATCCTCTGCATCAACAAGAAAAATATTATCAAATATGGAAACCACCCGACTATTTAAAATAATAATGTTTAAGTACCTCAAACAGAATCAAATCGTCTCTGAGTATTAACGCTGGGCTTCTGATGTCGTCTTCAGCTTTGCTATCCTTTACTTCTACACTAAGCATGTGCAATAGTGAGTATCCATATTTGTCAATCTTTCCTCTCAGCCTCCTGAGATAGTGTGGCACATTGGAAACAGTACCTATTACATTCTTTCGTCGATATTTAATTGCCACATGCAAAATGTTGCGTCCATCCTCATCAATGTGTTCTACTGCCGGAGGGTAGTACTTTAGTATCTTATCAACAATGTATGTGCAACCAGATTTTGTTGCTAACATCAATGGAGTGTCTGGGGTGGAAGGAAATTCTGTCTTTTCCATTGTGCTAGTACTGGTTACTTCGTATTTGTGGAATTTCGTTCTACTCATATCCAATCTGGATTTCGTTGCTTTCCATGATTTGTCATTTTCAATTAATCTCCTTGCAAGTTTTCTTGCCGATGCACATTTGTATTTGTTGTATCGAATTTCTTCAATAATAGGCACTTTACGTTTTTCTGGACCAGTAGCAATGTCTGACAAAAAAATGAAATTTATTGTTAAAACTAGCCTATAAAAGGTGTTGTCCAAAATTCAGTATGTTGTTCATGTAACTACAAATCATATTATATGCATCTCGACCAACAGATAAAAAGCAAAACTAAACTACTGCAGCTCATAAATGTTTTGTCCAAATCTAATATGTTACTCATAAAAAGTTACATCCTATATATATTACTTGAGCTAAAAACTATGAATTTATGAATTTATTTTTATCAATACGCTGACAACACAAACACAAATAATATAATTGTGTAAACACGAAATACGAATTGCCAAGTGTTTTATATATTATTGTAAGAAGTTTTATTCTTTCTTGAAAATGACTAGAAAATCACTCAAATAATTAACAGATTAATACGATAGTTAGAGACAAAATTGACATTCAACTTAAGCCTGATTGTCATGTTATTTTTCATGTCATTTATGACATGTTATCGGCGTGTAATATGTTGTTTTATCATATATAAAGAAACGATTAAGATAGAAATCTTCTTGCTTATTACAGTATGTCATTATGTGTGTGTTAAGGGACATGGTGTAGTCCTATTAATATGATAAAGATAACGCAGAAAGATGGTAGTTTATTATGAACAATTTTTTTGGAGCTCCTTTTGGAAAGATTAAGAACTAAAGCTGTAAAGAATAATTGCTGAACATGCTAATACATAAACAGATTTCATCGAGAAAAACCCTAATCATCATCATTCTATCAATTTTCTCGGCCGATTATATACTCTACTCTATTAGGGTCTATCGTAGTATCGTTGTTTGATAGTGTACGTTCCTCCAACTTGAAAGTTGTAGAATGATCAGTTATTCACTCTTTCATCTTAATAGTGTTTGGTTTGTTTGTTTTGCATTAGTAAATTGATTACGAGTATTATTTAGTCATATTTTCCCTTACAGATTATTCAGGCATGCCATCTATAGACACTTTAGTCTACACGCTTCTAAAAATTGTGAACCTTTTTGTTAAATTTTTGCATAAGTTAATATAACCATGAGAATTTATAACATTTATAAGCATGAAATATTATTATTACATACATTTTCACACATAAACTTGAAAAAAAAATAATAAAAATAAAAATATCACAGTTTGTACAAATATATATTTGCTAACACTTTCAAGTGTGAATAAGATCAATTTCTCACACTCAATCTCTTCACACTTCCTTTGATGTAAATAAATTGGGTAACAAATTGAATTCCGCACTTAAAAGTGTGATTAAAGTTTATGTTTATACATGCTAAAAGTGAACCTTTTTTTACAATTTTAAGTGTAAAAAACGTCTTGTTTGTATTTATTTTTCACGCGTATAAATGTAATGAACTTGTATACATTTGTGATTGCGAAAATATTTAAAAAAATTACACGCTTTATATAAGTGTAAAAAATTATGTGCACAATTACAGTGATCTGAAAGCTTTGTGATAATAAGGATGGACATTTATAAAAGGCTTTGTTACCCTTTTCTGTCACTAAAGGCATATATCTTGTAGTGTTATGATAGAAAAAGTACATCACAGTATATTCTTACAATGGTGTATGAACTTCTTCAATAAGTTGTTCCCAACTCCATCATCGAATGCCGAAGGATTGACTGCTAGAAGTTGAAGACTTGTCATCCCATTTCCATCGGTCTCAGAAATCAATCTCGGATATTTTTCAGTTATAAAATATGCCAAATCTGTGCATAAATAACATATATAGATATATCATACATTCAGAGGACCGCAACTAACTTTTAAAAAAATAATAATAATAAACTTACCAAAGTTCTGGCTGAGGATTGCAACATGTAGTATGGTAGCTTTATCGTTTCTCAAAAGAAATGTCATCAAATCAGCTCCTTTACGAACTGCTCTTTCCGCTTCCTCACAAAGAAATCTGAAAATTTTGGTCTTACCGTAGCGAGCTGCATGGAAAAGAGGGGTTTCACCCATCTTGTTGGTCATCGTGAGCAATGAAGGAACCCTAAGTAACATTTCCCTAGCAGCCTCAAGTGTCCCATTATTGACAGTTGTCTCATGAAGTATGGTGCTTCAACTGCTATTTACCCATGTCAGTTTATCAAAATGGCTTTCAGGTAAGGAACGAAGTAGCGCAACAACAAGGTTGTTACGCTTATTGAAAGTGGCCATATGAAGAACCGTGTCATTGTGTATGGTTACTATATGAAACGGGCCATTTGAGATGTATCTACATATCTCAAATACCTTCACATCTTCTCCTCTTGACAGAGCCTCATACAGCTCCCCGGTGGTCCTGTCGTCGTCATCTCTTGATGCAATGACATTCATTGTAATTGAGAAGAAAAAGGCTAGCGCGCACACACACAAGAAAACCAAAACGATTTCTATCTATGTATAGTATGAAAAATTCCTCCACTGATAAGTGCGTCATAATCCTTATTCTCTACGTTTGAGAAAAACAGGAAGCTTTTTCCATGGGGTACGTATGTTAGAAGATTTTGCAGCACATTCCTATTTGGTGGAAATTGTTATTTATTCACCAACTAAAGTTGTTTTATATCTGCATCGGATGCCTTGCTGTTAAGTCACAGGTTTAATTTCTATAACATAAAGGATCAATGTTAATCAAAAAGCTGCTTTTGTAAATGTAACACTTGTTGCAGTGCGAATAAGAATACACAAAAAGACATCTACGATTCCTAAAAAAGAAATAGACTCCAAACCAAACGTGGAACACGTACGTTTAATAAGGATCAATGCTAAGAGACTCTTATGATAGACAAAAAGTAATATGTTTTTATATTAGGGTGTGATAATCCTAATATTGCTCGGAGAATTCTTAAATTGTGTAAAACACTTTTCTTGCAATAATATTTTTACCCTATTGATTGCCTTGTATTACAAGAAATTTGTATAAAGATACGACAAGAATGAACACTCAATACCTAGTCAAAAGAAATAGAGCAAAACATGAAGAATTTGATGTATATTATTTTGAATGAAAGACAAAAGCCATGTTTATATAATAAACAAAATGACTTTTGGTGAAAAGTTACACTCTTTCAAAAATGATCACACCGCAAGCATGGTTGGGTATTGGGTGGAGGTATTTCACAAGCATCAAACCTTTGCTGGGTAGGGTTGATGGGTACTATTATAGTACACAGGGTTGAGGTATCCCTGCCAATCTACACTTTTGATCCAAAAATGATCACACCGTTTGGTTCAAAGTAACCAACTTCTAATAAGATTGAGTGATAGTTGATAACGACACTTTTCTGTTACTATTTACAACAGTCACATCGTATATTATACTCCTAATATAGTAATTTATATGTAAAATATTTCTCTTGCAACATACGAGTAGCTTGAATAGCTTTGTACTATAAAACATATATAATTGTATGTCATAAGTTGAAATCTACATTGTTCAAGTATTTTATGCATAATAAATAACTAGTATAAAAGAATCTATAAAAGTATAATTCGATCATCTCTTCAAATTATTGTGAAGGGGTTTAGTTACTTGTTTTACGGAGAAATAATTAAGTTCTTTGTTTCCTGTATTCGTATGATGTTGCTTTCTTGGTCCCCACTTTTGACCAATGTATTCTTGCTTTTAATCATTAATTATAATATTCTGTACATGAAAATCACATATTGCCAGAATCGTGACAAACTGATCAATGGTTGTAAAATACGAACAAATTATGTAAATGTAAACTTGGTTATTTCAAGTTCGATATATTACTTACAAACAAATAAGGCCTAATACCATAAAAAAGTATCGTAGTTGTCACAAATAGTTGTTTTGAGTAGCGTACTAAATATTTTCCTTGTTTGTGGGTCAAACCCGACTAATTTGTCCACAAGTGAGTTTTTTCCCTACCCCAGCCGGTTATGTGTCCATGTCATCAGGTTTATATGTTTTTGTTTTTTTGTTTTTTGTTTTCCATGTCACTAATTTTATAATTTTAACTAATATAAATATTCACCTTACCCTTTCTTCCCCAAACAACTCACCATTCACAAACCCTAAATCTGATTTATGATTTACCATCAAAATCAAAATACAATCCAATACAAACCACTAACCAATCACTTGCCTAGTAACCATGGCCTCGTCCTCCTCATCAACTCGTTACTATCGAAGAATATACACTAAGGAAGAAATTGCTCGTATGACCCACTGTCATTGTAAGTATCCAATCTATGAACAAGTGGCATGGACCCCTGAAAATCCAGGTCGCAGATTCAAAGCATGTCCTATTCGTGTAAGTTACTTTAAAAAATTGCATTTTATCAAATTTGTAGTGATGTTCTTATCTTCATTTTGTGTTTGAACAAATGTATAGAAAAAGGATAAAAAATGTGATGTTTAAGGGTTCCTGGATGATGAGTTGCCATCTGACTACTACAAGGACCTCATGTACAAGCTATATAAGGACAATCAGATTTTGGAGTGCAATGTTCACTGCCTTTCTAACCAGGTTGAGGCTCAAGTGCCCAATGTTACTAAGGCAAATGAAGCCATTAAACTTGTTGCTACCCAAGAACATGTTGGTACTCAAGAGCATCATGCAAATGAAGATGTGTCAATGGCAGTCATTTTCAAGGAACTAAATGATTTAAAGATGAAGGGAAAAGTTCTTGACATGTTCTTAGTTGGTTCCACTTGTTTGATTATTTTGTTGTTTGTCTTGGTTGTGGCAGTTCTTGTTGGGTCATTTAGGAATTAATGGTTCATGCTTCATCTCATGTTGTTTTCCACTTCAGTTTCAAGTCTATTTAGGATGTTTGATTGTATGAACAATTTTATGTTGTACCAATGAAATGGTTTAATTATGTTATGTTACTCTTTCTAATCATACTAACTATGACACAAACATATAACTGAAATTAAATGACAAGTAGAACCAAAAGTGTTCTTCAATAACATTAAGTGTTTGTGCTATTGCACATTACAATGTTATAACTGGAACACAGTTTAAGTTAACTAACCTTAAAGGCCCTCAGTGAACAAGACAGGGCTTTGTGGTGGCATTATAAGCATCACCACCTGACATATCTTACATACATTCATAGTGGCATTAACTGCATCACTATGTCAGTTTTTTTTCCTAAAACACAACCCCCTACGATGGACAAAATGGGGCAACATAATTACACAATAACATCCAGATATTAACTGTTTTTTCTGCACATGAAACATTGACAGATTTAACAAAATATGTGCAATCAAATACTAGTTCTTTGTAAAGAACTAGTCAAGGACTATTTCATTATCAGGACTAGAACCAGGTCCTGTTAATGGTCCTGACAATTTCTTCATCAAAATCCTTTGACTAGGCGTTCTTGGTGGTATCCTTGGCTGTGCAGGTATCTCTCTTCGTTGTTGCACATGTGCTGCTGGTTCAGATCTTGTTTCCCTTTGTTGTAATCCTTTCCTTGTTGTCCTTCCTTGCATACCGTTATTCCCACCTTTCACTATCCGAGTCTGATGATGCGTTTGGATTAGGGTTCTCTCGGATGGTGATACCATTACCTCTGCGAACATTTGATGCAGTAACTTGTGGTGCCTTTTTTTTGGAAGTCATAACAGACTTCCCCTTATCAAGCTTCCTTTGCCTAGCCAGCACTACTTCATCAATGTCAGCGTCTAAGTCATTGTTATCACCCTGCAATGCATTATCATTACCAACAGTTTCTTGCGAAACTGTATTTTCATTAAGTGTATCTCCAACCCTATCTGCTTGTGGCCTAGTTGGCGTAACATGATCTATATCCATATCAGCGAGCATATTGTCCACGTCAATGTCATCGACACCCCTGTCGTCAACAGCTTCATTAGCATTCACATTACCACCTACCTCATCATCAGTTAGGAAAGGGTATTCGTAACCACAGTGATCATCAATATTAAACATTCTATGGAACCATACTTTTCCAACAAAATCATTTCTTGAAGCCCTTTCTTTTAGTGGGGGAGACCTTAAATAAGGAGAGTGAGATTCTTCCTCAGCCCAACTTATAAGCTCTTCGACACTCATATTTCCTGCATCTTTTTTCAACTTTTCATGATGTTTCCTTTTTGAAGTAACCTCAGAATCAGAACCCTCTAAACACAAATTGATATATGATAATATGGTGCTAAATTCTGTGGAGAATGAGCTACATATACGTCTACTTTCTTATGTTGTTTTGCTAGATCATATAAGACATGCACATCAGCATCTGTTTCAATTATTTTTAAGCCACCACTATCGATATCTAACTCAGGGATACAAATGAACAAAGCCCATATGTTTTGCCTTATCTTAGGAAGCAATATATCTAAAAGCTGGCTAAACATTATCCTATCTGAGGATGAAGCCTCCATTAACATTTCTCTACAATAGGTGTACCTTAGAGGATCAAACATGAAAACACCATTGTAATGGATTTTGAATACCACATCAAGTGGTAAGTCCATGACACCTGTGATAAAAAATTTAAACACTAATGAAAAACCCAAATTTGAAAAAACCCTAAGAAACATATATTTATAATAAAATAATGCAATTGGGGTAATAAAACATTAAATATTACAATGTATATACCTTCTTTTGATGCCAATTTCAGAAAATCGATACTGATTTTTTATGTTGCACAAATTAGGGTTTCGTAACAATTTTTGGGGATCTTGAAAGCGATACCTGATGGATATGTGGGGTTATAAAGAAGATAAGGTTGTACTTGAAATGCATAAAGTAATGAAAATAATCCTAATTGGCACATGTACGAGGTTAGAGCGTGGTGGGGGAGATGAAGTGTGTGTCGGTGTGTGTTTTACTTCCACGCTGTCAAGAATACAAAGAATAAAAATAATGCTTGAACCGGCTACTTGGTATACCTGTGGAAAAAAACTCACTTGTGGACAAATTAGTCGGGTTTGACCCACAAACAAGGAAAATATTTAGTACGCTACTCAAAACAACTATTTGTGACAACTAAGATGCTTTTTTATGGTATTAGGCCAACAAATAATGCAAGTTACGAACAAAGTGTTGTATCTGGTTCAGTTTAAATTGTGTGGGTAATGTCGTTTTGGACTATCAAAGTTTTGTGTTTATTACACACAAATATAAATACGAGTGTAATTTCTTTACCTATACTACCCCTGTAATACACACACGAGATAGACTAATTGAGACACATATATTTGACATAGGAAGTTGTAGGTGCATGTGTGAATATATTTGTCTTTCTTAGAAAGAATATATAATGTCGTAATTTATTTAGTAATCACATGAATACAGATTTTTATCTAGTTTTCTACGTGATACAAGCAAAACACTGGTTTTCTCAATTCTAAGTTGCTAAATATTCTTGCATTTCCATTTCACTGTATTTACAGTACATGAAATTATAAAACTGTACGTATATCATTAAACTTGTAGGCACGCTACACACTCAGTGATGATTTGCAGCACGTATAGAATGTGTGATCATTCGTACCTGAAATTTATCATACATATACACTGCCATTCGTAAACATGGAATTTTTTATTTATGCTTATAAGTGCAAACAGGCGTTGTACAATATTATAACTACTGAAATTGAAAGTTTATGACCAAATATATAATATAACTGTTACACACTATATCAACCCTTAATTGTATATTTAGCTAGAATTGACAAAAGTAGTACCAAGAGCTTGATAACCCAATCTGGTGAAGTCGGCTTGAGGTGGTGCAACAACACGGGTAGGGAATACCGCTTCCTTAAGCATACATACTTTGTCAGTAAATTCTTTGAGGAGCAATTGGTAAAGACGTATATAGGAAAGCGCGAACACAGAAACTGGGAAGAATGATACGATGTACAAGAAAACACTTGTCCAATTCTGGCCGCTGCTAATGGTCAAAACAAGTGTGGCTGCAAATGCTACCATCATCATTGAAACCGCGAGGATCAATACAGTGAGCCCTAACATTAGTTTGCTATGAAGAGAGTCTCGGAAATCATTTAAACGAAATGAAGACGTGAGGATTGAAAGGAATATGATAACTGATGTCAAAGAAAATAAGAGTGAAAGTGCATCAGCTAGTGCAAAGACTGTAAAGAATGGGTTGTTCTTAAGAAGTGGATAGCCTGTCTTTTGATCCGGACCTCCAGGTACAGTGTAAGCTGCAGCAAAGGCAACGGTGGCAATGAGTACAGCAATAATCGAACAGTTCTCAGCGGTCCGTTTCATCCATTCTTTGGCTTCAAGACGTAACAGCTTATTTTTCTCAAGAAACATCTGTTCAGCAGTCTGATTGTCATAATTTATCTGTAGTCTTGCCAATGTTGTACATATTTTTTTTATCCTCTGCATCAACAAGAAAAATATGATCAAATGTCTTAATTAGTAGATTCAGGATGACGGACACATACAATTGATCGAGTTTGTGGATCTTGATATAAAAAAAATGGAACCCCCCCGACTATTTAAAATAGTAATGTTTAAGTACCTCAAACAGAATCAAATCGTCTCTGAGTATTAACGCTGGGCTTCTGATGTCGTCTTCAGCTTTGCTATCCTTTACTTCTACACTAAGCATGTGCAATAGTGAGTATCCATATTTATCAATCTTTCCTCTCAGCCTCCTGAGATAGTGTGGCACACTGGAAACATAATCTATTACATTCTTTCGTCGATATTTAATTGCCACATGCAAAACGTTGCGCCCATCCTCATCGATGTGTTCTACTGCCGGAGGGTAGTACTCTAGTATCTTCTCAACAATGTATGTGCAACCAGATTTTGTTGCTAACAACAACGGAGTGTCTGGGGCGGAAGGAAATTCTGTCTTTTCCATTGTGCTAGTACTGGTTACTTCGTATTTGTGAAATTTCGTTCTACTCATATCCAATCTGGATTTCGTTGCTTTCCATGATTTGTCATTTTCAACTAATATCCTTGCAAGTCTTTTTGCAGATTCACATTTATATTTATTGTATCGAATTTCTTCAATAATAGGCACTTTACTGCGTCTTTCTGGATCGGTAGCAATGTCTGACACAAATATGATTGTTAAAACTAGCCGATAAAAGGTATTGTCAAAAATTCAGTATGTTGTTCATGTTTCTGTAACTCAATCAGTGTTAAAGAAAAACTAATAGTACATGATATAAATCATATTATATGCATCTCGACCAACTGATAAAAAGCAAAACTAAACTAGTGCGGCTCATAAAATGTTTAGTTCAAATCTAATATAAGCTACATCCTATATGACTTGAGCTAAATGACTACCGTTTTACGTATTAAAAAAATTATGAATTTGTTTTTATCAATCGCGCACCGAAAACACAAACACCAAGAGTATAATTGTGTAAACACAAATTACGAATTGCCAAGTGTTTTAGATTTATTATTGTGAGAAGTTTATTCTTTCTTAAATAATTATCAGATTAATACGATAGTTAGAGACAAAATTGACATTCAACTTAAGCCTGATTGTCATTATATTTTTCATGTCATTTATGACATGTTATCGTCGTGTAATATGTTGTCAGCTTATTACAACAGTATGTCATTATGTGTGTGTTAATAAAGGGACATGGAGTAGTCCTATCAATACGATTATGCACAATTTTTTTGGAGCTCCTTTTGGAAAGATTGATTGCTGAACATGCTACGGAGTAATATATAAACACATTTTTCATCGAGAAAAATCCTAATCATCACCCTATCAATTTTCTCCGCCGATTATATACTCTATTCTATTAGGGTCTATCGTAGTATCGTTGTTTGATTGTGTTCCTCCAGCTTGAAAGTTGTAGAGTGTTTGTTTTGTATTAGTAATTACAATCTTTTAACTATTGAGAATTGTGAGATTGAAATAATAATCTGAGCAGCTGAGCTAATAATGTTTTTTAGTTGATAGTGTATTATTTAGTCATATTTTTCTTTACAGATTTGTTATGCAATAACAAACGTTTGTGACTCAAACTAATTTTAATTCACTACAACAAATATGCCATATCTATTCACACTTAAGTCTACACATTTATAAAAGTCATTGTCACCCTTTCTCTGTCACTAAAGGCATATATCTTGTAGTGTTATGATAGAAAAATTAGATTACAGTATATTCTTACAATCGTGTATGAACCGCTTCAAGAAGTTGTTCCCAACTCCTTCATCGAATGCCGAAGGAGTGACTGCTAGAAGTTGAAGACTTGTCAACCCATTTCCATCGTTCACAGAAATCAATCTTGGATATTTTTCGGTTATAAGAATTGCCAAATCTGTGCATAATTAACATATATAGATATATTATACATTATATTCAAAGGACCGCAACTAACTTAATAATAAAAGAAGGTAATAAAAAACTTACCAAAGTTCTGGCTGAGGATTGCTACATGTAGTATGGTAGATTTATCGTTTCTCAAAAGAAATGTCGTTAGATTGGCTCCATTACGAACTGCTCTTTCCACTTCCTCACAAAGAAATTTGAAAATTTTGGTCTTACCGTAGCGAGCTGCATGAAAAAGAGGGGTTTCACCCATCTTGTTGGTCATCATGAGCAATGAAGGAGCCCTAAGTAACATTTCCCTAGCAGCCACAACTGTCCCATTATTGGCAGTTGTCTCATGAAGTATGGTGCATCCACTGCTATTTACCCATGTCAGTTTATCAAAATGGCTTTCAGGTAAGGAACGAAGTAGCGCAACAACAAGGTTGTTACGCTTATTGAAAGTGGCCATATGAAGAACCGTGTCATTGTGTATGGTTACTATATGAAACGGGCCATTTGTGAAGTGTCTACATATCTCAAATACCTTCATATCTTCTCCTTTTGACAGAGCCTCGTACAGCTCCCGGTTGGTCCTTTCGTCATCATCTCTTGATGCAACGACATTCATTGTAATTGAGAAGAAAAAGGCTAGCGCACGCACACAAGAAAACTAAAACGGTTTCTATCTATATATAGTATGAAAAATTCCTACACTGATAAGTGCGTCATAATCCTTATTCTCTACATTTGGGAAAAACAGAAAGCTTTTTCCTTGGGGTATGTTAGAA
Source organism: Artemisia argyi (assembly GCA_030686995.1). Taxonomy (NCBI): domain Eukaryota; kingdom Viridiplantae; phylum Streptophyta; class Magnoliopsida; order Asterales; family Asteraceae; genus Artemisia; species Artemisia argyi. The sequence goes on along the minus strand of CM060676.1, from coordinate 232,036,723 downwards.
GATTTTGGACCACATTCCTATTTGGTGGACACTGTTATTTAGTCACCAACTAAAGTTATTTTAGATCTGCACCGAGGTCACGAGTTGCATTCGAATAACATAAAGGATCAATGATAATCAAAAAGCAGCTTTTGTAAATGTAACACTTGTTGCAGTGCGAATAAGAATACACAAAAAGACATCTACGATTCCTACAAAAGAAATAGACTCTTTCAAGAATGAAAGACAAAAGCCATGTTTATGTAATAAACAAAATGACTTTTGGTGAAAAGTTATGCTCTTTCAAGAATGATCACACCGTTTGGTTCAAAGTAACCAACTTTTAATAGGATTGAGTGATAGTTGATAATGACACTTTTCTGTTACTATTTACAACAGGCACATCGTATATTATACTCCTAATATAGTAATTTATATGTAAAATATTTCTGATGCAACATACGAGTAGCTTGAATAGCTTTGTACTATAAAACATATATAATTGTATGTCATAAGTTGAAATCTACATTGTTCAAGTATTTTATGCATAATAAATAACTAGTATAAAAGAATCTATAAAAGTATAATTCGATCATCTCTTCAAATTATTGTGAAGGGGTTTAGTTACTTGTTTTACGGAGAAATAATTAAGTTCTTTGTTTCCTGTATTCATATGATGTTGCTTTCTTGGCCCCCACTTTGGACCAATGTATTCTTGCTTTCAGTCATTAATTATATACAGTAATATTCTGTACATGAAAATCACATTGCCAGAATCGAGACAAACTGATCAATGGTTATAAAATACCAACAAATTATGTAAATGTAAACTTGGTTATTTCAAGTTCGATATATTACTTACAAACAAATAATGCAAGTTACGAACAAAGTGTTGTATCTGGTTCAGTTTAAATTGTATGGGTAATCAAAGTTTGTGTTTAATTATTACACATAAATATAAATACGCGTGTAATTTCTTTACTAATTTTGAGACACATGCATATATTTGACGTAGGAAGTTGTATGTGTGTGAATATTTGTCTCTCTTAGAAAAAAATATATAATGTCGTAATTTATTTAGTAATCACATGAATACAGATTTTTATCTAGTTTTCTACGTGATACATGCAATAACATTGGTTTTCTCAATTCTAAGTTGCTATATATTTTTGCATTTACAATTCCCTGTATTTACAGTACATGAAATTATAAAACTGTACGTATATCCTTAAACTTGTAGGCACACTACACACATATAACATTTGTAGTACGTATAGAATGTGTCATTATTTGTATGAATACATGAAATGCACAGTTAATACATGAAATTTATCATATATATACACTGCCATTAATTCATAAACAGTTAATTTATCATATATATATAATATAAGTGTTACATTTTTTTTAAAGACAATATATTCAACCAAAACAAGCAAATTACAAACAAAAGCATCCACAATATTATTAACAAGGTGATTAAACATTGTGGACTCATGAAAACAAACCATGAAACAATTGAAACGAAATACACACTAGTAGGATATTACATGCACAAACAAGAACATAGACCAAATGAACTACCATATGCAAGACCATGGAGCAGCCCCACATTCACAATTCAACTTTGGGCCCACGAGCATTAATGACAAGCAACCCATTTAAGAAACCTAAAATGGGTTACACATTTCATCAACCCTTAATTGTATATTTGTTGGCATGGGTGAATCAAATGATGGAATCTGGGCTAGAATTGACAAAAGTAGTACCAAGAGCTGAGCTTGATAATCCAATCTGGTGAAGTCGGCTTGAGGTGGTGCAACAATACGGATAGGGAATACCACTTCCTTAACCATCCGCACTTTCTCGGTAAATGCATTGAAGAGTAATCGGTAAAGACTTATATAGGAAAGCGCGAACACAGAAACTGGGAAGAATGATATGATGTACAAGAAAACACTTGTCCAATTCTGGCCGTTGCTAATGGTCAAAACAAGTGTGGCTGCAAATGCTACCATCATCATTGAAACCGCGAGGATTAATACAGTGAGCCCTAACATTAGTTTATTATGAATAGAGTAACGGAAATCTTTTAAATGAAATGAAGACGTGAGGATGGAAAGGAATATGATAACTGATGTCAAAGAAAATGTGAGGGAAAGCGCATCCGCTAGAACAAAGACAGTAAAAAAGGGTTGGTTTCTGAGAAGTGGATAGCCTGTGTTTTGATTTGGTCCTCCAGGTACGGTGTATGCTGCAGCAAAGGCAACAGTGGCAATAAGAACAGCTACAATCGAACAGCTCTCAGCGGTCCCTTTCATCCATTCTTTGGCATCAACACGTAACTGCTTATTTTTCTCAAGAAACATCTGTTCAGCAGTCTGATTGTCACAATTTATCTGTAGACTTGCCAGGGTTGTACATATTTCTTTTATCCTCTGCATCAACAAGAAAAATATGACCAAATGTCGTAATAGATTCAGGATGACCGACACATACAATTGATCGAGTTTGTGGATCATGATATAAAAAATATGGAAACCACCCGACTATTTAAAATAGTAATTTTTAAGTACCTCAAACAGAATCAAATCGTCTCTGAGTTTTAACGCTGGGCTTCTGATGTCGTCTTCAGCTTTTCTATCCTTTACTTCTTCACCAAGCGTATGCAATAGTGAGTATCCTTTTTTATCAATCTTTCCATTCAGCCTCCTGAGATAATGTGGCACACTGGAAACATAATCTATTACATTCTTTCGTCGATATTTAATTGCCACATGCAAAATGTTGCGCCCATCCTCATCGATGTATTCTACTGCCGGAGGGTAGTACTTTAGTATCTTGTCAACAATGTATGTGCAACCATATTTTGTTGCTAAGAACAACGGAGTGTTTGGTGCGGAAGTAAATTCTATCTTTTCCATTGTGCTAGTCCTGGTTGATTCGCCTTTATGATTTGCTTATAAGCGTTACTTTATATATTTTTTCTTGTTTGAAAAAACCATATTATGACAACTTGCCATAGTAAAGTCCAACACTTATAGATGCAATCTTCTTGTCCAATTATCTGACTTGCATTGATTCATCCTTTTAGTATTCAAGGTTCCCATTATATTTCAAAACCAGGTTCTCTTCAAGTACTAACGTACTTTGTTCATATAGAATCCCAATATGTTACTACCATGACATATTTAACTTGATGCCATATAAAATACATGTTGCGTTTAAATAAATTTCAATTAGTTATTTAAACACCTACCAGATAACCAATCTAACTAGTTTTAATTTACTAACAGAATTTATTAACCATGAATATGTAGTAACGAATGATATGTGATTTAGTAAAAATACGAGAGTAATCAAATTCACCATTGGTGGCCAGACAATGATTTGACGACTTTTATTTCCAAAATCACATATCTCTCATGCACATTATCATGAGGATGGCATTCTTGTATAACATATTCAACAAATTCTTAATAAATAAAAACAAATATAAATCATACAATGATTATAGTATATGATAAATTGGATTTGCAACAATTTCGTAATCCAACAAAAGATGCTTTTATTGATCAACTGATCATCGATAGTAAAATTTAATACTCCATCCATTCCAAAATTATTGTCCAGTTTGAATTTTTAAAGTCAAACTGGTTCAACTTTAATAATAAATATATTTTTTTTTATTACATAATACTTGATGAAAAATTATACCATTGAAAAGTGCACTCAAAACCCAATCCATTTATATATTTTGCATCAAATATTATGTAACACCCACAAAAATATTTAAGGTGAAAGTTGAAGAAGAAAGACTAAAAAAGTAAATTTGAGACGGAGGGAGTATCTAATATATCGTATGTCATAAGTTACGAACTCTATATTGTTCAAGTATTTTATGCATAATAAATAACTAGTATAAAAGCGTCTACAAAAATATAATTCGATAATCTCTGCAAATTATTGCGAAGGGGTTTAGTTGCTTGATTTTGGAGAAATAAGTTCGTTGTTTCTTGTTTACTCATTCTTATGATGTTGCTTTCTTGTCCCCCACTTTTGACTAATGTATTCTTGCTTTTAGTCATTAATTAATTATATTCTGTAAATGAAAATCACACATTGCCAGAATCGTAAACTGATCAATGGTTGTAAAATACGAACAAATTATGTAAATTTAAACTTGGTTATTTCAAGTTCGATATATTACTTACAAACAATAATGTTGTATCCGGTTCAGTTAAGTTGTGTGGGTAATGTCTCAATTAGAATAAACAATCAGATTTTGTGTTTATTACACATAAATATAAATCAAATACGCGTGTAATTTCTTTACCTATACTACCCCTGTAACACACACGAGATAGACTAATTGAGACATATATATTTGACATATTAATAAGTTGTAGGTGTGTGAATTGTAATCTTGTAAATCAACTAATTGATTTAGTAATCACATAAACATCTATTTTTATCTAGTTAGTTTTCTACGTGATACAAGAATAACACTGGTTTTCTCAATTCTAAGTTACTATATATTCTAATTGAGACATACATATTTACAATACATGAAATTATAAAACTGTACGTAAACTTGTAGGCACGCTACACACAGTGATCACTTGCAGCACATATAGAATGTGTGATCATTCGTATATGAAATGCACAATACATGAAATTTATCATATATATACACTGCCATTCATAAACATGGAATTTTTTATTTATGCTTATAAGTGCAAACAGGCGTTGTACAATATTATAACTATGGAAATAGAAACTTCATGACCAAATATATATATGATATAAGTGTTACACATATCAACCCTTAATTGTATATTTTAGCAAGAATTGACAAAAGTAGTACCAAGAGCTTGATAACCCAATCTGGTGAAGTCGGCTTGAGATGGTGCAACAACACGGGTAGGGAATACCGCTTCCTTAAGCAACCACACTTTGTCAATAAATGCTTTGAGGAGCAATTGGTAAAGACGTATATAGGAAAGCGCGAACACAGAAACTGGGAAGAATGATATGATGTACAAGAAAACACTTGTCCAATTCTGGCCGCTGCTAATGGTCAAAACAAGTGTGGCTGCAAATGCTACCATCATCATTGAAACCGCGAGGATCAGTACAGTGAGCCCTAACATTAGTTTGTTATGAAGAGAGTCTCGGAAATCATTTAAACGAAATGTAGACGTGAGGATGGAAAGGAATATGATAACTGATGTCAAAGAAAATGTGAGTGAAAGTGCATCAGCTAGTGCAAAGACTGTAAAGAATGGGTTGTTCTTAAGAAGTGGATAGCCTGTCTTTTGATCCGGACCTCCAGGTACAGTGTAAGCTGCAGCAAAGGCAACGGTGGCAATGAGTACAGCAACAATCGAACAGTTCTCAGCTGTCCGTTTTATCCATTCTTTGGCATCAACACGTAACTGCTTATTTTTCTCAAGAAACATCTGTTCAGCAGTCTGATTGTCACAATTTATCTGTAGTCTTGCCAATGTTGTACATATTTTTTTAATCCTCTGCATCAACAAGAAAAATATGATCAAATGTCGCGGTAGATTCAGGATTACCGACACATACAATTAATCGAGTTTGTGGATCATAATATAAAAATAATGGAAACCACCCGACTACTTAAAATAGTAATAATATAATGTTTAAGTACCTCAAACAGAATCAAATCGTCTCTGAGTATTAACGCTGGGCTTCTGATGTCTTCTTCAGCTTTGCTATCCTTTACTTCTACACTAAGCATGTGCAATAGTGAGTATCCTTTTTTATCAATCTTTCCTCTTAGCCTCCTGAGATAGTGTGGCACTTTGGAAATAGTATCTATTACATTCTTTCGTCTATATTTAATTGCCAATGTATGTGCAACCATATTTTGTTGCTAACAACAACGGAGTGTCTGGGGCGGAAGGAAATTCTGTCTTTTCCATTGTGCTAGTACTGGTTACTTCGTATTTGTGGAATCTCGTTCTACTCATATCCAATCTGGATTTCGTTGCTTTCCATGATTTGTCATTTTCGATTAATCTCCTTGCAAGTTTTCTTGCCGATGCACATTTATATTTGTTGTATCGAATTTCTTCAATAATAGGCACTTTACGTTTTTCTGGACCAGTAGCAATGTCTGACAAAAAAATGAAATTTATTGTTAAAACTAGCCATTAAAAGGTGTTGTCTAAAATTCAGTATGTTGTTCATGTAACTACAAATCATATTATATGCATCTCGACCAACAGATAAAAAGCAAAACTAAACTACTGCAGCTCATAAATGTTTTGTCCAAATCTAATATGTTACTCATAAAAAGTTATATCCTATATATATTACTTGAGCTAAAACCTATGAATTTATGAATAGCCAAGTGTTTTATATATTATTGTAAGAGGTTTTATTCTTTCTTAAAAATGACTAGAAAATCACTCAAATAATTAACAGATTAATACGATAGTTAGAGACAAAATTGACATTCAACTTAAGCCTGATTGTCATGTTATTTTTCATGTCATTTATGACATGTTATCCGCGTGTAATATGTTGTTTTATCATATATAAAGAAACGATTAAGATAGAAATCTTCTTGCTTATTACAGTATGTCATTATGATCAGTGTGTTAAGGGACATGGTGTTATCGGCGTGTAATATGTTGTTTTGGAAAGATTAAGAACTAAAGCTGTAAAGAATAATTGAACATGCTAATACATAAACAGATTTCATCGAGAAAAACCCTAATCATCATCATTCTATCAATTTTCTCGGCCGATTATATACTCTACTCTATTAGGGTCTATCGTAGTATCGTTGTTTGATAGTGTACGTTCCTCCAACTTGGAAGTTGTAGAGTGATCAGTTGTTCACTCTTTCATCTTAATAGTGTTTTTTTTGTTTGTTTTGCATTAGTAAATCTTATGACTGCTCAAAATTGTGAGATTGAAATAATAATCTATACTACTTATATAATAGAAAAATAGAAAAATTGTCAAAAGTGAAATGTTGAGTTTTCAACAATGGTCAAATGAGAGAGAAAGTGAAATGTAATTAATACTCTTATTAAAACACCCAATACTTAAAAGTACAATTATTTATTCACATTGTACAATCAAATTAAAGCCTATCTACCAAATTAAATACAACTAATTCAAACACAAATCGGGTTGACCCGGGACATTTCAAACCCGGCGGGTTGACCCAGTTTGATTTGACCTGTTTTCGACCCAACCTAGCAAGTTGACCAGGTTTAAATCGACCAATTTTTCGACCGGAACGGTTCAACCGGTTGAACCAATTAACCGGGTCGAACCGGGTTTCAAAGCATTATCCATTACTTAAAAGTACAATGATTTATTCACATTGTACAACCAATTAAATACAACAAATTAAAACACAAACCGGGTTGACCCGGGACGCTTCAAACCCATTTTTCGACCGGAACGGTTCAACCAGTTGAACCACCCGGGTCAAACCGGGTTTCAAAATATTATTTTAATTCCCAAATCTTCAAACTTTTATTATTTTTGGTTTATAGCCTATAAACTTTTTTTTATTAATAAACTATATGTCGCTATAAAATCCCGTTGCTATGCACGGGTACTCGTCTAGTCTTAGCTAATAACGCTTTATAGTTGATAGATATAAATTGATTACGAGTATTATTTAGTCATATTTTCCCTTACAGATTATTTATGGGATTTGGCAGTACAATAGCAACGTACTTTTCCAAATGTTCCGATCTAGTACGCATATTATTTTTTGTTCCACTTAATGTAATGAATTTTCAAGTTTTCTTCCATTCTACCCCACGAAACTTGTTTAACCGGCTACTAAGATTTTTTTCCCCACAAAAGTTGCCACGTTGGATTTCCACTATATATTACATACTTGTAAAAGCCATTAAATAGTCATATACTTTCTCAAATTTACTCATATGGTACGTGTGTCGAAAATAACTAAAAAAAATATGGTTTATTTTTTCTATTTTTTTTTCTTTTTTTATTTCTTTATTTTTTTTACGTTTTCATCCGTTTTTGAACGTTTTCATCCGGTTTGGACATTTTCGTTCGTTTTTACATTTTTTTTTGTCCATTTCACCCTTTTTCGTCTGTTTTTACACGTCTTCATTCATTTTTGCACATTTTCGCCCGATTTACACGTTTCAACCGTTTTGCACGTTTTCTCCCGTTTTCATCCATTTTTTCACGTTTTCATCCTTTTGTACACGTTTTTGTTCGGTTTTACACGTTTTCGTCTTTTTTGCACGTTTTGTCTGTTTTTGCATGTTTCCGTCTATTTTTACACATTTTATCTATTTTTGCACGTTTTCCCTCGTTTTTACACGTTTTCATCCATTTTTGCACGTTTTCTCCCCTTTTTACACGTTTTCATCCGTTTTTGCACGTTTTCGTCCTTTTGAACACGTTTTTGTTCGGTTTTATAGGTTTTCGTCTTTTTTGCACGTTTTGTATGTTTTTGCACGTTTTCGTTTGTTTTACATGTTTTTTATCTGTTTTTGCACGTTTTCGCCCGTTTTTACACGTTTTCATCCGTTTTGCACGTTTTCGTCATTTTTATACGTTTTCATCGGTTTTATACGTTTACTTTTACATAGTTTTGTCTATTTTTATACTTTTTCATCTGTTGTTACATGTTTTCACTAGTTTTTGCATGTTTTAGTTCGTTTCTATACGTCTTCATCCATTTTCATATGTTCTTATATGAATGAAAAACAGAAAAAAGCGTGTAAAAATAAATGACAACGTATAAAAACAGACAAAAAGGTGCAAAAACGAACGACAACATGTAAAAATGGACAAAAATATGCAAAAACGAACGACAACGTGTAAAAACAGACAAGAACGTGTAAAAACGAATGAAAACATGCAAAAAAGGGACTAAAATGTAAGAAAACAAATGAAAACATGTAAAACCAGATGAAAACGTGTAAAAACGGATTAAAACGTGTAAATATGGACGAAACGTGCAAAAACGAACGACAACGTGCAAAAACGGACAAAAACATGCAAAAAAGAACGACAACGTGTAAAAACGGACAAAAACAAGTAAAAACGAACGAAAACATGAAAAAATGGACTAAAACGTAAAAAAATGTGTAAAAACAGATGAAAACGTGTAAAAATGAAAAGTGCAAAAACGAATGACAACGCGCAAAAACGGACGGAAATGTGCAAAAAAGAATGACAACGTGTAAGAACGGACAAAAGCATGTAAAATTGAACGACAACGTGTAAAAACGGTCAAAAATGTGCAAAAACGGAAAACGTGCAAAAACAGACGATAACAAAAGAAAACGGATGAAAACGTGTAAAAATATACGAAAACGTGTATAAAAACATTGTACTTAAACGTTTTGGTTTATATATTTACCATGGTGCAGGATTACTCCCCTTTACAAAAAAAAAAAAAAAAAAAAAAAAAAAAAAAAAAAAAAAAAAGAACGTGTATAAAACGGATGAAAACGTATAAAAACGAACAAAAACTTATAAAAATGGACAAAAATAATACGCGTACTAGATCGGTAAATTTGAAAAAGTACGTTGCTATTTACTCAAGTTTTAAATTTGTCACGTAGGCATTTTTCCCGGTTTTCAAACTTTTTTCCTGGTAACCGGTAACTTTTGGGTAGAATGGAACAAAAAATGAAAGTTTACATTAAGTGGGACAAAAAATAGTACGCATATTAGATCGGAACATTTTGAAAAGTACGTTGCTATTGTACGGCCAAATCCCATTATTTATGCATGCCATCTATAGACACTTTAAGTCTACACGCTTCTAAAAATTGTGAACCTTTTTGTTAAATTTTTGCATAAATTAATTAACCATGTAGAATTTATAACGTTTATAAGCATGAAATATTATTATTACATACATTTTCACACATAAACTTGAAAAAAATAAAAATAATAATAAAAATAAAAATATCACAGTTATAAGTATGTACAAATATATATTTGCTCACACTTTCAAGTGTTAATAAGATCAATTTCTCACACTCAATCTCTTCACACTTATCTTGATGTGAATAAATTGGGTGACAAATTGAACTCCGCACTTAAAAGTGTGATTAAAGTTATGTTTATACACGCTAAAAGTGACCTTTTTTTACAATTTTAACTGTAAAAAACGTCATGTTTGTATTTATTTTTCAACGCGTATAAATGTAATGAACTTGTATACATTTGTGATTGCAAAAAAATTTAAAAAAATTACACGCTTTATATAAGTGTAAAAAATTATGTGCACAAGTGACATTTTTGTTATAGTGATCTGAAAGCTTTGTGATAATAAGGATGGACATTTATAAAAGGCTTTGTTACCCTTTTCTGTCACTAAAGGCATATATCTTGTAGTGTTATGATAGAAAAAGTACATCACAGTATATATATTCTTACAATGGTGTATGAACTTCTTCAATAAGTTGTTCCCAACTCCATCATCGAATGCCGAAGGATTGACTGCTAGAAGTTGAAGACTTGTCATCCCATTTCCATCGGTCTCAGAAATCAATCTCGGATATTTTTCAGTTATAAAATATGCCAAATCTGTGCATAAATAACATATACAGATATATCATACATTCAGAGGACCGCAACTAACTTTTAAAAAAATAATAATAATAAACTTACCAAAGTTCTGGCTGAGGATTGCAACATGTAGTATGGTAGATTTATCATTTCTCAAAAGAAATGTCGTTAGATCGGCTCCTTTACGAACTGCTCTTTCCACTTCCTCACAAAGAAAATTGAAAATTTTGGTCTTACCGTAGCGAGCTGCATGGAAAAGAGGGGTTTCACCCATCTTGTTGGTCATCGTGAGCAATGATGGAGCCCTAAGTAACATTTCCCTAGCAGCCTCAACTGTCCCATTATTGGCAGTTGTCTCATGAAGTATGGTGTATCCGCTGCTATTTACCCATGTCAGTTTATCAAAATGGCTTTCATGTAAGGAACGAAGTAACGCAACAACAAGGTTGTTACGCTTATTGAAAGTGGCCATATGAAGAACCGTGTCATTGTGTATGGTTACTATATGAAACGGGCCATTTGAGATGTATCTACATATCTCAAATACCTTCATATCTTCTCCTGTTGACAGAGCCTCATACAGTTCCCCGGTGGTCCTGTCATCGTCGCCTCTTGGTGCAATGACATTCATTGTAATAGAGAAAGGCTAACACTCACACACACACAAGAAAACCAAAACGGTTTCTATCATATAGCAAGAAAAATTCCTCCACTGATAAGTAAGGTATGTCAGTACATATCCTTATTATCTACTGCCAGTTCCAAATTTATAGAGTGAGGAAAAGTAAAGAATAAAAAATATGGAGTAAACATTTTACTTTATAATCAATCAAATCACCCTTGTTTTCGGTCCTTTTCCTTTTCTTTCACTCCTTAAATGATACTCGTACTAGAGAACACAACTTTTTTTGTTTCTCTTCATTTTCTTTCCTTTCCTTCCTTTAAGTGATATTACATATGAGAAAAACAGAGAGCTTTTTCCTGGGGTATGTTAGAAGATTTTAGACCACATTCTTCCTATTTGGTGGACATTCTTATTTAGTCACCAACTAAAGTTGTTTTAGATCTGCATCGGATGCCTTGCTGTCAAGTCACAGGTATAAAACCGAAGTCAAGATTTGCATCTTCGAATAAGATAAAGGATCAATGTTAATCAACAAGCAGCTTTTGTAAATGTAACACTTGTCACAGTGCAAATAAGAATACACAAAAAGACATCTACGATTCCTACAACATGTCTAACGCTGATTTCTGCCATCTAATACTGGTAAATTTCATAAACGTGTGTTGTTTTAATTTCCAAGATCACTGGATGCTGTTTTGTATTGTATGTAATGGTGTTTTCTCCTTGTAAGAAGGAATAGTGCCATTTAAACTCCTTAACAATAATGTCTTATTTGGTACTCGTAGATATATATTTATATAATTAATTCAAAATTCTTGGCGAAAATTTCAAGTTGGATCAACCAAAATTTAAACTGTGTGCTATTCCCTGTTGGGTTGTTCAAATGAATTCCGTTGGTGACAAATTAAGTAGTACTACTACAAAAGAGCCCAAAAGAAATAGAATCCAAACCAAACGTGGAACACGTTTACTAAGGATCAATGCCAAGAAATTAAACTTGGATGATAAAACAAAAAGTAATATGCTAAAGCCTAAAGTTACTAGGTGATTCAACATAAAGCAAAAGTTGTATACAAATTTGTCATGCAAGTGAAGTGCCTGTGCTTGAATTAGTTGTTGTCATAGATCAAGTCCTACATACTTTAAATTGGTCTAAGATTATATAATTTATATTCGAAAAGTACATAATATATGTTTGTGCAAACAAAAGTTGCATAAACATGCCATTTATAGCTAGGTTCAAAATCCGAGTCTCCTGGAGATGCTTATTATGACCCTTGTTATGAAGCAATAATTCACAATAAGATCAACAAATAGCAATTTCTTATGTAACCCCTTTCTACAACAGCCGTAATACATAAGCTCGTAAGCATCTCGCTGATATACATACTTCTTTTCCTTCATCTTTTTCAAAGTTAAATAGTGTTCGTCAATAAAAAAGTAACAAACTTCTCTTTGAAGCCGTAAAAACTAAGCATCCGAAGTTCCAGGTGCTTCATACTCCCTCAGCTGTTTTCCGTCACTTGACTCTTCAAAGCTCAAAATCATGATAAACTCGAGCTGCAGGTGTAGGTTGTCCCTTTGATTCCATATTAATATGATTAGCTTTAGATTGTTAAAATGATGATTGAAATGTTTGGTGAATTGCAAAACAATGGCAAGATCTTGGTGAATAAATATGCAAACATTTGTTGGAGGATAGTTTGCATTTTGGGGTATGAATGATACCCAAATTGTGAAGATATACCTTTCTTTCAATTGTGTAGCCTTTTCTTTTAGGTTGCCTTCTTTTCGATTTTCAAAGATTGCTTATGAATCGTATTCTTTCATAACCTTATTACCTACTTAACAATTATACTCCTAATATGTTATTATTATATATGTAAAATATTTCCCATGCTACATAGGAGTAACTTTGTACTATAAAACATATCTAATCGTATGTCACAAGTTACGAAATCTACATTGTTCAAGTATTTTATGCATAATAAATAACTAGTATAAAAGAATCTATAAAAAATATAAATCGATTATCTCTTCCAGTTATTGCGAAGGGGTTTAGTTGCTTGATTTTGGAGAAATAAGTTCGTTGTTTCTTGTTTACTCATTCTTAACTTACGATGTTTTTGCTTTCTTGCCCCCCACTTTTGACCAATGTATTCTTGCTTTTAGTCATTAATTATGTAGTGTAATATTCTATACATGAAAATCACACACATTGCCAGAATCGTGACAAACTGATCAATAGTTGTAAAATACGAACAAGTTTTTTTTGGGTAAAATACTTACAAGTTATGCAAATTTAAACTTGGTTATTTCTAGTTCGATATATTACTTAAAAACAAATTATGTGGGTATAGTAATGGCGTTTATTACACATAAATATAAATTTGCGTGTAATTTCTTTACCTATATTACCCCAATAACACACACGAGATAGACTAATTGAGACATATATATTTGACATATTAAGTTGTAGGTGTGTGAATATTTGTCTTTTTTAGAAAGAATTTATAATGTCGTAATCTTGTAAATCAACAGTCTGTCCTAATTGATTTAGTATAAATATTTGTCTTTTTTAGAAAGAATTTATAATGTCGTAATCTTGTAAATCAACAGTCTGTCCTAATTGATTAAGTATATATATGAGTCAGACATAGGTAATCAGGCCATGTCCTCCTGTCCCTGGTTGAATATAGGTGATCAGTCTATACTCACCCGAGGTTCAATGAATTTTGAAATACTCAACCTAGTTATACTAGTAATATGTCTTTTATATCCCAAAATTATTCCCAAGACTACGACAAGTGTACAAAATCGACATTCACAAATGAGACTACGAAAGGAAAGCCGGGGAGAATTTACCAAAGTGGATTGCATTTATTCTCAAGTTGTCAAAAATGATCATTGGAAGTACTTTTCAAACATGGCAAAAATGGCCCTTAAATTATATCATTTGGCAAGATTGGTCCTTACACTTTTAACTTAAACCAAAAACGTAAATCTACTAAACCTATAACAAACCATCTTATTACACTTAAATCTGCCAAACTCATAAACCCATTTCAAATCAATCCCACCAAGCCCACCACATCAAAGCCCATTATCCCATTAATAAAATTCCGAGTCCATAACCATTTCCCTTAACCTTAATTCCCTTTTACCCCTTACCATACCCGTTCAAAACCCCACACCCACAGTCAAACTATTATAAACAATAAAAAGAAAAAAAACGCGCCTTTTACTATTCATTCTCTTCAACCCTAATTTGCCCCGTCTCCTCACCATTTTACCCGTACATCAAAGAGGTTCTAGAAGGATGATGCGTGGGAATTGCACCAGCCTTTACCTCTCGAGGGATCTCGAGAAGCTTACAACCCCCACCAGGCAGTGTACCTGATCGTTGTAGTATAGTATAGTGACAAGTACCGGGGATTGATCGTTCAACTCAGGAATAATGTCGCTAGGATTAGAAAGCCTAAAAACTAGGTCTAGAGGTGAGGGATGATTCTTTTTGTATTTTTATATTTTATGAAAAGCAATTAAAAATCTCGGGTTTAGAGGAGTAGGCGGAATTAGTTGCTATTCAACTAACCCAATAACTAAGATGCAATCAAAATAAAATAACAAAAATAAAAATAAAACTAATTTAACTAGTGGTGTGAACAATAAATAGGAAAAATGTGTTTACTTAGATTTCATTACTCCCTAGATATCTTTTACAGGTTGATAGTTTGTTACAGTTGCGTGGATGACGGGTTATATTTCTTAATACCAATCGTGGGGTGGCGTACATACTTCCCCAACTCTATAAGCTCCTACTTCACTCCTATGTCGAGCCTGCAAGAAGCTCCTAACATGGGATCACTAGAATTCGCTCATGCATTAAATACAACCATAAAAACCTTAGTACGCATTGGTTCATTTTTCTTAAGACGTTCAAGCAAGTTACACTATGGAAGTCTGCCAGTTTTCTTAAGCCTATCATCGAAATCATCCATCCATTACAACTATAAACAAGCAATCAACCTATAATCAACATCTAGGTTTCTTTACATCTAAGCAAACACACAAGAGATCTAGCCTAGCATGTTAAAATCAAGACAAGCATAAGATATATTTAAACAACACATAGACATATTGAATGAATTGAAAGGATACTTATCTTAATTGAACATGAAGGGTTCCAAGGGGTGAAAACCCTTGAAAATACTGTAAAACTCGAGCCAGGGTTTATTCAAGTCGTCCCTAATATTGTCATCCTCTATGAATGAAAATTACAAAGACTATATATAGATTTTCTAAGGTGACGGCGTCAAGAAGAAAATTCTGACGCCGTCAACCCGCCGCCCATAATAAAATCGGATTGCCTAGATCCAGATCTGACGCCGTCATGTGTAATGCTATTCTGGGCCGTCACCACTTTTACTCTTGACGGCCATGATTTGACGCCGTCACATTTCTACTGGGCCGTCACCACTTTTGCTCTTGACGCCGTCATCAAATTGCTCTTGACGCCGTCAGGTACTGTTCCCAGCAAGGAAAATCAAGACTTTGCCGTTTTCTTCACTTTTATGCTCCAAAAACGTCCAAAATGCTTCCTTTTTCCAGAATTCACTCCAAAAGTACCTAAAATCACAAAAGAAACGATTTAGAGCATTATTTGATCAAATAAATTCGAATTCGGGCTTAAATGACCCCCTAAAAACGGATCATTTTTCGCCTCATTATATACCCTTACACTTGAGATTTGCTTGTCCTCAAGCAAATGCACTTTTATTCTAATCAAAATACAAGTTAGGGGTCATTTAACACTACTATAAAAGTAATTACAACAAATAATCGTTCCACTAAAGACCAAAGACAAGCACATAGGTCATACACTAGCACCTTTCAAATAGTGTTTAGATACTCACATCTCTCGGATGTAATAAAGTATATATCACAATATGGAAATGGAAAATATCTCTCACTACCTGTCATAGCAAAATAGATTACCATAGGCTTGGGAAAAGATCAAACCTCCACCACATGGCGTAAACACCTAGGATAATCTATCAAAGAGGTCTTTTAAAAGGGTTATAACGTTAGGTGTAGGGACATGGAATACACGGTTTTGTTGGATAAAGGCAATCTTTACTGCTGGCGAGTTAATCATCTTGGTTAATTACATGTATAATATGGCGTTGCTAAGCCAAGACTAGACTCGACTTAGGCTAATAAATGAAAAAAAAAAAAAAAAAAACATAGAATGAAACGGGATGGTAGTCCGTATGGTTTTTCTTTTCTTTTCTTTTTTTTTTCTCTTTTTTTTCTCTTTTTTTTTATTTATTATTTTTTTTACTTATTATTTTTTTTTGCATACACTTTTACCCTACCATCCAAATAATATATCATAGGGAATGAACGTTCCCCTTATACTTGAATTTTTACATACTTTACAATAAACTAATCTAATGACTCGAATCAAGATAATCAAAACACTTGGAGTACTTTTAAGATTTACGCACATATAGGGGTAATATATGATGTTCTTCCCCATTACTCCACAACATAAGTACTTTACCCATGAGTCTCAATCGTTCCAAAACAATATGTACAAGGATATGACTCGACTTAGCAACCATGTAATCAATTAGATAATTAACTAAGGTTTTAGACAAATAACAATAATGCACTAAAGATGAGTGCATACACGGAAGGCTAAGGCGATTTGTGTGACAACTGGCAAAATAGGGAGCCGTTTTATAAAACCCGCATTACATTTAAATAATAAATATGGAATTTTTGGAAATTTATTGTGACGAGATATTTTGCAAACGTTGGTACTTGATTATAATCGTACGATGTTTATGGGATTTAGTTATTTAATTATGGTTTGTTTCGTTTCGTTCGTGATGATTTATTTTGAGATCGATATCTTTGGCACTACATTGACTCCAGCACTAGGTTAACCTAACAAGATTTTTATATTTTACAAAACGGTCGCGGTTCACCGTTAAATTAATATTATGTCTTGCATACATATTTATATTTTCGGGAAGTGTATTGGGAAATCAATTATGACGTGTACGTGTGTATTTGATGAAAATTTAATACTTTTATGGACGGGTAATCGGGTTACGGGAAAAACCGATTAAAAAGAGTTCACTAACTATAAGAGTAATTGTGGCTAATATTGAAAAAAAGAAAACTTAAGGGTCTAAAGTGGAAAATCCGGCTATAATACTCGAACCGTAACCCTCCACCCTCACACTAACACTTTTATCATTTTTTTTCTTTCCCTCTCCTTCTCTTGGTCGCCGCCGGTCACCACCCCAAACAACACCACCACCGCCGACCTCCCTACTACACCACCACCACCAAAACGATCCCCATCATCCCCTTGTTCGATTGATGTGAAGCACGCGCCTCCCCTCCCCATTTTCTTTTAATACCACCGACCTCCACATCTCCCACAACACCATATCAACATTTATTTTGGTTTCTATTCGATTTGAGGTGAGAACACATGAGTTTTGGGTCGGGTTTGACTATTTCGAGTCAAACCCGAATTGGATCTTGACATTTTGGGAAGATAACATTAAAAATAAAGATGGGTTTTGTAAATATACGAGTTTGGTATCCTTGGGGGTCGATTTTTGATGCTTTTGTGCTCGGATTCGGAGTTATACGCGTTTGGTTTTGGGTTTTGTGGCTCGATGTGAGCTCGACCGAGACCCTAGGTCTCGGTGTGACCCTCCTCGACTCGATGAGAGTCTTGGAGGTGTGATTTGATTCTTGTTCATCTTGATTCTTGTTAATGGTTGATGCTTGATTGGATTTTTGGGACCTAGATGGTCCGAATTATGGTTGTTGTTGTTTTGAAGTCTCGGCCGAACCCCCCCCCCCCCCCCCTTCGCGGGCTGTTTGGGTCGAGGGCTCATAAGAGCTAGCCGAGACCGAGAGGTCTCGGGTGAGGTTATTATTTTGGTTGTGACCTCACAAGTTGACCCGGGTTTGACTTGGTAAGTCGACCCATATAATTGTTTTATTATTTTTGTTTTGGTACTTATTTGGATATATATTGTTGTGACTTACTTGGGCCGAATTATTTGGACATTGGTCACTTGATATCTTGAATTGGAGTTGTGTTGACGAGTGTGGAATTGAGGACCGATTGTGAGACGGTCAATTAGATGACGGAGATAGGTTAGTTTGGGTGCCGTAGTCGGACCCTCATGTTGTAGCACGTGATTATGGGATTGTTTGGACGTAGTCGATTTATATTGTGGCTTGATTTTATTATTTTGGACTTGGACTATGAGCCGAGGGTTATGACTCGGACATGAGACCAAATTCTATGACTCGATAAATCTTTAAAAATCGATATTAAAAATAAAACTCGTTATAATATTATTAAGAATATAATCGTTTATATACGTATATAGACGTGTTAAACGTATATATATATATATATATATATATATATATATATATATATATATATATATATATATATATATATATATATATATGCGTATATTAATAATAAAACGATCACGAGTAAACGTATAATAATAAAGCGATAGTTATTACGCTATGAAAATGGTGTAATAAATGTCGGGGTATTATTATAAATAATAACTATATAAATAATGACGAATTATACGTCGAATAAATAATAACTAAAAATGTGATTTTAATTTATAAATTAGAAACGTATCGAGTTATACGGATTTTGGGTCTTTAAAGTCCAAGTGGGCTTTATATTGTGACTTTGTGTTGTCACGGATATATGACGGTTAATATAAACATTTTATATTATCGAATGACTTATTCTAGATTGAGTTATTTGACGATATAAAATGGGTATATTAATGGGCATCGTATCCCACGACGCCCATAGGATGTGGTATATATTTTAGGGTAATGAATTACTATATGTCTCGTGGAATTTGGCCGATTCGACGATATATATAGGGAATTCATTGGGCTATGACATATACCAAATAGAAACTTATGTGCAATGTGTTTTAGTTTGGGTATAATTTTGGAACGATATATTACATAAATAAATATGGGAGATTATCAAATCGACAGATTTAATAAGCTTCGATAATTATTTAAATAATATGTTGGGCTAACATTAGACCTATAGTTATCTTATTATTGTTCTTTGTTGAGGCTTGTTGGTTTGAGCTGTGTCGACCCTCCACTCGTATGGATACCAAACGTCGAATTTCAAATAAATATGAAGTTAATTTGAGAAATGGACATTTTGGAAAGTAAAATGAATTACGTTCGGGAATGGGAATATTATATTTTGAGGAAATGATTTCTGAACGGGTTTGATATTGTTAGGAAGTGCCGAGTCTGTAGTCGCCGTTACGTGAGTTGCTTGAGATTTACTTACGTCTTTCTTCTATCGTTTTTTTTGAGGATTTCTGGACTTGAGGTGAGTCATAGCCCCACTTTTTACTCTTGAACTTTGTTTTCAATACTTGGGGTGAGAAACGTGCAAATGCTTTATGTGGACTATTATCGCTTTTTGATTTCAAAACTTGCTATGCTTATAGAACTAGGTAGAGCGAGGCCTAGACTTGAACTAGGTAAGCTACTTGATTTGGTTATAGAGCGAGGCCTAGACTAGATCTAGGTAAGCTATTGATTTGGTTGTTGAGCGAGGCCTAGTCCCCGAACTAGGTAAGCTATTGGATTGATTATAGAGCGAGGCCTAGACTTGAGCTAGGTAAGCTATTGATTGGTTTGATTTGAGCTATAGCGTGCACCTATAGGGATGATGTGATTTGGTTGGTTTATTTTGGTTGGATGAGTGAGCCCTAGTCTAGCTAGCAAGTGTTTTGCGTATATGTCCACTATATTGAATTAAGAATCTAAACCTATGATCTCACCAGCGAAAGCTGACTTTTAGCACATTTTCTCAGGTAATTAAGTGATGCTCTGCGGATGCTTGGGATTGGAGGCTTGGCATTTGGCACTGGTTATGGATCTATATTTCTACAACTCTGATAACTATTGTGGACCTATATTTATTTTTCTTTGGGCCTGACTTTGGATGATTTTGGGATAATGTAAACTTTAAAACCTTGTGTGGTTGTACTTTATTATGTTTACTTTATCTCGTTCTTTTATGTCTTGTGTTTGGATACCAATCCCCGTAGCACCCCGAAAGCTTGTTGAGTCTTCCGCTGTATCAAATTTTGGGGGTGTTACAATTTGGTTGTACATTTAAGTGGGGTGTAACAAATTCTTCCTTTAAGGAAGATGCTTAAAGGTAGAAACGAAAAGACAGGCTCGGAGGGGTGTACTAGGGGTTTCGTGTACTAAAAATGAGTACAACGCTAAGGTGTGGGAAAAATTAGTTGACTTAACTAGCCAAGTAATATGACTTAAATGGTCAAGTAATTATGATACGAGTTTAAACACAAGGGTGATCCTAATGCCTCTTATCATGTAGTAAATCCTACTACACGAATGTAGTCTCACTAGCGGTCTCGGGATGCATCACTAACGTAAGTTCTAGAATCTAAATGCTACCGGTACACTCATAAGTACTAATAATGAATGCTTTCCTATCAGATCTAAAGGCGAACCTCATATATTTGGGTGGAAAATTTTTCTGAATGGTACGGTTTTGTGCTAGTCGTACAATCTCTTATCCATGAGACGCTTGCTAAGGCTAAAGTTTCACTCCTAAATGTTGTAAAAAATTTTAAATTTAGCGCTAAAATTACACTAACAACTATTTCTCTTAGTTTTATTACACATCTACCATCAAACAAACAAAATCAAGTGAAAGTGTATACTATAAGGTATCATCATTTTACCCTCCCCTTACACTTAGGATGGACATTGTCCCTAATGTTCAATTAAAGAATGTAAAAGTGAAATAGGTAAAAGAATGAAATCAAATACTCCCCTGATTCGTTCGGTGTAGATAGTATGGTAACAAGGTTAAATCTTCCTCCAAGAAAATGAACAATCAAAGCTTCCCTTCCGGAATATAAATCATCTTCTTGTCATACATAACCTATTAAACCTGAGAAAACAAACAAGGCAACCTCGCGTAAAATCGGCGGCAATCTATATATACTAATAAATCCTAGAAAAATAACATATATATCTTAAATTGCTTTCTAGGAATTAAAGGGATATAATGCTTGTGGAATGATGTTCACAGATTTCTTGGAGTTTATAAAACTAAAATTTCAACAAAAACTTTGAGACTCCGTTAGAAAAACAAAACTAGCAAAATTTCCAGAATTTTACACATGACGCCGTCAGGAATTTCTTCCTGACGCCGTCAGAAGTGACCTGCAGAAATCCTTATGTTAAGTTTCCAGAAAATTTCTGAAAAACTTATGTCTTACTTCCTGGAAAATCCTGCAAAACATCATTATGACTCGATACAAGCATTTGACTCTAACAAATACGAATATACATGTCCATTTAATATTGTGGAGAATCATGATCAATTTTGTTTCTTAAAAACATATTTGGGGTTTTCCATTACACTTATCTTTTGTGAAATACCTTTGGATGAAGTTAAGACTAAGCCAAACGACAAAATAAAGTATTTTCACCATTTTAGTTTTGAAACATGATCTACCAACAATAAGAATAAAGCATGCATACGGAAACAAATAACAATAAAACAAAATAAAAATCACACAAATCATGGTTGCCTCCCAAGAAGCACTTTTCTTTATTTACGAGTCTTGTAACTAGACTCAAGGTCATGGGCTATTACGTGACCTCATCGTTGGTCTCATCCACCGATTGTAAATGCTCTTTATAGAGACCAACCACCTTCTTCTTAATTGCTCCTATGATTCTATTGGCAAATTCCTTATCAACTCTATATTTTGGTCCTACAGTCAAGCAATCCTTATAGAAAAGGCTTTTCTTCTCCCATACATAGTGCATGCCCTTTTTCTTATCCTCTTCATTGATGTCCTCGAAAGCACCAATGTTATCCATGTCAAATCGTGGCACAAAACGAAATTCTTTCATTCTATTAGGCATCCTATAAGTTATCCTATCGGTGTCACTAGCAAATCGAATTGTCCCTTCTATCTCATCATATTCTAACTTGGACTCTTCAACAAATGGTTTACCTAACACAACATGGGATAAGCGACAATCAATAACACTAGCTAGGTATTCAACAACCATGAAGTCAGTGATATAAGTAAAGTTCCCAACAAAGACATGTAGACCTTTAATTCTCCCGACAAAGTTACAAACTCCACTGGGGTATTTGGGATCTCTTCTAGGTCCAAGTCTTGTTTTCACAATACCATTGTAGACACTTGAGGACATAATGTTGATTGGGGATTTAAAATCAATGTAACCATTGTCAATGTGTTTATACCCAATCATACATGGTATCTTAGCATTCTTATGATTGCCTCTTTTTATCTTAGGTTCGATTCTAGTGAAAGGAGGTCGAGGATTATCAATAAGATTATTATAGTACGCAATCTCCTCCTTAGTGGGGTATAGATTAAAATAGTTATCTAGCTTTGGATCAATCTCCCCTTCTTCAAGTTCCTCAACAACATCCTCAAAATCTTTAGTTCCTAGGTCCTTATTTGAATACAAGGCAGTCGCTAGGTCACTAAATGCATGGTCGAGCTCAACATTAATCAACCTATTAAGCTCCCTAAGTTCCCTAATCTCATTCTCAATTTGTTCACGTAACAAAGCCACTTCACTAGGGGAAAGGGGTGGATTCGCGTTTTCCATAATGGTCAACGGAATAATCAATGGATTTAATTTACTAACAAAGGTACGAAGAAAAAGATAGACTAAAGAAAACCTAAAAATAAAAATAAAATCGTACAAGAAAGGAATCTAGCAAGTAGACCTAATAAAAAGAAATTATAACCTAGACAATAACTGTTCCTAGGGCTGCGGCGCCAAAAACTTGATGCGTGGGAATTGCACCAGGCTTTACCTCTCGAGGGATCTTGAGAAGCTTACAACCCCCACCAGGCAGTGTACCTGATCGTTGTAGTATAGTATAGTGACAAGTACCAGGGGATTGATCGTTCAACTCAGGAATAGTGTCGCTAGGATTAGAAAGCCTAAAAACTAGGTCTAGAGGTGAGGGATGATTCTTTTTGTATTTTTATATTTTATGAAAAGCAATTAAAAATCTCGGGTTTAGAGGAGTAGGCGGAATTAGTTGCTATTCAACTAACCCAATAACTAAGATGCAATCAAAATAAAATAACAAAAATGAAAATAAAACTAATTTAACTAGTGGTGTGAACAATAAATGGAAAAAATGTGTTTACTTAGATTTCATTACTCCCTAGATACCTTTTACAGGTTGATAGTTTGTTACAGTTGCGTGGATGACGGGTTATATTCCTTAATACCAATCATGGGGTGGCGTACGTACTTCCCCAACTCTCTAAGCTCCTACTTCACTCCTATGTCGAGCCTGCAAGAAGCTCCTAACATGGGATCACTAGAATTCGCTCATGCATTAAATACAACCATAAAAACCTTAGTACGCATTGGTTCATGTTTCTTAAGACGTTCAAGCAAGTTACACTATGGAAGTCTGCCAGTTTTCTTAAGCCTAACATCGAAATCATTCATCCATTACAACTATAAACAAGCAATCAACCTATAATCAACATCTAGGTTTCATTACATCTAAGCAAACACACAAGAGATCTAGCCTAGCATGTTAAAATCAAGACAAGCGTAAGATATATTCAAACAACACATAGACATGTTGAATGAATTGAAAGGATACTTATCTTAATTGAACATGAAGGATTCCAAGGGGTGAAAACCCTTGAAAATACTGTAAAACTCGAGCTAGGGTTTATTCAAGTCGTCCCTAATATTGTCCTCCACTATGAATGAAAATTACAAAGACTATATATAGATTTTCTAAGGTGACGGCGTCAAGAAGAAAATTCTGACGCCGTCAACCCGCCACCCATAATAAAATCGGATTGCCTAGATCCAGATCTGACGTCGTCATGTGTAATGCTATTCTGGGCCGTCACCACTTTTACTCTTGACGGCCATGATTTGACGCCGTCACATTTCTACTGGGCCGTCACCACTTTTGCTCTTGACGCCATCATCAAATTGCTCTTGACGCCGTCAGGTACTATTCCCAGCAAGGAAAATCAAGACTTTGCCGTTTTCTTCACTTTTATGCTCCAAAAATGTCCAAAATGCTTCCTTGTTTTGACCATTAGCAGCGTATTCGTACCCTTTTGTTCCACACGAGATTTATGTTCCACATGAGAAATTAGAATCAAGACTTTGCCGTATTCGTACCAGAAATTAGAATCAAACGAGCTTTTACCCTTTTGTTGCACACGAGATTTATGTTCTCGTTGAGCTCATCTTAGGACACCTGCGTTGTCTTTTAACAGATGTGCCGCCCCAGCCAAAATCCCCACCTGACAATGTCTTTCGCCCTGATCGACCCGCCGAAGCAAACCTTTGGTCCAAAAAGAGGGCCAGTGCCCCGCTTCTGATTCACGGAATAAGTAAAATAACATTACAAGTAGTGGTATATCACTTTCGCCTGAGGGCTCCCACTTATACTACACCTCTCAAGTCATTTCACAAAGTCGGACTAAAGTCAAGCTCAATAGGGTCTTCTTTCCTCGCTGATTCTGCCAAGCCCGTTCCTTTAGCTATGGTTTCGTTGGATAGTGGACAGGGACAGTGGGAGTCTCGTTAATCCATTCATGCGCGTCACTTATTAAATGACGAGGCATTTGGCTACCTTAAGAGAGTCATAGTTACTCCCGCTGTTTACCCACGCTTGGTTGAATTTCTTCACGTTGATGTTCAGAGCACTGGGCAGAAATCACATTGCTTTAGCATCCACAGGGACCATCGCAATGCTTTGTAATAGGACAAGGTTCCATCATGGATGACGATTTTATGTGGGCTTTAATCCCATCCCTCATATACTCAATTGTAAAAACTAATTGTGATCACCCTATCTTTACAAACTGGTTGACTTTCATATAAGTCCAATACTTTGGAAATTGACATGTAAACATAATTGACGACTTGACACTGTCGTTGCTCAATTATTGTTACCAAGGAATTAGCCTTTATGATTTGCTTATAAGCGTTACTTTATATATTTTTTCTTGTTTGAAAAAACCATATTATGACAACATGCCATAGTAAAGTCCAACACTTATAGATGCAATCTTCTTGTCCAATTATCTGACTTGCATTGATTCATCCTTTTAGTATTCAAGGTTCCCATTATATTTCAAAACCAGGTTCTCTTCAAGTGCTAACGTACTTTGTTCATATAGAATCCCAATACTACCATGACATATTTAACTTGATGCCATATAAAATACATGTTGCGTTTAAATAAATTTCAATTAGTTATTTAAACACCTACCAGATAACCAATCTAACTAGTTTTAATTTACTAACAGAATTTATTAACCATGAATATGTAGTAACGAATGATATGTGATTTAGTAAAAATACGGAGTAATCAAATTCACCATTGGTGGCCAGACAATGATTTGACTACTTTTATTTCCAAAATCACATATCTCTCATGCACATCATCATGAGGATGGCATTCTTGTATAACATATTCAACAAATTCTTAATAAATAAAAACAAATATAAATCATACAATGATTATAGTATATGATAAATTGGATTTGCAACAATTTCGTAATCCAACAAAAGATGCTTTTACTGATCATCGATAGTAAAATTTAATACTCCATCCGTTCTAAAATTATTGTCCAGTTTGAATTTTTAAAGTAAAACTGGTTCAACTTTGATAATAAATATATATATTTTTTATTATATAATACTTGATAAAAATTATACTATTGAAAAGTGCACTCAGAACCTAATCCATTTATATATTTTGCATAAAATATTATGTAATACTCACAAAAATATTTAAGATCAAAGTTGAAGAAGAAAGACTAAAAAAGTCAATAGTGGAGAATAAATTTGAGACGGAGGGAGTATCTAATATATCGTATGTCATAAGTTACGAACTCTACATTGTTCAAGTATTTTATGCATAATAAGTAACTAGTATAAAAGAGTACAAAAATATAATTCAATAATCTCTTCAAATTATTGCGAAGGGGTTTTTAGTCGCTTGATTTTGGAGAAATAAGTTCATTGTTTCTTGTTTACTCATTCTTATGATGTTGCTTTCTTGGCCCCCACTTTTGACCAATGTATTCTTGCTTTTAGTCATTAAATTATTCTGTACATGAAAATCACACATTGCCAGAATCGTAAACTGATCAATGGTTGTAAAATACGAACAAATTATGTAAATTTAAACTTGGTTATTTCAAGTTCGATATATTACTAACAAACAATAATGTTGTATCCGGTTCAGTTAAATTGTGTGGGTAATGTCGTTTTGGACAATCAGATTTTGTGTTTATTACACATAAATATAAATCCAATACGCGTGTAATTTCTTTACCTATACTACCCCTGTAACACACACGAGATAGACTAACTGAGACATATATATTTGACATATTAATAAGTTGTAGGTGTGTGAATTGTAATCTTGTAAATCAACTAATTGATTTAGTAATCACATGAACATCTATTTTTATCTAGCTAGTTTTCTACGTGATACAAGCATAACACTGGTTTTCTCAATTCTAAGTTACTATATATTCTAATTGAGACATACATATTTACAGTACATGAAATTATAAAACTATACGTAAACTTGTAGGCGCACTACACACACAGTGATCATTTGCAGCACGTATAGAATGTGTGATCATTCGTATATGAAATGCACAATACATGAAATTTATCATATATATACACTGCCATTCATAAACATGGAATTTTTTATTTATGCTTATAAGCGCAAACAGGCGTTGTACAATATTATAACTATGGAAATAGAAACTTTATGACCAAATATGTATCTATACTACTTTATAAAACATTTGGGACATGCTATTAATAGAAGGCTTAAAAATTCAGATTCAACATTTACTAATGATGGAAATACTTGTATTAAATCAGTACATCAATACTTTTCAATTTCAAATGCAAACGTAACATATAACTAGCATAATGGCCTGGAAATTTCAAATGAAAAAGTAACAGTCCATTTACAGTGTTCAAATGCAGTGGCCTAGAAATTAAATAGTCCATTTACAGCCCATAACAGGCCATTTACACCACCAGTTGAAACAACTTTTCTTTGTCTTTACTCCCTCCAGCCATCCTATTTTCATACATATTAAAAAGGGCTACAAATCAGGAATTATTCTTCTAAAATCATGCCTTACATAATTCAAAATCCTACCATAAAAACTCAACTGTTGCTAAACTATGGATAGCCAAACTGAAATAACAAGCTACCTGTCATCTTTGTCCCTTGGTCTGACTGTTGAGGTTCGACATGAATCAAGCAGTAGTCCACCCCATGAGCTATCAGGACTTTTGTCCTATTTAACGCTTTATCCACTTACTGATATTGAACTTCATCCAATTCCAGCAGCCCTTGAACCTCTTCCAGCCCTTGAACTTCATCCAATTCCAACCCCTCTTCTATTAGGTGCCTTTGGAGAAAGGACAGCTCGCCAAATGTTGATTGGTAATATCTAAAATACTTGCAAAACTTTGTTTATCAATTTTTTATGTAATAAATATCAAGTTTGGTACTTCTAAAACTCCATACTTTCCTCGTAGATGTTGGGAAATTGAAGGAAGTATGTTTGGAAAATTACCTGCATGTAATTAATGTTGGTAGAAGAGGACCATGTGAAATTATTATGCAGGATTGTATGTAAATGTTTATATGTAGTAGTTTTTAAATAAATGTATAAAATATATGAATATACTCACCAACAACATTGAATTGAATCATAGCAGGAGCCGGAGAATAAAATTGATCTTGCATCACATTCCTGATAGACTTCCAGCAATGCTTGCAAAAGCAAGTTACAAAAACGTAAGCATATATGCAGCTCGAGTTAGACTTACTCGTACACAAACAGTTAACTTCCAATTAAAAGTATGATAAATGTTTCCTCAAATTCAGATTTAAGTACTAAATCTATTAAAGCAATTATATCTCAAATATTAACATACAATAAATATCTTTCAGTTAACGTTCTGGAATTTACGGATGTTACGAAGATTGAGTTCAACCCGATCATGCCAGAAGCACAAGAACGAAAACATCTGCAGAATTTATATTGAAAGTTGTGTTTTAATCTTGTCTTTATTTCCTTTTGTTCACAATGGTGAAATAATAAAGTTATATTATCTTATATTGTCAACAGTTTGTGTCAGAATTTTGAATGGATTTAACAAATTTGAACTATTTGGGATTTTGAATCATTTGCCCTCTATGCTTATTATTCTTCCATATAGTATCTCACACGTTTTAAAATGATATTCTTAATGTCAAAGTAAACAATAACATACCCATTGTGAAACCTTGATGTGTTTGAAAGAAACGTAACTGCCTTCGCTGATGTCTCATCTCGATCTTAACTTGATATCCTATTTTAACCATTCAACAATATACAAAACATCAAATAAAATTCAGAACACAGTTATTATGAAATCAAAAACACAAACCAAGATAAAACTGATTGCAATATTAAAACTTCTGGCTAAGTACCAGTTTTCGGGTAACAATCTGATGCACTTTCACATTCATCTAAGTGTTCACAACACATTTATGCCACAAGGTATTGTAAGAGGTATTATAGGTTTTGGCGCATAAGATTACTTGACCTTTCCTTGTAAAAAAACTCCAACTCGGTCGTCGTTAGTTGGTTCAGGGTACTCAAGATTCACGTCGATCCATTCGGCATCCTCACCTCTGAAGTTGTGAAGCTATTAAGGTGGTACTGCTAGGCCAATAAAGAATAGGAAAATTAAAACTCATAAATGGCAACCATGTGTATACATTCACATTAGGTGATACATAATGGCCATTTCACTCACTTCATATGTATTTTAAGTTACTAATTTTTGTTACTCTACTGAATTGACAGATTAGAGAGATAAGTATATATCAACTCACTTTTCAGTTGCTTCTCCAAGAGATGTACAAGTCATTATGATACATCATCATTTGAAAACTATTTTGTAAAACATGTGCTAAAGTTGGATTAAAATTTGGGCTATAGAAGAAACTACTTTAGTATAATTTATAAAGCATCTAAGGTTCAGTAACTTATAACAATTGCTAAACTTGTAGTCTGATCTAAAAATTGCATTACAATTAAAAAAAAAAAAAAAAAAAAAAAAAAAAAAAAAAAAAAAAAAAAAAAAAAAAAAGCCTTGTATCAAATATATTTACAGATATGCTGATTTACTTGAAGCTATAACTACAAAATCAATTTAAAAAATGCATGTCTCTAATTGTGACACACATTGCTAATTCAAAAACTTCTATAAACACTTTGTTCATACTTGTAATTGCTCAATAAGCAATCAATTCATATTACAGTATATTGATAACAACATACATAAGCCCTACTAAATTGATAATTTGAATTTTAATTAGAGAAAAATATAAGAAAACTACTTGGATCTTATTACCTCATCATACCAAAGCACACAGTAGATCACAACTAACTATATATTAGAATTTAAACCAAGTTGTTATTCTTCCTCTTGAATACTCAATATCCCCGATATATCTTTTGGTCGATGTATGTGAGTTTTGCAGAAGTACGTGATGGGTTTGATCTGAAAATATACACATGGGTGAACGTAATCGGCCTATCTTTTGTGTTTTTTTTTTTTTTTTTGGCTAAAAATAGTTGGGTAATTTGGTACAGGTATTTACACATTACATTATAATTTTTTGGGCTTTAATAGTTGCATATTTGTGTTTACTCAAAATGACATTTCGTTTGATGGTTATCTTTAATTTATGTTTCAAATATGCTATTTGTGTTACTCTTTTTAATTCGGGCTTATTGTTTTATGAAATAGTTTGTATTTTTATTGCTTATTGTTATTTTAATTAAAATTGTCATTCATTTGTAAAGTTATTGGTAGAAAAAAAAAATAATAAGTGAAAAATATTTGTTCGCTAAAAAATTAGTCACCGGTACCCGCCGCTGCATTGCGCGGGTACCCTGCTAGTATGATATAAGTGTTACACATATCAACCCTTAATTGTATATTTTAGCAAGAATTGACAAAAGTAGTACCAAGAGCTTGATAACCCAATCTGGTGAAGTCGGCTTGAGGTGGTGCAACAACACGGGTAGGGAATACCGCTTCCTTAAGCATCCATACTTTGTCAATAAATGCTTTGAGGAGCAATTGGTAAAGACGTATATAGGAAAGCGCGAACACAGAAACTGGGAAGAATGATACGATGTACAAGAAAACACTTGTCCAATTCTGGCCGCTGCTAATGGTCAAAACAAGTGTGGCTGCAAATGCTACCATCATCATTGAAACCGCGAGGATCAGTACAGTGAGCCCTAACATTAGTTTGTTATGAAGAGAGTCTCGGAAATCATTTAAACGAAATGTAGACGTGAGGATGGAAAGGAATATGATAACTGATGTCAAAGAAAATGTGAGTGAAAGTGCATCAGCTAGTGCAAAGACTGTAAAGAATGGGTTGTTCTTAAGAAGTGGATAGCCTGTCTTTTGATCCGGACCTCCAGGTACAGTGTAAGCTGCAGCAAAGGCAACGGTGGCAATGAGTACAGCAACAATCGAACAGTTCTCAGCTGTCCGTTTTATCCATTCTTTGGCATCAACACGTAACTGCTTATTTTTCTCAAGAAACATCTGTTCAGCAGTCTGATTGTCACAATTTATCTGTAGTCTTGCCAATGTTGTACATATTTTTTTAATCCTCTGCATCAACAAGAAAAATATAATCAAATGTCGCGGTAGATTCAGGATGACCGACACATACAATTAATCGAGTTTGTGGATCATAATATAAAAATAATGGAAACCACCCGACTACTTAAAATAGTACTAATATAATGTTTAAGTACCTCAAACAGAATCAAATCGTCTCTGAGTATTAACGCTGGGCTTCTGATGTCTTCTTCAGCTTTGCTATCCTTTACTTCTACACTAAGCATGTGCAATAGTGAGTATCCTTTTTTATCAATCTTTCCTCTTAGCCTCCTGAGATAGTGTGGCACTTTGGAAATAGTATCTATTACATTCTTTCGTCTATATTTAATTGCCACATGCAAAATGTTGCGCCCATCCTCATCGATGTATTCTACTGCCGGAGGGTAGTACTTTAGTATCTTGTCAACAATGTATGTGCAACCATATTTTGTTGCTAACAACAACGGAGTGTTTGGTGCGGAAGGAAATTCTGTCTTTTCCATTGTGCTAGTCCTGGTTACTTCGTATTTGTGGAATCTCGTTCTACTCATATCCAATCTGGATTTCGTTGCTTTCCATGATTTGTCATTTTCGATTAATCTCCTTGCAAGTTTTCTTGCCGATGCACATTTATATTTGTTGTATCGAATTTCTTCAATAATAGGCACTTTACGTTTTTCTGGACCAGTAGCAATGTCTGACAAAAAAAATGAAATTTATTGTTAAAACTAGCCATTAAAAGGTGTTGTCCAAAATTCAGTATGTTGTTCATGTAACTACAAATCATATTATATGCATCTCGACCAACAGATAAAAAGCAAAACTAAACTACTGCAGCTCATAAATGTTTTGTCCAAATCTAATATGTTACTCATAAAAAGTTATATCCTATATATATTACTTGAGCTAAAACCTATGAATTTATGAATAGCCAAGTGTTTTATATATTATTGTAAGAGGTTTTATTCTTTCTTAAAAATGACTAGAAAATCACTCAAATAATTAACAGATAAATACGATAGTTAGAGACAAAATTAACATTCAACTTAAGCCTGATTGTCATGTTATTTTTCATGTCATTTATAACATGTTATCGGCGTGTAATATGTTGTTTTATCATATATAAAGAAACGATTAAGATAGAAATCTTCTTGCTTATTACAGTATGTCATTATGATCAGTGTGTTAAGGGACATGGTGTAGTCCTATTAATATCATAAAGATAAAACGGAAAGATGGTAGTTTATTATGAACAATTTTTTTGGAGCTCCTGTTGGAAAGATTAAGAACTAAAGCTGTAAAGAATAATTGCTGAACATGCTAATATTAATGCATAAACAGATTTCATCGAGAAAAACCCTAATCATCATCATTCTATCAATTTTATCGGCCGATTATATACTCTACTCTATTAGGGTCTATCGTAGTATCGTTGTTTGATGGTGTACGTTCCTCCAACTTGAAAGTTGTAGAGTGATCAGTTATTCACTCTTTCATCTTAATAGTGTTTGGTTTGTTTGTTTTGCATTAGTAAATCTTTTGACTGCTCAGAATTGCGAGATTGAAATAATAACTTAGCTAATAATGCTTTCTAGTTGATAGATATAAATTGATTACGAGTATTATTTAGTCATATTTTCCCTTACAGATTATTTATGCATGCCATCTATAGACACTTAAGTCTACACGCTTCTAAAAATTGTGAACCTTTTTGTCAAATTTTTGCATAAATTAATTAACCATGCAGAATTTATAACATTTATAAGCATGAAATATTATTATTACATACGTTTTCACACATAAAAATATCACAGTTATAAGTATGTACAAATATACTTTCAAGTGTGAATAAGATCAATTTCTCACACTCAATCTCTTCACACTTCCCTTGATGTGAATAAATTGGGTGACAAATTGAACTCCGCACTTAAAAGTGTGATTAAAGTTTATGTTTATACACGCTAAAAGTGAACCTTTTTTTTACAATTTTAAGTGTAAAAAACGTCATGTTTGTATTTATTTTTCACGCGTATATATGTAATGAACTTGTATACATTTATGAGTGCGAAAAAATTTAAAAAAATTACACTCTTTATATAAGTGTAAAAAATTATGTGCACAAGTGACGTTTTTGTGATAGTGATCTGAAAGCTTTGTGATAATAAGGATGGACATTTATAAAAGGCTTTGTTACCCTTTTCTGTCACTAAAAGGCATATATCTTGTAGTGTTTATGATAGAAAAAGTACATCACAGTATATTCTTACAATGGTGTGTGAACTTCTTCAATAAGTTGTTCCCAACTCCATCATCGAATGCCGAAGGATTGACTGCTAGAAGTTGAAGACTTGTCATCCCATCTCCATCGGTCTCAGAAATCAATCTCGGATATTTTTCGGTTATATAATATGCCAAATCTGTGCATAAATATAGATATATTATACATTCAGAGGACCGCATAATAATAATAATAATAATAATAATAATAATAATAATAATAATAATAATAATAATAATAATAATAATAATAATAATAATAATAATAATAATAATAATAATAATAATAATAATAATAATAAACGTACCAAAGTTCTGGCTGAGGATTGCTGCATGTAGTATGGTACATTTATCGTTTTTCAAAAGGAATGTCATCAAATCGGCTCCTTTACGAACTGCTCTTTCCACTTCCTCACAAAGAAAATTGAAAATTTTGGTTTTACCGTAGCGAGCTGCATGGAAAAGAGGGGTTTCACCCATCTTGTTGGTCATCGTGAGCAATGATGGAGCCCTAAGTAACATTTCCCTAGCAGCCTCAACTGTCCCATTATTGACAGTTGTCTCATGAAGTATGGTGCTTCCACTGCCATTTACCCATGTCAGTTTATCAAAATGGCTTTCAGGTAAGGAACGAAGTAGCGCAACAACAAGGTTGTTACGCTTATTGAAACTGGCCATATGAAGGACCGTGTCATTATGTATGGTTACTATATGAAACGGGCCATTTGAGATGTATCTACATATCTCAAATACCTTCATATCTTCTCCGGTTGACAAAGCCTCATACAGCTCCCCGGTGGCCCTGTCGTCGTCGTCTCTTGATGCAATGAAATTCATTGTAATAGAGAAAGGCTAACACTCACACACACACAAGAAAACCAAAACGGTTGCTATCATATAGCAAGAAAAATTCCTCCACTGATAAGTAAGGTATGTCAGTACATATCCTTATTATCTACTGCCAGTTCCAAATTTATAGAGTGAGGAAAAGTAAAGAATAAAAAATATGGAGTAAACATTTTACTTTATAATCAATCAAATCACCCTTGTTTTCGGTCCTTTTCCTTTTCTTTCACTCCTTAAATGATACTCGTACTAGAGAACACAACTTTTTTTGTTTCTCTTCATTTTCTTTCCTTTCCTTCCTTTAAGTGATATTACATATGAGAAAAACAGAAAGCTTTTTCCTGGGGTATGTTAGAAGATTTTAGACCACATTCTTCCTATTTGGTGGACATTCTTATTTAGTCACCAACTAAAGTTGTTTTAGATCTGCATCGGATGCCTTGCTGTCAAGTCACAGGTATAAAACCGAAGTCAAGAGTTGCATCTTCGAATAAGATAAAGGATCAATGTTAATCAACAAGCAGCTTTTGTAAATGTAACACTTGTCACAGTGCAAATAAGAATACACAAAAAGACATCTACGATTCCTACAACATGTCTAACGCTGATTTCTGCCATCTAATACTGGTAAATTTCATAAACGTGTGTTGTTTTAATTTCCAAGATCACTGGATGCTGTTTTGTATTGTATGTAATGGTGTTTTCTCCTTGTAAGAAGGAATAGTGCCATTTAAACTCCTTAACAATAATGTCTTATTTGGTACTCGTAGATATATATTTATATAATTAATTCAAAATTCTTGGTGAAAATTTCAAGTTGGATCAACCAAAATTTAAACTGTGTGCTATTCCCTGTTGGGTTGTTCAAATGAATTCCGTTGGTGACAAATTAAGTAGTACTACTACAAAAGAGCCCAAAAGAAATAGAATCCAAACCAAACGTGGAACACGTTTACTAAGGATCAATGCCAAGAAATTAAACTTGGATGATAAAACAAAAAGTAATATGCTAAAGCCTAAAGTTACTAGGTGATTCAACATAAAGCAAAAGTTGTATACAAATTTGTCATGCAAGTGAAGTGCCTGTGCTTGAATTGGTTGTTGTCATAGATCAAGTCCTACATACTTTAAATTGGTCTAAGATTATATAATTTATATTCAAAAAGTACATAATATATGTTTGTGCAAACAAAAGTTGCATAAACATGCCATTTAAAGCTAGGTTCAAAATCCGAGTCTCCTGGAGATGCTTATTATGACCCTTGTTATGAAGCAATAATTCACAATAAGATCAACAAATAGCAATTTCTTATGTAACCCCTTTCTACAACAGCCGTAATACATAAGCTCGTAAGCATCTCGCTGATATACATACTTCTTTTCCTTCATCTTTTTCAAAGTTAAATAGTGTTCGTCAATAAAAAAGTAACAAACTTCTCTTTGAAGCCGTAAAAACTAAGCATCCGAAGTTCCAGGTGCTTCATACTCCCTCAGCTGTTTTCCGTCACTTAACTCTTCAAAGCTCAAAATCAAGATAAACTCGAGCTGCAGGTGTAGGTTGTCCCTTTGATTCCATATTAATATGATTAGCTTTAGATTGTTAAAATGATGATTGAAATGTTTGGTGAATTGCAAAACAATAGCAAGATCTTGGTGAATAAATATGCAAACATTTGTTGGAGGATAGTTTGCATTTTGGGGTATGAATGATACCCAAATTGTGAAGATATACCTTACTTTCAATTGTCTAGCCTTTTCTTTTAGGTTGCCTTCTTTTCGATTTTCAAAGATTGCTTATGAATCGTATTCTTTCATAACCTTATTACCTACTTAACAATTATACTCCTAATATGTTATTATTATATAATGTAAAATATTTCCCATGCTACATAGGAGTAACTTTGTACTATAAAACATATCTAATCGTATGTCACAAGTTACGAAATCTACATTGTTCAAGTATTTTATGCATAATAAATAACTAGTATAAAAGAATCTATAAAAAATATAAATCGATAATCTCTTCCAGTTATTGCGAAGGGGTTTAGTTGCTTGATTTTGGAGAAATAAGTTCGTTGTTTCTTGTTTACTCATTCTTAACTTACGATGTTTTTGCTTTCTTGCCCCCCACTTTTGACCAATGTATTCTTGCTTTTAGTCATTAATTATGTATTGTAATATTCTGTACATGAAAATCACACACATTGCCAGAATCGTGACAAACTGATCAATAGTTGTAAAATACAAACAAGTTTTTTTTGGGTAAAATACGAACAAGTTATGCAAATTTAAACTTGGTTATTTCAAGTTCGATATATTACTTACAAACAAATTATGTGGGTATAGTAATGGCGTTTATTACACATAAATATAAATTTGCGTGTAATTTCTTTACCTATATTACCCCAGTAACACACACGAGATAGACTAATTGAGACATATATATTTGACATATTAAGTTGTAGGTGTGTGAATATTTGTCTTTTTTAGAAAGAATTTATAATGTCGTAATCTTGTAAATCAACAGTCTGTCCTAATTGATTTAGTATATATATGAGTCGGACATAGGTGATCAGGCCATGTCCTCCTGTCCCTGGTTGAATATAGGTGATCAGTCTATACTCACCCGAGGTTCAATGAATTTTGAAATACTCAACCTAGTTATACTAGCAATATGTCTTTTATATCCCAAAATTATTCCCAAGACTACGACAAGTGTACAAAATCGACATTCACAAATGAGACTACGCAAGGAAAGCCGGGGAAAATTTTACCAAAGTGGATTGCATTTATTCTCAAGTTGTCAAAAATGATCATTGGAAGTACTTTTCAAACATGGCAAAAATGGCCCTTAAATTATATCATTTGGCAAGATTGGTCCTTACACTTTTAACTTAAACCAAAAACGTAAATCTACTAAACCTATAACAAACCATCTTATTACACTTAAATCTGCCAAACTCATAAACCCATTTCAAATCAATCCCACCAAGCCCACCACATCAAAGCCCATTATCCCATTAATAAAATTCCGAGTCCATAACCATTTCCCTTAACCTTAATTCCCTTTTACCCCTTACCATACCCGTTCAAAACCCCACACCCACAGTCAAACTATTATAAACAATAAAAAGAAAAAAACGTGCCTTTTACTATTCATTCTCTTCAACCCTAATTTGCCCCGTCTCCTCACCATTTTACCCGTACATCAAAGAGGTTCTAGAAGGATGATGCGTGGGAATTGCACCAGGCTTTACCTCTCGAGGGATATCGAGAAGCTTACAACCCCCACCAGGCAGTGTACCTGATCGTTGTAGTATAGTATAGTGACAAGTACCGGGGATTGATCGTTCAACTCAGGAATAATGTCGCTAGGATTAGAAAACCTAAAAACTAGGTCTAAAGGTGAGGGATGATTCTTTTTGTATTTTTATATTTTATGAAAAGCAATTAAAAATCTCGGGTTTAGAGGAATAGGCGGAATTAGTTGCTATTCAACTAACCCAATAACTAAGATGCAATCAAAATAAAATAACAAAAATAAAAATAAAACTAATTTAACTAGTGGTGTGAACAATAAATGGGAAAAATGTGTTTACTTAGATTTCATTACTCCCTAGATATCTTTTACAGGTTGATAGTTTGTTACAGTTGCGTGGATGACGGGTTATATTTCTTAATACCAATCGTGAGGTGGCGTACATACTTCCCCAACTCTATAAGCTCCTACTTCACTCCTATGTCGAGCCTGCAAGAAGCTCCTAACATGGGATCACTAGAATTCGCTCATGCATTAAATACAACCATAAAAACCTTAGTACACATTGGTTCATTTTTCTTAAGACGTTCAAGAAAGTTACACTATGGAAGTCTGCCAGTTTTCTTAAGCCTATCATCGAAATCATTCATCCATTACAACTATAAACAAGCAATCAACCTATAATCAACATCTAGGTTTCATTACATCTAAGCAAACACACAAGAGATCTAGCCTATCATGTTAAAATCAAGACAAGCGTAAGATATATTCAAACAACACATAGACATATTGAATGAATTGAAAGGATACTTATCTTAATTGAACATGAAGGGTTCCAAGGGGTGAAAACCCTTGAAAATACTGTAAAACTCGAGCTAGGGTTTATTCAAGTCGTCCCTAATATTATCCTCCTCTATGAATGAAAATTACAAAGACTATATATAGATTTTCTAAGGTGACGGCGTCAAGAAGAAAATTCTGACGCCGTCAACCCGCCGCACATAATAAAATCGGATTGCCTAGATCCAGATCTGACGCCGTCGTGTGTAATGCTATTCTGGGCCGTCACCACTTTTACTCTTGACGGCCATGATTTGACGCCGTCACATTTCTACTGGGCCGTCACCACTTTTGCTCTTGACGCCGTCATCAAATTGCTCTTGACGCCGTCAGGTACTGTTCCCAGCAAGGAAAATCAAGACTTTGCCGTTTTCTTCACTTTTATGCTCCAAAAACGTCTAAAATGCTTCCTTTTTCTAGAATTCACTCCAAAAGTACCTAAAATCACAAAAGAAACGATTTAGAGCATTATTTGATCAAATAAATTCGAATTCGGGCTTAAATGACCCCCTAAAAACGAATCATTTTTCGCCTCATTATATACCCTTACACTTGAGATTTGCTTGTCCTCAAGCAAATGCGTTTTTATTTTAATCAAAATACAAGCACATAGGTCATACACTAGCACCTTTCAAATAGTGTTTAGATACTCACATATCTCGGATGTAA
The DNA here is from genome assembly GCA_030686995.1 of Artemisia argyi. Classification (NCBI taxonomy): domain Eukaryota; kingdom Viridiplantae; phylum Streptophyta; class Magnoliopsida; order Asterales; family Asteraceae; genus Artemisia; species Artemisia argyi. The sequence goes on along the minus strand of CM060676.1, from coordinate 231,997,802 downwards.
TAAAGTATATATCACAATATGGAAATGGAAAATATCTCTCACTACCTGTCATAGCAAAATAGATTACCATAGGCTTGGGAAAGGATCAAACCTCCACCATATGGCGTAAGCACCTAGGATAAACTATCAAAGAGGTCTTTTGATAAATGTACTGCTTTCACCACACCTTTATCATCAGTTGTCTTTCTGGTAAAGTATCACTAGTTTCAATGACCTCCCACATTGAGTAGTCGAGCATCTTAAAGTATTGCTCAATTCTCATTCTCCATAGCTCATACTCACCAGACTTGAGCATAGGGACCTTTGATGCAATAACCATGTGTGTTGATCATGACTCCATGTCTTTAGTAAGTGTTGAACAGATTTGAGTTTAAAACAAGTTCTTCTTGATCACAGCTTCTAGATCACAAACTCTGATACCACTTGTTGATCCCAGTTGAATAATTGATCGAATTCTTTGGCTTGTAAAGATTTAACTTTCTTAGATAAATCTAAAATAACTAAGGTATAGAAACTGACTTGAGACTCTATTAAACACAATGCGAAATCTTGTGTTTAATCTTAAGAAGAACAAAGTAAACAACCACAGTTGTGTCACTAAACACTTCCATATATTAAATACGAATACTCAAAAGTATTAGGGTTTACAACCTTGAAGTTAATCAACTCTATAATGATACGTATCTATCTCTATACCCTAGGACCTCCTTTTATAGACTAAGGAGTCCTAGTCGGCTTACATAACTTTCTACACAAGCTAAATATCTTTTCTATATTTATCTAATATAAAACTTTTGGTTTAAGATTGACTCCTCTCAAACCAACCAGTCAGCCGTGTGCAGCTGATAGGCCCACCTGGGAGAAAGTGCAAGTTAATATTGACCATGGAAATATAGGGAAATCCTCGGGTCGTTAAGTCCCAACGAGATTGAAATTGTATTTGTAAACGATTAGGAGAATGAGTCGTACTGAGGACAGTAACAAAATGATTTGAGGGATGATTATACTACTGATTGCTTGGTATTTAGATATTATGAAATAATATAAACTATAACAGAAATACAGATATAAGCACAAATGCACAAACTGGAAAATCAGATAACAGATAAAAAAAAGTGGGTTTTATCAAATTACAAACTACAGGGGGTACAAGTGAAATTTTTTAAAAACTTAAAATTAAAGAAAATGGAAAATGAAATTATGAAAATGATTATTATAATATTTAATTACTATTTAATTAATTAAAACTATTTAAAATCTAATTTAAACCTAAGTTAAATTAACTAAAAATTATAAATACTACAAATTAAACTAAAAACTTATAACAATAATTTCTAAACCTTAATTAAAACTTGAAGAAAGTATAAAAAATGAAAATAAATATTTTTGTCTTTTTATGAGTATTTTATTAATTAAAAACTATTTAATTTAATTAAACTTATTAAACTATTTTAAATTACTATTAATATTAAATTAATTTAGAAAATTATGATAAAATTTATAAAACTATTTAACTACTACAGGAATCCTACAAAATTATAAAAACTTATAAAAATTATATTTTAAGTTATTTAACTAATTAATTACTTATTAATTATTTTAAATCTAATTGAATCAATTTAAATAGGAAAATTGGAAAATGGATAGTGGAAATTATGAAACTATTTTCTAAAAGTCTTAACTACTTTATAAAACTTAGGAAAAATATAAAATTCTACTGTTGTTAATTAAAATTAAAGAAAACTATTTAATTATTAATATTACCTATTTAATTAATTAAACTAGTTTTAAATTTATAAATAGTAAACAGATTAGAAAAATTCTAAGAAGATTATTTTAACTATTTAAAGGTACTAGATAATTAATAAAATTATAAAATTGGAAAAGTGCTTATTAATAAGCTGAGATGAAAATTAAATAGATAATTTCTATTAAATAGAAGCTATCACTATAATTAAAGTTTGCTTTTTCTGGTTTTTCTTTTATAAAACTACTAAAATACTTAAAATAAGAAACTTTTACAAAGACAACTACTTTGGAACCTCAGAATAAGCACTGTGAGTGCTTATTTGCATATACAGTTGACTAAAGTTGACCACACAAAGAAATAAGCTAAGTTGAGGCTATGTGGGGTCCACACTGGTTAAATTAGATTACCCTAAGTTAGTTGAACTTGTTTGAGTAAATTTTAGTCAAATAAGCACTGAGATTAAGATATAAGACCAAAATAAGCAATTCCAAACTTAATTTCTGAGACAGAAATGGGACAAAGTTTAGAGTTGATTCTAGGTGGGGTCCACTGATCTAGAAGTCAAACAAAAGGTCAACTTTCAAACACTGATAGGAGGGGGGTTATCTAAACCAAATGAACTACTAGGTCCACAGATGTGGGCTGCAGCCACCAACAAAGTTGGTGGTGTGGTGGTGGTAAGCTGGTGCAGGGGAGTACTTCTTCCCTGCAGGTGTGTTCCAAGGTTTGTGGGGTCCACAAGAATAAAAGGAGGTTCAACTTAAACCTAGGGGTTCAAAGTTAAGGTAATAAGCTACAAGTTGAGCCAATAAGCTACCCTTATGGCCCACTAATAAGCTCTGTGTGAGCCTTTGAAATGGTGGTCACACACTGAGTACTCAGTGTGGCTTGTTTTGAGCAGGTCACAAATTGGATCCTAAAAGCTATGCTACAATAAGCTAATGGCCAAACTAAACCTAGATGTGAAAAGCTGAGGTATTAAGCTACAATTAAGCTAAAACCTAGGGTGTGGGGTCCACTGAAGTAACCACAAATTACCACCAAAGTTGGGTGGGTGAAATAGGATCTGAGTGCACAGGGCACTGGTTTGCCCTGCAGGGTACTTTCAGCTCTTGCACAAGCTTGAGAAAAAATCTTAAAAATCAAATAAGTCTTGATTCCTAGAGTTTATGTGGTAGATTATAAGCACAAGAAGTTTCAAGCTCTAAATTAGCTTTCTAAATTCTAGAAAAATCACCCAAGTTTTGAGAAATCTGAGAACAACACAATTTGACTTTTTGAATGATGAACTATTTTTTACTTATGTGAACTTCTGATTGATCCTACTTATTTAATAAGTTGTTATAAGCTAATATTAAGTTAAATTAAGCTAGGTTATTAACTTATGAGATGATATGATGAGACTTGGACTCAAATTCCACCACAGTTAACTGTGGTGATGAATTGAGTGTGATTTTGACTTTCAACCAAATGAGACTTGAATATTTTTGTTTTTCTGAGCTAATGTTACACTATATGACTTAAAGCAAGCAAAAACAACAACTCAAACCACTTTTAGTACAGATAAACAACCTGATCCAAACACTCCCTTAACTTGACTGTTTTATGATTTGTGAAGCAACAAGTTACAAGAGCTTATGAAACAGATTCAAATCAACTTATTATGATTAATTAACTATAAATGAACATTTAAACACAGAAAATAACAATAATTAACCAAGATTACTTACTATACTACTTTGACTGTGTAATTTTGATTTTTTAGTAACAATGAATTCCAACAAACAAGATACTAATCTAATGTTATATTATCACTATTTAGGACTGAATAAGCATAAAGCAACTGAAAAAGCAAGCAATGAACAAAGCTATAGTACAAAGACAGATATGAGATTTTTGATAACTTACAATAAGATTTCCTGCTCAAACCATGAACCAAGAACAATCTTAAAGAATCTCCATAGATTCACTAACCCAAGGCCTTCCAAAATCAACCCTGCTCCATTGCTTATCACCAAGATCTTGTCAGTTTGACTTTCATTGACTTTTAGTGTTTTTGATTTTTTATATTACTAAAGTGCTTTTAATAGTTTCTAATAGCTTTTATAAGCTATCTAGGAGCTTAAGTGAGCTTATCAGTCCAGTATATTACACAATAACAACAATTGAGCTTTTGAAATTTAAGAAATTGAAACTAAAATTGCATAAGATTGAACAGCCAAATAAACTTGAAATTTATTACTTGGAAAGAGTTACAATACACTAAAGATGCTTAGAACACTGCTTAAAAGCTTAGGTTTACACTAGAAACTTGAAATTGCATTATACGACATACACTTCTATAAAAAACTAGATAGATGACTCCTCTGCTTCTCTTCCTTTTATAGGCTCAATTAGGGTTTCTTGTGTGACTTTGAGCTTTTCCCACTTCAATCTTGCCCCTCAATTTCTCTGAATCAATCTCATCCGTTTAAATGAAAAATGGCGCCAAAATGTCTCCACGTTTACTTGGGGCCAAATGTGAACAATTAAGGATTTTTGGGAGTATGTGGAGATGTCAGGGGACAAAAGGAATGGTTTTTAGGCAAGTTGGGGAGATAGTGAAGAAAACAGAGGACAGGGCATGGTTTGGAGTGAAAATGAGTGTGAATTGCATTAAATGGGGTGTGGTATTGCTGTGAGGTGGAAAGGAGGGTTAGGGGGAGTAGGGGGTGAGGTGGAGAGGTGAGGTGGTGGTGGAAATACCACCTGGTTTTGGTGTTTCAGGCTGTGGTGAGGGTGGTGAATAGTGGTGGTGGTTTTGGCGGTATTGGGTGGTCAAACGGGGTCAACCCCCGTTTTATTTAATAAGGGGGAGTGGGCCGGGTAAGTTTTTGGGCTTGGAAGGGGTGTGGGCTGGATAAGGGTGTTTGGTTGGATTAGTTTTTGGTTTTGGATTTTAATAAAAAGGGTCCGGTTTGGTTATTAGTAAACAAGGACCAAATTTGTAATTTGAGCAAAGTTAAGGGGCTGAGTATGCCACTTTCCCAAACTATTTATAAGGACCATTTATGCATTTTATGAATATACCAAGGACCAAAGATGTATTTTTTTTATTTTTAAAATATCCAGGGACCTTTTCTGCCAATTTCTCAAACTCCAGGGACCATTTATGTAAATTTGGATTTTTAAGGGACTGTGGTTGTAATTTCTCAAAATGTTATCATAAGGACCAATTTTGTCATTTAAGAATAGTTCAAGGTTTATTTTATTGATTTCCCATTTTTTAAAACCTTAAGGACTAATTTTGACATTTTTGAAACTTGAGGGACTAAAGTTGTCATTTTGTAATTTTTTAACTTTAAAGGACTTTTCTTGACAACTTATGAATCCCTAAGGACCTTTGATGATATTTTTCATGATTTGATTTACTAGGGACTAGATTTGACAACTTTGAAACTTGAGGGACTGAAACTGCCAATTATGCAAACTTTGTACGTTTTTCATCTGTTTTTGCATATTTTGTATTTGAAACATATAAAACACACTTTTAAGATATTTTAAGTATTATGATGCATATTTGAGTGTTTTTGTATGTTTTGGCAGTTCAGATTGGTATAAAATGATGAGTATTTAGACACTCATTAATCCCCCACACTAAACTATTGCTAGTCCCTAGCAATCTTTTGAGAAAAAAAATAATAGATTTTTACTCTTTACCAAAAGCTATCACTTCTGGAGTAGCCAGATGTAAGAACTGTGGCACATCTGATAACCGTGTGATTTTGAGCAAACCACCAGCTGTCAACGGATTTGATTTGTCTTTACCAAAAGCCGTTTGCTTTTGGACTAGCCAACTCTTGATAGAATAGTCAACATCTTGGTGAGCTGATTACCAATTATGGTTTTTCCACGGCCTTTACCACAAGCCATAATCTTGCGGGCTAGCCAACTCATTCGCTTTATGGGATATGGGGAGTTGAGGAACCATACAATTTTGGGCAAATTGCAAGCCATCAACGGTTTTGAGATGTCTTTACCAAGAGCCGTTTTCTCCTGGACTAGCCAATCCTGTTGTGGGTTAGACATGGAGGATTGATACCATTATTTGCATTTCTAAGTGTGAAAAAACTGGTAATTTTGATCAAATGGGGGTTCTTGATGGAACATGTGTTTTGCATTCGTGAGAACGCTCCCCCACACTTAGAACTGAATATTGCCCTCAATATTCAAAGTACTTGGTGTCCCACCAAGACTTAGAACGTAAGAAGGCAATACTATTAACCTTTTATTTTAGTCTATTTACATACAAAGTTAACTATTTTTTTTTTTTTTTTTTTTTTTTTTGAAAAAATTTATATATATGTACAACATGTGGTTCATCTCCCCCACACTAGGGTGGTAGAAAGGGGTGAGGAGACAGAAATATGGGTGACGACCCATATTGCTACTGTTTTTGATTACCGAGTCGCTAGCTTGACTCGACCTCGAATTGAATTGTCCATGAGGTAGCTACTGTTTTTGATTACCGAGTCGCTAGCTTGACTCGACCCCGAATTAAAATTGTCCTTGGGTAAGCTATTGTTTTTGTTAACCGAGTCGCTAGCTTGACTCGACCCCGAATTTATTGGTCCATGGGGTAAGTTTGGAGATCCGGGACAACCATTTGTTGTATGTCCCCTCCAAAATAGTGTTTTAACCGATGACCATTTACTTTAAAATTGGGACCGTCGGGTTGCAATAACTCAACAGTTCCATATCGGTATACTTTTGTTATAGTAAATGGTCCAGACCAACGGGTTTTTAGTTTACCCGAGAAAATTTTTAATCTTGAATTGAAAAGAAGAACTCTGTCACCAACGTTGAAAACGCGGTTCTTAATTTTAGAGTCATGTATCTTCTTAGTCTTTTCTTTATAGATTAAAGAATTTTCATAAGCTTGATCACGTAATTCATTTAGTTCGTTTAGTTGAACTTTACGGTGATCACCCGCTGTCTGAAGGTCAAAATTTGCATGTTTTAAGGCCCAATAGGCCTTATGTTCTAATTCGATCGGAAGATGACATGCTTTCCCGTACACTAGCTTATATGGAGTACACCCGATAGGTGTTTTGTAAGCAGTGCGGAAAGCCCATAATGCATCGTCCAGCTTATCCGACCAAGAGGCACGGTTTTCACCAACCGTCCTCTCCAAAATTCTCTTAATACCCCGATTTGAGACCTCCACCTGCCCACTTGTTTGGGGGTGGTATGCTGTAGAAAGACGGTAAGTTACACCATATTTCAGCATTACTCTTGCAAATTGTTCATTGCAGAAGTGAATGCCACGATCACTGATAATGGCACGAGGAGTCCCGAATCTGGCAAAGAGAGATTTTAAAATTTTAACGACTACTCGGGCATTATTGGTGGGTAAAGCTTTTGCTTCAACCCATTTTGACAGATAGTCGACAGCCACGAGTATGTATTTATTCCCTCGTGAAGACGGGAATGGCCACATAAAATCAATGCCCCACATATCAAATATTTCACAGACTTGGATGGCGTTTTGCGGCATCTCATTCTTTTTGGAAATATTCCCGTGACGCTGGCAAGCCTCACAGGTTTTGATAAGTTCATGGGCATCTTTATAGATCGTGGGCCAAAAGAATCCTGAATCAAACACCTTTTTGGTGGTGTAGTTTGGGTTATGATGTCCCCCCGTGGGTCCATCATGACAAGCTTTAAGAATTTCCATGGCTTCATGGCCATGGACACACCGTCGGATGACTTGATCCGCACATATTTTGAACAAGTAGGGGTCGTCCCAGAAGTAATGTTTTACATCTTTAAAGAATTTTCTTTTCTGTTGGGATGACATCCCTTTCACAACGAAATTTCCCACACGGTAATTTGCAAAGTCGGCAAACCATGGGGTGGTGGCATTATCCCGGGTAGAGATTAGATTTAGAGTCTCCAGAGGAAAAGTTTCATTTATTTCTTTTCTCTCGTGAATATCCTGATGAGGATTTTCTAACCGGGACAAGTGATCAGCTGCAAGGTTCTCTGCTCCTTTTTTATCTCTTATGAGAATATCGAATTCCTGGAGGAGCAAGACCCAACGGAGCAGTCTTGGCTTTGCATCCTGTTTAGTGAACAGGTATTTCAGAGCCGAATGGTCCGTATACACCACGCTTTTGGTTAAGATTAAGTAAGACCGAAATTTTTCAAAGGCATATACCACAGCTAATAATTCTTTTTCTGTGGTGGTATAGTGTGTTTGAGCCTCATTCATGGTCTTACTTGCGTAGTGTATTGGCTGGAAATGTTTGGTTTTGCGTTGCCCCAGAACTGCACCAATAGCATAATCGCTAGCATCGCACATAAGTTCAAAGGGTAAATCCCAGTCGGGGGCAACAAGGATTGGTGCTTCGGTAAGCCTTTTCTTTAAAGTAGAAAAAGCTTCGATGCACTCGGGGGAAAAGATAAAAGGAGCATCCTTTTCAAGAAGATGAGTCATAGGCCGGGCTATTTTGGAGAAATCCTGAATGAATCTCCGATAGAACCCGGCATGGCCAAGGAAACTCCTTATTCCTTTAACAGTGGTGGGATGAGGCAGTTTAGCAATAACATCAATTTTCGCCTTATCGACCTCAATCCTACTTTTTGAAATTTTATGGCCGAGGAAAATGCCCTCCTTAACCATAAAATGGCTCTTCTCCCAGTTTAGACAAAGATTAGTGTTTTCACAACGTTGAAGCATTTTTTCTAAGTGGGAGAGGCATGAGTCGAAAGAATTCCCGATGACTGAGAAGTCATCCATGAATACCTCCATGGTTTTTCCGATCATGTCATGGAAAATAGCCATCATGCATCTCTGGAAAGTGCCCGGAGCATTGCATAACCCAAAAGGTATGCGACGATAGGCAAATGTTCCGTAAGGGCATGTGAAGGTAGTTTTATCTTGATCCTGTGGATCAATGGGAATCTGGAAGTAACCCGAGAAGCAGTCGAGGAAGCAATAATACTCATTCCCCGCTAGTCTTTCGAGCATTTGATCCATGAAGGGCAGAGGAAAGTGGTCTTTACGGGTGGCTTCGTTAAGCTTTCTGTAATCGATACATACTCGCCACCCTGTAACCAAACGAGTTGGTATCAACTCGTTGTCCTCATTTGTGATAACCGTGATGTCACCCTTCTTTGGAACACAATGTATTGGGCTAACCCAAGGACTATCTGATATAGGGTAAATCAATCCCGCATTAAGAAGTTTGATAACTTCAGCTTTTATAACTTCGTGGATTTTTGGATTTACCCTTCTTTGATGCTGCACGGCAGGTTTAAAGTCCTCTTCCATTAGGATTTTGTGTGTACAAAAATCCGGGTTTATACCCTTTATGTCTGAGAGCTTCCAAGCAATTGCTTGCTTGTGGGACTTTAAAACCTTAAGCAGCGCGGTTTTCTCCTCATCCTTTAAGTCTTTTGCAATATTGACTGGTAACTTATCGTTACCTTCCAAGAATGCATATTCTAGATGAGGAGGCAGGTCCTTAAGTTCGACCTCGGGGAAATCATCATTTTTCTCAACATATTTGACTTCCGCCTTATGAAGTTGTGGAGGTAGAACAGGAATGGGAGAAGGATCTTTGTTCAATAACTTCTCAAGGAGAAGTATATCCCTCTCCGGGTCAATCTCTTGGTTATCAATTCCTTCGGGAACTGAATCACTTTTGAGAAAGGCCTCTAATTCCTCAAGGACGAAATCACTTCCCTCAAACGGAGTGAAGGAAGGAGAAGAATTAGCGATTATGGGATCAGAAGAAGTAGTGGGATTGCCACTCATAGAATTATCAGCGAATCCAAGGAATTCCTGAGCATACTCCTCGGATGCAATGTCAATGACATCAATTCGGTTGACCGATTCAGCATCATAATTCGAGGAGTATCTCAAGGTTTGATCAAGGTTGAACGTTATCGCTTCATTGCCAACTCGTAACGTGATTTCCTCATCGAAAACATCGATTAATGCACGTCCCGTTCTTAAGAATCCCCTCCCAAGAATGAGAGGAACTCTTGGATCTGCCTCGAAATCAACAACGACAAAGTCTGCCGGAAAATGGAACTTTCCCACTCTTACAAATACGTCCTCGGCAATACCAAGGGGACGTGAAATTGAACGGTCTGCAAGCTCGAGAGTCATGCATGTGGGACTAAGTGCCTGAAGAGAGAGCTTTTTCCAAACTGAGTGAGGCATTAGGTTGATGCTTGCACCAAGATCGGCCAAGGCAAAACACTCAACCATCCCCGGAAAAATACATGGTATTAGGAATCTCCCGGGATCTCCTAGCTTTTCGGGAAGCTGTTTCAACAAAACTGCAGAGCAGTTCTCATTGAGTGGAGTTCGTGCCATCTCAAACAGTTTTTCTTTATTGCTCAACAGGTTTTTTATTGTCGAAGCGAATTTGGGCATTAAAAGAAGAGCATCCGCAAAACTAATATCGAAGTGTAGTTCTTGGAAAATCTGAAAGAATTTTTCCATCTGATGATTAGCTTTGTCACGGAGCTTCTGGTCTTGCAATCGTGAGGGATATGGAATTGTTGGTTTTGGGTTGGCTTTTGGATTTTCAACAGGACCTTCGGTAGTTTCAAACATGACTCTTTTAGGGAGAGTCGGGACCGGGATAACTGGAGGAGGGATGTCATTGGTACCTCCGTTATTATTAGGAAGCACCTTATCCGTAGTATCCTCAGTTTCACATTCCTCTACAGGGATAGGAGAAGAGGTAGAAGGAGCTGTAGGTCCTTGGTAAGAAACTCCACTTCTTGTGGTGATCGCCTTTACATCGCCCCTCGGATTAGCGATCGTGTTGCTAGGTAAAGTAGTACCTGAGCCCGAGGGTCGATCATTTAAAGACTTCTGCAAATTAGATATTTGACTAACCAGCATTTTGTTCAGTTCTTCTTGGGATTTCATAAACTGTTTTAATAACTCATCATGTAATGGTCCAATTGGAACAATGGCTTGATTTTGGTTTGGGAAATTTTGAGCCCGATTGTTCTGGAAATTCCCATGTTGCTGGTTGTTATTACCCTGGAAGTGGTTTTGTTGTTGAAAATTACCCTGTGGGTAATTGTTCTGACCTTGATTTCTGTTATAATTCCCTTGGTTCTGATTTTGTTGAACCTGGTTTTGACCAGAGTTGAAATTCCCTTGGTTGTTATAACCTTGGTTCATTCGGTTCTGGTTCTGATTCTGGTTAAAGTTCTGGTTTCTGTTTTGACCATTTTGGTTCTGGGACTGATTAAACCCTGGTGGTCCGATGTAGTTATTAGATCGGTAGCTCAAAAGGTTTCGATCTCCTTGCGGTTGGTAAGAATTACCTCCCGTATTATAGGAACCTTGAGCTGCATACACATTTTCACGAGCCGAGCCACCGGAGGCTGGGCACTCTGTGTAGGGATGTGGACCACCGCAAGTTTCACAACTTAGGTTAACAGCTTTGACCTGATTATGATTTGTCTGATGAATACGCAAAACTGCTGTAGACAAATCATCCAGCTTTTTATCTAGGATTGATATTTCATTGCTTGCCGGAGTGACAGACTTAAATGAGTCATTCCTCTCAGCAGAGGAGTCCCAAAAATTATGATGGCAGTCATGTTTTCGATTAAGTCATAGCACTCTTCAGGGGTCCTTTTCATAAAGGTGCCCCCAGCAGCAGCATTGATGGTGTCACGATGACGGAGTGTCAAACCATTATAAAAGGTATCAATAATGGTGACAAGAAGCATGTTGTGATTAGGACACCTATCAATAGCAAGTTTGTAGCATTCCCATGCCTCAAATAAGGACTCTTCGGGAAGTTGTCTGAAATTGCTGATATCATTCCTGAGCTTTGTGACCATAGATGGTGGAAAGTATTTGGCCAAAAATTTAGTGATCATCTCATCAAAAGTATGGATCGAATTCTTTGGAAGTCGATCGAACCATGAAGTCGCATGATGAGTGAGTGAATAGGGAAATAGGTACAAACGTAGGCCGTCGTCGGTGACGCCATTTTGTTTCATGCTTTGGGTGACAGTTAAAAATTTGTCTAGATGTTTGTTAGCATCGTCACCCGGCAATCCGTGGAACTGGCACGTATTCTGGACTTGTTGTATCATATGGTGTTTTAATCCAAAATCCGTGGCTCCAATAGTGAGTGGTGCAATTGGTCCACCCCTCCCTTGCATGGTAGGTTGACACAGTTCCTCCATAGTTCGGGTGTCAGGAACTGGTTCATCCTTGGGAAGGAATGGGGGCTCGTCGTTCATTTTTAATGTGTGTTCTTCTTCAACAGTACGTAACTCGGGTACGTTTTTCTTCTTTTTATTCTTTGTTTGTGAACGAGTGCGCATGCACAAAAATTAGTTTTCAACACAAGATAGAGGCAAAACTACAGTGAACTTAAACCCAATAATCACAAATGAACAGCTCCTTTAAAAAAGGTACACTATTCACAAGGATACAATGGTAAGTTTTTAATCTTAGGTTTGGGAACTTATTATGTTCACACCCCCAGTTGGTAGGTGTTCTGCCTTGGTTTGCGGTGGTAAACTTTTATGTAATTATATTCACAGTAAAATGTTTTTGGCTTTTCGTGTATGGGTGAAAAAACTTGGAAAATATTTTTGGAACTGATTCGTTAACCGAAATCGTTCCTTTAAGATTACTCGCAGGCTAGCGGGAGGAAATAAATGTATTCCTCTTCAGTTCGCAATTTAATGTCAGAACTTACCTTATACCAGCTGTTTCAGGTTGTAATCTTAAAGACAACGAAGTAATTTAACTTCATAGTTTGTTTTGTTGTTTATGATTTGTTTGGTGTTGTTAACACTTCAGGAGAAATGTTAATGAACTTTTTCAGATATGATTTTGATTTTCTCAAAAATTTACAAAGTGATGTATTTGTACAGGAGGGTTTTTGAAAACCACTAAAATTAAACCGTTTTGAAATACGCAACAACCTCCCCGGCAGCGGCGCCAAATTTTGACTCCTCCCAAACCAACCAGTCAGCCGTGTGCAGCTGATAGGCCCACCTGAGAGAAAGTGCAAGTTAATATTGACCGTGGAAATATAAGGAAATCCCCGGGTCGTTAAGTCCCAACGAGATTGAAATTGTATTTGTAAACGATTAGGAGAATGAGTGATACTAAGGACAGTAACAATATGATTTGAGGGATGATTATACTACTGATTGCTTGGTATTTAGATATTATGAAATAATATAAACTATAACAGAAATACAGATATAAGCACAAAAGCACAAACTGGAAAATCAGATAACAGATAAAGAAAAGTGGGTTTTATCAAATTACAAACTACAGGGGGTACAAGTGAAATTTTTTAAAAACTTGAAATTAAAGAAAATGGAAAATGAAATTATGAAAATGATTATTATAATATTTAATTACTATTTAATTAATTAAAACTATTTAAAATCTAATTTAAACCTAAGTTAAATTAACTAAAAATTATAAATACTACAAATTAAACTAAAAACTTTTAACAATAATTTCTAAACCTTAATTAGAACTTGAAGAAAGTATAAAAAAATGAAAATAAATATTTTTGTCTTTTTATGAGTATTTTATTAATTAAAAACTATTTAATTTAATTAAACTTATTAAACTATTTTAAATTACTATTAATACTAAATTACCTTAGAAAATTATGATAAAATTTATAAAACTATTTAACTACTACAGGAATCCTAAAAAATTATAAAAACTTAAAAAAATTATATTTTAAGTTATTTAACTAATTAATTACTTATTAATTATTTTAAATCTAATTGAATTAATTTAAATAGGAAAATTGGAAAATGGATAGTGGAAATTATGAAACTATTTTCTAAAAGTCTTAACTACTTTATAAAACTTAGGAAAAATATAAAATTCTACTGTTGTTAATTAAAATTAAAGAAAACTATTTAGTTATTAATATTACCTATTTAATTAATTAAACTAGTTTTAAATCTAATAAATAGTAAACAGATTAGAAAAATTCTTAGAAAATTATTTTAACTATTTAAAGGTACTAGGTAATTAAAAAAACTATAAAATTGGAAAAGTGCTTATTAATAAGCTGAGATGAAAATTAAATAGATAATTTCTATTAAATAGAAGCTATCACTATAATTAAAGTTTGCTTTTTCTGGTTTTTCTTTTATAAAACTACTAAAATACTTAAAATAAGAAACTTTTACAAAGACAACTACTTTGGAACCTCAGAATAAGAACTGTGAGTGCTTATTTGCTTATACAGTTGACTAAAGTTGACCACACAAAGAAATAAGCTAAGTTGAGGGTATGTGGGGTCCACACTGGTTAAATTAGATTACCCTAAGTTAGTTGAACTTGTTTGAGTAAATTTTAGTCAAATAAGCACTAAGATTAAGCTATAAGACCAAAATAAGCAATTCCAAACTTAATTTCTGAGACAGAAATGGGACAAAGTTTAGAGTTGATTCTAGGTGGGGTCCACTGATCTAGAGGTCAAACAAAAGGTCAACTTTCAAACACTGGTAGGAGGGGGGTTGTCTAAACCAAATTTGAACTACTGGGGTCCACAGATGTGGGCTGCAGCCACCAACAAAGTTGGTGGTGTGATGGTGGTAAGCAGGTGCAGGGGAGTACTTCTTCCCTGCTGGTGTGTTCCAAGGTTTGTGGGGTCCACAAGAATAAAAGGAGGTTCAAATTAAACCTAGGGGTTCAAAGTTAAGGTAATAAGCTACAAGTTGAGCCAATAAGCTACCCTTATGGCTCACTAATAAGCTCTGTGTGAGCCTTTGAAATGGTGGTCACACACTGAGTACTCAGTGTGGCTTGTTTTGAGCAGGTCACAAATTGGATCCTAAAAGCTATGCTACAATAAGCTAATGGCCATACTAAACCTAGATGTGAAAAGCTGAGGTATTAAGCTACAATTAAGCTAAAACCTAGGGTGTGGGGTCCACTGAAGTAACCACAAATTACCACCAAAGTTGGGTGGGTGAAATAGGATCTGAGTGCACAGGGCACTGGTTTGCCCTGCAGGGTACTTTCAGCTCTTTCACAAGCTTGAGAAAAAATCTTAAAAATCAAATAAGTCTTGATTCCTAGAGTTTAGGTGGTAGATTATAAGCACAAGAAGTTTCAAGCTCTAAATTAGCTTCCTAAATTCTAGAAAAATCACCCAAGTTTTGAGAAATTTGAGAACAACACAATTTGACTTTTTGAATGATGAACTATTTTTGACTTATGTGAACTTCTGATTGATCCTACTTATTTAATAAGTTGTTATAAGCTAATATTAAGTTAAATTAAGCTAGGTTATTAACTTATGAGATGATATGATGAGACTTGGACTCAAATTCCACCACAGTTAACTGTGGTGATGAATTGAGTGTGATTTTGACTTTCAACCAAATGAGACTTGAATATTTTTGTTTTTCTGAGCTAATGTTACACTATATGACTTAAAGCAAGCAAAAACAACAACTCAAACCACTTTTAGCACAGATAAACAACCTGATCCAAACACTCCCTTAACTTGACTGTTTTATGATTTGTGAAGCAACAAGTTACAAGAGCTTATGAAACAGATTCAAATCAACTTATTATGATTAATTAACTATAAATGAACATTTAAACACATAAAATAACAACAATTAACCAAGATTACTTACTATACTACTTTGACTGTGTAATTTTGATTTTCTAGTAACTATGAATTCCAATAAACAAGATACTAATCTAATGTTATATTATCACTATTTAGGACTGAATATGCGTAAAGCAACTGAAAAAGCAAGCAATGAACAAAGCTATAGTACAAAGACAGATATGAGATTTTTGATAACTTACAATAAGATTTCCTGCTCAAACCATGAACCAAGAACAATCTTAAAGAATCTCCACAGATTCACTAACCCAAGGCCTTCCAAAATCAACCCTGCTGCATTGCTTATCACCAAGATCTTGTCAGTTTGACTTTCGTTGACTTTTTGTGTTTTTGATTTTTTATATTACTAAACTGCTTTTAATAGTTTCTAATAGCTTTTATAAGCTATCTAGGAGCTTAAGTGAGCTTATCAGTCCAGTATATCACACAATAACAACAATTGAGCTTTTGAAATTTAAGAAATTGAAACTAAAATTGCATAAGATTGAACAGCCAAAGAAACTTGAAATTTATTACTTGGAAAGAGTTACAATACACTAAAGATGCTTAGAACACTGCTTAAAAGCTTAGGTTTACACTAGAAACTTGAAATTGCATTATACGACATACACTTCTATAAAAAACTAGATAGATGACTCCTCTGCTTCTCTTCCTTTTATAGGCTCAATTAGGGTTTCTTGTGTGACTTTGAGCTTTTCCCACTTCAATCTTGGCCCTCAATTTCTCTGAATCAATCTCATCCGTTTAAATGAAAAATGGCGCCAAAATGTCTCCACGTTTACTTGGGGCCAAAGGTGAACAATTAAGGATTTTTGGGAGTATGTGGAGATGTCAGAGGACAAAAGAGATGGTTTTTAGGCAAGTTGGGGAGATAGGGAAGAAAACAGAGGACAGGGCATGGTTTAGAGTGAAAATGAGTGAGAATTGCATTAAATGGGGTGTGGTATTGCTGTGAGGTGGAAAGGAGGGTTAGGGGGAGTAGGGGGTGAGGTGGAGAAGTGAGGTGGTGGTGGAAATACCACCTGGTTTTGGTGTTTCAGGCTGTGGTGAGGGTGGTGAATAGTGGTGGTGGTTTTGGCGGTATTGGGTGGTCAAACGGGGTCAACCCCCGTTTTATTTATTAAGGGGGAGTGGGCCGGGTAAGTTTTTGGGCTTGGAAGGGGTGTGGGCTGGGTAAGGGTGTTTGGTTGGATTAGTTTTTGGTTTTGGATTTTAATAAAAAGGGTCCGGTTTGGTTATTAGTAAACAAGGACCAAATTTGTAATTTGAGCGAAGTTAAGGGGCTGAGTATGCCAGTTTCCCAAACTAGTTATAAGGACCATTTATGCATTTTATGAATATACCAAGGACCAAAGATGTATTTTTTTTCATTTTTAAAATATCCAGGGACCTTTTCTGCCAATTTCTCAAACTCCAGGGACCATTTATGTAAATTTGGATTTTTAAGGGACTGTGGTTATAATTTCTCAAAATGTTATCATAAGGACCAATTTTGTCATTTAAGAATAGTTCAAGGTTTATTTTATTGATTTCCCATTTTTTAAAACCTTAAGGACTAATTTTGACATTTTTGAAACTTGAGGGACTAAAGTTGTCATTTTGTAATTTTTTAACTTTAAAGGACTTTTCTTGACAACTTATGATTCCCTAAGGACCTTTGATGATATTTTTCATGATTTGATTTACCAGGGACTAGATTTGACAACTTTTGAAACTTGAGGGACTGAAACTGCCAATTATGCAAACTTTGTACGTTTTTCATCTGCTTTTGCATATTTTGTATTTGAAACATATAAAACACACTTCTAAGATATTTTAAGTATTATGATGCATATTTGAGTGTTTTTGTATGTTTTGGCAGTTCAGATTGGTATAAAATGATGAGTATTTAGATACTCATCAAAGATATTCCATTCGTACCATGTATACTTCTTTACTATGGATCATTTCTTCGGAGGCTAATGTCGGTGAATCGGTTAATATGACATAGATCGGAGAATAGGACAGAACGGATGGCGGACCAATTTACGATGTCTCCGTCGCTGACGTTCGTCAAGCAGGCCACGTGGATTGGCCAGGGTCTTGTAAACGAAAGGGACATCTGATAATTTGATCCTTGCTGGCGCGGAAGCTACCGCAACTCAAATAAAAAATGAATTAACCAAGATGCAAGGGAAAAACTTTTGCTTAACATTTCCGGAAAGACCGCCTATTTGTTCGTTTACCAGGTTCAGCACGAAATCATAAATAAGCTCTACCAAGGTTTTGGAGACCCACGTTCTACCGAACTGAACATGAGAAACCAGTACGAATATAACCTACATGTCCAATAAATAATAACCGACATAATACTCTAGCAGTAGTAACTATAAACTAGCAGTAGTAACCATCACTCTAGCAGTAGTAACTACTTAGTGTATTTTCTTTGACAGTCTTTAGCATCTCCAGCAGCAGTAACATACAATAGCAGTATTAACATTTATTCCAGCAGTTGAAACACACTTAGAAAATTTTCTTGAGTAGTTGTAATTATTTCAAGCAACAGCATCTCTAAAACCCAACAGATAGTAATTATTTACGTAAGTTACGTATTGGCGGTATTGAGAGGTGGTCGGGTGGAGGTAGCTAACCGGTTTGGTTTCTTACGTTCGATAAGGACACCAAGGTGTGATTGGAGTCACGAGTTGGGGTAACACTCACGGTGTAGCTACTATGTGAATGTGTTAATTTACTATGTGTAAAGGGTTGGTTCATTCGTTGGAATGCACTTACTATTTATAGGGATGGAACTAGGGTTTCGCATCACCCTAAGAGTCCATCAATGGTTTCAGGATGGTCCACATGGTGTACATTTTATGAGGGAGACCGCAATGACACGTGACATGTTTCCGTTGGTCCCGTTAGACGCATCGAATGATCCATGCACGATTACAGTACTACCCTTAAGCAAATGAGGTAATGGCATGTGTCTGCCTGCTCCAATGGTCTTAGGAAATGCTCCGAGTCCTGTCGTTTCCTGAATGTATTCATTAGGCATTCAAGCCTAACATAGGAGTTTGTTACCCTGGCATATTATGATTAGTTATGGCCGTTATTGGGCCTGGGTGAAGTGTATGGACCTTAAGTCAGCTGGGGTGAAGGTCATATACGCTATCAGTAATGGCAACCCAATACTTGACTAGTCCATTTTGCAACTTCAGCGATGCATCTAGTTGTTTTCCCATTAACTGGTTATGGGATTTTTGTCATTCCTTTTTTCCTTACTTAAATAGAAACATTTGAAGTTGAAGCTCAAGTTCTTCTTGCATTTGTGCAAGCCTCTGTTGTTCCAACTCGTTCCCATGTGAATTTTGTATCTCCAATTCCACTTGATCCCAATGCATCTGCTCTTCCACTTCCATTTGCCGCTCCTTTATTCTCAAATACTCAACCGATGATTCAGCCCTTTGGGAAAACATACCCGATGCTACGTTTACCCATCTATCGACTAACAAGTCAACAAGACCAGGTGCACCAGCAGCTGAAGATTCCGATTTTATCAATCGGCTCAAAGAGAAGAGAGTGGGAGGAGAGTTTACTTTGTATGTCAACTTATGAGGGCTTAAGATATACGGCCTTGTATTTATACTAAACACAAGGTATCTAGATTATTCCAAATTTGATCACCAAGTTTAATCCTACCTCATCTTTTTCTCTAGTCTTGGCCGATCCCCTAGGGTATAATTATGAGTTTCCTTTTTCACTTAGCTAGTTTATTATTAATAAAATATAAATAATTAACTAATAAGTATATAACCTTATTATTTATTAATACGTTATATAATAATTACAGAATTTAAATGACTTATAAACTATATCGATGTTAATATAATACAAATACATTATGTATATTATAACTAAGTGTATCTAATGGATTTGTGTGTGACCCCATAGACTCATATAAACTTAGTCATATAAATATGTAATGTGCTTTGAGCATATTCCATAAGTTGCTTCCAAAGCGGGTTGTGACGGGACTTAGCCCCGTTGGGCTTGTCTTAGGCCAATTATAAGTGTATGAGCTTAAGCCGTTTAGGTTGGAACTCTTGTAAGCTATCACCACGCCAAATAAAAGGTATGCATGAGTTGTTTTATTTTGATTAGTGTTTTTTGGGTATCGTTTTATATCTTCCGCTACATGTTTCTATTAATTGTTAAAGGAAATTTTAAAATTCATCCCTACAGTTTCCACCAGGGTTATCATGGCGCAAGTTGTTTTGGCACATCACCGCTACCTCAACATTCCTTTTTTTTTTCACAGTCACACACAGATACCCCCTCATCACTTAAGCCAAACACCCACTTTATGATCCACTATTTCATTTTTATTTTTATTTTTTTAAACCAACTAATTCTTAATTCATTCAAACAAAAATACAAATTATAATACGAAATAATTAAAAAAAAAAACACGGGAATATAAAAATACATCAAATAATCAATAAACTAATTTTATTGTTGATGTCGTTGCCAAAGATGCGCCATAAGATTTCATTGAAGAACTTTGTCTGTTTGTTTATCACGTATTTATTTGGCTTTCCTCTATTGCACAATGCATCTCTCGATCCAAATATGTTGTATATTTGATTGCGACTAATATACAATTTATTGAATTAGCTTATCGCAAAATTTTGATCTTTCAAAATCATGTTATGCAATATGATGCACGTGTGCATGATTCGTAGCTTGTTGATAGTCTAAGCACGCGCCGGTTGTTGTATAATTCCCCAACGTCGTTGGAGGACACCAAAAGCTCGTTTAGCATCCTTTCGTGTACCTTCTTGCCACCATAAATAGTTTGATAAAAGTTGCCCACTATGGGTAAATCATGTCAACTAGGTAATGCCCTTTTTCATATGTAACTCCATTTACTTCAAACGGAGCCAGAGTAGCGATACCATCAATAAGGTGGTTGAATAACGAAGAATTACTTAAAACGTTAAGATCGTTATTCGCACCCGCTAGACAAAAAATGCATGCCAAATCTACAAATCGTACGACGCAACACCTCCGAGCGTTATAGTTGGATACTTTTTTTCACCTCTTTTAAATTGCTCGTTCAATGCTTTCGGACAGTTAGTCCATTCACAAAGCATACAATCAATGCTTTCAAGCATTCCCTTAAACCCACGAACCCTCTTATATGTTGCATATAAATTTTAGATGTCATTAAAATCGAGTTTCATTAAAACCCATGCATATATAGATCAATAATGCACGTAGTAAAAACAAAATTAGATAATCGCATGCATAAGATTAACCCATTTGTAAATATTCGTCAAATGAATCACGTGTTGTGTCATATATCAATTGGCGTATGACGAAAGTGCATTTCATAATAACACTAAAACTCATTTGGCTTGTAGCTTCGGTTCGGACTTTAAATAATTCAAAATGCTCGAGATAAGGATAATAAGTATAAGCAGATATACTTTCAAAAAATAGTTTCATGCTCGTACGATATCGACGTCAAAAATAGTACTCTGGATATTTTGGATTATCACCAAAATAATCGGCCAACAAACTGGCTTTCGGCACACGTTGACGGTATATCGAATTACGCAGACGTGTATTTTGAGCTTGTTATTGTTGCAACGGTTAGTGATAATGATAATTTGCGTAAGAAAATGTCACTTTCATTATCGGCATCATACCATTATTCGAATTCATTTTTGATAGAAAGGATTAAAAAAGTTATGTGAAAAATAGTTAAATAAGAGTGATATATCTATACTTTCTATAAAATAAAAATGGTTAAAGTGAAAAGTAAAAAATTAAGAAAGTGAAATGTTGAAAAAATTAAAAACGAAATGTTGAAAAAATATGTTTCAAAAGGAGATTATTAATACACGTTGAAAACCGGGTTGACCCGAGACGCTTCAAACCCGGCAGGTTGACTCGGTTTAATTTGATGAGGTTGACCTGGTTTAAATCGACTAATTTTTCAACCGAAACGGTTGAACCACCCGGATCGAACCGGGTTTCAAAACATTATTTTAATCCCCAAATCGTCTAACTATTTTTTTTTTAAATAAGTAAGAAAACGCCACTCTTAAAGTTGAAAGAGTGCGCTTGTTGTTGTTGACGAAAAAGTATAAACCCTAAGAGCTGACGTCATCAATGGATAACCAACAATTTGAGATGGAAAAATGGGACGAGATTGAGTTGCAGGCTGAGATTGAGGCTATGACTGAGGTGGCGGAGGATGTTTTATGGTACGTATTTTGCACTTTTGATGAGGATGTTATTGGATGTCGAAGATGAAGCCACGTGGCATTCGGCTGATGAAGCCACGTGTCAAATTACTTAAATATCATTCACATTATCATGCAAAAGCAATTTGATCTATTTTTATACGATTATACAATAATAAGCTTCAACTCCAACTGATTCGTCAAACAATTTTATAAAATTATAAGCTCCAACTTTCGGCTTATAATATCTCCGGCCCGTTTCGACAAACATACCGTATATGTAAATGCGATGCTGCCTATGTTAATAATTGGATTCTTTTTTGTTTCATTTGCGCTTGTGTTTAACTAACAGTAATGAAACGGTTTGTGCGTGCAGGTGATGATTAACAATTCCAAACAAGTGGTGACCATGGCGTTGAACTCATTTCATGACCCTCACCCACGTGTCAGATGGGCTGCTATTGATGCAATTGCCCGCTTGTCTGTTGATTTAGGTTCACACTTGCAGGTTCAGTACCACACCCGTGTGCTGCCAGCCTTAGCTTCAGCCATGGATGACTTCGAGAATCCCCGAGTTCAGGTAGTTGGATTTTGGGTTCATTTGTTATATGTTTAGAGCAAGCTTGATTTATATATAGCCCATGAGCTCCATATAGTCTTAGACTGTAAGGCGAAAGGAAATTGAACTGGCTATAGCATATAGTCAAGTATATATATGGTCCCTGTTTCTTGCACATCTGATTATTTTCCTCACTTATGCTAAAACAGACTTGAATGCATTAAGTGATTCTCTTTGGCTTATGTACTCCCTGCATTAAGCACAAGCTTGTAGCATCAACTTTATTTATTAGTAGTATATGTTTAGTTCTAAATGGGCAGCATGATTTTGATATTTACTGATCTTTTACGCCACCTTCACGTTTTCCCCTGTAGCAAATGTGTTTTCAGAGATTAGTTTTTATATGCAGCAACCCTAGCATCAAGTTGCGTCTTTTAACAACCCCACTGCCTAAACATGATGCTTGCTTTTTGCTGATGTGTGTGCTTCTGCTGTGATAAATTTCAGTGAGAACTGTACACCTGATATTTTGACGCCTTACCTGGATGGAATAGTGAGCAAACTGTGTGTACTGCTACATGTAAAACTCTTCAGGACTGCTTAATATAGTTAATATTCATTAATTGGGGTCATTTATTTGGTTTTACACAGTGTTTATAATGTTATTTATTATATATATATATATATATATATATATATATATATATATATATATATATATATATATATATATATATATATATATATATATATATATATATATATATATATATATATTTTATTTTTTGCGCAGAGTGGTAAAAAAAGGGTAAAAGAAGCCGCTTTGACTGCTCTAGCATCAGTTGCTGATAATTCAATGCAGGTAAGTCAACATAATATGAATATGACTACTAGTCTACTATCATTAGCTGTATAACCAATATGACTAATATGGTGCATAAATAGGAACAATTCCAAGAGTACTATGAGGAAGTTATGCCCTACTTGAAAGCAATATTAGTTAACAAGAATGAAAAAGATAGCCGTATGCTTCGAGTTAAGGCCATGAGATGTATCGGTCATGTTGCAATGGCTGTTGGAAAGGACAAATTTAGAGATGATGCTAAGCTAAGCAGGTAATCACTCACTTTTTTTTATACATTGATACGCTTAGTGGCTTTTAGGGAACAGGAAGTTAGTACTCGAACTATTTTTATATTAAAATTTCGAAATTATATGTATGACATGTTCATGGAACCATATAAATGTGTTTATAAAGTAGAAACATTAACACAATTGTTTAAATACTTCAAACCGAGATTTGACCGAGTTAACTCCAAGTGTTGACTGAGCTTTCATCGAGTTACCCGCATTTTGACTGAGTTAGTTCTTGTTTGACCTTGTAGCAAGTGATCTCTGATTACTTGGTCACTGACATTGTAGCGAGTAATTGATTACTCGGCTTTGTAATCCTTGTTTTACAACACCGGGTAGTAGTACTTTGATTGACTTTTGATCAGTTTGACCCCTTTTTTTTATGCTGATATTTTAATTTTTTATGTTTGCACATTTGAGATAAATGATTACTGAATCGACCCATCTACTATTGATTTAATTCGAACTCTATATTTCTTCAAAGAATGGCTACCTTAATTTCGTATGTTCACTTTACTTTTATTTGATTTAAAACCAGGTTCTATGATACGTATCTTCCATTCCTCCTTGAAGCATGCAATGATGAGAATTCGGATGTTCGAGAGGTCTGCATGATTACAATCTCGATTCTTTCTCTAGTTGCTTAGTTACAAACTTACGCTTTTGGATCATATCTTCAGGCAGCTGCATATGGACTTGGTGTTTGTGCAGAATATGGAGGCTCTGCTATAAAGCCTCTTATTGGAGGTAAATTGAGTATCACCTAGATAACTGTCTACACTCTTTACATTTTACATCGACTTGTTTGCTTTCTTTCGCAGAGGCTCTTTCAAGTCTAAATGCTGTGATAAGGCACCCTGATGCTCTTCATCCTGATAACATGATGGCATATGATAATGCTGTTTCTGCTTTAGGGAAAATTTGTCATTTCCATCGTGATAGTATTGATTCAGCTCAGGTATGTCCTTGCCTTTTATTTATTTATTTATTTATTTTTGGTCTTTTATAATTGGTTAGGGGGTTTTAGGCATTAAAAGTTACAGTTTTGACCCGTTTGACCCATTTTCTTGTTAGCTATTTATTGTTATTATTTTTAATATGATTTAGTGGTTTGACCTGAATTGACTCATTTGCGAGAAAATGGGTTGAAATTCGCATCTTTCAAATTTTTGTTCGCCTAGTTAACAAATTACCATGAGAATATACAGCATGAAAATATGCCAAAAGGATGACGGCGTGTAACATACTATAAAAATCTATTCAATATTCTTTTATTATTACTATTATTGCATTATATACCAATGTGTCTAATTTTTAATTTATCTAATTTTTGCTTCTATTAGGACTTTCTCTCTTTGAAGGGTTTTTGTGTTTGCATCTAAATTTACAAGTAAATATGCCAAAAGGACAACGGGGTTAACATTTGTATATTATTTTGACAGGTTATTCCTGCATGGTTAAACTGTTTGCCGATAAAAGGAGATGTTGTAGAGGCTAAAGCTGTTCATGAGTTGCTTTGTGTGATGGTTGAAAGGTAAGTAAAAATACATGTTACCATCATTAGTCATCCAGTCTCCTATTTACTTTCATTGGACAATCATTTACATGTCTCGTTTTACAGGCAAGACACGGAACTCTTAGGCCCCAACAATCAATATCTTCCTAAAATTGTGTCCATTTTTGCTGAGGTCTGTATACTTTTACATGTTACCATCATTAGTCATCCAGTCTCCTATGAAGTGTACTTTTGCAATTTGCCATCGAAAATAATCTCAATTGATATTTGTTTTTTGGTGGTATAGATTCTATGTGTTGGTGAGGACCTTGCTTCAGATCAAACCATAAGCCGCATAAGCAACCTACTGAGACGCAATTTTGGATGGGAAGTTTTCTGTGTGACGGACATTAAAAAGCCTTGGATGGGTTGTTTCGGTTGAGTGTGAAGTATGTAGTGAGTGAGGGTGATGTACTCCCAGAAAGTAATAGGGAGGGTTGTACTACTTTGTGATTTGTGAGTATGCAGGTTTATTTTGTAAAGATTTTTTTCTGTTTTCATGCAATGATTCAACTACGCGTAATCTGAAACAGGAGTGCAATTTTTATTCCAACATTCATTATCTATCAACTTCTGCATCAGTATTGTAGTTAATCGATATACATGTATGTAACGGGCCATTCACAGAGAGTAGACACAGAAATAAGAATCCATTGTTGCCGCCCGTTGCTAAAGCTGAGCCCTCAACAACTTGATGCCTAAAATGATGCGGCAGCACTTTATCAGTATTTTTGCATTGTGGCGGTATTAGTTTGGGCGTGGAAGCAAAATGTTAGCAACCATAAGAGTTGCAAAATGCAATTACGACAAGCTACGAGAGGCTTAGGATGCTTGTAAACCATATCTTTCAATGCTACCCTAAAATCATCTCAGTTTGGTTGACCAATGTGAGGCAAGGTTTTCTGTTTGCTTGTGACATGATCTGTATGCAAAACTGGAACATGATAAGAACGAACCACGACCGGGTAATTGTAGAAGTATTTACAAAAAAGAAAAAAGAAAAAAAAAAAAAAAAAATCCTTAGTTATCATGATCCACATCTTACGGGTTCATCTCTCTCCAAACACATGACGATCCAAAAATCATCCATTAAATTCATTCTTCATTTGTCAAATTAGGTCAAATATCATTCAATTACAGTAGATTTCGTCATCAAATCCGTTCGAAAATCATCAATTAATAGTTGGAAAACTGAATGAAAAAAAGAAGTAAAAATAAGTAACGTAATGGTAGTGTGACATAATGTGAAGTATTTAAGAAACAACACTTCGATCACATGCTCTATATGTATGCTTGATAATTGTTATATGCCAAGTTCTTATTAAGTTACTAATATAATTCTTTTACGTCAAATATCGGTATAGTTTATGAGATATGTTTTACTTTTGGTAGAATGCATGTAAAAACTTTAAATGTTAGGTTGAGTTTTTTTTTTTTTTTTTTGGGTAAAGGGGATAAATGTTAGGTTGAGTTAACAGTGTAATAAGACAACAACATTACTATACTCCATTTGTACACAAATTAATTTTATTTAAGAATGTAGGCATGCTTGGTTGGAGGTTATCGGTACTAAGGAATGAGAAAGATAATTAATAGTGATGGTTGGTTAGAAGTAATGTAATCACTCATTACTTCATAGTGGGTAATCCACAATTCCTCAACAATTTGAGGATAATGAAAATTTACCCCATTGCATTCCTTTGCATTATCATTATCATTGCCTCATTTCAACCGAGTGCCCGCTAAAGCTATGATATTATTGAATAATGAATACTTATTTTAATAAATATGAATGATAAGCTATAATATTAAAAGACTAAAGCTGTTTTAAAAAACGCTGCATAGGTTATAAACATCATTTTTTTTAATTATATATTTATTTTTTTACTATATATTAGGTTATTGAACCTATAATTTGGTTGAACCTATAATTTGGGTGTGCTGTTGTAACAACTAACGGGTCAAAACGGGTTTGCACCAGTTTTGGTTGGCGAATCTCAACCTATCAAGTTAGATAAATTTGACCCATTGTTAAGTAAACGGGTCTAGCAATAATATTAGACGTTATATATATAGGTTCAATTCCTATATCGTATTTTTCTCATATTTTCACATATAATTACTTGGTCAACTAATTTATGGAAACAACTTGCATAAAACATGTTAGATCTACATCGCCCTTTCTTGCTCCTCTATTCTATTATGCAAATTGCTCTTCTTATACCATAACAAGAAGAGACCAAATAAACCAAAATTTTAATCAACATACACACACACACACACACACACACACACACACACACATATATATATATATATATATATATATATATATATATATATATATATATATTTTAAAAATATTCATGAAATGAAAGAAATCGAAACATTGCCCAAATTCGAAGATTGGGATCTCAAGAACCCATCATCCGCAACTGAATTCTCAATCATTTTTGACAAGGCTCGCCAAGCGAGAAAGGCAAGGTATGATCATCGAGACGGGAATGCACATTATAAGGACGACGAAAGCGTCTCATTAAACACTACACACAAGAGAAGACACCATCATCACAACTGCCACGAACAATCTTCGATGGTCTAGAGTAATTCACTTTTGTGTTGTTTCTTCCCGTCAAACAAATCCTGATTACATAAACGGGTATTGTGAAATAAAATATACATAGATGAAGAACAAGCATCTATAAGATCAATTAAATATAGAACATATGTTATAATCTATGGCTATGTGTGTGTTGTTTATGTCCATGACAATAACAAGGCAAATGATATGATGAAAACTATTTAACCATGTTTTTCATTAATCTTTAGTCTTTACTTTTCTTCCCGTTACTCATATCAATTATAAGTAGTCGAGTAATCAAGTCAAGCTTTGTATTGTCCAACAAGCCTGACTATTCTTTACTCTAAAATGTTAATTTTAAGCTGTTAAAATAGATGCAACAATGCCAACAATTTATTTATTTCTTTTATAGGTTAACTTCTATTTGATGACATTTACTAGCAAGTTACTTAATGCACGTAATTTGTTAAGAAAATAAACTCAACAAAAGATTTCATTCATGACACCATAGACTACAATTCATCGTATTTAGTTGAAGTGTTATAGCATGCATGTATCCATCAATAAGAGGGTGAGATAACTCCGCAGAGATCGTGAGCTCATCCGATATAAAGAATCAAACACCACGGCAAACCACTCCTTCCCCACCCCTTTGAACCCGTGTGAGTGATCATTCTCGAGCTATCATTCTTTAGACTACACATATGCACCCAAGAAGTGAAATAAAAGAAATGACCGTTAATGTGAAAAAAAAAGAACTAATGTAGCGGTAGTGTAACATAATGTGAAATGTGCACGAAACAACATCACACGCTTTATAAGAACCGCGGTCGACGGCGACAAGCAGGGATTCCACATAAACGGGGACGTTTAGCGGGCCAAAAGCATTACGATTCATGCCGTGTTGTGATGCCAGCGTGTCGTGTGTAAATGCAGGCTTTCGTGATATTCAGTGTTCGTGTACTGACACAAAACCCATCGTTCCTAAAATCAGACTCTAACCCGGACATAATTCTGTTATAACTACTCCAAGTATTGCAATATTCACCTATGAGTCGGACATAGGTGATCAGGCCATGTCCCCCTGTCCCTGGTTGAATATAGGTGATCAGTCTATACTCACCCGAGGTTCAATGAATTTTGAAATACTCAACCTAGTTATACTAGTAATATGTCTTTTATATCCCAAAATTATTCCCAAGACTACGACAAGTGTACAAAATCGACATTCACAAATGAGACTACGCAAGGAAAGCCGGGGAGAATTTACCAAAGTGGATTGCATTTATTCTCAAGTTGTCAAAAATGATCATTGGAAGTACTTTTCAAACATGGCAAAAATGGCCCTTAAATTATATCATTTGGCAAGATTGGTCCTTACACTTTTAACTTAAACCAAAAACCTAAATCTACTAAACCTATAACAAACCATCTTATTACACTTAAATCTGCCAAACCCATAAACCCATTTCAAATCAATCCCACCAAGCCCACCACATCAAAGCCCATTATCCCATTAATAAAATTCCGAGTCCATAACCATTTCCCTTAACCTTAATTCCCTTTTACCCCTTACCATACCCGTTCAAAACCTCACACCCACAGTCAAACTATTATTGTAACACCCCCAAAATTTGGTACAATGGAAGACTCAACAAGCTTTCGGGGTGCTACGGGGATTGGTATCCAACACAAGACATAAAAGAACAAGATAAAGTAAACATAAGAAAAATACAACCACACGGGGTTTTAAAGTTTACATTTATCCCAAATTCATCCAAAGTCAGGCCCAAAAGAAATAAATATAGGTCCACAATTATTTATCAGAGTTTTAGAAAATAGATCCATAACCAGGTGCCATAGCCAAGCCTCCAATCCAAGCATCCAAGGGCATCACTTAATTACCTGAGAAAACGCGCTAAAAGTCAGCTTTCGCTGGTTAGATCATAGGTTTAAATTCATGACTAAATAGAGTGGACATATACGCAAAAACGCTTGCTAGCTAGACTAGACCTCAATCATCCAACCAAAACTAACCAACCCTATAGGTGCACGCTATAGCTCAAATCAATCCAATCAATAGCTTACCTAGATCATGTCTAGGCCTCGCTCTATAACCAATCCAATAGCTTACCTAGTTCGGGAATAGGCCTCGCTCGCAACCAATCAATAGCTTACCTAGTTCGGGACTAGGCCTCGCTCTCTAACCAAATCAATAATTCACCTAGTTCAAGACTAGGTCTCGCACTATAACCTACCTAGTTCTATAAGCATAGCAAGTTTTAAAATAAACAAAGCGATAATAGTCCACATAAAACAATTTGCACGTTTCTCACCCCAAGTATTGAAAACAAAATTCAAGAGTAAAAGTGGGGCTATGACTCACCTCAAGTCCAGCAATCAGCAAGAGAAATCGATAGATGAAAGACGTAAAGCAACTCAAATAACGGCAACTACAGACTTGGCACTTCCTAACAATATAAACTCGTTCAGAATCATTTCCTCAAAGATCAAATATTCCCAATCCCGAACGTATTCCATTTTACTTTCCAAAATCCATTTCTCGTATTATCCTCATATTAATTTGGAGTTTGACGTTTGGTATCCATGCGGGTGGAGGGTCGACACACTCAACCCAAGAAGCCACAACGAAAAGAATAATAGAACAATCTATATGTCTAATATTAGCCCAATATATTATTTAAATAAATTATCGAAGTTTATCAAATCCATCGATTTGGTAATCCCCCATATTTATTTACGTAATACATCACTCTAAGATTATACCCAACCTAAATCACATAGTACAAAGAATACTATATGGTAAGTATCGTAGTCCAATAAATTCCCTATATATATTGTCAAATTTGCCAAATTCGTCAATTTAGCCAACTCCACGAGATATTTAGTAATTCATCATTCCAATACATGTATCATAACCTATGGGCATCGTAGGATACGATGCCCATTAATATACTCATTTTATATAGCTAAATAAACCCTATTTAACCCGTCGATTAAATAAGTTACGTAGTTATAGAAAATGGATATATTAATCGTCATATATCCGTGACAACACAAAAGTCACATAATAAAATAAGTCCACTTGGACTTAAGTGACCACAACCCCGTATAACTCGATAGGTTTTCCTAATTTATTGAAAGAAATATTTTATTTAATGATTGCCCAACATATTATATTCCGTCATCATTTATAGTTATTTATTTATAATAACGCTCCCGACATTTATTACACTATTCAAATAGTATAATAATTATCGTCACGTTATTATAAGGTTTACTCGTGATCGTTTTATTATTAATACACACACACACACACACACACATATATATATACATATATACATATATATATATATACATATATATATATATATATATATATATATATATATATATATACATATATATATATATATACATATATATATATACATATATATATACATATATATATATATATATATATATATATATATATATATATATATATATATATATATATATATATATATATATATATATATATATATGTATATATATATATATATATATATACACGTTTTTCACGTCTATATACTTATATAAACGGTTATATTACCAATAATATTATTACGAGTTTTATTATTAACGTTTGATTATAATTATTTATCGAGTTATATGAGTTGGTCACATGTCCGAGTCATCACTCTCGGCTCATTATCCAAGTCCAAAAATAAAATAACCAAGTCATGAACAAGCAATCCAATTCCGTCCAAATCAAACCCAAATCACGTGCTACAACAATAGGGTCCGACTACGGCACCCGACTAACCTATCTCCGTCAATCTAGTTAACCGTCTCACAATCGGTTCCCAATACCACTTCGTCAACACAACTCCATAATCAATATCCCAAGTCCAAAAGTACCATGATCAACATAATAACAATCTCGTCAACAAAATAATCCGACAATCATAAACGGCAACCAAATAACATAACACATTTATGGGTGGATTTACCATGTCAACCCGGGTCAAATATTGAACCACAAGTATTATGATCACACCCGAGACCTCTAGGGTCTCGGCTTGCTCCATACGAGCCAACCAATCGGACCATAGTGGTCACATACAATCCATGAATCAACAATATTCGACCGGACCCCAAGGGGTCACGGCCTTGCTCAAGCCGAGCCAAAACAAGCCAAACGGACCTCATGGGTCGTCGGCCAAAACCAAACAACAACAACAACAAGATAGCAACGAGGGCCAATGTGACAACTGGCAAATTAGGGAGCCCTTTTGAAAACCCGCATTACTTTAAAAATTATGATTTTTGGAATATATGAAAAGTTTATCGTGATGAGATATTTTATGAACGTTGGAATGTAATTTTAATTGTACGTTATTTATGGGATTCGATTATTTATTTATGGTTTGGTTTGGTTCGTTTGTGATGATTTATTTTGAGATCATTATTTTGGCACTACATTGACTCCGGCACTAGGATAACCTAACAATTTTTATTATATTAATATTGGTTCGGATATATATATATATATATATATATATATATATATATATATATATATATATATATATATATATATATATATATATATATATTTGGAACGTATCGCGAGGTTTTGATTATTTTGGAACGAGTTCGGTTTGAGAAAGTTGATTCGTTATTTAAGGTTTCGGGTTTGGTCCGTGTATTTACACCGGGCTACTTAACCCACTAAACCCCTCAATATTATTATTATTATTAATAAAAAGGATTTTCTTTAGAGTGAATTACAAATCGTCCTTGTGGACCGATTATAGCAACACAACACAACACCATCACCAACACAACTCACCATCTCTCTCTCTCTCTTTTAACATATCAACCATCGCCGCCCCTTAAACCCCCAATAGCACCACCACCGCCACCCTCACACCAAAACTAACACCACCATCTTAACCATCTTTTCCCGATCTATCTATTGGTATAAACCACGCGCGATTTGGACCACCCTAACACCACATACGAATCAATATCACCACTTTAACACCACCTTTGTCATCTTTTCTTTTTGGGTTTTTGAAGAAACTTAGTTTTGGAGCTTTATTGAAGGTGATTGGCCACGAATCTAAGTCGTGCGCCTCGATTTGTACCCAATCCGTGGGTATATGTATATTTCTTGATGGGTTTTGATGAAATCTTGGCTAAAAATGATGGGGAAATGATCTTTTGTCATTAAAAATCTGTTTGGTATCTTGGGTTTTGGTTTTGACGCGAGTTGATACTCGATTTGTAACTTTGGGTCGCGTTTGGTTTAGTTTGTTGGCTCGTTAGGAGCATGACCGAGACTTAAGGTCTCGGTGAGACCCTTTCTTGGCTCGTTGGGAGTCCAAGAGAACTCATGGTCTGATATTATTGATAAGTGGTCGATTTGGATTAGCCGATTTGATGTTGTGTCTGTCTTGGGTGTGCCGCGACCTGTTTGGTCCGTTTGGCAGAATTAGTACGGCTCGTTGAGCCTATGTCGTGGCCTAGTGGCCTTAGTTTTGAGTCCTTGTGACTCACGGTACTAGCCGAGACCCAAGTGGGTCGTTTGGCTCGGGTTTGGCGTGGTAAACCAAACCATATAATATGTTTCTTGGATGTTATATTGTTGTTGTTTTTATTATGGTTATTATTATTATTGTGTGGCATTATTTTATTTTGACCGAAGCTTTTGGATGGGTCGAGACACTTTGTGGTCTCGACATGGTATACTTGTGATTTGGATTATGGAGTTGTGTTGACGAGTATGGATTTGGGGACCGATTGTGAGACGGTCATTAGATGACGGAGATAGGTTAGTTGGGTGCCGTAGTCGGACCCTCATGTTGTAGCACGTGGATATGGGATTGATTTGGACGGAGTTGATTCATTTATTTTGACTTGGTTATTATTTGTGGACTTGGACTATGAGCCGAGAGTGATGACTCGGACATGTGACCAAATTCTTATGACTCGATAAATATTTAAAAATCAAACATTAAAAACAATACTCGTAATAATATTATTGATAATATAATCGTTTATATACGTATATGGACGTGATAAACGTACATATATATATATATATATATATATATATATATATATATATATATATATATATATATATATATATATATATATATATATATATATATATATATATATATGTAAATGCGTATATTAATAATAAAACGATCACGGGTAAATGTTATAATAATATAACGATAATTATTATACTATGCAAATAGTGCAATAAATGTCGGAATATTGTTATAAATAAATAACTTGAAATAATGTCGAGAACTAATAAGTCGGGTGAGTAATAAATAAAAACATGATGATTTTTATAAATTTAGAAAAACTTATCAAGTTATACGAGTTGTGGTTATTTAAAGTCCAAGTGGGCTTTATTATGTGACTTTTGTGTTGTCACGGATATATGACGATTAATATAAACATTTTCTATAACAAGTGACTTATTTAATCGACGGATTAGATCGAGTTATTTGGCTATATAAAATGAGTATATTAATGGGCAACGTATCCCACGACGCCCATAGGTTGTGGTATATGTTTTAGGATAATAAATTACTATGTATCTCGTGGAATTTGGCCGATTTGACGATATATATAGGGAATTTATTGGACTACGATGTATACCAAATAGAATTCTTTGTGATATGTGCTTTAGGTTAGGTATAATTTTGGAACGATATATTACGTAAATAAATATGGGAGATTACCAAATCGACGGATTTGATAAACTTCGATGATTTACTTAAATAATATATTGGGCTAATATTAGACCTATAGATGGTTTATTATTTCGTTCGTTGTGGCTTTTTGGTTTGAGTTGTGTCGACCCTTCACCCATATGGATACCAAACGTCGAATTTCAAATTAATATATGAAGATAATTCAAGAAATGGATATTTTTGGAAAGTAAAAATGGAATACGTTCGGGAATGGGAATATTTGATTTTTGAGGAAATGATTTCTGAACGAGCTTGATATTGTTAGGAAGTGCCGAGTCTGTAGTTGCCGTTACGTGAGTTGCTTGAGTTTGCTTATGTCTTTCTTCTATCGAATTCTTTTGAGGATTTGCTGGACTTGAGGTGAGTCATAGCCCCACTTTTTACTCTTGAACTTTGTTTTCAATACTTGGGGTGAGAAACATGCAAATTGTTTTATGTGGACTATTATCGCTTTTTGATTTCAAAACTTGCTATGCTTATAGAACTAGGTAGAGCGAGGCCTAGTCCCGAACTAGGTAAGCTATTGAATTGGTTATAGAGCGAGGCCTAGCCTAGAGCTAGGTAAGCTATACAACGAGGCCTAGACTAGATCTAGGTAAGTTGAACATGTCGTATCCTTACGAATGTTGGGTATGTCGTATCCTTACGCATACATATTGATTTGATTGATTTGGTTATAGAGCGAGGCCTAGTCCCAAACTAGGTAAGCTATTGATTGGTTGTTAAGCGAGGCCGAGTCCCAAACTAGGTAAGCTATTGGATTGATTATGGAGCGAGGCCTAGACTTGAGCTAGGTGAGCTATTGATTGGATTGATTTGGGCTATAACGTGCACCTATAGGGTTGATTTGATGTGGTTGGATTATTTTGGTTAGATTATTTCGGTTGGATGATTGAGGCCTAGTCTAGCTTGCAAGCGTTTTGCGTATATGTCCACTATATTGAATTATGAATTTAAACGTATGATCTCACCAGCGAAAGCTGACTTTTAGCATGTTTTCTCAGGTAATTAAGTGATGCCCTTTTGGATGCTTGGATTGGAGGCTTGGCAATTGCACCGGTTATGGATCTATTTTCTAAAACTCTGATAAACTATTGTGGACCTATGTTTATTTCTCTTGGGCCTTACTTTGGATAATTCTTGGGATAAATGTAAACTTTAAAA
Source organism: Artemisia argyi (assembly GCA_030686995.1). Taxonomy (NCBI): domain Eukaryota; kingdom Viridiplantae; phylum Streptophyta; class Magnoliopsida; order Asterales; family Asteraceae; genus Artemisia; species Artemisia argyi. The sequence goes on along the minus strand of CM060676.1, from coordinate 231,962,371 downwards.
CCCGTTTTGGTTGTGTTTTTCTTATGTTTACTTTATCTCGTTCTTTCATGACTTTGAATGGATACCAATCCCCGTAGCACCCTGAAAGCTTGTTGAGTCTTCCGCTGTACCAAATTTTGGGGGTGTTACAGATTGGTATCAGAGTGATGAGGCGAAAAATGGTCCGTTTTTAGGGGGTCATTTAAGCCCGAATTCGAATTTATTTGACCAAATATTGCCCTAAATCGTTCCTTTTGTGATTTTAGGTACTTTGGGAGTGAAATCTGGAAAAGAAAGCAATTCAGACGTTTTTGGAGCATAAAAGTGAAGAAAACGCCAAAGTCTTAATTTTCCATGCTGGGAACAGTAGGTGACGGCGTCAAGAGCAAAACCTTGACGGCGTCAAGAGCAAATTTCATAAATTCCCATGACGGTCCAGTAGAGTTTTGACGGCGTCACGTGAGAAGGGCGTCAAGAGTAAAAGAGTCATGACGGCCTAGAAGTGTCTAAGTCTTGACGGCGTCAGAAGTAGATCTAGGCAGTCCGAGGAATGTTTTGGCGGCGAGGTGACGGCCTCACAAGATTACTCTTAACGCCGTCAGACCTGTTTTTCTATATATAGTTTTCTAATTTTTCACATTAAAAAGAGAGAAGTTTTGGAGAAACCCTAAATACGATTTTGGTGCTACTTTTACAGGTTTTTCAAGGGTTCCAAACCCTTGATACCTTGCATTGTAATTGAGATAAGTATTCTTCTAATTCAATCAATATGTCTATGTGTTGGTTGTCTATATCTTGTTCTTGTCTCAATTCCATTATGCTAGGCTAGATCTCTTTTGTGTTTGCTTAGATCTAATGAAACCTAGATATTGATTATGTGTTGATTACTTGTTTATTCTTGTTTTGGAAGAATGATTTATATGTTAGGCTTAAGAAAACTGGCAGATCTCCAAATGGTAACATGCTTGAACGTCTTAAGAAACATGAACCGAGGCGTACTAGGTCTTTATTGGTTGTATTTAATGCATGAGCCACTGTTTACAATCCCTATAGTTGTGCTGGGCATGGTGTAGGAGGAGATAAGAGCTCATAGAATTGGGGAGTTATGTATGCCACCCCATGAATGGTATTAAGGAATACGATCCGTCATCCATGCAATTATAACAAGTAATTAACGTGTAAAAGATATCTAGGGAGTAGTGAAATCTAAGTAAACACATTTTCTCCAATTACTGCTCACAACCTTAGTATAATTTAGTTTATTTTCATTTTTAGTACTTAATTTTGATTGCATTGTAGTATGGGTTAGTTGACTAGCAACTAATTCCGCCCAAATCCTTCAAACCCCGAGATTTTAATTGCTTTCTAAAAAATATAAAAACACAAAAATAATCATCCATCACCTTTAGAACTAGTATTTAGGCTTTCTAATCCTAGCGACACTATTCCTAAGCTGAACGGTCAATCCCCCGGTACTTGTCACAATACTATACTACAACGATCAGGTACACTGCCTGGTGGGGGTTGTAAGCTTCTCGAGATCCCTCGAGAGGTAAAGCCTGTTGCGATTCCCACGCATCAAGTTTTTGGCGCCGCTGCCGGGGAATAGTTATTGTCTAGGTTAGAATTTCTTTTTATTAGGTCTACTTGCTGGATTCCTTTCTAGTAAGATTTTATTTTTATTTTTAAGTCTTCTTTAGTCTATCTCATTTCTTTGTGCTTTTGTTCGTAACTCTTTGCCATCCGACATCATGGAAGGTGGTAACATCTTTGAACCCGTCATCCCACCACAACAAAACCCACCATTAGAACCCCTTAGGCCCCGAACCTTAGGAGAGTATTCCCGACCTAGCCACCAAGGCTACCGAAACACCATTGAGCTCACCGGAGCCAATGTGACCCCCTTGCGATCCGACACCATCCGGTTGGTGCAAAGCGGATGTGCATTCCATGGACTTCATTCCGAAGATCCAAACCAACATCTTAAGGACTTTCTCAAAATCGTAGATTCCATAGACCTAGGTGTTGAAACTAGTGAGACGACCCGTTTACGCCTATTCCAATTCTCTCTACGGGATCAAGCTAGTCAATGGCTTGAGCGTTTACCCACGGGATCCATCACCACATGGGATGATCTCACCACTCGTTTCCTTGCTCAATTTTTCCCACCGGGGAGAACTACTAAGCTTAGAAATGACATCTTGATGTTCCAACAACGTCAAAATGAATCTCTTTATGAAGCATGGACTCGTTTCAAGGACTTACTCCAAAAAGTCCCTCATCATGGCATAGATCTTTGGCTCCAAGTCCAAATTTTTTATGACCATATCGACATCTCCACGAGGCGAGCCATTGACCAATCGGCCGGTGGTAAGTTACGTGATCTTAGTGCGGAACAATCATGGGAACTCATAGAAGATCTTTCTCTCTATGACAACGAAAGTTGGAATGATCCCCGTGATTTGAACAAAACGGTCAAGGCAATATCTTTGCCTTCGAACAATTCTAGCACTCCCGACTGTAGGATCATGGAACTTGAGGACCAAGTCAAGTTTCTCATGAAATCTTACGATGCTCCTAAGCCTTCAAGCCAAGTGAACAAAATCACTTCTTCATGCGATTTATGTAGTGGTCCCCATGACACTCGTGATTGTGTGGAACTCCCCGGAACAGCTTTTGCGGACTACGCATCCACGCGTACCGACGAAGCGGGAGATAAGTGGTACACTTTCAAGCCCGAGCCAAACCCTTACGGTAATTCATACAACCCCTCTTGGAAAAATCACCCAAACCTTAGGTGGAAACAAAATCAATCCAATTCTTCCAATCCGCCTAATCGTTACCAACCAAACGGTCCACCATCCAACCGTACTTTCAACAACAATCCTTCTAACAACTATGGTAGTACCGACAATCTTGAAGGATTGATGTCAAAGTTCATGGCATCTCAAGAAGCTCGCATATCTAAGTTTGAAGCCGATTTCAAACAAAAGCAAAGCGAGATGACCACTAGAATTGATGCATTGTTGAAAGTTCTCAATGACCGAGAAATGGGAGCACTCCCAAGTGACACGGTCAAGAATCCAAAACTAACCGTTAATTCCATATCCTCAGTTTCGTCACCTACTTCGTGTCCACAATACTACTCGGTTAAATCAACGAGCACGTGTTTCAAACAAAACCAAGTTCTCCAAAAGGACCAATCAAATAAAACACCAACTATAGAGCCGGTCAAAAGCATAGTTGAAACACCTCTTACACAAGACCTTGACGATGAATTCAAAGAACTTCACCTTGAACGCCCCGTCATTGATGTCTTAGCGCGTGCTCCTTACTATAGTGCCCTCCTAGAAAAATATGAGAAGTGTAAGCTAGGTAAAAATGGGACCGCCTTCGTTCAAAACAAGTTACCTAAAAAGCTTGATGATCCGGGTATATTTGTTTTGCCTTGTAAGATAGGAAGATCCAAAGCTTTCGATACACTAGCCGATTTAGGGTCAAGCCTCAACATGATTCCCTTATCCTTATTCACCACTCTTAAGCTAGGAAAGTTAGAGGAAACGGAGGTATTGATAGGGTTAGCGGATGGGAGTATTGCACACCTGGTTGGAATGATTAAGGATGTAGTTGTTCACGTAGGAAAGTTAACTATATTAGCGGATTTTCACGTCCTAGACATGGTTAGTGACACTACATGCCCATTATTGGTAGGAAGAGGATTTTTAGCAACCGCTAGTGCCATGATAGATTGCAAGGAACCCAAGATAACGGTAGGTGAAGGCGATACTTGGTCGGTGTATGATGTTAAGAAGCATAGTTATGATTGTGATGATGAACCAACACCGCATTGGGTAGAGATGAATAGGAGACCGTCTAGATATGGACCTTGGATAGAAAGGAACTTTATAGGACCTCAATGCCCATTCTATCTAGAAAAAGACTTTGTTGAAAAGACACATTCGGTAGAACAACTCATAGCTAGAGATGAAGAGCTAGACCCCTTTGAGGACCCCTTAGTCTTTAGGAAGATGATTGAGTTATTAAGCGTAATGCCCATTAACATAGAAAGGAATAAATGGAAAAGAGAGGGAGATAAGTGTAAATGGAGGTGGGACAAGCCACCTAAAGAAGGTGACGGGTCATGGCATATTAGAATGACCTTGTATGATCCGGATGGAGAAAAGTTTGAAAGGTCATACCATACTAAGGAAACCGATAGAAAGTTGAAACCTAAGTTTGATCCCAAAGATGTCCTCAACGAGGAACTCACCCGAATCACGTAGTAACCCATGACCTTGAGTCTAGCTACAAGACTCGTAAATAAAGAAAAGCGCTTCTTGGGAGGCAACCCATGTTTTGTGTGATTTTATTTGTTTGTTTGTTATTTGCTTCCGTATGCATGCTTAGTTTTTATTATTGGTAGATCATGTTTCTAAACTAAAAATGTGGAAATACTTTACTTTGTTGTTTAGCCTAGTCTTAACTCCACCTAGAAGTATTTTTGCAAAAGATAAGTGTAAGGGGAAACCCCAAATATGTTTTTAAGAAACAAACTGATCATGATTCTCCACGATATTAAATGAGCATGTATATTCGTATTTGTTAGAGTCAAATGCTTGTATTGAGTCATAATGAAGTTTTGCAGGATTTTCCAGGAAGTAGGACCAAGTTTTTCCAGAAATTTTCCGGAAACTTAACATAAGAATTTCTGCAGGTCCATTCTGACGGTGTCAGAGGTTTACTCTTGACGGCGTCAGGAGTTAAAATCTGGAAATTTTACCGGTTTTGTTTTTCTAACGGAGTCTTATGGTTTTCGTGAATTATTAAGTTTTATAATCTCCAGGAGATCTGCAAACTTCATTCCACAAGCATTATATCTTATCTTGTTTTCTAGGATTTAGAAACTTATATAGGATGCCGCCGATTTTACGCGAGGTTGTCTTGTCTATTTTGTCAGGTTTTACAGGTTATGTATGACAAGAAGATGATTTATATTCTGGAAGGGAAGCTTTGATTGTCCATTTTCTTGGAGGAAGATTTAACCTGGCCATCCTATTATCCATACCGAGCGAATCAGGGGAGTATTTGATTTCATTCTCTTTACTTTTTCACTTTTACATTCTTTACTTGAACATTGGGGACAATGTTCATCTTAAGTGTAAGGGGAGGGTAAAAAGATGATACCTTACATATGCACTTTCGCTTGAGTTTGTTTTGTTTAATGGTAGATGTGTAATAAAACTATGAGAAATACTTGTTAGTGTAATTTTAGCGCCAAATTTAAATTTTTTTACAACATTTAGGAGTGAAACTTTAGCCACAGCAAGCGTCTCATGGATAGGAGATTATATGACTAGCACATAACCGTATATTCAGAAAAATTTTCCACCCAAATATGTGAGGTTCGCCTTTAGATTTGATAGGAAAATCATTCGTTATTAGTGCTTATGAGTGTACCGGTAGCATTTAGATTCTAGAACTTGCGTTAGTGATGCATCCCGAGACCGCTAGTGAGACTACATTCGTGTAGTAGGATTTACTACATGATAAGAGGCATTAGGATCACCCTTGTGTTAAACCCGTATCATAATTACTTGACCATTTAAGTCATATTACTTGGCTAGTTAAGTCAACTAATTTTTCCCACACCCTTAGCGTTGTACTCATTTTTAGTACACGAAACCCCTAGTACACCCCTCCGAGCCTATCTTTTCATTTCTAACTTTAAGCATTTTACTTAAAGGAAGAATTTGTTACACCCCACTTAAATGTACAACCAAATCGCCTTAGCCTTCCGTGTATGCGCTCATTTTTAGTGCATTATTGTTATTTGTTAAACCCTAAGTTAACTTTCTAATTGATTACATGGTTGCTAAGTCGAGTCATATCCTTGTACATATTATTTTAGGACGATTGGGACTCATGGGTAAGTACTTATTTTATGGAGTAATGGGGAAGAACATCATTTATTACCCCCATATGTACGTTAATCTTAAAAGTGCTCCAAGTGTTTTGATTTTCTTAATTCGAGTCATTAGATTAGTTAAATGTAAAGTATGTAAAGATTCAAGTGTAAGGGGAATATTCATTCCCTATGATGTATTATTTTGGATGGTAGGGTAAGAGTGTATGAAAAAAAAAAAAAAAAAAAAAAAAAAAAAAAAAAAAAAAAAAAATCGAAAAATCAAGAAAAAGAAAAAAATATATAGAAAAAGGAAAAAGAGAAAAAAAACATACGGACTACCATCCCTTTTTATTCTATATTCATTTTATGTTTTTGTTATTTCTCATTTATTAGCTTAAGTCGAGTCTAGTCTTGACTTAGCAACGCCACATTGTACATGTAATTAACCAAGATTGTTAACTCGCCACCAGTAAAACTTCCTTTATCCAAAAAAACCGTGTATTTCATATCCCTACACCTAACGTTACAACCCTTTAAAAGACCTCTTTGATAGTTTATCCTAGGTGCTTACGCCATGTGGTGGAGGTTTGATCCTTTCCCAAGCCTATGGTAATCTATTTTGCTATGACAGGTAGTGAGAGATATCTTCCGTTTCCATATTGTAATTTACACTTTATTACACCCGAGAGATGTGAGTATCTAAACACTATTTGTGAGGTGCTTGTGTATGACCTCCGTGCTTGTCCATTGGTCTTGAGTGGAACGATTATTTGTTGTAATTACTTTTATATTAGTGTTAAATGACCTCTAACTTGTATTTTGATTAGAATAGAAGCGCATTTGCTTGAGGACAAGCAAATCTCAAGTGTAAGGGTATATGATGAGGCGAAAAATGGTCCGTTTTTAGGGGGTCATTTAAGCCCGAATTCGAATTTATTTGACCAAATATTGCCCTAAATCATTCCTTTTGTGATTTTAGGTACTTTGGGAGTGAAATCTGGAAAAGGAAGCAATTCGGACGTTTTTGGAGCATAAAAGTGAAGAAAACGCCAAAGTCTTAATTTTCCATGCTGGGAACAGTAGGTGACGGCGTCAAGAGCAAAACCTTGATGGCGTCAAGAGTAAATTTCATAAATTCCCATGACGGTCCAGTAGAGTTTTGACGGCGTCACGTGAGAAGGTCGTCAAGAGTAAAAGAGTCATGACGGCCTAGAAGTGTCTAAGTCTTGACTGCATCAGAAGTAGATCTAGGCAGTCCGAGGAATGTTTTGGCGGCGAGGTGACGGCGTCACAAGATTACTCTTGACACCGTCAGACCTGTTTTTCTATATATAGTTTTCTAATTTTTCACATTAAAAAGAGAGAAGTTTTGGAGAAACCCTAAGTACGATTTTGGTGCTACTTTTACAGGTTTTTCAAGGGTTCCAAACCCTTGATACCTTGCATTGTAATTGAGATAAGTGTTCTTCTAATTCAATCAATATGTCTATGTGTTGGTTGTCTATATCTTGTTCTTGTCTCAATTCCATTATGCTAGGCTAGATCTCTTTTGTGTTTGCTTAGATCTAATGAAACCTAGATATTGATTATGTGTTGATTACTTGTTTATTCTTGTTTTGGATGAATGATTTATATGTTAGGCTTAAGAAAACTAGCAGATCTCCAAATGGTAACATGCTTGAACGTCTTAAGAAACATGAACCGAGGCGTACTAGGTCTTTATTGGTTGTATTTAATGCATGAGCCACTGTTTACAATCCCTATAGTTGTGCTGGGCATGGTGTAGGAGGAGATAAGAGCTCATAGAATTGGGGAGTTTTGTATGCCACCCCATGAATGGTATTAAGGAATACGATCCGTCATCCATGCAATTATAACAAGTAATTAACGTGTAAAAGATATCTAGGGAGTAGTGAAATCTAAGTAAACACATTTTCTCCAATTACTGCTCACAACCTTAGTATAATTTAGTTTATTTTCATTTTTAGTACTTAATTTTGATTGCATTGTAGTATTGGGTTAGTTGACTAGCAACTAATTCCGCCCAAATCCTTCAAACCCCGAGATTTTAATTGCTTTCTAAAAAATATAAAAACACAAAAATAATCATCCATCACCTTTAGAACTAGTATTTAGGCTTTCTAATCCTAGCGACACTATTCCTAAGCTGAACGATCAATCCCCCGGTACTTGTCACTATACTATACTACAACGATCAGGTACACTGCCTGGTGGGGGTTGTAAGCTTCTCGAGATCCCTCGAGAGGTAAAGCCTGTTGCGATTCCCACGCATCACAGAGCCAAGGTTATAGAGAACTAGGTAAATAGACACCTAAACTATAACCGATTTTTATAGAAAACGATCCTCGACCATTGCCCGCCCGCTCACCAAACCGATGCATCATTATTATTATTGAGGTATATTGAGATGATTATTAGATTAGGGATTCTTGAGATGATTTGAGGATTTGCGGTTTATTGATTTAGTGATATGATGGCGTTTTGGGGAATTATATGCGTTTTGAGGAATTATATGGCTTAATTGTTTTATGAATGATTTTAGTAATGCGGTATTTTAAATCTTTCTTGGTTATATACGATTGGGAATTATATGATGATTTTTGATATGGTATTTTGAGTTCGCGGTTTAGTTGTTTTGAAACACTTACACCTACCTTACGCCGTTGTCACAGACTATGGCCTCCCGTATGTTTGAAGTTGTTGAGCATATTCTTACTGCACCTGTACACCCAGCACAGATCACCATGGCTCCTGATGATCCTTACAGGGTTGCCATGCATTCAGCTATGGTGTCACTGACAGCTTCTACTTCAGCACCACCTGCTGCATCTACGCAGGGACCCTCATCTTCTCTAGGGCTCCCCGGTACATCAAGGCAGCTTACTCTTCATCAGCCTTTGGCTGGTGTGGCTCCACGTTTTGCCCACCGAGCTACGACATGTATGTCGGTATGCCCTACTTCACCACCTTTACAGTTGGATGCTCACTCTCTCCTGTCAGATGCACCACCTGCATCATTGCGTCATCGTCCTAGATCACCTACCCCTTCACCACATGGTTCACCTATTAGGAGACGACGATTGATGATGTACTCTTCCGATGAGGAGGAGGAGGAGTACGAGGGTGAGGATGAGGCTGATGACCCTCAGGAGGCTGAGCAGGGTGATGATGATGACCCTGAGGAGGAGGATGACCCTCAGGAGGAGGAGATGCCTGATGATGATGATTTGTTAGTGCCGCCAGCTCAGGCTGAGGAGTCTGATTCACCTATACATCCGATTGAGCCTGTTTCACATGATCATCCATTTTTGTTTGTGTTGCCACCTGGTAGTCCCGTTGAGTCGGATGCACCTTCTGAGGTTTCTGCTGAGCATGCATAGTTTTGTGAGACTGGTAGGATGTGGGCTCAGATTACTGCACAGGGCGAGAGGATCTCGCGGTTATCTGATCGACTTGAGAGGGTTATTGGAGAGTTTATAGCGGATCTGAGAGTTGATATGACTGTGGTTGTGGGCAGGACGACTGAGATGAGGAGAGTTTTAATGGAGGTTCACGAGCATATTGAGAGTTTACAGCGAGGTTTTATTACAGCTCGAGAGGCCGACCGCAAGTTATGGCAAAGGAATGCCGAGCTGGAGAAGGAGGTGGCTGACCTCAAGAGAGACAGCGACACCCATGGTGTAGAGTTGGGATCACTATGGAGAGAGCTTGATGGCTTGAGGCAGGAGTTGAGGAACCTCCGTCAGCAGCGTGGCTAGATGTTTGAGTTATGTTGTTTTGTTGCTTTCTAAACCGAGGAGTGTTCAGTTAGAAAAGCTAGTTATCCTGTTTTGATGTACTTTCCGTTGATTATTCGTCTCGTTTGGAACGATTATTATCTTTTGTGTTTTTCGGTAGTTGGAACGATGTTGGATCTTTATTGTATGGTTGATGGTTATTAATATATGGTATTATGTGGTTTTTGGATATTGTGGAAAATTGAGTTCCTATTCGCCTTATTGATGTTTTACGGTGTATTATTGATGTTCTTTCCATGACTTGGCTTCGTTGATTTAATTCTTGTTGAGCAAATGATAAGTTCTATCGGAGACTCATGAACTTGTATGATGTTTCAGATCAATGGCCCCACGACGAAACCCTGTTAGAGCTACCAGAACTGGTCCTGCAACGACTACCCCTGGTCGTCGAGGACGCCGTCCTACTCGAAATGTTGAGACCCCTACTCCTGATAACCTGGACACTACTAACCGCAACAACAGGAATCAAAATGTTGATGTTCAGGGAGACAATGATCATGTTCCACTCAACGCACCTACTGTGGATCAAGCAATGATCAATCAACTTATGGAGCAACGAGTTGCTGAACTACTAGCTGAGTCAAATCATTCCAACAATTCTGCTGGAACATTTCCACCTGTTCGTGCTAATGGATGTAACTACAAGGAGTTTAAAATTTGTGGACCCATTGAGTTTGGTGGAACTGAGGGAGTGGTCTACTTGGTCAGGTGGATAGAGAAGACTGAGTCAGTGTTTAATGTCAGTGGTTGTGCAGAGAATGCGAAGGTAAAGTTTGCTTCTTTTACTTTCAAGGATGAAGCTTTAACTTGGTGGAACAATTACCGTAATTCGGTTGGGAGTGATGTGGCTTATGCTATGACTTGGGAGCAATTTAAGTCTTTGCTGATTCAGACTTACTGCCCAAGGAATGAGATTAAGAAGCTGGAGATTGAGTTCTGGAACCACAAGGTGAAAGGTACCGATATGGCAACTTATAATCGCCGTTATCGAGAGTTAGCCTTACTTTGTCCCGATATGGTTAGGACTGAGACACAAAGGATTGAGAGGTATACTGATGGACTGCCGGTAGCGACAAGGAATGATGTGATTTCTGCTAAGCCTGCAAACATTCATGAGGCTATCACGATCGCTCAACAATTGATGGACTCGTTGGCATTGGAAGAAGCTGAGAAAGATAAGAATGGAAAGAGGAAGAGGGATAATCACACTAAGGGTAATGATCATCGAAACAAGCGACAAACAACTACTAGGGCTTATGCTATGGGAGATGGAGACAAGAAGAACTACAATGGAGATGCACCCAAGTGTAACCGATGTTATAGGAATCATTCCGGACGATGTACTGTGATGTGCAAGAATTGCTCTAGGATGGGACACATAGCTAAGGATTGTAGAGCTCGACCACTTGTTATGGTTCAAGCTACTCCTGAAACTATGAGTAAGGCAAATGTTACTTGTTATGGATGTGGAAAGAAGGGACATTATAGGAATGAGTGTAGGGAATCGTGGAACCGAGGAAATCAAGGATCGGGTGGTAATGGGTACAATAATGGAAACCGTGGAGCTGGAGGAAACCGTGGACGACAAGATAATGGGGACCAACGTGTGGAAGCTGGAGCTGCTCATGGAAGAGTGTATGCACTTGGGAACGAGAGAGGAGAAGATCCGAACGTCGTTACTGGTACGTTCCTTCTCAATAATCGTTATGCTTCCATACTATTTGATACTGGTGCCGATAAGAGTTTTGTGTCCACTAAGTTTGCACCCTTACTAGAGAGACCCCTGATGGCCTTAGGAATTGGTTATGATGTAGAGTTAGCTAATGGGAACATAGAGAGGATTAGGACTATCATTCGCGGTTGCACGTTAAACTTTCTGAATCGTCCTTTCAACATAGATCTTCTACCCGTTACGTTAGGAAGTTTTGATGTCATCATTGGTATGGATTGGTTGTCGAAGTATCGTGCTCATATACTTTGCGATGAGAAGATCGTGCGTGTGCCTTACGGCAAGGAGATTCTGAACATACCAGGAGATAGAAAGGAATTGAGAGGCCCATCTAGATTAGCGGTCATATCTTGCACTAAATTGCCGAAGCTAATGGAAAAAGGATGTTATCTTTTCTTAGCTCAAATTTCTGAGAAATGAGGGAAGGAGAAGAAGGAAAAGTGCATTGGAGATGTACCTATAGTTCGTGATTTTTCGGATGTGTTTCCCGATAATTTTCCAGGAATTCCGCCTACTAGACAAATAGAGTTTCAGATTGAGTTGATACCTGGTGCTGCACCCGTGGCACGAGCGCCTTATCGTCTTGCACCTACTGAATTGGAAGAGTTGTCGAAACAATTAGCGGAGTTAGCCGAAAAGGGATTTATAAGACCAAGTTCTTCGCCTTGGGGAGCCCCGGTCTTATTTGTGAAGAAGAAGGATGGATCGTTTCGCATGTGTATTGATTATCGAGAGTTGAACAAGTTAACGGTGAAGAATAGATACCCGTTACCGAGGATTGACGATTTGTTCGATCAACTTCAAGGATCGAGTGTGTATTCGAAGATCGATTTGAGATCGGGATATCATCAGCTTCGAGTTCACGAGGAAGATATTCCGAAAACAGCTTTCAGAACCCGTTACGGGCATTACGAGTTTCAGGTGATGCCGTTTGGGTTGACTAACGCATCGGCGGTATTCATGGACCTCATGAATCGGGTGTGTAAGCCTTACTTAGATAAGTTTGTGATTGTATTCATCGATGACATTCTAATTTATTCGAAGAATGAAAAGGAGCATGAGGAGCATCTAAGACTTATCTTATAATTGCTCAGGAAGGAGAAACAGAAGTTTGTCAATTTTTAGGATTAGCCGGCTATTACCGAAGATTCATTGAGGGATTTTCGAAGATAGCAAAACCGTTGACCAAATTGACACAAAAGAGTGTTAAGTACGAATGGGGAGATAAGGAAGAGGAAGAATTTCAGTTACTTAAGGAGATGTTGTGTAGTGCTCCTATCTTAGCGTTACCTGAAGGTAACGAGGACTTCGTCGTCTATTGTGACGCTTCTCATAAAGGTTTAGGAGCTGTGTTAATGCAACGAGAGAAAGTGACAGCTTATGCTTCCCGACAGCTCAAGAAGCATGAGAAGAACTACACCACCCATGATTTGGAACTAGGTGTTGTGGTTTTTGCCTTGAGGATATGGAGACATTATCTGTATGGTACCAAATGTGTTGTATTCACGGATCACAAAAGTCTACAACACATCTTGAATCAAAAAGAGCTCAACAAGAGACAACGACGTTGGATTGAGTTGCTAAGCGATTATGATTGTGAAATTCGTTACCATCCTGGTAAAGCAAATGTTGTTGCCGATGCTCTTAGTCGAAAGGAGAGAATACCACCGTTACGAGTTAGGTCATTAGGAATGACTATCGTATCGCCATTACCGTCTCAAATATTAGAAGCTCAAACGGAAGCGTTGAAAGCAGAAAATTGATCTGCTGAGAACATATTTGGGATGGCAGAAAATGAGAAGGGATTTGTTAAGCGTTCTGATGGAGTATTATGTTTTGGAGAGCGAAGTTGGGTACCATTGTATGGAGGAATTCGAGAGTTGATTATGCATGAGTCGCATAAGTCAAGATACTCTATTCATCCTGGGTCTGACAAGATGTACCAGGATTTGAAAAAGTTATATTGGTGGCCAAATATGAAGGCAGATATAGCATTGTATGTTAGTAAGTGTTTGACTTGCTCTAAGGTTAAGGCAGAACATCAAAGACCGTCAGGATTATTGACGCAGCCAGAACTCCCGGTTTGGAAATGGGAGCGGATTACGATGAACTTTATTACCAAATTACCAAAGACGGCTAGCGGTTGTGACGCTATCTGGGTAATTGTGGATCGACTGACTAAGTCTGCTCATTTCCTGGCGATTAGTGAAGATGATAGTGTTGACAAACTTGCGAGGTTATATGTGAAGGAGATTGTTTCTCGTCATGGAGTTCCGATATCGATTATTTCTGACCGCGACAGCCGCTATACGTCAGCATTGTAGCAATCACTTCAAACCGCTTTGGGGACGAGACTTGATATGAGTACTGCATATCACCCCCAAACCGATGGTCAAAGTGAGAGAACTATTCAGACTTTGGAGGATATGCTTCGTGCATGCATAATAGACTTTGGTAAAGGCTGGGAGAAATATCTACCCCTTGCGGAGTTCTCCTACAACAATAGCTACCACACAAGTCTTAAAGCTGCACCATTTGAAGCTTTATATGGTCGTAAATATCATTCGCCTATTGGATGGGCAGAAGTTGGAGATAGCCAACTCACAGTCCCTGAACTTATTTTGGAAACTACTGAGAAAGTAACGCAAATTCGAGATCGATTGCAAGCAGCTAGAGATAGGCAGAAAAGTTACGCCGATCAGAGACGTAAACCCCTAGAATTCCAGGATGGAGACAAAGTGATGCTGAAAGTCTCGCCTTGGAAGGGTGTGATACGTTTTGGGAAACGTGGGAAGCTTAATCCCCGCTACATTGGACCATTTCTTATTTTGGAAAGAATTGGGCCCGTGGCTTACCGGTTGGAATTACCACAGGAGCTGAGTAAAGTTCATGATGTATTTCATGTTAGCAATTTGAAGAAGTGTATTTCGGAGGAAACGCCGGTTATACCAATTAAGGATATTCGTGTGGATGAAAGTTTGAATTTTGTGGAAGAGCCGATTGAGATTTTGGATAGAGAGATTAAACGACTTAAGAAAAGTCGTATTCCGCTCATCAAAGTTCGTTGGAATTCGTGGCATGGACCGGAATTCACGTGGGAACGTGAGGATGAGTTTCGAAAGAGATATCAGAAGCTTTTTACTTCGTGGATGGTTTGTTCCGAGAGAAACCCAGGACGGGTTTCTTCTGAGGCTGGGAGGATGTGACAACTGGCAAATTAGGGAGCCCTTTTGAAAACCCGCATTACTTTAAAAATTATGATTTTTGGAATATATGAAAAGTTTATCGTGACAAGATATTTTATGAACGTTGGAATGTGATTTTAATTGTAAGTTATTTATGGGATTCGATTATTTATTTATGGTTTGGTTTGGTTCATTTGTGATGATTTATTTTGAGATCATTTTTTGGCACTACATTGACTCCGGCACTAGGATAACCTAACAATTTTTATTATTTTAATATTGGTTCGGATATATATATATATATATATATATATATATATATATATATATATATATATATATATTTGGAACGTATCGCGAGGTTTTTATTATTTTGGAACGAGTTTGGTTTGAGAAAGTTGATTCGTTATTTAAGGTTTCGGGTTTGGTCCGTGTATTTACACCGGGCTACTTAACCCACTACACCCCTCAATATTATTATTATTATTAATAAAAAGGATTTTTTTTAGAGTGAATTACAAATCGTCCTTGTGGACCGATTATAGCAACACAACACAACACCATCACCAACACAACTCACCATCTCTCTCTCTCTTTTAACATATCAACCATCGCCGCCCCTTAAACCCGCAATAGCACCACCACTGCCACCCTCACACCAAAACTAACACCACCATCTTAACCATCTTTTCCCGATCTATCTATTGGTATAAACCACGCGCGATTTGGACCACCCTAACACCACATACGAATCAATATCACCACTTTAACACCACCTTTGTCATCTTTTCTTTTTGGGTTTTTGAAGAAACTTAGTTTTGGAGCTTTATTGAAGGTGAGTGGCCACGAATCTAAGTCGTGCGCCTCGATTTGTACCCAATCCGTGGGTATATGTATATTTCTTGATGGGTTTTGATGAAATCTTGGCTAAAAATGATGGGGAAATGATCTTTTGTCATTAAAAAACCGTTTGGTATCTTGGGTTTTTGTTTTGACACGAGTTGATACTCGATTTGTAACTTTGGGTCGCGTTTGGTTTAGTTTGTTGGCTCGTTAGGAGCATGGCCGAGACTTAAGGTCTCGGTGAGACCCTTTCTTCGCTCGTTGGGAGTCCAAGAGAACTCATGGTCCGATATTATTGACACTTGGTCGATTTGGATTAGCCGATTTGATGTTGTGTTTGTCTTGGGTGTGCCGCGACCTGTATGGTCCATTTGGCAGAATTAGTACGGCTCGTTGAGCCTATGTCATGGCCTAGTGGCCTTAGTTTTGAGTCCTTGTGACTCACGGTACTAGCCGAGACCCAAGTGGGTCGTTTGGCTCGGGTTTGGCGTGGTAAACCAAACCATATAATATGTTTCTTGGATGTTATATTGTTGTTGTTTTTATTATGGTTATTATTATTATTGTGTGGCATTATTTTATTTTGGACCGAAGCTTTTGGATGGGTCGATACACTTTGTGGTCTCGACATGGTATACTTGTGATTTGGATTATGGAGTTGTGTTGACGAGTGTGGATTTGGGGACCGATTGTGAGACGGTCATTAGATGACGGAGATAGGTTAGTTGGGTGCTGTAGTCGGACCCTCATGTTGTAGCACGTGGATATGGGATTGATTTGGACGGAGTTGATTCATTTATTTTGACTTGGTTATTATTTGTGGACTTGGACTATGAGCCGAGAGTGATGACTCGGACATGTGACCAAATTCTTATGACTCGATAAATATTTAAAAATCAAACATTAAAAACAATGCTCGTAATAATATTATTGATAATATAATCGTTTATATACGTATATGGACGTGATAAACGTACATATATGTATATAAATGCGTATATTAATAATAAAACGATCACGGGTAAATGTTATAATAATATAACGATAATTATTATACTATGCAAATAGTGCAATAAATGTCGGAATATTGTTATAAATAAATAACTTGAAATAATGTCGAGAACTAATAAGTCGGGTAGAGTACTAAATAAAAACATGATGATTTTTATAAATTTAGAAAAACTTATCGAGTTATACGAGTTGTGGTTATTTAAAGTCCAAGTGGCCTTTATTATGTGACTTTTGTGTTGTCACGGATATAAGACGATTAATATAAACATTTTCTATAACAAGTGACTTATTTAATCAATGGATTAGATCGAGTTATTTGGCTATATAAAATGAGTATATTGATGGGCATCGTATCCCACGACGCTCATAGGTTGTGGTATATGTTTTAGGATAATAAATTACTATGTATCTCGTGGAATTTGGCCGATTTGATGATATATATAGGGAATTTATTGGACTACGATATATACCGAATAGAATTCTTTGTGATATGTGCTTTAGGTTGGGTATAATTTTGGAACGATATATTACGTAAATAAATATGGGAGATTACCAAATCGACGGATTTGATAAACTTCGAAGATTTACTTAAATAATATATTGGGCTAATATTAGACCTATATATGGTTTATTATTTCGTTCGTTGTGGTTTTTGGTTTGAGTTGTGTCGACCCTTCACCTATATGGATACCAAACGTCGAATTTCAAATTAATATATGAAGATAATTCGAGAAATGGATATTTTTGGAAAGTAAAAATGGAATATGTTCGGGAATGGGAATATTTGATTTTTGAGGAAATGATTTCTAAACGAGCTTGATATTGTTAGGAAGTGCCGAGTCTGTAGTTTCCGTTACGTGAGTTGCTTGAGTTTGCTTACGTCTTTCTTCTATCGAATTCTTTTGAGGATTTGCTGGACTTGAGGTGAGTCATAGCCCCACTTTTTACTCTTGAACTTTGTTTTCAATACTTGGGGTGAGAAATGTGCAAATTGTTTTATGTGGACTATTATCGCTTTTTGATTTCAAAACTTGCTATGCTTATAGAACTAGGTAGAGCGAGGCCTAGTCCCGAACTAGGTAAGCTATTGAATTGGTTATAGAGCGAGGCCTAGCCTAGAGCTAAGTAAGCTATACAACGAGGCCTAGACTAGATCTAGGTAAGTTGAACATGTCGTATCCTTACGAATGTTGGGTATGTCGTATCCTTACACATACATATTGATTTGATTGATTTGGTTATAGAGCGAGGCCTAGTCCCGAACTAGGTAAGCTATTGATTTGTTGTTAAGCGAGGCCTAGTCCCAAACTAGGTAAGCTATTGGATTGATTATGGAGCGAGGCCTAGACTTGAGCTAGGTAAGCTATTGATTGGATTAGTTTGGGCTATAGCGTGCACCTATAGGGTTGATTTGATGTGGTTGGATTATTTTGGTTGGATTATTTCGGTTGGATGATTGAGGCCTAGTCTAGCTAGCAAGCGTTTTGCGTATATGTCCACTATATTGAATTATGAATTTAAACCTATGATCTCACCAGCGAAAGCTGACTTTTAGCACGTTTTCTCAGGTAATTAAGTGATGCCATTTGGATGCTTGGATTGGAGGCTTGGCAATGGCACCGGTTATGGATCTATTTTCTAAAACTCTGATAAACTATTGTGGACCTATGTTTATTTCTCTTGGGCCTTACTTTGGATAATTCTTGGGATAAATGTAAACTTTAAAACCCGTTTTGGTTGTGTTTTTCTTATGTTTACTTTATCTCGTTCTTTCATGACTTTGAATGGATACCAATCCCCGTAGCACCCCGAAAGCTTGTTGAGTCTTCCGCTGTACCAAATTTTGGGGGTGTTACAGCCAAATGGGTCTCGACATGGCTAACGAGCCATCCAAGACACGACTCCGAGACCCTTTGGGTCTAGGCTAAGCTCAAACCGAGCCTCAAATCCTCCAACTCAACATTCAAATATCACATCCTTCCACAAATCGTCATCAAATCGACCCACCCAGATACCAAACCATCAAATCCTTAACAAAACTTCATTTCCCATTTGTAAAACTCAAAACCCAACAAAAACAACCCGTGTACCCACGGATTGGAGCAAGAATCGAGGCACACAACAAGGATGTCGTGGCCACTCACCTTCCAACGACTTCAAAACTTGATTTCTATAAAAACCCAACAAGATTAAATGGTAATGGTGATGTTTAAGGGGGTGTGATGATTCGTATGTGGTGTAAAAGTGGGTTTTAGGGCGCGTGACTTATGTCAAAAGATAGATCGGAACAAGGTGGTGATGATGGTGGTGTTAGTTTATTTTAGAGTGGGGCGATGGCGACGGTGATGGGGTTTTAAGGTGGCGGTGGTGTTTATATTTCAAAGGAGAGAGAGAGAGTGTGAAGGTGATGAGGGTGATGGTTGTGTTTTGTGTGCCCAGGTTCACAAGGACGATTTTTGTAGTTACTATCTAAAAAAAATGATAATAATAATAGTGATAATAAGATATTAGTGGTAAGGTGGGTTAAGTAGCTTAGGTGTAGAACACACGGACCAAACCCGAAACTCATTTAAAGTAAAACGACTCTCCCGAACCGAGCTCATTCCAAATATCCAAAATCTCGCGATACGTTCCAAAAATATAAAATACTCGAACCAAACATTTAAAATATATAAAAATTGTTAGGTTATCCTAGTGCCGGAGTCAATGTAGTGCCAAATACATATCTCAAAAATAAATCATCACGAATGTACCAAACCAAACCAATAATTAATAATCAACTTCCATAAATAACACAAGGTTTAAAATCACATTTCAACGTTTACAAATCTCATCACGAATAAACTTTTCAAATATTCCAAAAATCATTAATTTTAAAGTAATGCGGGTTTGTAAATCGTTTCCTTAAATTGCCAGTTGTCACAATTATAAACAATAAAAAGATATTCACCAAGGGGTGGTTGGCTGGGTGAAAACTTGTGTTGTGATTGTTGTTTAAGAGCTGATCTATAGTTTTTACATGGTATCAGAGCCAGGTTTTGATCTCTGTTGGCTCTTGATATTTTAGGGTTTGGTTAAGATTTGGGGTTTTTTGATTGACTTGCAATTGGAGTTGATTGTGGCTATTTTCTTTACGGCCGAGGGTTGAATCGTTGATTTTCTCAACGGTTTTTGGTGATTCTTGATTTTTAGTTAGGGTTTCTTGAACCCTAATTTGGTATTTGGGGATCTTGATTCTTGGTGATCTATGGAGGTTTCTGGTTGATTATCTTGGTTATCAACAGTCTTGACTAAGTAAATCAAGGCTGTTGGTGTTTGGTACTTGGTATTTCCGCTGCGATTTAAGAGCTTTGTAAGTTTCTTTCTTCTTTTAAACCCCTGAACACTTTAGTGGTGACACTGCAAACTCAGGGGGTAACATCTTGACATACTTCCGTGAGAAGTAAGGATACCTGCTCTTCCCCCTGACAGGTGTGAAACTGGGTGTTTCAGTTTGGTTTGGGTGTGAGTTTTTAGTTTTTCTTTGTAGTTTAAGTCTGTTATTTGAGTGTAGGTCGTTGAAGGATAGGTTCTTGGGCAGTCTTGGAAGTCTGGTGATTATTGGTTTAATTGTTTTGTTAGGTTGTTTGATTATCTGTTTGTTTAGTTATTCTTTGATTGTCTGCTTCTTTTTACTTGTTCTGTTATTATGGCTGAACAAGTTCTTATTAGTAGTTTAGATGCTGGTAATCCTCTTTATTTGCATGCTAATGATAATTCCAACTTAGCTTTGGTTAATGTGAAATTGACTGGTGCTGAAAATTATAAAATGTGGTTTACTGCTATGAAAATCGCTTTAAGAGGGGAAAATAAAATGGGTTTTATTGATGGTACTTGTGTTAAACCTGTTACTAGTATTGTACTTTCTCAGCAATGGGAAAGATGCAATGCTATTGTTTTAGGATGGATTCTTGGATCTTTGTCCCAATAGTTGTACCTTGGACAAGTCTATTCTGAGATTGCATATGAAGTTTGGGATGAATTGAAAGAAACTTATGAAAAAATGGATGGTTCTGTTATTTTTAATTTGGTTCATAAGATTAATGAGTTAAAACAAGGTGATTTGTCTGTCCCAGAATATTATCATAAACTCAACTCCCTTTGGAGAGAGTTTGATATTCTGACTCTTGCCTGCTTGTACTTGTGCTGCTCATGAGGATACTCTTAAGCATAATCAACTTGTTAGACTCATGCAGTTTCTTATGGGATTGAATGATGTGTATCAAAATGTCAGGAGTAATTTGTTGTCTAGAGATCCTTTACCTGATGTAAAGGATGCTTTTGCTGTGGTCTCCAGAGAAGAATCTCATAGAGGTTTTTCTCCTGGTTCTCTGATTGTTAAAAGTGTACCTGCTGCTTTTACTGTTAAGAATAATGCTAATTCTAGTAACAATTCTAATTCTAATTCTAATAGTAATAACAGAAGAGGTAACACTAATAATAATAGAGGTCCTAATCCTAATCTTCTGTGTAAACATTGTGGATTAATTGGTCACACTATTGATAGGTGTTTTGAGCTAAATGGTTATCCTCCTGGTTTTAAAAGAAATCCTAATTTGGTTAGACAAAATGGTGCTAATAAAAGATTCAATGCTAGTTCTGATTTATCCCAAAACTTGCCATCTACTTCCGGTTCTTTGTCTGGTTCTTTCACTAATGATTAGATGGTGAAACTTCTGAGTTTGATTAATGAGAAGCCTGCTGTTGGTGCTTCTACTAATATGGCAGGTATTAAACCTAGTTTACTTAATCATAATGTGTTTTTTAATCTCAACATTGAAAGTTTCTTTTGTTCTAAAACTGGTGGTACTGGGTATAATGTTACTTTGGGATGGATTATTGATAGTGGTGCTAATCAACATATGACTAACTCTACTACCAATATGTTTAATGTGGTTGATATTACTAGTTTGATGTTAACTGTTGGTCATCGCAATGGGACTATGGCTAAAGTTGTTGCCATTGGTAGTTTAAAGTTGACTAATAATATTGTGCTTTTTGATGTGTTAGTTGTGCCTGATTATAATGTTAGTCTTCTTTCTGTTAATAAAATGATAAAAGACAGTAAGTTCTTTGTTGGTTTTGATGAGCAAAAATGTTATATTCAGGATTTGAATCTGGGCAAAATTGTGGGGACTGGTAGTCAGTCTGCTGGTCTATATTTGTTTGATGGTCATACTCATGGTGAGTATGTTTCTGGTTTGTGTAATTCTGGTTTTATTTATTATGTGTCTAGAGATTTGTGGCATTGTAGACTTGGTCATCCTGCTGATCAAGTCATGAATGTTTTACAAAAGACCATTGGGTTTAGGAAAGGTGATCAATCTACTCCTTGTGACATTTGTCATAAAGCTAAACAGACTAGAGAACCATTTCCTCTAAGTGACCATAAGTCTGTTAGTATTGGTGATCTGATTCATTGTGATATTTGGGGGCCTTATAGAGTTACTAGTAGAGATGGGTTTAGGTACTTTCTTACCATTGTTGATGACTTTAGCAGGGCTGTTTGGGTTTACTTGCTTAAAACAAAAATGGAAGTTTGTGAATATATAGAAAATTTTATAAAACTCTATCTTTACTCGGTTTGGAAAAAGAGTTAAAGTTGTTAGATCTGATAATGGAACAGAGTTTGTGAATAATAAAATGTCTACATTGTTTAATAATCTAGGTATTATTCATCAAACTTCTTGTGCTTATACTCGTCAGCAAAATGGGATTGCTGAAAGGAAACACAGACACCTGTTGAATGTGGCTAGGAGTCTTATGTTTCAGGGGGGGATTCCTTTGTCTATGTGGTCTGAGTGTATTTTAACTGCTGTTTATTTGATTAACAGGCTTCCCTCCTCTGTCTTGTATAGTGCTTCCCCTTTTAGAATAGTGTATGGTAAGGACCCTGATCTCTCTCATGTGAGGGCTTTTGGATGTCTGTGTTTTGCAAATGTTTTAAATAATACTGATAAGTTTTTTCCAAGGTCTGATAAATGTATTTTAATTGGTTTTTCCACTGAGAAAAAAGCTTATAAATTGTATAGTATTGATAAGAAAACTTTCTTGTTTTCAAGAGATGTTAAGTTCTATGAAACTATCTTTCCTTTTAAAATGAAATCTTGTAATGAACATTCTCTTGATCTAAATGAGATTGGTGGAACAGATTCTGAATGTTTAAGTTTTTTTGACATCAAGAGTTCTCAAAGTCCCAATGATGAAGAGGGGGATCCTTCTAATGAGGATGGCAATAGAGGAACTGTTTCTGATGACTGTGTTAACACATTTGAGGGTGAAGCAGATGCCATTGCAACCCAAATAGAAGATAATTTGGTCACCTCTGAGGGCAATGGTTTGCAAAACAAAAATGGTGAGGGTCCTAGCAACACTGAGGAAGAACCTCAGACTGAGTTTAGGAGGTCTACTAGACATAAGTCTCAACCTATTAGGTTTAATGATTACATTGTCTCTAGTTCTAGTAGATATGGTCTTGAAAAATTTGTTGGTTACTCTAAGTTGTCTGCTAGGAATATTTGTTTTACCACCACTCTGAATAAGTCTGTTGAACAAAAGTCTTACCAAGAGGCTAGTCTTAATCCAAAATGGAATGAGGCTATGGATGCTGAAATGGAAGCATTACATAGGAACAATACCTATGAGGTTACAGACTTACCTCCTGGTAGGAAGGCTATAGGTTCTAAATGGATTTGGAAAATTAAGTATAAGTCTTCTGGTGAAGTGGATAGATATAAAGCTAGACTTGTTGCTCAAGGTTTTGGGCAGAAAGAAGGTGTTGATTTTGATGAAACATTTAGTCCTGTTGTTAAGATGGTCACTGTTAGATGTTTAATTAATTTAGCTGTTTCTAATGATTGGCCTCTTTATCAACTTGATGTTAATAATGCTTTCTTGTATGGTGATCTTCATGAAGAAGTTTATATGAAATTGCCACCTGGTTATTATGATAAAGATGAAACTAAAGTTTGCAGACTTCTTAAGTCTTTGTATGGTTTGAAACAAGCTCCTAGGCAATGGAATGAGAAGTTAACTACTGTTTTGGTTGATCATGGTTTTATTCAAAGTAAAAATGACTATTCTTTGTATGTTAAACATGATAAAGATGTTTTTATGGCTTTACTTGTTTATGTGGATGATATGGTCATTACTGGGAATAATAAACTTGAAATTGAAAAATTTAAACAGTTTTTAAATTCTAAATTCATGATTAAAGATCATGGTGTTCTTAAGTATTTTCTAGGTATTGATGTTCTTGAGAATGATAATGGTGTTTGTTTAACTCAAAGAAAATATTGTCCTGAGCTTCTTAGTGAATATGGTTTGTTGGCTTGTAAGCCTGCTGCTACACCTTTACATCAGAATGTGGTTTTGAATCATGTTGAGTCTAATGGTGATAAATTTTCACTAATTTGACTGAGTATCAGAAACTGGTAGGCAAGTTGATATATCTCTCTGTTACTAGGCCTGACATTGCTTATGTTGTGCATTGTTTGAGTCAACATATGCATGCTTCTTTGCAGTCTCATTTTAATGCAGGTTTAAGAGTGTTGAGGTATCTTAAACAAGGTCCAGGTACTGGTATTCAGTTTAATAAAGGTAAAGAGTTTAGCCTGCATGCTTTTTCTGATGCAGATTGGGCTAAGTGTTTAAAAACTAGAAAGTCAGTTTCAGGTTATTGTGTTTATTTATGCAATAATCTTGTTTCATGGAAAAGTAAAAAACAAGCAACTATATCTAGATCTTCTGCTGAAGCAGAGTACAGATGTCTTGCATCTGCTACTTGTGAAATTATTTGGATAAATAAAATACTAAAAGATCTAAATATTGAGGGCTTGTTACCAGTAAACTTGTTTTGTGATAGTAGTTCAGCTATTCAAATAGCTGCTAATCCAGTTTTTCATGAAAAAACTAAACACTTTGAAATTGATCTTCACCTAGTTAGAGAGAAAGTATCTTCTGGTGTGATTAAAACTGTGAAGGTTGGTTCTGCATATAATGTTGCAGATGGTTTTACAAAGGGGTTGAGTATAACTCAACATAAGTGGTTTTGTTAGAAACTTGGTCTTGTGGACATGTTTAAGCCATGAGACTGAGAGGGGGTGTTGGATAGTGTGGTTTTTATGTCATTCTCATGGTAAATAAGTACAGGGACTATTTCTGTACTTATTTCTTATAGTTTGGTATGTTTAGCTGTATTTGGCAGGTTTATATTCTTGAAGGGCTGAAGTGGAAATTGGCACTATATAAGCTCTCATCCCCAGCTCTCTCTCACATAACATCATCTCTCTCATTATACGATTAGGGTTTTCTCTCTTGTTGCAACATAGTGTTATTGTATTGGTATTGTGATCATCTGGTATTGGTTTTAGTATAGGTCTGAGAGTTGTAGTGAGGATATATTGTATTCAGATTCTTGTAGTGTGATAGTTGGATCCTTCTGAAGGGGACAACTGGTTTCTTGTGTATCTGTTTGGTGAGCACACAGTTGTGGACTTATCTTCTTGATACTATTAGTAATAAAAGATATTCACCAAGGGGTGGTTGGCTGGGTGAAAACTTGTGTTGTGGGTGAAAACAATAATGTTGTATCCGGTTCAGTTAAATTGTGTGGGTAATGTCGTTTTGGACAATCAGATTTTGTGTTTATTACACATAAATATAAATCAAATACGCGTGTAATTTCTTTACCTATACTACCCCTGTAACACACACGAGATAGACTAACTGAGACATATATATTTGACATATTAAGTTTTAGGTGTGTGAATTGTAATCTTGTAAATCAACTAATTGATTTAGTAATCACATGAACATCTATTTTTATCTAGCTAGTTTTCTACGTGATACAAGCATAACACTGGTTTTCTCAATTCTAAGTTACTATATGTTAGAATATTAGTGTGTAATAGTTAGGATATAAGTTTAGGGGGTTAATTGTATTTTAGCTCAAACTTAAGGAGGTTAGTCATGTATTAGGAAAGTTCCTAACCTCCTCAATTGTAGAATCCTTGTTCACCAAGGATTAGGTTTCTCCCCTTCATTCTCTATAAATAGGGATGAGTGGGTGAGGTTTTATTTGTACCTTCTTTTCTTGCTCTCGTTTAATAAACGTTTGAGTGTAAATATCTCGTGTGCGTGTTGGTGCCACTCGGCATTAAGGGATCATAACCCTTTGCCGAGGTCTTGTTGGAGTAGTTCTTGATTCGTGGTTCCGCTCTAGAAACCAGTTTGTTGGATTTCTTCCAACAATTGGTATCGGAGCCTGGTTTGAGAAGAGCGAATCACACAACGCGGATAGAGCTAAAACAAGAGAAACGAGTGAACCAGGTTTGGTTCGTCGGTTACTACGCAGTCGTGGGAGAATTGGCGCTGCAGGTTCGTTAACCATTGGATTTCTACGAAATTCGAACCGTAGGTTGAAGACACATAGATCTAGGATATCACCGGAGGGATCTTACATCGGAGCTTCCAGGAAAGAGATATAGGTTGTCGAATTTTCTGGTTTGGTTGTTGTGTTCTTTGTCATTTTCGATTATTGTTTGGCTATCATTGTGTAGATTACACGGTTCAAGGTTTCTAGGTTTTCGAGTCAAGGTTACTTGGGCAACAAGGTTCTTGAAGTTGTCTTGCAAGGAGGTGGATCGAATCTCCTAGGGTTATAGGAAATCGTTTTCTTTTGTCACAAGGTTATTGAAGTTTCGGTTTTGAGCTTCAAAGGTGACAAGGTTTTGCAAGAAGTTTCAACTTCAAGTTTTCGGTTTTTTGGAATTCAAGTCTTGGTGGTTCTTGGAAGGCAAGTAAGGTTTAGCTTTGTCTTGGGATTCAAGAAAAGTGATTACTTGGAGTACAAGGTATATCAAGGTTGTAGACTTGAGGTGGAAATATCGAAGCTTTAGGGTTTTTCTAAAGGTTAGTAGATCAATTATTACAAGAAATCGGATTTAGTACACGGCTTATGAGACTTGTTGGTAAAGTTGGTTAAAAAGCAACTTAACAAGGTTTGTAGCAAGGTTAAAGAAGAGCTAGTATGAATACTAGGTTAAATATCGAAAAGCTCGATGGAAATATTGTACAAAAACATGGAGGTTCAAAACAAGTTGGGTTCAAGCAACTTGGTCTTGGTGTTAAAACAAGGGTCCATGGAGTACATGTTCAAAAGCGTGTTTGGTTTGAGGTGGAACTGCAGGGAGCTCAAGGGAATCATGAAGCTGAGGTTGTTCAGGTTAGTAACGATGATGTTGCAGTGACTCAAAGAAAGTTGGAGGTTAATCAACTTGAAGAAAAGACAAACACAGACTGCTTGGTAAATGAGCAGGAAAAGGTACACCTTGGTATAAAGGTGGGGATCTTCAGGACTCAGAGTGGTAATACTCTGAGGGTGTCACGATTCAAGTTTTCCAACGGGATGTCGGTTCAGATATTGTTGGGGGACACTCTACGCTGTCGTTAGAGGATGGTCTATCAGGGAATCGTGATGAAGAAAAGAAGAGTAAGGGGTCATGTATATATGCAGTTGGAAGTCATGAGTATTAAGTGGTCTGCACGAGACCTGGCATAACATCTGCGGATGTGGGAATGTTGGATAGGTTTGATCGTGGATTACAGACGGACGTACAGGCTTTTGTAGATTATGACTACGCCATGGGTAGATCAATCACAATGTACAGTTTTATGATACAGGAATGTGCTGTGAGCTGGGAAGCTATGTTGCGACACATGATGACTTTGTTAACAACTGAAGCGGAGTATATGACACTTGCTGGAGAATTGAAGGAGAATACATGGCTAAAGGGACTCTCTATAGAGTTAGGATTTGAGCTAAGGTTAGTAGCGGGTATTGTTACTGGTGCCTTGACGAAGGCGGTCCCCGGTCCGAGGTTCCAGCACTGGTTGAAGCTGCTGCGTATCGGAGAAGGCTAATTATTACCACTAAGGTGGAAATTGTTAGAATATTAGTGTGTAATAGTTAGGATATAAGTTTAGGGGGTTAATTGTATTTTAGCTCAAACTTAAGGAGGTTAGTCATGTATTAGGAAAGTTCCTAACCTCCTCAATTGTAGAATCCTTGTTCACCAATGATTAGGTTTCTCCCCTTCATTCTCTATAAATTGGGATGAGTGGGTGAGGTTTTATTTGTACCTTCTTTTCTTGCTCTCGTTTAATAAACGTTTGAGTGTAAATATCTCGTGTGCGTGTTGGTGCCACTCGGCATTAAGGGATCATAACCCTTTGCCGAGGTCTTGTTAGAGTAGTTCTTGATTCGTGGTTCCGCTCTAGAAACCGGTTTGTTGGATTTCTTCCAACACTATATATTCTAATTGAGACATACATATTTACAATACATGAAATTATAAAACTGTACGTAAACTTGTAGGCACGCTACACACACAGTGATCATTTGCAGCACGTATAGAATGTGTGATCATTCGTATATGAAATGCACAATACATGAAATTTATCATATATATACACTGCCATTCATAAACATGGAATTTTTTATTTATGCTTATAAGTGCAAACAGGCGTTGTACAATATTATAACTATGGAAATAGAAACTTTATGACCAAATATATATATGATATAAGTGTTACACATATCAACCCTTAATTGTATATTTTAGCAAGAATTGACAAAAGTAGTACCAAGAGCTTGATAACCCAATCTGGTGAAGTCGGCTTGAGGTGGTGCAACAACACGGGTAGGGAATACGGCTTCCTTAAGCATCCACACTTTGTCAATAAATGCTTTGAGGAGCAATTGGTAAAGACGTATATAGGAAAGCGCGAACACAGAAACTGGGAAGAATGATATGATGTACAAGAAAACACTTGTCCAATTCTGGCCGCTGCTAATGGTCAAAACAAGTGTGGCTGCAAATGCTACCATCATCATTGAAACCGCGAGGATCAGTACAGTGAGCCCTAACATTAGATTATTATGAAGAGAGTCTCGGAAATCATTTAAACGAAATGTAGACGTGAGGATTGAAAGGAATATGATAACTGATGTCAAAGAAAATAAGAGTGAAAGTGCATCAGCTAGTGCAAAGACTGTAAAGAATGGGTTGTTCTTAAGAAGTGGATAGCCTGTCTTTTGATCCGGACCTCCAGGTACAGTGTAAGCTGCAGCAAAGGCAACGGTGGCAATGAGTACAGCAACAATCGAACAGTTCTCAGCTGTCCGTTTCATCCATTCTTTGGCATCAACACGTAACTGCTTATTTTTCTCAAGAAACATCTGTTCAACAGTCTGATCGTCACAATTTCTCTGTAGTCTTGCCAATGATGTACATATTTTTTTTATCCTCTGCATCGACAAGAAAAATATGATCAAATGTCGTAGTAGATTCAGGATGACCAACACATACAATTGAACGAGGTTGTGGATCATGATATAAAAAATACGGAAACCACCCGACTATTTAAAATAGTAATGTTTAAGTACCTCAAACAGAATCAAATCGTCTCTGAGTATTAACGCTGGGCTTCTGATGTCGTCTTCAGCTTTTCTATCCTTTACTTCTACACTAAGCATGTGCAATAGTAAGTATCCTTTTTTATCAATCTTTCCTCTTAGCCTCCTGAGATAGTGTGGCACATTGGAAACAGTATCTATTACTTTTTGTCGTCGATATTTAATTGCCACATGCAAAATGTTGCGCCCATCCTCATCGATGTGTTCTACTGCCGGAGGGTAGTACTTTAGTATCTTATCAACAATGTATGTGCAACCAGATTTTGTTGCTAACATCAATGGAGTGTCTGGGGCGGAAGGAAATTCTGTCTTTTCCATTGTGCTAGTACTGGTTACTTCGTATTTGTGGAATTTCGTTCTACTCATATCCAATCTGGATTTCGTTGCTTTCCATGATTTGTCATTTTCAATTAATCTCCTTGCAAATTTTCTTGCCGATGCACATTTATATTTATTGTATCGAATTTCTTCAATAATAGGAACTTTACGTTTTTCTGGACCAGTAGCAATGTCTGACAAAAAAATGAAATTTATTGTTAAAACTAGCCATTAAAAGGTGTTGTCCAAAATTCAGTATGTTGTTCATGTAACTACAAATCATATTATATGCATCTCAACCAACAGATAAAAAGCAAAACTAAACTACTGCAGCTCATAAATGTTTTGTCCAAATCTAATATGTTACTCATAAAAAGTTACATCCTATATATATTACTTGAGCTAAAAACTATGAATTTATGAATTTATTTTTATCAATACGCTGACAACACAAACACAAATAATATAATTGTGTAAACACGAAATACGAATTGCCAAGTGTTTTATATATTATTGTAAGAAGTTTTATTCTTTCTTAAAAATGACTAGAAAATCACTCAAATAATTAACAGATTAATACGATAGTTAGAGACAAAATTGACATTCAACTTAAGCCTGATTGTCATGTTATTTTTCATGTCATTTATGACATGTTATCGGCGTGTAATATGTTGTTTTATCATATATAAAGAAACAATTAAGATAGACATCTTCTTGCTTATTACAGTATGTCATTATGTGTGTGTTAAGGGACATGGTGTAGTCCTATTAATATGATAAAGATAACGCAGAAAGATGGTAGTTTATTATGAACAATTTTTTTGGAGCTCCTTTTGGGAAGATTAAGAACTAAAGCTGTAAAGAATAATTGCTGAACATGCTAATACATAAACAGATTTCATCGAGAAAAACCCTAATCATCATCATTCTATCAATTTTCTCGGCCGATTATAAACTCTACTCTATTATGGTCTATCGTAGTATCGTTGTTTGATAGTGTACGTTCCTCCAACATGAAAGTTGTAGAGTGATCAGTTATTCACTCTTTCATCTTAATAGTGTTTGGTTTGTTTGTTTTGCATTAGTAAATTGATTACGAGTATTATTTAGTCATATTTTCCCTTACAGATTATTCATGCATGCCATCTATAGACACTTTAGTCTACACGCTTCTAAAAATTGTGAACCTTTTTGTTAAATTTTTGCATAAGTTAATATAACCATGTAGAATTTATAACATTTATAAGCATGAAATATTATTATTACATACATTTTCACACATAAACTTGAAAAAAAAAATAATAAAAATAAAAATATCACAGTTATAAGTATGTACAAATATATATTTGCTAACACTTTCAAGTGTGAATAAGATCAATTTCTCACACTCAATCTCTTCACACTTCCTTTGATATAAATAAATTGGGTAACAAATTGAATTCCGCACTTAAAAGTGTGATTAAAGTTTATGTTTATACATGCTAAAAGTGAACCTTTTTTTACAATTTTAACTGCTATTTATTTGATTAACAGGCTTCCCTCCTCTGTCTTGTATAGTGCTTCCCCTTTTAGAATAGTGTATGGTAAGGACCCTGATCTCTCTCATGTGAGGGCTTTTGGATGTCTGTGTTTTGCAAATGTTTTAAATAATACTGATAAGTTTTTTCCAAGGTCTGATAAATGTATTTTAATTGGTTTTTCCACTGAGAAAAAAGCTTATAAATTGTATAGTATTGATAAGAAAACTTTCTTGTTTTCAAGAGATGTTAAGTTCTATGAAACTATCTTTCCTTTTAAAATGAAATCTTGTAATGAACATTCTCTTGATCTAAATGAGATTGGTGGAACAGATTCTGAATGTTTAAGTTTTTTTGACATCAAGAGTTCTCAAAGTCCCAATGATGAAGAGGGGGATCCTTCTAATGAGGATGGCAATAGAGGAACTGTTTCTGATGACTGTGTTAACACATTTGAGGGTGAAGCAGATGCCATTGCAACCCAAATAGAAGATAATTTGGTCACCTCTGAGGGCAATGGTTTGCAAAACAAAAATGGTGAGGGTCCTAGCAACACTGAGGAAGAACCTCAGACTGAGTTTAGGAGGTCTACTAGACATAAGTCTCAACCTATTAGGTTTAATGATTACATTGTCTCTAGTTCTAGTAGATATGGTCTTGAAAAATTTGTTGGTTACTCTAAGTTGTCTGCTAGGAATATTTGTTTTACCACCACTCTGAATAAGTCTGTTGAACCAAAGTCTTACCAAGAGGCTAGTCTTAATCCAAAATGGAATGAGGCTATGGATGCTGAAATGGAAGCATTACATAGGAACAATACCTATGAGGTTACAGACTTACCTCCTGGTAGGAAGGCTATAGGTTCTAAATGGATTTGGAAAATTAAGTATAAGTCTTCTGGTGAAGTGGATAGATATAAAGCTAGACTTGTTGCTCAAGGTTTTGGGCAGAAAGAAGGTGTTGATTTTGATGAAACATTTAGTCCTGTTGTTAAGATGGTCACTGTTAGATGTTTAATTAATTTAGCTGTTTCTAATGATTGGCCTCTTTATCAACTTGATGTTAATAATGCTTTCTTGTATGGTGATCTTCATGAAGAAGTTTATATGAAATTGCCACCTGGTTATTATGATAAAGATGAAACTAAAGTTTGCAGACTTCTTAAGTCTTTGTATGGTTTGAAACAAGCTCCTAGGCAATGACTGTAAAGAATGGGTTGTTTTTAAGAAGTGGATAGCCTGTCTTTTGATCCGGACCTCCAGGTACAGTGTAAGCTGCAGCAAAGGCAACGGTGGCAATGAGTACAGCAACAATCGAACAGTTCTCAGCTGTCCGTTTCATCCATTCTTTGGCATCAACACGTAACTGCTTATTTTTCTCAAGAAACATCTGTTCAGCAGTCTGATTGTCACAATTTATCTGTAGTCTTGCCAACGTTGTACATATTTTTTTTATCCTCTGCATCAACAAGAAAAATATGATTAAATGTCGTAGTAGATTCAGGATGACCGACACATACAATTGATCGAGTTTGTGGATCATGATATAAAAATAATGGAAACCATCCGACTATTTAAAATAGTACTAATGTTTAAGTACCTCAAACAGATTCAAATCGTCTCTGAGTATTAACGTTGGGCTTCTGATGTCGTCTTCAGCTTTTCTATTCTTTACTTCTACACTAAGCATGTGCAATAGTGAGTATCCTTTTTTATCAATCTTTCCTCTTAGCCTCTTGAGATAGTGTGGCACATCGGAAACAGTATCTATTACTTTTTGTCGTCGATATTTAATTGCCACATGCAAAATGTTGCGCCCATCCTCATCGATGTGTTCTACTGCCGGAGGGTAGTACTTAAGTATCTTATCAACAATGTATGTGCAACCATATTTTGTTGCTAACAACAACGGAGTGTCTGGGGCGGAAGGAAATTCTGTCTTTTCCAGTGTGCTAGTACTGGTTACTGCGTATTTGTGGAATTTCGTTCTACTCATATCCGATCTGGATTTCGTTGCTTTCCATGATTTGTCATTTTCAATTAATCTCCTTGCAAGTTTTTTTGCAGATTCACATTTATATTTATTGTATCGAATTTCTTCAATAATTGGCACTTTACTGCGTCTTTCTGGATCGGTAGCAATGTCTGACAAAAATATGAAATTTATTGTTAAAACTAGCCTATAAAAGGTGTTGTCCAAAATTCAGTATGTTGTTCATGTAACTATAAATCATATTATACGCGTCACAACCAACAGATAAAAAGCAAAACTAAACTACTGCGGCTCATAAAATGTTTTGTTCAAATCTAATATGTTACTCGTAAAAAGTTACATCCTATATTTATGACTTGAGCTAAATGACTAACGTTTTAGGTATGAAATAAATTATGAATTTATTTTTATCAATCGTGCCAACAACAACACAAAGAATATAATTGTGTAAACACAAAATACGAATTGCCCAGAGTTTGAGATATATTATTGTAAGAAGTTTTATTCTTTCTTAAAAATGACAAGAATGTTGGCTCCTAATTTATTTAGATCAAAGTTTATTACTTATGTTAAGACAATATTAAGCATGTTTTATGTATTTGTTTGGGTCAAATTATAGTCTGCATAATGGGTCATAAGTGTTAACCCAAACAGCCCATTTGCCTAGTTATTAGTTTGTTAATTTAGTTGGCAGTTACATCCAAAGGACACAATGGTTGGATGTGAAGGTAACTGTCATTAGGTGTCGTTTAGTATAGTATTTATGTGTTTTCAGATGTAGAAAAACACAACAACAATTCACTATCTATTAAAGTTATTTTCAGTATTTTATTTGTGCATAGTTACTGTTCCATTGAATCACAATATACACATAGATTCCACAAGCCATGAAACACATTCTCAAACAAAGAATGGTTGGCCAAAAACCTGTGAAGAATTGGTATCAGATCTCTGGCTTAGATCCATTGGAAAGGCCAACTTTTAAACCTAATTTTGGATTCCAAAGTGGAAGATACTTATTGAGGGAAACACCAAAGAGGACATACCAGTGGAATTGCAGAAGGAGCAGAAGGAGAAACAGTATCTCACCAAAGGGTAAAGAGATGTTGGTACAAAAGGTTCTGGAAAATGAAGAATACAATGTTTCAAGGAAAGCAGAAGGGTCAAAAGATCAAGAGAAGATTGTTGTTGTTACAAAGAGAGACAAAAGGTCTAGATGTTACATCTGCAAGAAAAGAGGACATGCTTACTGGGCATGTGAAAGAAGAAAGAAACTTGCTGGTGTTGAATTGCAACAGGAGATAGAGATTACAAACCAAATCATTGCAGAAGAGACAAAATACCCAGAGAAAGTGCATGTAATTGCAGATTATATGCTTGAAGGATCAAATGATAAGACATGGAATGACGTATGGTTTGTTAGTAGCAATTACAAATTCCATATATGTCCCAGAAGAGCACTGTTCAAATGTATGCATTATAAATTTAAGATGATTGATAGAGAAGAGAATGAAAAGAAGTTCATTTTCTCCTATGGGATTGGTGATGCTATAGTCAATACAAAAAATGGTGATTTGGTGATAAGAAATGTGCAATATACCCCTGAAGTCTCATTGAATATACTAAGTTATGATTTGCTAGAGGAACAAGGGTATACTATCAAAATCAACAACAATACATGTAGTATTCACTACATGTATGAAGAAGAACAAATCAGTTTGCAGTTGCCACATGTTGAGGAAACAGGAAAAAAGATTGGGCCAAAAGAAGTTGTGGCAGAACACCATCAATATTTGGATGATTATTTTGAATCAATTGATCCCAAAGATGAATGCTCTCTAATAAATGGATTGGAGGATTTAATTTGGAACAAGGGAAGATACTCAAGACTATGTTGATGATGAGTATGTAAGTTGGAATGGATCTCTCTATGCTTTAATGGTAAATTCTTTTACAAGATTTCTGTCTTTTATGAATCTGTTGAAGAAGGACAGTTTGGTGTATAAGAATTGGGAGGTTTTTAGTAAAAAGTTTGTAGAAATGGTGAAGTGGTTTTATCTTGTATATCTTAACTATGATATGCTTGAAACAATACCACCTATTGTTGGGGTGATTGAAATAAACCTGCTATGTTTACATAAGATTGTTGAAAGTTTTGATGGATATTCATCTGTCACTATGGGAGAAAAATAGGGAACAATAGCAAAACTACAAGGTCTGACAAATGATGATGAAGAGGCGGTGAAGAACTGTTACAAGAAGTTCATTGATTTGATAGTCATATACCATGAGACTACAAAAGTGCCTTGGGATGAAAAGCCAAAAGAAGTGGGAGAATGCAGCAAGATGGCAGAAGCAAAAGACCCACAAAGCCAGAAGGATAATGTAGAGCAAGATGGAGCACAGGAAGAAGGAATGAACAAGTTTGGTGTTAGACTGGAGGATGACGAAGATGCACAACAAGGAAGCAGCCAAGACAGCAATGATTTTGATATTATTGCTTGAAAGACCATGAAGAATCACTCAGAAGGATTTGATACTAAATAAGAGATTGTTGGCTCCTAATTTATTTAGATCAAAGTTTATTACTTATGTTAAGACAATATTAAGTATGTTTTATGTGTTTGTTTGGGTCGAATTATAGTCTGCATAATGGGTCATAAAGGTTAACCCAAACAGCCCATTTGCAGGCAGTTATTAGTTGGTTAATTTAGTTGGCAGTTACATCCAAAGGACACAATGGTTGGATGTGAAGGTAACTGTCATTAGGTGTCGTTTAGTATAGTATTTATGTGTTTTCAGATGTAGAAAAACACAAAAACAATTCACTATCTATTAAAATTATTTGCAGTATTTTATTTGTGCATAGTTACTGTTCCATTGAACCACAATACACACACAGATTCCACAAACCATGAAACACATTCTCAAACAAAGAATGGTTGGCCAAAAACCTGTGAAGAAAGAATATCACTCAAATAATTAACAAATTAATACAATAGTTAGAGACAAAATTGACATTCAACTTAAGCCTGATTGTCATTTTATTTTTCATGTCATTTATGACATGTTATCGTCGTGTAATATGTTGTTTTATCATATATAAAGAAACGATTAAGATAGAGATCTTCTTGCTTATTACAGCATGTCATTATGTATGTGTTAAGGGACATGGTGTAGTCCTATTAATATGATAAAGATAAAGAGGAAAGATGCATGGTAGTTTATTATAAACAATTTTTTTGGAGCTCCTTTTTGGAAAGATTAAGAACTAAAGCTGTAAAGAATAAAACAAAAAACAATTGAATCTTCCAAAACCCATGCGATTTCTCTATGGCGATTTTCTTTAAACCCTAACAACCCTTTATCGTTTTATCTCCCTAACGATTAGAATTCTTTGTTTTTTGCAACGATTTATTCGTTGCTTTAATCAATTCGATTCTTGTTCCTTAGTGTGATCTTTTTAGGATTTATCTTAATCGTTTTTTTTTGCTATCGCTATTAGGATTGAACCGACTTCATTCTTTTGGTATCCTGTGATCGGTTCGGCTATTTATTAATTATTAACCGGTCATTATATCATTCATTGTGACATTCATCATGGGACCAGGTTGATTCTTTGGCGTGTTCATCTCAAACCCTAACTTTTCAGTTAGGGTTTCTTTCTCCTTGTTCGAATTATTCTCTTGTTTACTTGATGTTGGGTTCTGGCGCTTGTGTCATTTTTTGATTGTTTGCGGGTTTGTGAGAAATGGAAAAAGGGTTCTTTAAAAAGTATAATGCTCCTAATGTATTTGGTTCTGCTGTGAATCTGGGTATGAATGCTGATGTTGATTGTTCACGTGTTACAACTACAAGTGTTGTGGAGTCTTTAACTCAACGTGGTGCTATAATTGATGATAAAGCAGAGATGGAGAGTGGTGAAATGCCTTTGCGCAATGTGACAATTTAGGATATTGCCAAGACTTACAATGCTACTATTGAAAGTCTTACGAACAGAGAGCTTAATGCTAGTAAAGGTGGGGATGCTAATCACATTGTGTAAAGCCCTGTTGTTCCTGATGTTAGTTAACCTTCCAAGGATGTGAATGTGAGTGTACATGTCTCTACTACTTCTCATGGATCTACTCAGACTATACATTATTCTACGGGTCCTATTATTACTGATTGGAGTATTGACGATGGTGATATTAACTTGTCTACACTAGTAGACAAGAATGTTGGTACAAGTTCATCCAAATT
The DNA here is from genome assembly GCA_030686995.1 of Artemisia argyi. Taxonomy (NCBI): domain Eukaryota; kingdom Viridiplantae; phylum Streptophyta; class Magnoliopsida; order Asterales; family Asteraceae; genus Artemisia; species Artemisia argyi. The sequence goes on along the minus strand of CM060676.1, from coordinate 231,925,315 downwards.
AGCCCCTTTGACTTGTATTACTAGTGATGGCAAGGCTCCCAGATTAGAACACCCATTAACTAATAATACTAGTGGAATCGGTGTGAAATCGGTCTCTTATGCGGGTGCTACTTGTTCTGATCCAAAGAAACATGTGTCTAATTTCCGTAGGTTGGAATGTAGCAACAAAAATAATGGAGTTGATCTTTCTGTCCCAATGAAAGTAGTGGAAGAAGTGAATATAGGGTTTGAGAATACGCTTTATGGGTATTTTATTGGTCAACGCCTTGCTTTTCCTGTTGTGGATTACTATGTATGTAACACGTGGGCTAAGTATGGTTTACAAAAGGTTATGATGAATGCCAAGGGGTTCTTTTTCTTTAAGTTCAATTTGAAGAAAGGTGTTGATGATGTCTTTGAAAATGGTTTGTGGCTGATTAGAAATGTCCCTATTATCCTTAAACCTTGGACCTTGAACACCAACTTAGTTAAAGAGGATTTGACCAACATTCATGTTTGGGTTAAATTCCATAATGTTCACCTTGCTATGTTTTTTGATGACGGTCTTAGTCTTCTTGCTACATTGATTGGTACGCCAAAAATGTTAGATGCTTATGCTAGCCAAATGTGCAAGGAATCTTAGGGCCACAATAGTTTTGCAAGGTGCTTGATTGAAGTTAAGTCGGATGTGGTACTTAGGGACATCATAACTGTTGAAATTCCCCTACTTGATGGGTCGGGGTTGACTATTGAGAAGATACGGGTGGAATACGAATGGGTGCCACCTCGATGTGATACGTGTAAGATCTTTGGTCATACTCTTGTTGAATATCCAAAATCTGTTTTACCCCCTACTCAGCCTTCTAAGAGTAGTAATGATGGTTTTCAAACTGTCAACAACAAGAAGAAGGGTAAACAAAGTGGTTCAACTAATACGGGTCTAGGAGGGTTTACTAAACCTACTGTGGGTAAAAAGTTCATTTATCAACCCAAAAAGCCTCCCCTTGAACCTAAGAAAGTGGATGTCAACAAGAAAAAGGTTGCTAATGTGCCTAGTACAAGTGGAACGAATATTACTACATCTAATTAGTTTGACGCCCTTAATATGGCTGATACTGATGATTTTGGTATTCATACTAAGGACGAGACTTTGGATGTGGTGTCTGGCAGTACAGTGGAAGCTAAAGATGATGGGTCTTTTAAGACTGCTACTACATCACAAGAACCCAGTGTGCGTAAACCGAAAGAGAAAGAACAGGTTGGGACTTCTACTTTTTCTTCCCCGCCTACTTCTTCTATTAAGAGGGGTAACCCATTTTCTAAGGTGGGAGAGATCGTTGTGTCTGATAGTGATGATGAGGAGGTTGCTAACACGTTTGATGAGTCCGATAACCTATTTGGTGGTGGTCATGAGCGTGAATACGACTATGATGGATATGATTATGATGACTATGCGCAGCAGGTTTATGATCTTCCAGGAAATTTGGATGCTTTTAATGCCATGTATGGCACTAAACTTCAAGGTCTTAGGAAGTAATTTTATTTTGTCATTGTCTTTTGTTATCATTTGAGTAGTGGTTTGTTTTCTTTTTAGAAAATAGGTAGTATCTTTTAATGTAAGTTTTTTTGTCTATGTAACGGCCTGAGATATGGGACTCACCCATATCCTTTGCACTTAAATGCTTTTTTGGAGTAATATACTTACCGGGTCTTTTGACCTTTTACCTATAAAACTAAAGCTGTAAAGATTGATTGCTGAACATGCTAATATATAAACACATTTCATTGAGAAAAACCCTAATCATCATCATTCTATCAATTTTCCCGGCCGATTATATACTCTACTGTATTAAGGTCTATCGTAGTATCGTTGTTTGATTGTGTTCCTCCAACCTGAAAGTTGTAGAGTGATCAATTATTCACTCTATCATCTTAATAGTGTTTGCTTTGTTTGTTTTGTATTAGTAATTACAATCTTTTGAGTTTTGACTATTGAGAATTGTGAGATTGAAATAATAATAATCTGAGCTAATAATGTTTTCTAGTTGATAGTTATAAATTGATTATTATTTAGTCATATTTCCCCTTACAGATTATTTGTGCGTGCATTAATTAACAAACGTTTGTGACTCAAACTAATTTTTATTTATTTATTTATTTATTATTATTATTATTATTATTATTATTATTATTATTATTATCACACATAAACTTGAAAAATAATAATAATAATAATAAAAATAAAAATATCACATCTATAAGTATGTACAAATATATATTTGCTCACACTTTCAAGTGTGAATAAGATCAATTTCTCACACTCAATCTCTTCACACTTCCGTTGATGTGAATAAATTGGGTGACAAATTGAGCTCCTAAGTGCGATTAAAGTTTATGTTTATACACACTAAAAGTGAACCTTTTTTTTTTTTTTTTTTTTTTTTTTTTTTTACAATTTTAAGTGTAAAAAACGTCATGTTTGTATTTATTTTTCACGCGTATAAATGTAATGAACTTGTATACATTTGTGAGTGCGAAAAATTTAAAATAATTACACACTTTATACAAGTGTAAAAAATTATGTGCACAAGTGACATTTTTGTTATAGTGACCTGAAAGCTTTGTGATAATAAGGATGGACATTTATAAAAGGCTTTGTTACCCTTTTCTGCCACTAAAGGCATATATCTTGTAGTGTTATGATAGAAAAAGTATATCACAGTATATTCTTACAATGGTGTATGAACTTCTTCAATAAGTTGTTCCCAACTCCATCATCGAATGCCGAAGGATTGACTGCTAGAAGTTGAAGACTTGTCATCCCATTTCCATCGGTCTCAGCAATCAATCTCGGATATTTGTCAGTTATAAGAATTGCCAAATCTGTGCATAATTAACATATATAGATATATTATACATTCAGAGGACCGCAAGTCGGCAACTAACTTAAGAAAAAAATAGTAATAAAAAACTTACCAAAGTTTTGGCTGAGGATTGATACATGTAGTATGGTAGATTTATCGTTTTTCAAAAGGAATGTCATCAAATCGGCTCCTTTATGAACTGCTCTTTCCACTTCCTCACAAAGAAATCTGAAAATTTTGGTCTTACCGTAGCGAGCTGCATGGAAAAGAGGGGTTTCACCCATCTTGTTGGTCATCGTAAGCAATGAAGGAGCCTTAAGTAACATTTCCCTAGCAGCCTCAACTGTCCCATTATTTTCAGACGTCTCATGAAGTATGGTGCTTCCACCGCTATTTACCCATGTCAGTTTATCAAAATGGCATTCAGGTAAGGAACGGAGTAGCGCAACAACAAGGTTGTTACGCTTATTGAAACTCGCCATATGAAGGACCGTGTCATTATGTATGGTTACTATATGAAAAGGGCCATTTGAGATGTATCTACATATCTCAAATACCTTCATATCTTCTCCTTTTGACAAAGCCTCATACAGCTCCCCGGTGGCCCTGTCGTCGTCGTCTCTTGATGCAATGAAATTCATTGTAATAGAGAAACGCTAACACTCACACACTCACAAGAAAACCAAAAAGGTTTCTATCTATAAATAGTAAGAAAATTTCCTCCACTTATAAGTAAGGTATATACGTACACATCCTTATTCTCTACTGCCAGTTCCAAGTTTATTGAGTAAGGAAAAGTAAAGAAATATGAAGTAAACATTTTCAGCCCAATTTTGGGAGGAAACATTTTACTTTATAGTCAAAATCACCCTTGTTTTCTTTCCTTTTCTTTTTCTTTTTAAGTGATACTCTATAACACAACTTTTTGTTTCTCTTCATTTTCTTTCCTTTCCTTCCTTAAATGAGAAAAACAGAAAGCTTTTTCCTTGGGGTATGTTAGAAGATTTTAGACCACATTCCAATTTGGTGGACATTGTTATTTAGTCACCAACTAAAGTTGTTTTAGATCTGCATTGGATGCCTTGCTGTCAGGTCACAGGTTTCTATAAAACCAAGGTCACGAGTTTCATTTCGAATAACGTAAAGGATCAATGTGAATCAACAAGCAGCTTTTGTAAATGTAACACTTGTTGCAGTACGAATAAGAATACACAAAAGACATCTACAATTCCTACAACATGACTAACGCTGATTTCTGCTGTCTAATACTAGTAAATTCCATAAACCTATATTTTTTTTCCAAGATCATTGGATGCTGTTTTTGTATTGTATGTAATGGTGTTTTCTCCTTGTAAGAAGGATTAATGCCATTTAAGCTCCTTAACAATGTCTTGTTTGGTACTCTCAGATATATATTTATATAATTAATTCAAAATTCTTGCTGAAAACTTCAAGTTGGATCAACCACAATCTAAACAGTGTGCTATTCCCTGTTGGGTTGTTCAAATGAATTCCATTGGTGACAAAGAACTATAAATAAGCCCAAAAGAAATAGACTTCAAACCAAACGTGGAACACGTTTAATAAGGATCAATGCCAAGAAACTCTGATGATAAAACAAAAAGTAATATGCTACAGCCTAAAGTTAATAGGTGATTCAAGATAAAGCAAAAGTTGTATACAAACTTTCCATTCAAGTGCCTGTGCTTGAATTAGTTGTTGTCATAGATCAAGTCCTACCTACTTTGATTTTAAGATTATAATTTACGTATAATCAAAAAGTACAAAATATATGTTTGTGCAAAAAAAAAGTTGCATAATACATGCCATTTATAGGTTCAAAATCCGAGTCTCCTGGAGATGCTTATTTTGAGTAAAATAATTTAATGAGGAAAAAACCATTTGCTTGTGTTTACATTCTGCCATATTATAACCTTCGTTATGAAGCAATAATTCAACATAAGATCATCACAACACAATAGCATTTTCTTATGTAACCGACTAACTCCTTTCTACGACAGTAATACATACGCTTGTAAGCATCTCGCGGATATACATTTTTTTTTTTTTAACGGCGGAGATATATTAAAAACGCATGCATGCTAGTAAGAAGCTAGCACGGAGAAATCAAGAAAAGATTACAACTGAATACAAATAACACTCGGATTGAAACACCAATCAATCCAAGAAATACTATGTACAACACTTAGCTCTATTTTTTATCTGAAGATAAGATGTCGTCAATGATTTTCATCGTATTAACCTCAACCGGCTAAAAAACAACTAAATTCCTATCCCTCCATATCCACCCTATAGCACATAAAACCACAACATCGAAAAAAGAACTTGTTGTCTCACCCAAATTCAAATCACCATCATCGGCCATACCAAGAACATTCAAGGTGCTATCTAGAGGGATCACATCCAACCCCCACCATTTACGAATCAAATCCCAAACATCTCACTGATATACATACTTCTTTTCCTTCATCTTTTTCAAAGTTAATTAAATAGTGTTCGTCAAAGAAAAACTGAAAAAGTAACAAACTTCTCAGCTGTTTTCCGTCACTTAACTCTTCAAAGCTCAAATGGCATTCAAATTCTTTGCTTGAAGCATTATACTCCTATAAATATAAATGTCCATACATGAAAAGTTTATCATAAGCCTTTTCTATTTGTGAAACCTCCCTTACCCCTGTAATGGCTGATCACACAGCATCTACAATTTATAGGACTAATGCTGAACTGTTCGAAGCTCTGTCTAAAGGAGATGATGTTAAGGTATGTGAGATATGTCGGGAATTTCCAGATGGCCCTTTCCACATATTAACCATACACAATGACAGTGTTCTCCACATTGCCTGTAACTACAAGCGTAATAATCTCGTTCTCCAGCTAATCAATCAAATACCTCAAGACCAACGCAACAAACGCACAATAAAAAATGAGTCTGGAAACACCTTACTTCATGCGACAGCCACCAACAATAAGACAGTTGAGGCTGCTATGAAGATGCTTCCCCTAGCTCCTTCAGTGCTCACTATGACCGACAACCTTGGAGAAACTGCTCTTTTCCGTGCAGCCCGTTATGGCAAGACCAAAATTTTCTGTTTTCTAGAAGAACAAGTGAGTCAGAAATCCTTAACCAAATCGGAGTTAAGGACCTTTTTTTTCAGAGATGATAAAGCTACTATACTTCACGTTGCAATTCATAGTGAGAACTTTGGTAAGTGTTGATGTTTGTTACTTTGTTTCATTTGTAGTTACTTTATCCATTCCAAATGTCTAAAACAGTATATATTATGTACACAGAAGTGGCTTTTACAATTGCTGAAACATATCCAAGCTTGATAGATGAGCGAGGAGACGGGATGACAGCTCTTCAACTCCTTGCTTGCAAGCCCTCTGCTTTCACCAGTGTATTTAAAGATAACTATTTCAAACGCTTCATATATAAATGTATGTATTCAATTCTAGCTGCTTTATTCACAACGAAATACCATATACAACACCAATAACTTCTGATCCTTTATTTCTCAGTCACCGATTCAAGTCCTAAAGAAGGATATAGTAGAGTGCCTATCTTAAAGAAAGTTCAGAAACAAATGCTGAAACGTGAATCTGCAAAGAAAGTTGGAAGGTTCTTGATTGAAAGGGATGCCTCATGGGAAGCAACAGAACCCATGTCTAATCAAAACAGAATTAAACTCCATAGATTTGGAGCAATAGCTCATGCAGATATTATCATTAATGCTCCCACCCCCGATTCTCCGCTGTTTTAGCGAAGAAATCAGGTTGTACAGAGATTGTTAAGGAAATACTGCAAGTGTACCCTTAGGCAGTAGAGCATATTGATGAGGACGGGCGTGACATTTTGCATGAGGCAATAAAATATCGAAGAATAGACATATATAATACCGTGATCAGTATGAAGAATCCTTTCACGACGCTACGAGGGAAGATTGATAAAAGAGGCAACTGATCAATACTTCATATGGTTGGCATAAAAGTTAGAGATCCGAAAGCTGAGAGTGACATCAGAAGCCCTGCGTTGGTACTAAGAGACAATTTGCTTCTGTTTGAGGTAATAAATTAACTAGAATTTGATGTAAATGAATCAATTGATAACTATACTAACATTTATGACGTCTTTTCCTGGTTGTTTCGATCTAGAGTGTGAAAAACATATGTACAGGCTTAACAACATTGCAGGTAAACAACGATGGGCTGACTGCTGAGCAACTATTTTCATCGAGAAGAATGCACAGCTACGCATTGATGCTAAAGAATGGATGAAGCGCACAGCTAAGAACTGCTCCATTGTTGCTGTACTCATTGCCACCGTCGCCTTTGCTGCAGCTTACACTGTACCTGGAGGTCCGGATCAAAAGACAGGCTATCCAGTTCTTAAGAACAACCCATTCTTTACAGTCTTTGCACTAGCTGATGCATTTTCACTCACATTTTCATTAACATCAGTTATAATATTTCTGTCCATCCTCATATCTTCATTTCGGTTAGAGGATTTCAAAACCACTCTTCTGTAGAACAATAATTACTGTATGTTGTTATTTATGTTTTATTTGTATTGTATTTATGTATTGGGTCGAATGGGCTGTATTGGGTTAAACCCAAAGCCAAACACCCGTATGACAGTTAGATACATTGGATAGTTATAACGGTTGGGTATGAATCGTTGTGTTTCTTTGTGATAAGTCACAACGTTTCATAAACATATATATATCCCTAACCAGTAGGAATTTGTAATCGACTTTTACCTTTATATAGTTTATTTCTCAAGTCTTTGTATTATCTATCTTTACATTTGTTAACTGCACATCAGATTCTTATTCGAATCACCATGTATCCCAAACACATGAATATCAAAGATTGGTTCCATAATGAACCTGTGAAATCGTACCAACAGTGGTACCAGAGCCCATGTTCTGATTCCTGGAAGGAACCAATCGAAAGCCTACCCGATATCAGTCAAAACAAATCAAACCCTATCCGAGAACCAAAACAAACAGAAAGCAGTTATGCTTCGTGGGACAGAAACAAGAGAAAGATATCTCCTGAGGCCAAAAGAATGTTGAAAGAAAAGATGGAGGAAGTTATCAGTTTCAACACAAGAAAATTGAAGAACAAGAAAAAAGAAGTGGGAGAATCGAGTAGATCAAAGGATCGAAGGCCAAGATGCTTCATATGCCGAAAACGTGGGCATGTTTGTAGAAAGTGTCCACAACGAAAACAAGCATTGATCCCCACCACTCCTATTGAATCAGTAAGCAATTTATCACCCCCTTCAATTTATAATTCGACTAGTAATGAACAACAAGGATTAGAAAAGGCTTTATATCAAGAATGGGTTCATGTACTTACCGATTATAAGATAGAAGGATCTGATAGGAATGGTTGGAATAACATTTGGTACATAAGTTCAGCCTATAAACATCACATGTCTCCCATGAAACACTTATTTAAGAGATTGCATAAAAGGTTTAAGGTAGAAGGCGTTGAGGAAGATGAGAAAAAATTCATATTCTCATATGGTGTAGGAGAAGCAATTGTAGGAACTAAGAATGGGGATTTGTTGATATCTAATGTTCTATATACTCCAGAAATTACGTTGAATGTTTTGAGTTTAGAACAATTGCAAGATCAAGGCTTTATCATAGATTATGGGAAAGATACTTGTGAAATTAGATATATGTTTGATAATTGGGAAAATAATGCAAGTGGTGATATTGAGATGAAAGATCAAGATGACAATGAAATAATTGCACAACATAATAGTTTCTTAGAGGATTATTTCAAGTCGTTAAGTATGGAAGAAGAGTGTTCTTTAATAAAAGGTTTAGAAGATCTTAACATGGATAAGAATGAAGAACATGACTACTTGGATCAAGATTATATGAGTCTTAATGGAACTTTGTATGCGATGAGGGTTAATACCTTTCCTAGACTCGTTTCTTTCTTGAATTTGATCAAAATAGATAGATTGGTGTATACAAATTGGGAAATATTGAGCAAAAGGTTTATTGAGATGCTGGAATGGTTCTACATGGGTTTTATGAGTCAAAACATACTAGGAGATTTGCCACCCACCATTGGGATGACAAAAGTAGACTTGCTTGGATTGTACAAAATTGTAGATGAAATGGGAGGTTACATGAATGTTACCTTCAACTACAAATGGGATATGGTTGCTAAGATATTAGGATTAACAAGTGAAGACAAAGATTCAGTCAAAGAATGTTACAAAGAATACATAAGTTTGGTGAAGATTTACTATGAAGAAGCACTAAGAACAAAGGCAGAAAGTGGCAAAGATGGCAAAGATGTTGCAGATACCTTACCACAGCCAGAGGCAGAAAGTGATGAAGATGGCAAAGATGTTGCAGATACCTTATCACAGCCCAATGCAGAAAATATGGAAGAAGACATAGACGAATCACCCAAGAAAAAGTTCAAGACTGAAATGGAAGTGGATAAAAGGATGTACAAGACAGCAGACTCAGAAGGAAGTAGTGAAAGTGATGACTTTATTGTCATTGTTTGAAGAAAAGTACCATTTAGCAGCAAGAAGGAACAACAACTAAGTAATTAGGGAGGAAATGTAGAACAATAATTACTGTATGTTGTTATTTATGTTTTATTTGTATTGTATTTATGTATTGGGTCGAATGGGCTGTATTGGGTTAAACCCAAAGCCAAACACCCGTATGACAGTTAGATACATTGGATAGTTATAACGGTTGGGTATGAATCGTTGTGTTTCTTTGTGATAAGTCACAACGTTTCATAAACATATATATATCCCTAACCAGTAGGAATTTGTAATCGACTTTTACCTTTATATAGTTTATTTCTCAAGTCTTTGTATTATCTATCTTTACATTTGTTAACTGCACATCAGATTCTTATTCGAATCACCATGTATCCCAAACACATGAATATCAAAGATTGGTTCCATAATGAACCTGTGAAATCGTACCAACATCTTCATAATAAACTACTCCTAGGCCTTACAGTGTTGATACTCTCGATGTCAATGACGATGGTAGCCTTTGCAGCAACATTTATTCTAATCATTAGTAGTAAGCAGGATTGGACAAACTGTTCCACAGGTTTTATGGGTTTCCAGGATCGAAAATAATCAAACAAACTTCATGCAAATATCATTCAATGAATCAATAAAAAAGAAACAAGGAAGATGGGGGGTTTGAACCCATAATAAACTAGATATTGATAAATGAATGAGTTAACTATTGTTTACAGGATCCTATACTATTTATACAAGATGAACCGTTGCCTTGATACATGATAACGTTTAGAGAAGAGGCAGGTTTCAATAAAGTAAATGACACAATGTTTAAAACGTTCTAACCTAACTAAATAACCGTATACTATGTAACTGCCATCTATTGGGTTTGTTGGCCTGCGGCCCAAACCAGAAAACAGATGGACTTGGATAATTAACAAAGATTTGTGGATTAACATTCCAACAGATTCCCCTTTAATCTATAAATCTTTGTTTTCTTTAATCTTCTTGTTCCTTGATGCCTTCTTGTTCATATTTCCTTCAATTCAATTTCTTCATGCTCTTAATCCTTGGTGTTGATGACTTTTGGTTTGTTGGGAAAAGGTTTTAACCACCTTTTCTTTGAATATGCAATTGCAGCCTTCTTTCTAGTTTCCCAACAGCGTGGGTCTTTGGTTTTGGCAAAAGACTTGCCTTCATCAAACTCTTGGTTGATACTACTATAATAGGTTCTGTATTGAACCGGGGTCTTGGCTGTGTTGTAGTAAAAAAAATGAGTAAATCAATAAGCCTTATTTCTTTTCTTTCTTTCTCTTTAATCTGACATCTTGGTTAACCACCGGTTTGGTGGTGAAACCGTTTCTAAACTTTCTTCTTCAGTTGACATCCATGGTTGCGTTTCTTAAAGAACGTAGGTTTTGATTCCTTGAATAATAATTGAACATGAATTGGTGTTGTTTGATCCCTTCGGCTATGATGCCACTGTTCCACAGGTTTTATGGGTTTCCAGGATCGAAAATAATCAAACAAACTTCATGCAAATATCATTCAATGAATCAATAAAAAAGAAACAAGGAAGATGGGGGGTTTGAACCTATAATTGACTTGATATTGATAAATGAATGAGTTAACTATTGTTTACAGGATCCTATACTATTTATACAAGATGAACCGTTGCCTTGATACATGATAACGTTTAGAGAAGAGGCAGGTTTCAATAAAGTAAATGACACAATGTTTAAAACGTTCTAACCTAACTAAATAACCGTATACTATGTAACTGCCATCTATTGGGTTTGTTGGCCTGCGGCCCAAACCAGAAAACAGATGGACTTGGATAATGATTTGTGGATTAACATTCCAACACAAACATTTTATTATACATAATCTCGTTTCTTCCTGTCACTGTGTTTGTGTGTGTTGGAATATGTGAATCATAACAAATATATAAACATATAAACACATCAAGCACGCAGCAGAATAGAATCAAATACATGTAATTGAAATTAACAGAATATTAAATGAATGCGTACCTCTTTTGTGATTTCTAGCAAGAACAAGAAATCAATTGAACAAGAACTTATAAACTCTAATTAGGGTTTAATATGGATCGACTAAAGGGTTATTCGAATGGGCAATCACAATGTTAGCAAAAGTATGCCAACACTTCGTTCTTGAACACACGTACTATTAGCGTTTCAATAAGAAAAGTTAGGTCCTTAATTCACGAGCAAGCACTACTAGTTGAGCCTTAGTTGATCCTTGTGGATCGCCTATAGCTCAAGGGAAAAGAGGAAGAAGAGAAATTGGCTTGCTAATGAACGAAGGAATGAATAGAATGAATCCATGAGGCCATGTTATACTATCACATAACTTGGAGCTAAAGATACAATCCTAATCCCTAAAGGATTGGATCGGCCGAACATTAGCCCAAGGGGATCTTCTAGATCCTTCTTGGCTATTGTTTCATTCTTAGTCCTTTAACTTTCGTTTAATGGTCGTTAAGTACCGTTAAGTATTCTTTGAAATCTTAAGATATTATAAGATCTCGATTTTGACCATAGGATTTTAAGATCTAATCCGATCCGACCATATTTTTTTCGGATAATAAACTAAAAAACTGCAAATTTCTAGATTATTTTTTGTAGAATTTAAAAAATAACATGTTAATCTTATTATATATTTCATAATCATAATTTAGGACAACATTTTGATAAAAAATTCATATAATTTTGTGTTTATAATATATAATAATTAGTAAATTTGTATAATATTACAAAAACTATTAAGAAAATGACATTATAGTAGGATCTTAAGATCCCGATCCGATCTTACAATCACGATCTTGCAAAGACGAAAACGATCCTGGGTAGGATCCCGATCTTGAAAACCTTGATCTTTACTTTTGTTCCCGTTACTCATATCAATTATAAGTAGTCGAGTAATCAAGTCAAGCTTTGTATTGTCCAACAAGCCTGACTATTCTTTACTCTAAAATGTTAATTTTAAGCTGTTAAAATAGATGCAACAATGCCAACAATTTATTTATTTCTTTTATAGGTTAACTTCTATTTGATGATATTTACTAGCAAGTTACTTAATGCACGTAATTTGTTAAGAAAATAAACTCAACAAAAGATTTCATTCATGAAACCATAGACTACAATTCATCGTATTTAGTTGAAGTGTTATAGCATGCATGTATCCATCAATAAGAGGGTGAGATAACTCCACAGAGATCGTGAGCTCATCCGATATAAAAAATCAAACACCACGGCAAACCACTCCTTCCCCACCCCTTCGAACCCGTGTGAGTGATCATTCTCGAGCTATCGTTCTTTAGACTACACATATAAAATAAATGACTCTTAATGTGAAAAAAAAGAACTAATGTAGCGGTAGCGTAACATAATGTGAAATGTGCACGAAACAACATCACACGCTTTATAAGAACCGTGGTCGACGGCGACAAGCAGGGATTCCACATAAACGGGGACGTTTAGTGGGCCAAAAGCATTACGATTAATGCTGTGTTGTGATGCCAGCGTTTCGTGTGTAAATGCAGGCTTTCGTGATATTCAATGTTCGTGTACTGACACAAAACCCATCGTTCCTAAAAGCAGACTCTAACCCGGACATAATTTTGTTATAACTACTCCAAGTATTGTAATATTCACCTGAGAGTCGGACATAGGTGATCAGGACATGTCCCCCTGTCCCTGGTTGAATATAGGTGATCAGTCTATACTCACCCGAGGTTCAATGAATTTTGAAATACTCAACCTAGTTATACTAGTAATATGTCTTTTATATCCCAAAATTATTCCCGAGACTACGACAAGTGTACAAAATCGACATTCACAAATGAGACTACGCAAGGAAAGCCGGGGAGAATTTACCAAAGTGGATTGCATTTATTCTCAAGTTGTCAAAAATGATCATTGGAAGTACTTTTCAAACATGGCAAAAATGGCCCTTAAATTATATCATTTGGCAAGATTGGTCCTTACACTTTTAACTTAAACCAAAAACCTAAATCTACTAAACCTATAACAAACCATCTTATTACACTTAAATCTGCCAAACCCATAAACCCATTTCAAATCAATCCCACCAAGCCCACCACATCAAAGCCCATTATCCCATTAATAAAATTCCGAGTCCATAACCATTTCCCTTAACCTTAATTCCCTTTTACCCCTTACCGTACCCGTTCAAAACCCCACACCCATAGTCAAACTATTATAAACAATAAAAAGAAAAAAGAAAAAAACGCACCTTTTACTATTCATTCTCTTCAACCCTAACTTGCCCTGTCTCCTCACCATTTTACCCGTACATCAAAGAGGTTCTAGAAGGATCAAAACCCATCTCATGGTAGCTTCGCGCCACTGGCTTTTCAACCAAGCGCGATGACCAATTGTGTGAATCAACGGTTCCTCTCGTACTAGGTTGAATTACTATTGCGACACTGTCATCAGTAGGGTAAAACTAACCTGTCTCATGACGGTCTAAACCCATCTCACGTTCCTTATTGGTGGGTGAACAATCCAAAACTTGGTGAATTCTGCTTCACAATGATAGAAAGAGCCGACATAGAAGGATCAAAAAGCAACGTCGCTATGAACGCTTGGCTGCCACAAGCCAGTTATCCCTATGGTAACTTTTCTGACACCTCTAACTTCAAATTCTGAAGATCTAAAGGGTGGTTAGGCCACGCTTTCATGGTTCGTATTCGTAACAGAAATTAGAATCAAACGAGCTTTTACCATTTTGTTCCACATGAGATTTCTGTTCTCGTTGAGCTCATCTTAGGACACCTGCGTTGTCTTTTAACAGATGTGCCGCCCCAGCCAAAATCCCCACCTAAAAATGTCTTCCGCCCGGATCGACCCACCGAAGCGAACCTTTGGTCCAAAAAGAGGGCCAGTGCCCCGCTTCTGATTCACGGAATAAGTAAAATAACGTTACAAGTAGTGGTATTTTACTTTCTCCTGAGGACTCCCACTTATACTACACCTCTCAAGTCATTTCACAAAGTCGGACTAGAGTCAAGCTCAACAGGGTCTTCTTTCCCCGCTGATTCTGTCAAGCCCGTTCCTTTAGCTGTGGTTTCGTTGGATAGTGGACAGGGACAGTGGGAATCTCGTTAATCCATTCATGCGCGTCACTTATTAAATGACGAGGCATTTGGCTACCTTAAGAGAGTCATAGTTACTCCCGCTGTTTACCCACACTTGGTTGAATTTCTTCACTTTGACGTTCAGAGCACTGGGCAGAAATCTCATTGCTTTAGCATCCACAGGGACCATCACAATGCTTTGTAATAAGACAAGGTTCCATCATGGATGATGATTTTATGTGGGCTTTAATCCCATCCCTCATATACTCAATTGTAAAAACTAATTGTGATCACCCTATCTTTACAAACTGGTTGAGTTTCATATAAGTCCAATACTTTGGAAATTGACATGTAAACATAATTGACGACTTGACACTGTCGTTGCTCAATTATTGTTACCAAGGAATTAGTCTTTATGATTTGCTTATAAGCGTTACTTTATATATTTTTTCTTGTTTGAAAAAACCATATTATGACAACATGCCATAGTAAAGTCCAACACTTATAGATGCTGTTGCAACTTTAGTCTCTATATTAGCATGTCATTATGTCTAAGGTGTTAAGTATCCATTATTGTTAGTCAAGTAAGGTCGTTGGGTTAGCTTGTGTTCCAAGCCCAACCTGTTATCACAACCGACATCAGGACTCCTTGTTAGAGTCGGTTTTCCCTCCCCCTCATCTCTATAAAAGGAGGTGAGGGGGAGGGATGAGTTATGTACGCATTCTTTCAATACTAATCAAAGATTCGATTAGGGTTACTTACTTGTGCATTGCTCTTTACTTTTCTGTCGCGATATACTTGTTGATTGGTGTGTCGATAATCTTCGAGAAGTCGATCAGGGTTCCGCTTCTAGGTCTTGGGTTGTTGGTTGCAATTGAAACTAACAAGTGGTATCAAGAGCTCGGTTCGAGGGTTCGCTGGTTACTAGGTTCGATCATGAGAAGGGTTTCGGTTTAGAACAACAAGAAGAAGCAGCAGGAGGTTCGATCGACTTTAAAGGGTTTGTTGGTTTTTGATCAACAAAGGTTCTGTTGATTTTGTTTTTTGGATCTGGTTTTCCTTTCTTTGTCGGCGTATTGTAAACGAAGAAGAAGGAGAGGATTTGTCAAAGTCAACAACAGGAGGATAGACTTTATTGGTGGAATATTAATAAAAGATATCAATTTGTTTTTTTTTTTTTTTTTTTGTTTTATTATTTATAAAACAAAAGGATTAATTAATTAAGAGGGATTGCACAAGGGACTTTGTTAGTTTGTGATTGTGACGGTTTTTCACAAGGTTTAACAAATTAATAAAGGGATGAAAGAATGGCGGGAGCCAAGTTTTAAATCGAAAAATTCGATGGAACTGGTGATTTCGGGTTATGGAGAGTCAAGATGCGTGCTTTATTAATCCAACATTTATGTGAAGCAGCTCTGGAGGTTTTACCCGCGGATATGGATGCTACAGCGAAAGCTGAGCTAAACAAGAAAGCTCACTGATGAGGCGAAAAATGATCCGCTTTTAGGGGGTCATTTAAGCCCGAATTCGAATTTATTTGATCAAATATTGCCCTAAATCGTTCCTTTTGTGATTTTAGGTACTTTGGGAGTGAAATCTGGAAAAGGAAGCAATTCGGACGTTTTTGGAGCATAAAAGTGAAGAAAACGCCAAAGTCTTAATTTTCCATGCTGGGAACAGTAGGTGACGGCGTCAAGAGTAGCTCCCTGACGGCGTCAAGAGCAAAATTCCATGACGATCCAGAAGAGATTTGACGGCGTCATGAAGGTAGGGCGTCAAGAGTTAAAGTCATGACGGCCTGGAAATGATTAAGTCTTGACGGCGTCAAATGTAGATCAAGGCAGTCCGAGAATAGTTTTGGCGGCGAGGTGACGGCGTCACAAGCTTTGTCTTGACGCCGTCAGACCTCTTTTCCTATATATAGTTTTCTAATTTTTCACATTTAAAGAGAAGAGTTTTGGAGAAACCCTAAGTACGAACTTGATGCGAATTTTACAGGTTTTTCAAGGGTTCCAAGCCCTTGATACCTTACATGTGTAATTGAGATAAGTGTTCTTTCAATTCAATCAATATGTCTATGTGTTGGTTGTCTATATCTTGTTCTTGTCTTAATTCCATCATGCTAGGCTAGATCTATCTTGTGTTTGCTTAGATCTAATGAAACCTAGATGTTAATTATGTGTTGATTACTTGTTTATACTTGTTTTGGATGAATGATTTATATGTTAGGCTTAAGAAAACTGGCAGATCTCCAATTGGTAACATGCTTGAACGTCTTAAGAAACATGAACCGATGCGCACTAGGTCTTTATTGGTTGTATTTAATGCATGAGCCACTGTTTACAATCCCTATAGTTGTGCTGGGCATGGTGTAGGAGGAGATAAGAGCTCATAGAATTGGGGAGTTAAGTGTGCCACCCCATGAATGGTTTTAAGGAATACGATCCGTCATCCATGCATTTATAACAAGTAATTAACGTGTAATAGATGTCTAGGGAGTAGTGAAATCTAAGTAAACACATTTTCTCCATATATTGCTCACAACTTTAGTATAATTTAGTTTATTTTCATTTTTAGTATTTTATTTTGATTGCATCTTTAGTATTGGGTTAGTTGATTAGCAACTAATTCCGCCCAAATCCTTCAAACCCGAGAATTTTAATTGCTTTCCAAAAAATATAAAAACACAAAAATAATCATCCCTCACCTTTAGAACTAGTATTTAGGCTTTCTAATCCTAGCGACACTATTCCTAAGCTGAACGATCAATCCCCCGGTACTTGTCACTATACTATATTACAACGATCAGGTACACTGCCTGGTGGGGGTTGTAAGCTTCTCGAGATCCCTCGAGAGGTAAAGCCTGTTGCGATTCCCACGCATCAAGTTTTTGGCGCCGCAGCCCGGGGAATAGTTATTGTCTAGGTTAGAATTTCTTTTTATTAGGTCTACTTGCTAGATTCCTTTCTAGTAAGACTTTATTTTTATTTTTAGGTTCTCTTTAGTCTATCTTATTTCTTTGTACCTTTGTTCGTAACCACCCGACATCATGGACAACGGGAACATCTTTGAACCCGTCTTCCCACAACAACAAAACCCACCATTAGAACCCCTTAGGCCCCGAACCTTAGGAGAGTATTCCCGACCTAGCCACCAAGGCTACCGAAACACCATTGAGCTCACCGGAGCCAATGTGAACCCCTTGCGATCCGAAACCATCCGGTTGGTGCAAAGTGGATGTGCATTCCATGGACTTCGTTCCGAAGATCCAAACCAACATCTTAAGGACTTCCTCAAAATCGTAGATTCCATAGACCTAGATGTTGCAACTAGAGAGACAACCCGATTACGCCTATTCCAATTCTCTATACGAGATCAAGCTAGTCAATGGCTTGAGCGTTTACCCGCGGGATCCATCACCACATGGGATGATCTCACCACTCGTTTCCTTGCTCAATTTTTCCCACCGGGGAGAACTACTAAGCTTAGAAATGACATCTTGATGTTCCAACAACGTCAAAATGAATCTCTTTATGAAGCATGGACTCGTTTCAAGGACTTACTTCAAAAAGTCCCTCATCATGGCATAGATCTTTGGCTCCAAGTCCAAATCTTTTATTACCATATCGACATCTCCACGAGGCGAGCCATTGACTAATCGGCCGGTGGTAAGCTACGTGATCTTAGTGCGGAACAATCATGGGAACTCATAGAAGATCTTGCTCTCTATGACAATGAAAGTTGGAATGATCCCCGTGATTTGAACAAAACGGTCAAGGCAATATCTTTGCCTTCGAACAATTCTAGCACTCCCGACCGTAGGATCATGGAACTTGAAGGTCGGGTCAGGTCTCTCATGATATCTTATGAAGCTCCAAAATCCTTAAGCCGGGTAAGCAGAATCGCTTCTACATGTAAATTATGTAGTGGCCCTCACGAGACTCATAACTGCATGGAGCTTCCAAAACGTGCTTATAACGAATTCACGTCATCACACGTGGGTCAAGACCCTCGAACTTCTGGCGAGGCCTATGAGGCATGGAAGGATAAACCTAATTTCAAAGGGTACCAAACGCGGAGCGTATCTTTCAATGATTCCTCACCACTCACTTGGTCCGAGCATTTTCCGTCACAAGGCATTCCCAGGCAAAGCTGTGAAGATGCCCTAAAAAAATTCATTCTATCTCAAGAATTACAGCTCTCTACGCTCGAGGCTAAATTTAGACAACAGCAGGCTGATGTGAACAACAAGATTAGTAATCTGTTAACTTCTATCAAAGAACATGTTGTTAATAAGCCCGTTCACGTTGACGAGGTTAAATCTGTTGCCGTCATGAGTCCACCAACCTCCCCCGTGAAAATAAAAAGTCCTAGCAAGTTATTCAAACATCTATCCCCCAGAGGAAAAGAACCGGTCAACCCCCTAGGACCAATCCATTTCGTAAACACCATCACCACGATATCTGCTTCTACACCCAACCCAACCCAACAACATACTGACAAATTCAGTCAGACAGCTAAAGATGAGACCTTAAGAGTAGACCATGATTTGGCCAGAAGACATACCAACTCATCCGAGCAATACACCGCGCGAGAATCTGGCAAATCGAATGAAAGGAAAGAGAGATCGGGAGAGCATCCAACCATTTGGGGTAAGTCTATTATAGAAGAACCAGAGAGAAAAGTGGAGGATATTACTGATGGGAGTAGCGATAGGACAAAGGAAAGTCATCCTAAAGTTTTCAAGATCTCCTGCACCATTAAGGAAAAGCTCTTAACCGATAGTCAAATAGATCTCAGCTTCCCAGTCAACATAATTCCCCTTTCTCTATTCCACGAAGCCTTCCCAGGACACATTGCGTGCGAAAGAGTGATGAAAAATTTGTCAATCAGGATTGGGGAACTTGTTTACAATACTGACCTCACCGTGGTCGATGACGTGAACCCTTTCACCAA
This sequence comes from Artemisia argyi, assembly GCA_030686995.1. Taxonomy (NCBI): domain Eukaryota; kingdom Viridiplantae; phylum Streptophyta; class Magnoliopsida; order Asterales; family Asteraceae; genus Artemisia; species Artemisia argyi. The sequence goes on along the minus strand of CM060676.1, from coordinate 231,905,849 downwards.
TCAAACATTAACCAACCTTGTTCTTGGAAAACCATTTATCAATGAATCAGGAGTGATCCTTGATGAGAAAGATGGTAGTGCATTATTCACCAATGGTGTTAAGAAGGTAATCTTTCGTAAGGGTAATGAGGAGGTGTACGAGTATCGTCCTTCCCTTGAGGGGAATATATATGGGTCGAAGGATGGGGAGTCGGAGAAGATAAGACGGCGTAATCCGAATAATCTCAAAATCCCCTGCATGATTGGTCATAAGTACTTCGATAACGTCTACATTAACGTATTCCTGCTGAAGAATTTTATGTCCTTATTCCATTATAACAATATCTGTAGATGGGGAATGATTTACAAGGGAGAGAAAGTGGTTGGTAAGGATCATGAATGTCACACCCTTAAAATCGGGTCCAGCGGAAGCACACGTGTAGCTGGGGTGTAACTCAATTGGTATTACAACACAAGTTCAAAAATGGTTTTCACTTAAATCATTTAGGATAAAATAGTTAAATCAAAAATATTGAATTTACATTGTTAAAAGTAGTGCGGAAGTAGGCCCTTAAAATGGTTTAAAACGGTCCCCATATAAATAATCAGAGTCTTCTATGACCATGTCATGCCCTGCCAAAACCTCCTGTAGCGTGCCATAGATTAAAACCTGAAAATACATGCTAAAGTGTCAACACGAGGTTGGTGAGTTCATAGAGTTTGTTTAACAAGTAATGCCTATAGAGAAATGATCGCCCAGCAAAGGCATTGTAAATCCACTCAGTTGCAAGTCCCGCCATAAGAGACTTGTAACCTGTGTGTTTACAACCCATTGCCAAATGTGTTAAAGTCTATGTGAACAAAAGTAATACTAGTATCCAAATTCCCAGATAAATATAGCAAAACTACTATATAAATAATTCAGTCAATGAGGTCATATAAACAATGCTGACAATGTCGCCAGATAAATAATACTGACAATGTCGCCAGAGAACTAATACTGACAATGTCGCCAGAGAATTAATACTGACAATGTCGCCAGAGAACTAATACTGACAATGTCGCCAGAGAACTAATACTGACAATGTCGCCAGAGAACTAATAAGTACTAATATTTAAGAGACAAGTCATATGAAATACAGGTAATTAAACATATGTTTAGGTAACATTGGAAATATTTGAGAAATTAACCAGGTATAACAAGTAATGCGTTTAAGTAAAACGAGCATGTATTCTCCCCCAAAGAGTTTACCAAAACAATTGAAAAAGTAGGGGCTATGACTCACCTGGTGCGATAGCTACGATGACAAGAATGGATACACTGAGATGAGGCAGATCTCTAACCGCAACCTAATATGAGTAATAACGATCTACCTTAGATCATGACATGATGAAATGAATGCACATGCACATGATGCCTATACCACTCGTAACTTGGAAATACTAGTTATTGTCAAAGTATAATAGTTTCCATACTTAGGAAAATAAGTCCAAATATAGAAGTATATAACTTGTCGTAGTATATCGTATAAAAATGTTAGTGTTATATTCCTCGTCTTGCAAACCTTATAATAGTGTCTAGTGGTCGCGTAATAAACCTTTGGCGATACGGGTCTCGATCGATGAGAAAATCGACCCTTATTGTTGTTACTTGAAAGTATTATGTTCAACACTTAGAAAATTTCATTATAGTAAAAGCTGTCAGAATATATATAGTTTATCGGGTATATAGATGACGTCGTAGTTTATTCGTTATAAGTCTATTCGACGAACGGCCAATTGATTTGAAAAGCTTGCTGGAAGGTCTTGATTTCATAAAACTACGGCTCGGACTCAAACTGATCCGATCATAAAGAAAAACAGCCGAGAACGTGGTGTCTCGCAAAGACAGTTTTACGGCAAAATAATAATAGAAAAGCTGATGGAAATTTGTAAAAATCGTCTAAGTTCAAACGCTTGTATCTTTTTCGTTATAAGCTCGTTTTCTACGTTCTTTATATCCACGGATTCGTGGGATGGCATACTAATATATTTTTGATAAATCGGGACGGCTAAATCAAGTTTTAGGCATCGAAATAGTCCATGAAAATCGTGGGACAGCAAGGTATTTTTCAGAAAATAGTTTTCGTCGTTAAAATTGAAAATAGTATATCTTTTTCGTCGTAACTCGGATTTTAGTGATTCAAGCGGCCACGGTTTCGTTTTTGAAAGTACTTTCTGAATATCTAACCCAATGTTACCCGGAAACCCCTGAGTTTTCTGAAATTGGCGATTTGGGACAGAACCTATATTTGAAAGTATTTTTCGTTGTTAATATTCGGAAAATCATATCTCCTTCGTTATTAACTCGTTTTTATCCCCGTTTTCGGCCATAGTTTCGTCTCGGAATGTATTTTCTAAATCTTTGGTCAAAAGTTGCACCCTTGCCCCTGATGTTTCCACGTTTGCCAAAAAGGGACAGCAACATTTTGAAAGTGTCAAAAATAGATTTTCCTAGTTTCTAACTTGTTCCAACTTCAACCAAACCACTTTCAATCACCACAAAACTAGTCTAATCCTACCATATACCTTCTTAGGGTGTCATGGGTTCCTAAACATCATCCATCACAACAATCTACCAAGGATTCACCTATATAATATATCTAAGGCTTGTAAGTTATAAAAAGTATATATATAGAGTGGTATAATCAACATATGCATATATATCTTGAATAAAAGTGTATGATCATTGAAAGATACTTGAGGAAATTTTGAAAATGAGTTTGACAACTTACTTGAAGGATTAGTGGATTAGTGGAGATGAAAAACTTGCAAAACCTAGTGTTTAAACTTCAAAACCCTAACAAGAAGTACTAAATAACCTTGATTATCACTTGATCTTGGAAAAAAATTGATGTTCTTGCTTCTTCAAACACCCCTAGGCCGAAACATACTAGAGAGAAAAGATGAGAGGAAAGTTTTCTTGATCTTGGATAATTATTGTGAAAAATGGGATGAAATGGTTAATATATATAGTTAGGGACAATTGTTAGTTGGGCATTAAATGGGGTTGGTGTGGTTAAGCACATGAAATGGCTTAGGAGGGGGGGGGGGGGGGGCGGTTCACAAAGGAGGGAAAAGGGGGGACATGTCTTGGATTTAATTAGGATATTAGTGTAGTTTTAATATAGTTGTAGCTAGTTTTAGTTATAATCGGGTACCGGGTTTGCTAGAAATAAATTTTAACGAAGTTAACCGGGACATAATAAAGTTATAAAAATTGTAAAAATATGTTGGGTACAAATACGGAGAGTTCGGGTGATTATTGTTTAATTTTTATGAAAACCGTCGTTATTAAATTTGACGTACGATACGAAATAAATAAATTTCCAAAATACCGGGTAAATTAATATTATAATTTTTATATTATAAAAATGAGTATAAAAATATATTGGGATAATAGTCGGGAGTGTCGGACATGTTAGTCACATTTATAGGTCGCGTATTAGTGTTTATTTGAAATAAACATACGTAAAAGTTAATTATACCCGAAAGTATTAGTTAAATTATCCTACGAGTGGAATAATATGCAAGTGCCGCAATGAGGATATGCAGACTATTTCTAGTCTATATGAAGTGTCCCAATGATAATGCATGAATTCGCTCCTGAACCAAAATGGTTACGCGAATTTGAATACCCGTAAACTAAATTTACGATGACATGAGTAATGCACGTGAATAGTGGTTTTCTTCCGGGAATGAATAGTGTCAAGTGAATAGTAAAATTTCTGAATGTTTCTCGAAATGTCAAATTGACCTAAAAAAATGATGAATAGTAAAATGATGAATAGTAATCAGTGAATAGTAACTGATGAATAGTAAATTGTCAAAGTTTGGAAAATGACCGGAAATTACGAGTTGTGACAGTCTTCCCTTCTAACAGGAACTTCGTCCCGAAGTTCAGTTTGTGTTGGTCTCTGAGGTGGTATTGGTGAAAAGATGATAATAATTGAGAATTCCAGCGAACTTCCACGATAGGAATTCGACTCTGTTTCATCGTTTGACTTAACAGTCCATGATTTCTATTGGTTATTACCAAGTCTACGTTTGTTCTTGGGTTGGATTTCTTTCCAAATGGGATTACGAGTGACTAATCTGAAAGTCATTTCCTGGGATTTGAATAGGTGAAACATGGTTGTATAATCCGGTTGTTCTCTAACAAGGCTCAAGTCTGACGGCCACTAGGCCTTCTCTGTCTGAAATATTAACTTCCCGGATTTTTCTGAATGGTATCATGCCTTTCCTAGGCAGAACTTTCAACATAATCCTGCCATTAACTTCAAATTCTAAGGGTTTACAATTTATCGAATTTGTAACTGATTCTCGATTTGTTGGAAATTTCTGGTTATTTCATGAATGCTTACTGGACTAGTGAGTTAGGCTTTTTCCAAATTTCGATCCGTCAATGGATGTTGGCACTTCGACCATAGAGTGCTTCAAATGGTGTAGTCTCTAAACTCGTGTGGTAACTAAGGTTGCAACTGAATTTGATTTATGGCAAATGGTTAATCCAACCATTTCTAGTGTCAATCACACCCGATTTGGGCATATCTCCCTATGTTTGCATCGTTCTCTAATCCTGACCATTGGTCTGCAGATGATAGGTGGTGTAGTTCCAAAGGAAACTTAATGAAATCGCTAGGAGTTGGAGGTGAATCAAATTCCTATATTAGGAGTAATTGAGATGGGTATCATGAATCCTGTTTTGAAAGGCTTACAAGGTTAGGTCCGTCAAGGGTGTTGTTGAAAATAATAGATTAGGATAAGGTTGTGATTCCTCCGCAGGAATGTCATGAATTGAGTCTTTCTCCACCTACGATGCTCAGTCTCCATTACTAAGATTTTCCCCAAGTTCTATGTCATCAAATCACAAAATCCTAAAGGTATAAGTGATGTATTATAGTGATTGATTTTCAAAGTTTGTTTTGAGATTGTGTTTTGTTCATAAACCTTCCCCGAATAAATGAATCTACAAGTTTAAGCAAACGGCTTTTTAGGTAACATCCTTCTTGATGTTTCAAAATTTAGTAGCTATGCAATATAGGAAAATTTTCAACATAAGGTATATAATATGGTTTACCAAAGATCGATGTTTAAAATTTTGTAACATTTAATAGTTTTGTAAAAGATTAGCCAAAAGGAATTTGCTTGTCAAAGTAAGTGCATCAGAAAAGTATTTCTTACAAGATATATGTTTTGTATAACGGTAGTTTGGAGAAAATCCATTTAAAAGTGAAAATATTAAGAGGATAAAATAGTCAGGTATGCATATCTGCACAAAGGCATAGGTGCCTAACACGTTCGAATAAAGTCTATTGGTGAGGACATGTTCAATTTATAGTCTCGGTTAAAAGGTTGGATTTACCTCTATGGTGTTGCTTAGTGAGCACTCGTATCGAAACTAATCCTTATAATTTAGTTAAGCCAATACTTTCCAGATGATGGAATTTTTGGTGATTAGGCCAGTGATAGTGGTTCGAATAGTTTTGTGATATCTTGGGATTTCTGTTGAGTTTTGAATGGTCTTACTGTACCGAGGGATCCTCCTCATAGATGGTATGGAAAGTCTTTCCTAGGGAGGTCATTGATAATGTCCACTTATCTATATTGGTAGTAGTGAGTGATGGTGAGAAGGGAAGAGACTGTGACAACTGCAGCATAATGAGATTGTGATATAAGAAAATACTGCGATGCAAGTGTATTGTGCATAACTATGAAAGTTCATGAAATAGAATGACTAGTTGGCAAGCTTCCAATCGGTGGTTCACGAAGTGATGAAAAGTAGAAATGTTATGACAACGAGAGTATACACACACGTAAATGAAGCATTTGGAAAATGAGTTGAGAATTTATTCCAGACAAAATTTTATTATAACCATTCTCAGTGTTGCAAAATTCATCTCTGAGTCAGACATAGGTGGTCAGCCTATATCTCACTATCCCGGGTTAAATATAGATGACCAGTCTATATTCCACCGAGGTTCCATGAATTTTGAAATACTCAGCTCAGTTATACTAATACTATGTCCTTCACAAGTACCAAGACGTTCTGAAAGACAAAAGCAGGTGACCAAGCTCGAGGTCAAATGATCAAACTATGCAAGGAAAAACATAATGCGGTGACATATACGATACGTGAACATGCTCATATGAAAGACAATTATAGTAATCAACCATGATAAATGAATATAGTATATCAGGTAATGAGACACAAATCTCATCACCTAAGTCAGCAACAAACCATAAGTGAGGCATCATCTTGGCAGGCAGGCACGTGACGGTCATAGGGTTAAGTTTTTCGTAAAAGTAGCTATAGTCTAGGTTTTAAAAACACTTAGTTCGCTATAACCAAAGCTCTGATACCAATCTGTCACACCCCTAAAATCGGGTCCAGCGGAAGCACACGTGTAGCTGGGGTGTAACTCAATTGGTATTACAACACAAGTTCAAAAATGGTTTTCACTTAAATCATTTAGGATAAAATAGTTAAATCAAAAATATTGAATTTACATCGTTAAAAGTAGTGCGGAAGTAGGCCCTTAAAATGGTTTAAAACGGTCCCCATATAAATAATCAGAGTCTTCTATGACCATGCCATGCCCTGCCAAAACCTCATGTAGCGTGCCATAGATTAAAACCTGAAAATACATGCTAAAGTGTCAACACGAGGTTGGTGAGTTCATAGAGTTTGTTTAACAGGTAATGCCTATAGAGAAATGATCGCCCAGCAAAGGCATTGTAAATCCACTCAGTTGCAAGTCCCGCCATAAGAGACTTGTAACCTGTGTTTTTACAACCCACTGCCAAATGTGTTAAAGTCTATGTGAACAAAAGTAATACTAGTATCCAAATTCCCAGATAAATATAGCAAAACTGCTATATAAATAATTCAGTCAATGAGGTCATATAAACAATGCTGACAATGTCGCCAGATAAATAATACTGACAATGTCGCCAGAGAACTAATACTGACAATGTCGCCAGAGAACTAATACTGACAATGTCGCCAGAGAACTAATAAGTACTAATATTTAAGAGACAAGTCATATGAAATACAGGTAATCAAACATATGTTTAGGTAACATTGGAAATATTTGAGAAATTAACCAGGTATAACAAGTAATGCGTTTAAGTAAAACGAGCATGTATTCTCCCCCAAAGAGTTTACCAAAACAATTGAAAAAGTAGGGGCTATGACTCACCTGGTGCGATAGCTACGATGACAAGAATGGATACACTGAGATGAGGCACGATCTCTAACCGCAACCTAATATGAGTAATAACGATCTACCTTAGATCATGACATGATGAAATGAATGCACATGCACATGATGCCTATACCACTCGTAACTTGGAAATACTAGTTATTGTCAAAGTATAATAGTTTCCATACTTAGGAAAATAAGTCCAAATATAGAAGTATATAACTTGTCGTAGTATATCGTATAAAAATGTTAGTGTTATATTCCTCGTCTTGCAAACCTTATAATAGTGTCTAGTGGTCGCGTAATAAACCTTTGGCGATACGGGTCTCGATCGATGAGAAAATCGACCCTTATTGTTGTTACTTGAAAGTATTATGTTCAACACTTAGAAATTTTCATTATAGTAAAAGCTGTCAGAATATATATAGTTTATCGGGTATATAGATGACGTCGTAGTTTATTCGTTATAAGTCTATTCGACGAACGGCCAATTGATTTGAAAAGCTTGCTGGAAGGTCTTGATTTCATAAAACTACGGCTCGGACTCAAACTGATCCGATCATAAAGAAAAACAGCCGAGAACGTGGTGTCTCGCAAAGACAGTTTTACGGCAAAATAATAATAGAAAAGCTGATGGAAATTTATAAAAATCGTCTAAGTTCAAACGCTTGTATCTTTTTCGTTATAAGCTCGTTTTCTACGTTCTTTATATCCACGGATTCGTGGGATGGCATACTAATATATTTTTGATAAATCGGGATGGCTAAATCAAGTTTTAGGCATCGAAATAGTCCATGAAAATCGTGGGACAGCAAGGTATTTTTCAGAAAATAGTTTTCGTCGTTAAAATTGAAAATAGTATATCTTTTTCGTCGTAACTCGGATTTTAGTGATTCAAGCGGCCACGGTTTCGTTTTTGAAAGTACTTTCTGAATATCTAACCCAATGTTACCCGGAAACCCCTGAGTTTTCTGAAATTGGCGATTTGGGACAGAACCTATATTTGAAAGTATTTTTCGTTGTTAATATTCGGAAAATCATATCTCCTTCGTTATTAACTCGTTTTTATCCCCGTTTTCGGCCATAGTTTCGTCTCGGAATGTATTTTCTAAATCTTTGGTCAAAAGTTACACCCTTGCCCCTGATGTTTCCACGTTTGCCAAAAAGGGACAGCAACATTTTGAAAGTGTCAAAAATAGATTTTCCTAGTTTCTAACTTGTTCCAACTTCAACCAAACCACTTTCAATCACCACAAAACTAGTCTAATCCTACCATACACCTTCTTAGGGTGTCATGGGTTCCTAAACATCATCCATCACAACAATCTACCAAGGATTCACCTATATAATATATCTAAGGCTTGTAAGTTATAAAAAGTATATATATAGAGTGGTATAATCAACATATGCATATATATCTTGAATAAAAGTGTATGATCATTGAAAGATACTTGAGGAAATTTTGAAAATGAGTTTGACAACTTACTTGAAGGATTAGTGGATTAGTGGAGATGAAAAACTTGCAAAACCTAGTGTTTAAACTTCAAAACCCTAACAAGAAGTACTAAATAACCTTGATTATCACTTGATCTTGGAAAAAAATTGATGTTCTTGCTTCTTCAAACACCCCTAGGCCGAAACATACTAGAGAGAAAAGATGAGAGGAAAGTTTTCTTGATCTTGGATAATTATTGTGAAAAATGGGATGAAATGGTTAATATATATAGTTAGGGACAATTGTTAGTTGGGCATTAAATGGGGTTGGTGTGGTTAAGCACATGAAATGGCTTAGGAGGGGGGGGCGGTTCACAAAGGAGGGAAAAGGGGGGACATGTCTTGGATTTAATTAGGATATTAGTGTAGTTTTAGTATAGTTGTAGCTAGTTTTAGTTATAATCGGGTACCGGGTTTGCTAGAAATAAATTTTAACGAAGTTAACCGGGACATAATAAAGTTATAAAAATTGTAAAAATATGTTGGGTACAAATACGGAGAGTTCGGGTGATTATTGTTTAATTTTTATGAAAACCGTCGTTATTAAATTTGACGTACGATACGAAATAAATAAATTTCCAAAATACCGGGTAAATTAATATTATAATTTTTATATTATAAAAATGAGTATAAAAATATATTGGGATAATAGTCGGGAGTGTCGGACATGTTAGTCACATTTATAGGTCGCGTATTAGTGTTTATTTGAAATAAACATACGTAAAAGTTAATTATACCCAAAAGTATTAGTTAAATTATCCTACGAGTGGAATAGTATGCAAGTGCCGCAATGAGGATATGCAGACTATTTCTAGTCTATATGAAGTGTCCCAATGATAATGCATGAATTCGCTCCTGAACCAAAATGGTTACGCGAATTTGAATACCCGTAAACTAAATTTACGATGACATGAGTAATGCACGTGAATAGTGGTTTTCTTCCGGGAATGAATAGTGTCAAGTGAATAGTAAAATTTCTGAATGTTTCTCGAAATGTCAAATTGACCTAAAAAAATGATGAATAGTAAAATGATGAATAGTAATCGGTGAATAGTAACTGATGAATAGTAAATTGTCGAAGTTTGAAAAATGACCGGAAATTACGAGTTATGACAATGAAATCCAGGTGTTTGTAGGAAATATGACATTTACTATGGAATTTACGATCGTGGACAACATCGAAGACTATGTCGACCCTAGATTATCACAAATTGTTCTTGGAGCGACATTTTGCGAGATCACTAATCTGATAGTTGATGATCGGAACGGTATTATGACCTTCGCTGTTGGGATTAGGAGGGTTTCATACCAAACGCCATACAAGAGAAGAGACCTTAAGAAAATCGATTGTGAAGGGCTTGATAAGATAAGTTCCCAACTTATTCTGTGCGATGAAGATGTTCGGAGAGGGTGTAATGACACTTCCGATTTATCATGTGGATTCTTTAAGGATGTTAGTAAGCTTGGTTCTAAGTATCGAAAAGATATCTTCGAGTTCGAAGACCCGAAGTACTTACACTATGAAAGCGATACTAGTTTAGAAGACGACCTAGAGAGTGGAACCAATGATGAGGTCATGTAGTAACCCATGACCTTGAGTCTAGCTACAAGACTCGTAAATAAAGAAAAGCGCTTCTTGGGAGGCAACCATGTTTTGTGTGATTTTATTTGTTTGTTTGTTATTTGCTTCCGTATGCATGTTTTATTTTTATTGTTGGTAGATCATGTTTCTAAACTAAATAGTGGAAATACTTTACTTTGTTGTTTTGGCTTAGTCTTAACTCCACCTAAAGGTATTTTTGCAAAAGATAAGTGTAAGGGGAAACCCCAAATATGTTTTTAAGAAACAAATCGATCATGATTCTCCACAATATTAAGTGAACATGTATATTCGTATTGAGTCAAATGCTTGTATTGAGTCATAATGAAGTTTTGCAGGATTTTCCAGGAAGTAGGACCAAGTTTTTTCAGAAATTTTCCGGAAACTTAACATAAGAATTTCTGCAGGTCACTTTTGACGGCGTCAAGAGTTTACTCTTGACGCCGTCAAGTGTAAAAATCTGGAAATTTTACCGGTTTTGTTTTTCTAACGGAGTCTTATGGTTTTTGTGAATTATTAAGTTTTATAATCTCCAGGAGATCTGCAAACTTCATTCCACAAGCATTATATCTTATCTTGTTTTCTAGGATTTAGTAGCTTATATAGGATGCCGCCGATTTTACGCGAGGTTGTCTTGTCTATTTTGTCAGGTTTTACAGGTTACGTATGACAAAAAGATGATTTATATTCTGGAAGGGAAGCTTTGATTGTTCATTTTCTTGGAGGAAGATTTAACCTGGCCACCTTATTATCCATACCGAGCGAATCAGGGGAGTATTTGATTTCATTCTCTTTACTTTTTCACTTTTACATTCTTTACTTGAACATTGGGGACAATGTTCATCTTAAGTGTAAGGGGAGGGTAAAAAGATGATACCTTACATATGCACTTTCGCTTGAGTTTGTTTTGTTTGATGGTAGATGTGTAATAAAACTATGAGAAATACTTGTTAGTGCAATTTTAGCGCCAAATTTAAAATTTTTTACAACATTTAGGAGTGAAACTTTAGCCATAGCAAGCGTCTCATGGATAGGAGATTGTATGACTAGCACATAACCGTATCTTCAGAAAAATTTTCCACCCAAATATGTGAGGTTCGCCTTTAGATTTGATAGGAAAAGCATTCATTATTAGTGCTTATGAGTGTACCGGTAGCATTTAGATTCTAAAACTTGCGTTAGTGATGCATTCCGAGACCGCTAGTGAGACTACATTCGTGTAGTAGGATTTACTACATGATAAGAGGCATTAGGATCACCCTTGTGTTTAACCTGTATCATAATTACTTGACCATTTAAGTCATATTACTTGGCTAGTTAAGTCAACTAATTTTTCCTACACCCTTAGCGTTGTACTCATTTTAATACACGAAACCCCTAGTACACCCCTCCGAGCCTATCTTTTCGTTTCTAACTTTAAGCATTTTACTTAAAAGAAGAATTTGTTACACCCCACTTAAATGTACACCCAAATCGCCTTAGCCTTCCGTGTATGCGCTCATTTTTAGTGCATTATTGTTATTTGTTAAACCCTAAATTAACTTTCTAATTGATTACATGGTTGCGAAGTCGAGTCATATCATTGTACATATTGTTTTGGGACGATTGGGACTCATGGGTAAGTACTTATTTTATGAAGTAATGGGGAAGAACATCATTTATTACCCCCATATGTACGTTAATCTTAAAAGTGCTCCAAGTGTTTTAATTTTCTTAATTCGAGTCATTAGATTAGTTAATTGTAAAGTATGTAAAAATTCAAGTGTAAGGGAAATGTTCATTCCCTATGATGTATTATTTTGGATGGTAGGGTAAGAGTGTATGCAAAAAAAAAAAAAAAAAAAAAAAAAAAAAAAAAAAAAAAAAAAAAATCGAAAAATCAAGAAAAAGAAAAAAATAATAGAAAAAAAGGAAAAAGAGAAAAAACATACGGACTACCATCCCGTTTCATTCTATGTTTATTTTATGTTTTTGTTATTTTTCATTTATTAGCATAAGTCGAGTATAGTCTTGGCTTAGCAACGCCATATTGTACATGTAATTGACCAAGATTGTTAATTCGCCACCAGTAAAGCTTCCTTTATCCAACAAAACCGTGTATTTCATATCCCTACACCTAACGTTACAACCCTTTAAAAGACCTCTTTGATAGTTTATCCTAGGTGCTTACGCCATGTGGTGGAGGTTTGATCCTTTCCTAAGCCTATGGTAATCTATTTTGCTATGACAGGTAGTGAGAGATGTTTTCCATTTCCATATTGTAATTTACACTTTATTACACCCGAGAGATGTGATTATCTAAACACTACTTGTGAGGTGCTTGTGTATGACCTCCGTGCTTGTCTATTGGTCTTTAGTGGAACGATTATTTGTTGTAATTACTTTTATATTAGTGTTAAATGACCCCTAACTTGTATTTTGAGTAGAATAAAAGCGCATTTGCTTGAGGACAAGCAAATCTCAAGTGTAAGGGTAAATGATGAGGCGAAAAATGATCCGTTTTTAGGGGGTCATTTAAGCCCGAATTCGAATTTGTTTGATCAAATATTGCCCTAAATCGTTCCTTTTGTGATTTTAGGTACTTTGGGAGTGAAATCTGGAAAAGGAAGCAATTCGGACGTTTTTGGAGCATAAAAGTGAAAAAAACGCCAAAGTCTTAATTTTCCATGCTGGGAACAGTAGGTGACGGCGTCAAGAGTAGCTCCCTAATGGTGTCAAGAGCAAAATTCCATGACGATCCAGAAGAGATTTGACGGCGTCATGAAGGTAGGGCGTCAAGAGTTAAAGTCATGACGGCCTGGAAATGATTAAGTCTTGACGGCGTCAAATGTAGATCAAGGCAGTCCGAGAATAGTTTTGGCGGCGAGGTGACGGCGTCACAAGCTTTGTCTTGACGCCGTCAGACCTCTTTTCCTATATATAGTTTTCTAATTTTTCACATTTAAAGAGAGGAGTTTTGGAGAAACCCTAAGTACGAACTTGGTGCGAATTTTACAGGTTTTTCAAGGGTTCCAAGCCCTTGATACCTTACATGTGTAATTGAGATAAGTGTTCTTTCAATTCAATCAATATGTCTATGTGTTGGTTGTCTATATCTTGTTCTTGTCTTAATTCCATCATGCTAGGCTAGATCTATCTTGTGTTTGCTTAGATCTAATGAAACCTAGATGTTAATTATGTGTTGATTACTTGTTTATACTTGTTTTGGATGAATGATTTATATGTTAGGCTTAAGAAAACTGGCAGATCTCCAATTGGTAACATGCTTGAACGTCTTAAGAAACATGAACCGATGCGCACTAGGTCTTTATTAGTTGTATTTAATGCATGAGCCACTGTTTACAATCCCTATAGTAGTGTTGGGCATGATGTAGGAGGAGATAAGAGCTCATAGAATTGGGGAGTTAAGTGTGCCACCCCATGAATCTTATTAAGGAATACGATCCATCATCCATGCATTTATAACAAGTAATTAACGTGTAAAAGATGTCTAGGGAGTAGTGAAATCTAAGTAAACACATTTTCTCCATATATTGCTCACAACTTTAGTATAATTTAGTTTATTTTTATTTTTAGTATTTTATTTTGATTGCATCTTTAGTATTGGGTTAGTTGATTAGCAACTAATTCCGCCCAAATCCTTCAAACCCGAGAATTTTAATTGCTTTCCAAAAAATATAAAAACACAAAAATAATCATCCCTCACCTTTAGAACTAGTATTTAGGCTTTTTAATCCTAGCGACACTATTCCTAAGCTGAACGATCAATCCCCCGGTACTTGTCACTATACTATACTACAACGATCAGGTACACTGCCTGGTGGGGGTTGTAAGCTTCTCGAGATCCCTCGAGAGGTAAAGCCTGTTGCGAAGGGATAATTGCGTATACTCTTTGGATGGCTATGCAGTGGCGGGTGAGCTTAATGCTAGTCAAGGTAAAATGCAGTCAGGCAAAATCAAGGTGATTAATGGTTCTAGGGTTATTTTATCTGGAACTCGAAGGGATAATTGCGTATACTCTTTGGATGGCCATGCAGTGGCGGGTGAGCTTAATGCTAGTGTTGAAGAAAAAGACAGTCTTGCACAGGTTTGGCACAAAAGACTGAGACACATCAGTGAGGCGGGACTTCAGGTGCTAGAAAAGCAGGAGCTGTTTAGCAAGAAAAGTCTAGGTAAACTCGATTTTTGTGAGAATTGTGTTCTGGGAAAGTCACATCGAGTCAGTTTCGGTGTAGGAAGGCACACTACTCAGGGAGTGATAGACTATGTTCATTCAGACTTATGAGGTCCGTCTCAGGTGGAATCATTGGGAGGTAAGAGGTATTTCTTATCTATTGTCGATGATTATTCCAGGAGGGTATGGGTTTATATTCTCAGGTTCAAACACGAAGCATTTGGAAAGTTCAAAGAGTGGAAGCAATTAGTAGAGAATCAGACTGGGAGGACGGTTAAGAAGCTGAGGACAGATAATGGTCTTGAGTTCTGTAACCGAGAGTTTGAGCAGCTATGCACTGAGAGTGGGATTGCTAGACATTTGACAGTTTCCGGGACGCCACAGCAAAATGGATTAGCAGAAATGATGAATAGAACTCTCATGGATAAGGTACGCTGTTTATTAATTCAGTCAGGATTGCCGAAGACCTTCTGGGCGGAAGCGACATGTACGGCCGCATATCTTATAAATAGGTCACCATCGACAGCGATTGAGAAAAAGACACCTATGGAGATGTGGTCGGGACATCCAAGTGATTATGGGATGTTGAGGATTTTCGGTTGTGTCGCATATTCACACGTTAAACAAGGTAAGCTCGAGCCGAGAGCGGTAAAATGCGTTCTTTTGGGGTATCCTGAAGGTGTGAAGGGGTACAGGCTATATAGGCTTGATAATGAATCACCTAAAATAGTCACTAGCAGGAACGTGGTCTTCAATGAAAGTGTCATGTACAAAGACACGTTGAAGGATTCTGGTGCAGGTACTGATAAGTCTGTTGAGGAATTACAGGTTGAGGTGGAACAGTAGAGGTTAAATAATCATTCGCTTGAGGAAGATCTGATTGATGGTCAGGAAGATGGCGATGATGAAGATGCAAGGGATCAGAATCATGATCAAACACCGGATCTCAAAGATTATCAGTTGGTTCGGGATAGAGAGCCAAGGACAAGAACGAAACCTTTGAGGTTTCGAGATGAAAGTAATATGGCTGCTTACGCATTTGCTGCAGCAGAGGAAGAAGATACTCATGAACCATTGACATACCAGGATGCAGTTACTTGTAAAGATAGATCTAAATGGAAAGCTACTATGGATGAAGAGGTGGATTCTCTGAAGAAGAATGAGACCTATGAGTTAGTGGATCATCCAGCTGGGCAAAAGTTGGTGAGCTGCAAATGGCTGTTCAAAATAAAGGAAGGGATTGAAGGTGTTCAAAAGCGTAGGCACAAGGCGAGGTTGGTGGTTCGTGGATTCACTCAAAGGGCAGGTATTGACTATAATGAAGTATTTTCGCCGGTAGTTCGACACACATCTATTCGGGTTATACTTGCATTGACTGCGTGTAGAGATTATGAGCTAGAGCAGCTTGATGTAAAGACGACATTTTTACATGGGAATCTTGAAGAAGTGATCTACATGAGGCAGCCACCGGGTTATGAACAAGGTAACAAGGTATGTTTGTTAAAGAAATCCCTTTATGGTTTGAAGCAGTCACCTAGGCAATGGTATAAGAGGTTTGATGAGTACATGCTGAGCAACGGGTTCAAGCGTAGCAGTTACGACAGCTGCGTATATTACAGGAGTTATGCACCAGGTGAGTATATCTATCTACTGTTATATGTAGACGATATGCTGGTTGCTTGTAAAAGCAAGGCTGAGATTGGGTCTATCAAGTCTTTGCTTAAAAAGGAGTTCGACATGAAGGAGCTCGGGGAAGCAAAGAAGATTCTTGGTATGGAGATCATCAGGGATCGGAGTCACAAGATTATGAGGGTGTCACAATCCGGATACGTTTCTAAGATTTTAAATAATTATAGAATAGACAATGGGAAATCGGTTAAGATGCCATTGGGTGGGCACTTCAAGCTGTCGTTGAAGGATTGTCCGGTTAGGGATTGTGATGTTGAAAGGATGAGTAGGGTGCCATATGCAAATGCGGTTGGGAGCTTAATGTACTTGATGGTATGCACAAGGCCAGACATAGCGTATGCAGTAAGTGTAGTTACCAGATGTTTGGCGAATCCAGGTAAAAAGCATTGGGAAGCAGTGAAGTGGATTTTGAAATATTTGCGGGGTACTGCAAACGTGGGTTTGGTGTATGGGACAAATCGTGGCAACCATGTAGACGTAACAGGTTTTGTTGATTCAGACTACGCAAAGGATCCGGATAAAGGTAGGTCAATCACAGGTTACGCGTTTTTATTACAGTGATGTGTTGTAAGCTGGAAGGCAACGCTACAACACGTGGTGGTTCTTTCAACTACAAAGTCGGAGTATATGGCCCTTACGGAGGCTTTGAAGGAAGCTATTTGGCTAAGGGGACTCTTGGAAGAGTTGGGCATGGAGCTTAACACTGTGGCAGTTAATTGTGATAATCAGGGTGCGATTCACTTATCGCGGAATCATGCTTTTCATGAAAGGACTAAACACATCAATGTGCGTTATCACTTTATCAGAGAGGTCTTGGAAGCAAAGATGGTTGAAGTTCTGAAGGTGGGTACTGAACACAATGCTGCGGATGCCTTGACGAAGGTGGTACCTGGACTTAAGTTTCAGCACTGTTTGGAGTTGCTGAGTATCGGTGTAGGCTAATATAAAGCCTAAGGTGGAAATTGTTGCAACTTTAGTCTCTATATTAGCATGTCATTATGTCTAGGGTGTTAAGTATCCATTATTCTTAGTCAAGTAAGGTCGTTGGGTTAGCTTGTGTCCCAAGCCCAACCAGTTATCACAGCCGACATTAGGACTCCTTGTTAGAGTCGGTTTTCCCTCCCCCTCATCTCTATAAAAGGAGGTGAGGGGGGGACGAGTTATGTACGCATTCTTTCAATACTAATCAAAGATTCGATTAGGGTTACTTACTTGTACATTGCTCTTTACTTTTCTATCGCGATATACTTGTTGATTGGTGTGTCAATAATCTTCGAGAAGTCGATCGGGGTTCCGCTTCTAGGTCTTGGGTTGTTGGTTGCAATTGAAACTGACAGATGCCATCTTCTTGTCCAATTATCTGACTTGCATTGATTCATCCTTTTAGTATTCAAGGTTCCCATTATATTTCAAAACCAGGTTCTCTTCAAGTACTAACGTACTTTGTTCATATAGAATCCCAATATGTTACTACCATGACATATTTAACTTGATGCCATATAAAATACATGTTGCGTTTAAATAAATTTCAATTAGTTATTTAAACACCTACCAGATAACGAATGATATGTGATTTAGTAAAAATACGGAGTAATCAAATTCACCATTGGTGGCCAGACAATGATTTGACGACTTTTATTTCCAAAATCACATATCTCTCATGCACATCATCATGAGGATAGCATTCTTGTATAACATATTCAACAAATTCTTAATAAATTAAAACAAATATGAATCATACAATGATTATAGTATATGATAAATTGGATTTGCAACAATTTCGTAATCCAACAAAAGATGCTTTTACTGATCATCGATAGTAAAATTTAATACTCCATCCGTTCTAAAATTATTGTTCAGTTAAAATTTTTAAAGTCAAACTGGTTCAACTTTGATAATAAATATATATATTTTTTATTATATAATACTTGATGAAAATTATACCATTGAAAAGTGCACTAAAAACCTAATCCATTTATATATTTTGCATAAAATATTATGTAATACTCACAAAAATATTTAAGATCAAAGTTGAAGAAGAAAGACTAAAAAAGTCAATAGTGAAAAATAAATTTGAGAAGGAGGGAGTATCTAATATATCGTATGTCATAAGTTACGAACTCTACATTGTTCAAGTATTTTATGCATAATAAGTAACTAGTATAAAAGAGTACAAAAATATAATTCGATAATCTCTTCAAATTATTGCGAAGGGGTTTTTAGTTGCTTGATTTTGGAGAAATAAGTTCGTTGTTTCTTGTTTACTCATTCTTATGATGTTGCTTTCTTGGCCCCCACTTTTGACCAATGTATTCTTGCTTTTAGTCATAATTAAATTATTCTGTACATGAAAATCACACATTGCCAGAATCGTAAACTGATCAATGGTTGTAAAATACGAACAAAATATGTAAATTTAAACTTGGTTATTTCAAGTTCGATATATTACTAACAAACAATAATGTTGTATCCGGTTCAGTTAAATTGTGTGGGTAATGTCGTTTTGGACAATCAGATTTTGTGTTTATTACACACATAAATATAAATCAAATACGCGTGTAATTTCTTTACCTATACTACCCCTGTAACACACACGAGATAGACTAACTGAGACATATATATTTGACATATTAAGTTGTAGGTGTGTGAATTGTAATCTCGTAAATCAACTAATTGATTTAGTAATCACACGAACATCTATTTTTATCTAGCTAGTTTTCTACGTGATACAAGCATAACCCTGGTTTTCTCAATTCTAAGTTACTATATATTCTAATTGAGACATACATATTTACAATACATGAAATTATAAAACTGTACGTACGTAAACTTGTAGGCACGCTAGACACACAGTGATCATTTGCAGCACGTATAGAATGTGTGATCATTCGTATATGAAATGCACAATACATGAAATTTATCATATATATACACTGCCATTCATAAACATGGAATTTTTTATTTATGCTTATAAGCGCAAACAGGCGTTGTACAATATTATAACTATGGAAATAGAAACTTTATGACCAAATATATAGTGTTACACATATCAACCCTTAATTGTATATTTTAGTAAGAATTGACAAAAGTAGTACCAAGAGCTTGATAACCCAATCTGGTGAAGTCGGCTTGAGGTGGTGCAACAACACGGGTAGGGAATACCGCTTCCTTAAGCATCCACACTTTGTCAATAAATGCTTTGAGGAGCAATTGGTAAAGACGTATATAGGAAAGCGCGAACACAGAAACTGGGAAGAATGATATGATGTACAAGAAAACACTTGTCCAATTCTGGCCGCTGCTAATGGTCAAAACAAGTGTGGCTGCAAATGCTACCATCATCATTGAAACCGCGAGGATCAGTACAGTGAGCCCTAACATTAGATTATTATGAAGAGAGTCTTGGAAATCATTTAAACGAAATGTAGACGTGAGGATGGAAAGGAATATGATAACTGATGTTAAAGAAAATGTGAGTGAAAGTGCATCAGCTAGTGCAAAGACTGTAAAGAATGGGTTGTTCTTAAGAAGTGGATAGCCTGTCTTTTGATCCGGACCTCCAGGTACAGTGTAAGCTGCAGCAAAGGCAACGGTGGCAATGAGTACAGCAACAATCGAACAGTTCTCAGCTGTCCGTTTTATCCATTCTTTGGCATCAACACGTAACTGCTTATTTTTCTCAAGAAACATCTGTTCAGCAGTCTGATTGTCACAATTTATCTGTAGTCTTGCCAATGTTGTACATATTTTTTTAATCCTCTGCATCAACAAGAAAAATATGATCAAATGTCGCGGTAGATTCAGGATGACCGACACATACAATTAATCGAGTTTGTGGATCATAATATAAAAATAATGGAAACCACCCGACTACTTAAAATAGTACTAATATAATGTTTAAGTACCTCAAACAGAATCAAATCGTCTCTGAGTATTAACGCTGGGCTTCTGATGTCTTCTTCAGCTTTGCTATCCTTTACTTCTACACTAAGCATGTGCAATAGCAAGTATCCTTTTTTATCAATCTTTCCTCTTAGCCTCCTGAGATAGTGTGGCACTTTGGAAATAGTATCTATTACATTCTTTCGTCGATATTTAATTGCCACATGCAAAATGTTGTGCCCAGCCTCATCGATGTGTTCTACTGCCGGAGGGTAGTACTTTAGTATCTTATCAACAATGTATGTGCAACCAGATTTTGTTGCTAACATCAATGGAGTGTCTGGGGCGGAAGGAAATTCTGTCTTTTCCATTGTGCTAGTACTGGTTACTTCGTATTTGTGGAATTTCGTTCTACTCATATCCAATCTGGATTTCGTTGCTTTCCATGATTTGTCATTTTCAATTAATCTCCTTGCAAGTTTTCTTGCCGATGCACATTTGTATTTGTTGTACCGAATTTCTTCAATAATAGGCACTTTACGTTTTTCTGGACCAGTAGCAATGTCTGACAAAAAAAAAAAAAAAAATTATTGTTAAAACTAGCCTATAAAAGGTGTTGTCCAAAATTCAGTATGTTGTTCATGTAACTACAAATCATATTATATGCATCTCGACCAACAGATAAAAAGCAAAACTAAACTACTGCAGCTCATAAATGTTTTGTCCAAATCTAATATGTTACTCATAAAAAGTTACATCCTATATATATTACTTGAGCTAAAAACTATGAATTTATGAATTTATTTTTATCAATGCGCTGACAACACAAAATTGCCAAGTGTTTTATATATTATTGTAAGAAGTTTTATTCTTTCTTAAAAATGACTAGAAAATCACTCAAATAATTAACAGATTAATACGATAGTTAGAGACAAAATTGACATTCAACTTAAGCCTGATTGTCATGTTATTTTTCATGTCATTTATGACATGTTATCGGCGTGTAATATGTTGTTTTATCATATATAAAGAAACGATTAAGATAGAAATCTCCTTGCTTATTACA
The DNA here is from genome assembly GCA_030686995.1 of Artemisia argyi. Classification (NCBI taxonomy): domain Eukaryota; kingdom Viridiplantae; phylum Streptophyta; class Magnoliopsida; order Asterales; family Asteraceae; genus Artemisia; species Artemisia argyi. The sequence goes on along the minus strand of CM060676.1, from coordinate 231,884,721 downwards.
GTATGTCATTATGTGTATGTTAAGGGACATGGTGTAGTCCTATTAATATGATAAAGATAACGCGGAAAGATGGTAGTCTATTATGAACAATTTTTATGGAGGTTCTTTTGGAAAGATTAAGAACTAAAGCTGTCAATTTTCTATCAATTTTCTCGGCCGATTTCATCGAGAAAAACCCTAATCATCGAGAAAAACCCTAATCATCATCATTCTATCAATTTTCTCGGCCGATTATATACTCTACTCTATTAGGGTCTATCGTAGTATCGTTGTTTGATAGTGTATGTTCCTCCAACTTAAAAGTTGTAGAGTGATCAGTTATTCACTCTTTCATCTTAATAGTGTTTGGTTTGTTTGTTTTGCATTAGTAAATCTTTTGACTGCTCAGAATTGTGAGATTGAAATTAGCTAATAATGCTTTCTAGTTGATAGATATAAATTGATTACGAGTATTATTTAGTCATATTTTCCCTTACAGATTATTTATGCATGCCATCTATAGACACTTAAGTCTACACGCTTCTAAAAATTGTGAACCTTTTTGTTAAATTTTTGCATAAATTAATTAACCATGTAGAATTTATAACATTTATAAGCATGAAATGTTATTATTACATACATTTTCACACATAAAAATATCACAGTTATAAGTATGTACAAATATATATTTGCTCACACTTTCAAGTGTGAATAAGATCAATTTCTCACACTCAATCACTTCACACTTCCCTTGATGTGAATAAATTGGGTGACAAATTGAATTCCGCACTTAAAAGTGTGATTAAAGTTTATGTTTATACACGCTAAAAGTGAACCTTTTTTTACAATTTTAAGTGTAAAAAACGTCTTGTTTGTATTTATTTTTCACGCGTATAAATGTAATGAACTTGTATACATTTGTGATTGCGAAAATATTTAAAAAAATTACACGCTTTATATAAGTGTAAAAAATTATGTGCACAAGTATGACATTTTTGTTATCGTGATCTGAAAGCTTTGTGATAATAAGGATGGACATTTATAAAAGGCTCTGTTACCCTTTTCTGTCACTAAAGGAATATATCTTGTAGTGTTATGATAGAAAAAGTACATCACAGTATATTCTTACAATGGTGTATGAACTTCTTCAATAAGTTGTTCCCAACTCCATCATCGAATGCCGAAGGATTGTGTAACACCCCTAAAATTCGATACAGCGGAAGACTCAACAAGCTTTCGGGGTGCTACGGGGATTGGTATCCAACACAAGACAATATAGAACGAGATAAAGTAAACATAATAAAAACACAACCAAAACGGGGTTTTAGAGTTTACATTTATCCCAACATCATTCAGAGTTAGGCCCAAAATAAATAACAATAGGTCCAAATTTAATTATCAGAGTTTAGAAAATATAGATCCATAACCGTGTGCCACAACCGAGCCTTCCAATCCAAGCATGCACCTCAACACTTAATTACCTGAGAAAACGTGCTAAAAGTCAGCTTTCGCTGGTGAGATCATAGGTTTAAATTCAACTAATAATATAGTGGACATGTACGCAAAACGCTTTCTAGCTAGACTAAGGATTCGCTAAAAGCCTGCGGATACCCTCCGCTCTCAATCATAACACACGGATACCCTTCCGTAATAACCAAACACACGGATACCCTTCCGTAACAACATAGATATTCGGGTAACCCCCGCAATACCAATAAATACTCGGATAACCTCCGAAGTAATAATAACCTATAGGTGCACACTACAGTATCTAAATAAGTCAACCTTGAATAGTACACACAACATATATGTGACTAAAGCTGACAATCCCAAATAACCAAATAAGCCAACCTTGAATAGTACACACGACATGTGTGACTAAAGCTGACAATAGATCCTAGTCCATACGCATAGCAAGTTTAGAAAGCATATAAAAGCGATAATAGTCCACGTAAAATAATTTGCACGTTTCTCACCCCAATCGTTGAAAACATAGTTCAAGAGTAAAAAGTGGGGCTATGACTCACCTCAAGTCCAGAAATATAGCAAGACGAGGTAAGTAGCAATAAGATGTATGATAACTCACGAAACAGCAACTACGGACTTGGCACGACCTAACAATATTAACTCTTTCAGAAATCATTTCCTCAAATATATAATATTCCCAAACCCGGACGAGAATCCGTTTTATTACCGAAAATCCATTTCGTATTAGTTTGGTGTATTTGCGTTTGGTATCCATACGGGTGGTGGGTCGACTCAAAACAAACCAACAAGATCACACGTAGAACATATAATAAACTATAGATCTAATATTAGCCCAATATATCATTTAAATAAATCGTCAAAGTTTACCAAATCCGTCGATTTGATAATCCTCATATTTATTTACGTAATATACCGATCCAAGATTACACCCAATCTAAAGCATATATAAAGCACATAGCACGTAATTACTATATAGTATATATCACAGTTTAATAAATTCCTCGTATATATCGTCAAATTGGCCAGATTTCCCGATATATACACTCGCAATCTATTACCCTTTACATATACTACAACCTATGGGCGTCGTAGGATACGATGCCCACTAATATATTCGTTTCATATAACCAAACAACCCGGCTCAACCTTACGGTTGAGTGGTTATATACTTATAGAAAACGTCCATATTAGTCGTCATATATCCGAGACAACACGAATGTCGCAAATAATACTTACCTGGACCCGAGTGACAACAATTTCGCCTAACTCAATAAATCTATTCGTTATATATATCCGAAATGGCTTTTTATTAAACGTTTCATAATTGTCGGGAGTTTCCCGTTTATAACACAATTTTTATAAGTATAATACGTTTAATTAATATTACGCCACTTTCGTAGCCTAATATATAACTAATCGTATTATTTATAATACGACTCGTGATTATTATTATTATTAATATACGCGCTTATATAGTTATATATACGTTATTCACGTATATACTTTCGTATAAACGTTCATATTATTAATAATTATTATTACGAGTTTTATTATTCTCGTTTCACTTTTAATATTTATTGAGTTACACGAAATGGTCATATGTCCGAGTCATGACTCTCGGCTCATTGTCCAAGTCCAATAATAAACCAAAGTCATAAATAATAAATCTCTGTCCAATCACAATCTCAACCACGGGCTACAACAATAAGGCCCGACTACGGTACCCGACTAACCTATCTCCGTCATCTAACGACCGTCTCATAACCGGTCCTCATATCACATACCAATCGTCAACAACTCCTCAATATTAAACCATAACCAAACCCATTCGGATCTCATCTTGCCGTGACTCTAGGTCACGGTTTTATTAACCATACGAGTGAATACTCGCTCACCTTCGAACTAGAACTCCAAAACTTTGATAATCTTTCAAGAATCAATCGAAAAGTGGTGAATAAGATGGTGATTCGTGTGATAAAGTGGTGATAGGAGGCGCGTGGTATAGTGGATCTAAGAGTAGAGATGATGGGGAATCGAATTATGGTGGTGGTTTAGAGTGGTGGCCGGCGGTGGCTAAGGTGTGGCCGGATAATTAAGGTGGCGGCTAGGGTTAGGGCTAGTGAGGGAGATGAGAGAGTTTGAGAGAGAGATGAAAATTTAGTGTTGTGTGTGTGTGGGTTGAAAACCGGGCAAACACCCCTTTTGTAACTTTTCTCTTTTTTTTTTTTTTTTTGTAATAATAATAATAATAATAAGTGTAATAATAATAATGATAGTAATAATAAGATATTATTACGGTTGAGCGGGCAATATGGGTAAATGTAAAAACACGTGGCCCGAACCCGAACTCATTTTAAAATTTCCATGTTACACGAGAACCTCTCGTAATTAATTAAAATATATAACGGACTCGTAAGACGAATCATAAAATTATGTTAGGTAATCCTAGTGCCAAAGTCAACGTAGTACCAAGTGAGAATTCAAATATACATCACCGATCACATAATCAAAAACGAATTATGAACATAATTCACGAATTCCATAACGTCATTAAATAAAATTTCCATAAAATAGGTCTTACAAGTTCGTTGTGAAATGAAAATTTCAGATGAAAATTATAACGAACTTATATCGAAATGCGGATTTTTAAAATGGCTCCCTAAACTGCCGGTTGTCACATCCTCCCCGTCTCAGAAGGAAACCCGTCCCGGGTTTCACTCGAAAAATTTTTCATCTACGAAGTGAAAAGCTTCGGATATCTCTTCCTGAACTCGTACTCACGTTCCCACGTAAATTCTGGTCCATGTCGGGAATTCCAACGAACCTTGACGAGCGAAATGCGACTCCTCTTGAGTCGTTTAACTTCACGATCTAAAATCTCGATCGGCTCCTCCACGAAATTCAGTTTCTCATCAACACGAATGTCCCTCATTGGAATGACGGGTATTTCATCAGAAAGACATTTCTTCAAGTTACTCACATGAAACACGTCGTGAACTTTGCTCAGTTCAGACGGTAATTCCAACCTATAAGCTACGGGCCCAATTCTTTCTAAGACCAAGAATGGTCCAATGTAGCGCGGGTTGAGTTTACCACGTTTCCCGAAACGTATTACACCTTTCCAAGGCGAGACTTTCAGCATCACTTTGTCTCCAACCTGGAATTCTAAAGGTTTACGTCTCTGATCGGCGTAGCTCTTCTGCCTATCTCTGGCGGCTTGCAACCGATCACAAATCTGAGTTACTTTCTCGGTAGTTTCCAAAATAAGCTCAGGGCCTGTAAGTTGACTATCTCCAACTTCCGCCCAACCAATAGGCGAACGACACTTTCTGCCATACAAAGCTTCGAATGGTGCAGCCTTAAGACTTGTGTGGTAGCTGTTATTATAGGAGAATTCCGCAAGGGGCAAATACTTCTCCCAGCCTTTACCAAAGTCTATGATGCATGCACGAAGCATATCCTCTAACGTCTGAATGGTCCTCTCACTTTGACCGTCGGTTTGGGGATGATATGCAGTACTCATATCAAGCCTCGTCCCCAAAGCCGTTTGAAGTGATCGCCACAAAACTGACGTAAAACGACTATCACGATCCGAAATAATAGATATCGGGACTCCATGACGCGAAATAATTTCCTTCACATATAACCTTGCAAGCTTATCCACACTATCATCTTCACTAATAGCTAAGAAATGAGCAGACTTTGTCAGACGGTCCACAATTACCCAGATAGCGTCACAACCGCTAGCTGTCCTCGGTAATTTGGTAATAAAGTCCATAGTAATCCGCTCCCATTTCCAGACTGGAAGTTCTGGTTGCGTTAGCAGTCCTGACGGTCTCTGGTGTTCAGCCTTAACCTTGGCGCATGTCAAGCACTTACTAACGTATGATGCTATATTTGCCTTCATATTTGGCCACCAATAGAACTTCTTAAGATCTTGGTACATTTTATCGGAACCAGGGTGAATGGAGTACTTTGACTTATGCGACTCATGCATAATCAATTCTCGAATTTCTCCATATAATGGTACCCAAATCCGATCTCCAAAACATAATAATCCATCCGAACGCTTAACAAATCCTTTCTCATTATCAGCCATCCCAAATATGTTCTCGGCGGATCTATTTTCTGCTTTCAATGCTTCCGTTTGAGCTTCGAGTATTTGAGATGGTAATGGCGATACGATAGTCATTCCCAATAACTTAACTCGTAATGGTGGTATTCTTTCCTTTCGACTAAGAGCATCAGCAACAACGTTTGCTTTACCAGGATGGTAGCGAATTTCACAATCATAATCGCTTAGTAACTCGATCCAACGTCGTTGTCTCATGTTGAGCTCTTTTTGATTCAAGATGTGTTGTAGACTTTTATGGTCAGTAAATACAACACACTTGGTTCCGTACAAGTAATGTCTCCATATTCTTAAAGCAAAAACCACAGCACCGAGCTCCAAATCATGGGTAGTGTAGTTTTTCTCATGCTTTTTGAGCTGTCGGGAAGCATAAGCTATCACCTTCTCTCGTTGCATTAACACGGCTCCTAAGCCTTTATGTGAGGCGTCACAATAGACGACGAAGTCCTCGTTACCTTCTGGTAACGCTAAGATAGGAGCACTACACAACATTTTCTTAAGCAACTGAAACGCTTCCTCTTCTTTATCTCCCCATTCATACGTAACACTCTTTTGAGTCAATTTGGTCAATGGTTTAGCTATCTTCGAAAATCCCTCGATGAATCTTCGGTAATAGCCAGCTAAACCCAAAAATTGACGAACTTCGGTTGGGGTTGTAGGTGCAGCCCAATCTTTTATTGCTTCAATTTTTGCAGGATCCACGTGGACTCCTTGTCTATCAATCACGTGACCCAAAAATTGTACAGTCGGAATCCAAAATTCGCATTTCGAAAACTTGGCATAAAGTTTCTCCTTCCTGAGCAATTCCAAAATGAGTCTTAAATGCTCCTCATGCTCTTTCTCACTCTTTGAATAAATCAGAATGTCATCGATGAATACAATCACGAACTTATCCAAGTATGGCTTACACACGCGATTCATGAGATCCATGAATATTGCTGGTGCGTTAGTCAACCCAAACGGCATCACCTGAAACTCGTAATGCCCGTAACGGGTTCTGAAAGCCGTTTACGGAATATCCTCCTCACGAACTCGAAGTTGATGATATCCCGATCTCAAATCGATCTTCGAATACACACTTGATCCTTGAAGTTGATCGAACAAATCATCGATCCTAGGTAACGGGTATCGATTCTTCACCGTTAACTTATTCAACTCTCTATAGTCAATACACATACGAAACGATCCATCCTTCTTCTTCACAAACAAGACTGGGGCTCCCCAAGGTGAAGAACTTGGTCTTATGAATCCCTTTTCGGCTAACTCCGCCAATTGTTTCGACAACTCTTCCAGTTCGGTAGGTGCAAGACGATAAGGTGCTCGTGCTACAGGTGCAGCACCGGGTATCAACTCAATCTGAAACTCCACTTGTCTAGTCGGTGGGATTCCCGGCAAATCATCGGGAAACACATCAGGAAAATCACGAACTATAGGCACATCTCCAATGCACCTTTCCTTTTTCTTCGTCTCTCCCTTCTCAGAAATTTGAGCTAAGAAAAGATAACATCCCTTCTCCATTAGCTTCGGTAGCTTAGTGCAAGAAATCACTGCCAATCGGGATGGGCTCCTAGAATCCTTTCGGTCTCCTAATATATTTAGGACCTCCTTTCCGTATGGTACACGCACGATCTTCTCGTCGCAAAGTATGTGAGCACGATACTTCGACAACCAATCCATACCAATGATTACATCAAAACTTCCTAACGTGACGGGTAGAAGATCTATGTTGAAAGGGTGGTTCAAGAAATTTAACGTACAACCGCGAATGATGGTATTAATCCTTTCTAGGTTTCCATTAGCTAACTCAATATCATATCCAATTCCTAAGGCCATCGGGGGTTTATCTAGTAGGGGTGCAAATGTAGTGGACACAAAACTTCTATCGGCACCAGTATCAAACAGTATGGAAGCATAACGATTATTGAGGAGGAACGTACCAGTAACGACGTTCGGATCTTCTCCTCTCTCGTTCCCGAGTGCATACACTCTTCCTTGAGCAGCTCCAGCTTCCACACGTTGGTCCCCATTATCTTGTCGTCCACGATTTCCTCCAGCTCCACGGTTTCCATAATTGTACCCATTACCACCCGAGCCTTGATTTCCACGGTTCCGCGACTCTCTACACTCATTCCTATAGTGTCCCTTCTTTCCACACCCATAACAGGTAACATCTGCCTTGTTTCTCATCTCAGGAGCAGCTTGAACCATTGCAAGAGGTCGAGCTCTACAGTCCCTAGCTGTATGTCCTTTCTTTGAGCAATTCTGGCATTTCACACTACACCATCCAGTGTGATGCTGATGGCAACGATCACACTTGGGTGCGTCACCGTTCTGATTCTTCCTATCTCCATTCCCAATAGCATAAGCCTTAGCTGGTCTCTTGCTTCGGTGATCATTACTCTTAGAGTGACGGTCTCTCTTTCTCTTTCCATTCTTCTCCTTATCAGCTTCTTCTAATTCCAACGAATCCATAAGTTGTTGAGCAATTGTGATTGCCTCATGGATGTTTGCAGGCCTAGCAGAAATTACATCATTCCTCATAGCTACAGGCAAACCATCAGTATACCTCTCGATCTTTTGAGTCTCGGTTTTCACCATATCAGGACACAACAAGGCTAACTCCTGGTAACGACGATTGTAAGTCGCCATATCATTACCTTTCACCTTGTGATTCCAAAACTCAATCTCTAGCTTCTTGACCTCATTCCTTGGGCAATAAGTCTGAATCAACAAGGACTTAAATTGCTCCCAAGTCATAGCATATGCTACATCACTCCCAACTGCATTTCGGTAGTTGTTCCACCAAGTCAAAGCTTCATCCTTGAAAGTAAAAGAAGCAAACTTTACTTTCGCATTCTCCGCACTACCACTGACATTAAACACTGACTCAGTCTTCTCAATCCATCTAACTAAGTAAACCACTCCTTCATTTCCACCAAACTCAATGGGTCCACAAATCTTGAATTCCTTGTATTGACATCCATTAGCACGAACAGGTGGAAAAGTTCCGGCAGAATTGTTGGAATGATTTGACTCAGCGAGTAGTTCAGCAACTCTTTGCTCCACGAGTTGGTTGATCATTGCTTGATCCACAGTAGGTGCATTAAGTGGAACATGACCATTGTCTCCCTGAACATCAACATTTTGATTCCTGTTGTTACGGTTAGTGGTGTCCAGGATGTCAGGAGTAGGGGTTTCAACATTTCGAGTAGGTCGACAACCTCGACGAGCAGGAGTAGGAGTGGTCACAGCAGGACCAGTCCTGGTAGACCTAACAGGGTTTCGACGGGGTGCCATTGATCTGTAATATCACACAAGTTCATGAGTCTCCAATAGAACTTATTGATATGCCCAACAAAACATCTCAACGAAATCAAGTCATAGAAAGAATGGCAACAACACGCTATGTAATAATAAGCGAATAAGGACTCAATTTCCATAACACCCAAAATCACATAATACCATATACTAACAACCATCAACCATACAATAGCGATCTAACATCGTTCCAACCAACGGATAACACAAAACATACTAATCGTTCCAAAAGAGACGAACACCAAACAAAATACATCAAAATATGATAACTAGCTTTTCTAACCGAACACTCCTCGGCTAAGAAAGCAGCAAGATAATATAACTCAAGCAACTAGCCACGTGGCTGACGGAGAATCCTCAACTCCTGCCTCAAGCCATCAAGATCCCTCCATAACGATCCTAACTCCACGCTATGGGTGTCTCGGTCTCTCTTGAGGTCAGCCACCTCCTTCTCTAGTTCGGCATTCCTTTGCCAAAGCTTGCGGTTGGCCTCACGAGCAGTAATAAATCCTCGCTGAATACTATCGATATGCTCATGTACCTCCATCAAAACTCTCCTCATCTCGGTAACCCTTCTCTCAGCCATAACCATATCAACCCTCAACTGCCCAATAAACTCAACAGTCACTCTATCAATCCGCTCAGACATATGAGTAACTCTCTCACCAAGAGCCGTAATCTGAGTCCACAACCTGCCAATCTCACCTAACTCGGCATGCTCAGCAGATACCTCAGACGATGCATCCGACTCAACGGGACTACCAGGTGGCAACTCAAACAAGAACGGATGATCAGGTGAATCGGGCTCAATCGGGTGTACAGGTGAATCAGGCTCCTCAGCCTGAGCTGGTGGTGCTAACTCATCATCATCATCAGGCATCTCATCCTCCTGAGGGTCATCCTCCTCCTCAGGGTCATCATCATCACCATGCTCAGCCTCCTGAGGGTCATCCTCCCGCTCAGGGTCATCAGCCTCATCCTCACCCTCGTACTCCTCCTCCTCATCGGAAGAGTACCTCATCACTCGTCGTCTCCTACTAGGTGAACCATGTGGTGATGTAGTAGGTGATCTAGGACGACGACGCAATGATGTGGGTGGCGCCTCAGACAGAAGAGAATGAGCATCAATCTATAAAGGTGATGGAGTAGGGCGTACCGACATGCGTGCTGTAGCTCGGTGGGCAAAGCGTGGTGCCACACGAGCCAAAGCCTGATGAAGAGTAAGCTGCCTCGATGTACCAGGGAGCCCTAGAGAAGATGAGGGTCCCTGCGTAGATGCAGCAGGTAGTGCTGAAGTAGAAGCTGCCTGTGACACAATAGTTGTAGACATGGCCATCTGGTAGGGGTCATCAGATGCCATAGTGAACTGTGCAGGTAAAACTGGTGCAGTAAGGATGTCCTCAACGACATCAGGCATATGGGAGGCCATAGTCTGTGACAACGGCGTAGGGTAGGTGTAAGTGTTTCAAAACAACTTAAATCACAACTCATAAAATCGTACCAAATATACACATCAAATAATACCATATAATCTTAATAAAAGAATTTCAAACACCGCATTTCAAAAAATGTTTATAAAACATATAGACCATATAAATCCTCGAGAACGCCATCTTAATACTAAAATCCATAAACCTCAAATCATCTCAAATATCTCATAATACCTCAAATAATAGAAGATGCTTCGGCTTGGCGGGCTGGCGGGCGGTAGTCAAGGATCATTTTCTATAAAAATACGGTTATAGTTTAGGCGTTTATTTACCTAGTTCTCTATAACCTTGGCTCTGATACCAATCTGTAACACCCCCAAAATTCGATACAGCGGAAGACTCAACAAGCTTTCGGGGTGCTACGGGGATTGGTATCCAACACAAGACAATATAGAACGAGATAAAGTAAACATAATAAAAACACAACCAAAACGGGGTTTTAGAGTTTACATTTATCCCAACATCATTCAGAGTTAGGCCCAAAATAAATAACAATAGGTCCAAATTTAATTATCAGAGTTTAGAAAATATAGATCCATAACCGTGTGCCACAACCGAGCCTTCCAATCCAAGCATGCACCTCAACACTTAATTACCTGAGAAAACGTGCTAAAAGTCAGCTTTCGTTGGTGAGATCATAGGTTTAAATTCAACTAATAATATAGTGGACATGTACGCAAAACGCTTTCTAGCTAGACTAAGGATTCGCTAAAAGCCTGCGGATACCCTCCGCTCTCAATCATAACACACGGATACCCTTCCGTAATAACCAAACACACGGATACCCTTCCGTAACAACATAGATATTCGGGTAACCCCCGCAATACCAATAAATACTCGGATAACCTCCGAAGTAATAATAACCTATAGGTGCACACTACAGTATCTAAATAAGTCAACCTTGAATAGTACACACAACATATATGTGACTAAAGCTGACAATCCCAAATAACCAAATAAGCCAACCTTGAATAGTACACACGACATGTGTGACTAAAGCTGACAATAGATCCTAGTCCATACGCATAGCAAGTTTAGAAAGCATATAAAAGCGATAATAGTCCACGTAAAATAATTTGCACGTTTCTCACCCCAATCGTTGAAAACATAGTTCAAGAGTAAAAAGTGGGGCTATGACTCACCTCAAGTCCAGAAATATAGCAAGACGAGGTAGGTAGCAATAAGATGTATGATAACTCACGAAACAGCAACTACGGACTTGGCACGACCTAACAATATTAACTCTTTCAGAAATCATTTCCTCAAATATATAATATTCCCAAACCCGGACGAGAATCCGTTTTATTACCGAAAATCCATTTCGTATTAGTTTGGTGTATTTGCGTTTGGTATCCATACGGGTGGTGGGTCGACTCAAAACAAACCAACAAGATCACACGTAGAACATATAATAAACTATAGATCTAATATTAGCCCAATATATCATTTAAATAAATCGTCAAAGTTTACCAAATCCGTCGATTTGATAATCCTCATATTTATTTACGTAATATACCGATCCAAGATTACACCCAATCTAAAGCATATATAAAGCACATAGCACGTAATTACTATATAGTATATATCACAGTTTAATAAATTCCTCGTATATATCGTCAAATTGGCCAGATTTCCCGATATATACACTCGCAATCTATTACCCTTTACATATACTACAACCTATGGGCGTCGTAGGATACGATGCCCACTAATATATTCGTTTCATATAACCAAACAACCCGGCTCAACCTTACGGTTGAGTGGTTATATACTTATAGAAAACGTCCATATTAGTCGTCATATATCCGAGACAACACGAATGTCGCAAATAATACTTACCTGGACCCGAGTGACAACAATTTCGCCTAACTCAATAAATCTATTCGTTATATATATCCGAAATGGCTTTTTATTAAACGTTTCATAATTGTCGGGAGTTTCCCGTTTATAACACAATTTTTATAAGTATAATACGTTTAATTAATATTACGCCACTTTCGTAGCCTAATATATAACTAATCGTATTATTTATAATACGACTCGTGATTATTATTATTATTAATATACGCGCTTATATAGTTATATATACGTTATTCACGTATATACTTTCGTATAAACGTTCATATTATTAATAATTATTATTACGAGTTTTATTATTCTCGTTTCACTTTTAATATTTATTGAGTTACACGAAATGGTCATATGTCCGAGTCATGACTCTCGGCTCATTGTCCAAGTCCAATAATAAACCAAAGTCATAAATAATAAATCTCTGTCCAATCACAATCTCAACCACGGGCTACAACAATAAGGCCCGACTACGGTACCCGACTAACCTATCTCCGTCATCTAACGACCGTCTCATAACCGGTCCTCATATCACATACCAATCGTCAACAACTCCTCAATATTAAACCATAACCAAACCCATTCGGATCTCATCTTGCCGTGACTCTAGGTCACGGTTTTATTAACCATACGAGTGAATACTCGCTCACCTTCGAACTAGAACTCCAAAACTTTGATAATCTTTCAAGAATCAATCGAAAAGTGGTGAATAAGATGGTGATTCGTGTGATAAAGTGGTGATAGGAGGCGCGTGGTATAGTGGATCTAAGAGTAGAGATGATGGGGAATCGAATTATGGTGGTGGTTTAGAGTGGTGGCCGGCGGTGGCTAAGGTGTGGCCGGATAATTAAGGTGGCGGCTAGGGTTAGGGCTAGTGAGGGAGATGAGAGAGTTTGAGAGAGAGATGAAAATTTAGTGTTGTGTGTGTGTGGGTTGAAAACCGGGCAAACACCCCTTTTGTAACTTTTCTCTTTTTTTTTTTTTTTTTTGTAATAGTAATAATAATAATAAGTGTAATAATAATAATGATAGTAATAATAAGATATTATTACGGTTGAGCGGGCAATATGGGTAAATGTAAAAACACGTGGCCCGAACCCGAACTCATTTTAAAATTTCCATGTTACACGAGAACCTCTCGTAATTAATTAAAATATATAACGGACTCGTAAGACGAATCATAAAATTATGTTAGGTAATCCTAGTGCCAAAGTCAACGTAGTACCAAGTGAGAATTCAAATATACATCACCGATCACATAATCAAAAACGAATTATGAACATAATTCACGAATTCCATAACGTCATTAAATAAAATTTCCATAAAATAGGTCTTACAAGTTCGTTGTGAAATGAAAATTTCAGATGAAAATTATAACGAACTTATATCGAAATGCGGATTTTTAAAATGGCTCCCTAAACTGCCGGTTGTCACAGATTGACTGCTAGAAGTTGAAGACTTGTCATCCCATTTCCATCGGTCTCAGAAATCAATCTCGGATATTTTTCAGTTATAAAGTATGCCAAATCTGTGCATAAATAACATATATAGATATATCATACATTCAGAGGACCACAACTAACTTTTAAAAAAATAATAATAATAAACTTACCAAAGTTCTGGCTGAGGATTGCAACATGTAGTATGGTAGATTTATCGTTTCTCAAAAGAAATGTTGTTAGATCGGCTCCTTTACGAACTGCTCTTTCCACTTCCTCACAAAGAAAATTGAAAATTTTGGTCTTACCGTAGCGAGCTGCATGGAAAAGAGGGGTTTCACCCATCTTGTTGGTCATCGTGAGCAATGAAGGAACCCTAAGTAACATTTCCCTAGCAGCCTCAAGTGTCCCATTATTGACAGTTGTCTCATGAAGTATGGTGCTTCCACTGCTATTTACCCATGTCAGTTTATCAAAATGGCTTTCAGGTAAGGAACGAAGTAGCGCAACAACAAGGTTGTTACGCTTATTGAAAGTGGCCATATGAAGAACCGTGTCATTGTGTATGGTTACTATATGAAACGGGCCATTTGAGATGTATCTACATATCTCAAATACCTTCACATCTTCTCCTTTTGACAGAGCCTCATACAGCTCCCCGGTGGTCCTGTCGTCGTCATCTCTTGATGCAATGACATTCATTGTATTTGAGAAGAAAAAGGCTAGCGCACACACACACAAGAAAACCAAAACGATTTCTATCTATATATAGTATGAAAAATTCCTCCACTGATAAGTGCGTCATAATCCTTATTCTCTACATTTGAGAAAAACAGAAAGCTTTTTCCATGGGGTACGTATGTTAGAAGATTTTGCAGCACATTCCTATTTGGTGGAAATTGTTATTTATTCACCAACTAAAGTTGTTTTATATCTGCATCGGATGCCTTGCTGTTAAGTCACAGGTTTCTATAACATAGAGGATCAATGTTAATCAAAAAGCAGCTTTTGTAAATGTAACACTTGTTGCAGTGCGAATAAGAATACACAAAAAGACATCTACGATTCCTAAAAAAGAAATAGCCTCCAAACCAAACGTGGAACACGTACGTTTAATAAGGATCAATGCTAAGAAACTCTTATGATAGACAAAAAGTAATATGTGTTTATATTAGGGTGTGATAATCCTAAGATTGCTCGGAGAATTCTTAAATTGTGTAAAACTCTTTTCTTGCAATAATATTTTTACCCTATTGATTGCCTTGTATTACAAGAAATTTGTATAAAGATACGACAAGAATGAACACTCAATACCTAGTCAAAAGAAATAGAGCAAAACATGAAGAATTTGATGTATATTATTTTGAATGAAAGACAAAAGCCATGTTTATATAATAAACAAAATGGCTTTTGGTGAAAAGTTACACTCTTTCAAAAATGATCACACCATTTGGTTCAAAGTAACCAACTTCTAATAAGATTGAGTGATAGTTGATAATGACACTTTTCTGTTATTATTTACAACAGTCACATCGTATATTATACTCCTAATATAGTAATTTATATGTAAAATATTTCTCTTGCAACATACGAGTAGCTTGAATAGCTTTGTACTATAAAACATATATAATTGTATGTCATAAGTTGAAATCTACATTGTTCAAGTATTTTATGCATAATAAATAAGTAGTATAAAAGAATCTATAAAAGTATAATTCGATCATCTCTTCAAATTATTGTGAAGGGGTTTAGTTACTTGTTTTACGGAGAAATAATTAAGTTCTTTGTTTCCTGTATTCATATGATGTTGCTTTCTTGGCCCCCACTTTGGACCAATGTATTCTTGCTTTTAGTCATTAATTATATAATATTCTGTACATGAAAATCACATTGCCAGAATCGTGACAAACTGAGCAATGGTTGTAAAATACCAACAAATTATGTAAATGTAAACTTGGTTATTTCAAGTTCGATATATTACTTACAAACAAATAATGCAAGTTACGAACAAAGTGTTGTATCTTGTTCAGTTTAAATTGTGTGGGTAATGTCGTTTTGGACCATCAAAGTTTTGTGTTTATTACACATAAATATAAATACGAGTGTAATTTCTTTACCTATACTACCCCTGTAAAACACACACACGAGATAGACTAATTGAGACACATATATTTGACATAGGATGTTGTAGGTGCATGTGTGAATATTTGTCTTTCTTAGAAATAATATATAATGTCGTAATTTATTTAGTAATCACATGAATACAGATTTTTATCTAGTTTTCTACGTGATACACGCTACACACTCAGTGATCATTTGCAACACGTATAAAATGTGTGATCATTCGTATATGAAATCAATCATATATATACACTGCCATTCATAAACATGGAATTTTTTATTTATGCTTATAAGTGTAGACAGGCGTTGTACAATATTATAACTATGGAAATAGAAACTTTATGACCAAACATATATATGATATAAGTGTTACACATATCAACCCTTAATTGTATATTTTAGCAATAATTGACAAAAGTAGTACCAAGAGCTTGATAGCCCAATCTGGTGAAGTCAGCTTGAGGTGGTTCAACAACACGGGTAGGGAATACCGCTTCCTTAAGCATCCATACTTTGTCAATAAATGCTTTGAGGAGCAATTGGTAAAGACGTATATAGGAAAGCGCGAACACAGAAACGGGGAAGAATGATACGATGTACAAGAAAACACTTGTCCAATTCTGGCCGCTGCTAATGGTCAAAACAAGTGTGGCTGCAAATGCTACCATCATCATTGAAACCGCGAGGATCAATACAGTGAGCCCTAACATTAGTTTGTTATGAAGAGAGTCTCGGAAATCATTTAAACGAAATGTAGACGTGAGGATGGAAAGGAATATGATAACTGATGTCAAAGAAAATGTGAGTGAAAGTGCATCAGCTAGTGCAAAGACTGTAAAGAATGGGTTGTTCTTAAGAAGTGGATAGCCTGTCTTTTGATCCGGACCTCCAGGTACAGTGTAAGCTGCAGCAAAGGCAACGGTGGCAATGAGTACAGCAACAAGCGAACAGTTCTCAGCTGTCCGTTTTATCCATTCTTTGGCATCAACACGTAACTGCTTATTTTTCTCAAGAAACATCTGTTCAGCAGTCTGATTGTCACAATTTATCTGTAGTCTTGCCAATGTTGTACATATTTTTTTTATCCTCTGCATCAACAAGAAAAATATGATCAAATGTCGTAGTAGATTCAGGATGACCGACACATACAATTGATCGAGTTTGTGGATCATGATATAAAAATAATGGAAACCACCCGACTACTTAAAATAGTACTAATGTTTAAGTACCTCAAACAGAATCAAATCGTCTCTGAGTATTAACGCTGGGCTTCTGATGTCTTCTTCAGCTTTGCTATCCTTTACTTCTACACTAAGCATGTGCAATAGTGAGTATCCTTTTTTATCAATCTTTCCTCTTAGCCTCCTGAGATAGTGTGGCACTTTGGAAACAGTATCTATTACATTCTTTCGTTGATATTTTATTGCCACATGCAAAATGTTGCGTCCATCCTCATCAATGTGTTCTACTGCCGGAGGGTAGTACTTTAGTATCTTATCAACAATGTATGTGCAACCAGATTTTGTTGCTAACATCAATGGAGTGTCTGGGGCGGAAGGAAATTCTGTCTTTTCCATTGTGCTAGTACTGGTTACTTCGTATTTGTGGAATTTCGTTCTACTCATATCCAATCTGGATTTCGTTGCTTTCCATGATTTGTCATTTTCAATTAATCTCCTTGCAAGTTTTCTTGCCGATGCACATTTGTATTTGTTGTATCGAATTTCTTCAATAATAGGCACTTTACGTTTTTCTGGACCAGTAGCAATGTCTAACAAAAAAAAAAAAAAAAAAATTATTGTTAAAACTAGCCTATAAAAGGTGTTGTCCAAAATTCAGTATGTTGTTCATCTAACTACAAATCATATTATATGGATCTCGACCAACAGATAAAAAGCAAAACTAAACTACTCTACAGCTCATAAATGTTTTGTCCAAATCTAATATATGTTACTCATAAAAAGTTACATCCTATATATATTACTAGAGCTAAAAACTGTGAATTTATGAATTTATTTTTATCAATGCGCTGGCAACACAAACACAAATAATATAATTGTGTAAACACGAAATACGAATTGCCAAGTGTTTTATATATTATTGTAAGAAGTTTTATTCTTTCTTAAAAATGACTAGAAAATCACTCAAATAATTAACAGATTAATACGATAGTTAGAGACAAAATTGACATTCAACTTAAGCCTGATTGTCATGTTATTTTTCATGTCATTTATGACATGTTATCGGCGTGTAATATGTTGTTTTATCATATATAAAGAAACGATTAAGATAGAAATCTTCTTGCTTATTACAGTATGTCATTATGTGTGTGTTAAGGGACATGGTGTAGTCCTATTAATATGATAAAGATAACGCAGAAAGATGGTAGTTTATTATGAACAATTTTTTTGGAGCTCCTTTTTGGAAAGATTAAGAACTAAAGCTGTAAAGAATAATTGCTGAACATGCTAATACATAAACAGATTTCATCGAGAAAAACCCTAATCATCATCATTCTATCAATTTTCTCGGCCGATTATATACTCTACTCTATTAGGGTCTATCGTAGTATCGTTGTTTGATAGTGTACGTTCCTCCAACTTGAAAGTTGTAGAGTGATCAGTTATTCACTCTTTCATCTTAATAGTGTTTGGTTTGTTTGTTTTGCATTAGTAAATTGATTACGAGTATTATTTAGTCATATTTTCCCTTACAGATTATTTATGCATGCCATCTATAGACACTTTAGTCTACACGCTTCTAAAAATTGTGAACCTTTTTGTTAAATTTTTGCATAAGTTAATATAACCATGTAGAATTTATAACATTTATAAGCATGAAATATTATTATTACATACATTTTCACACATAAACTTGAAAAAAAAAATAATAAAAATAAAAATATCACAGTTATAAGTATGTACAAATATATATTTGCTCAGACTTTCAAGTGTGAATAAGATCAATTTCTCACACTCAATCTCTTCACACTTCCTTTGATGTGAATAAATTGGGTGACAAATTGAATTCCGCACTTAAAAGTGTGATTAAAGTTTATGTTTATACATGCTAAAAGTGAACCTTTTTTTACAATTTTAAGTGTAAAAAACGTCTTGTTTGTATTTATTTTTCACGCGTATAAATGTAATGAACTTGTATACATTTGTGATTGCGAAAATATTTAAAAAAATTACACGCTTTATATAAGTGTAAAAAATTATGTGCACAAGTGACACTTTTGTTATAGTGATCTGAAAGCTTTGTGATAATAAGGAATTAAGGATGGACATTTATAAAAGGCTCTGTTACCCTTTTCTGTCACTAAAGGCATATATCTTGTAGTGTTATGATAGAAAAAGTACATCACAGTATATTCTTACAATGGTGTATGAACTTCTTCAATAAGTTGTTCCCAACTACATCATCGAATGCCGAAGGATTGACTGCTAGAAGTTGAAGACTTGTCATCCCATTTCCATCGGTCTCAGAAATCAATCTCGGATATTTTTCAGTTATAAAATATGCCAAATCTGTGCATAAATAACATATATAGATATATCATACATTCAGAGGACCGCAACTAACTTTTAAAATAATAATAATAATAAACTTACCAAAGTTCTGGCTGAGGATTGCAACATGTAGTATGGTAGCTTTATCGTTTCTCAAAAGAAATGTCATCAAATCAGCTCCATTACGAACTGCTCTTTCTACTTCCTCACAAAGAAATCTGAAAATTTTGGTCTTACCGTAGCGAGCTGCATGGAAAAGAGGGGTTTCATCCATCTTGTTGGTCATCGTGAGCAATGAAGGAACCCTAAGTAACATTTCCCTAGCAGCCTCAAGTGTCCCATTATTGACAGTTGTCTCATGAAGTATGGTGCTTCCACTGCTATTTACCCATGTCAGTTTATCAAAATGGCTTTCAGGTAACGAACGAAGTAGCGCAACAACAAGGTTGTTACGCTTATTGAAAGTGGCCATATGAAGAACCGTGTCATTGTGTATGGTTACTATATGAAACGGGCCATTTGAGATGTATCTACATATCTCAAATACCTTCACATCTTCTCCTTTTGACAGAGCCTCATACAGCTCCCCGGTGGTCCTGTCGTCGTCATCTCTTGATGCAACGACATTCATTGTAATTGAGAAGTAAAAGGCTAGCGCACACACACAAGAAAACTAAAACGGTTTCTATCTATATATAGTATGAAAAATTCCAACACTGATAAGTGCGTCATAATCCTTATTCTCTACATTTGGGAAAAACAGAAAGCTTTTTCCTTGGGGTATGTTAGAAGATTTTGGACCACATTCCTATTTGGTGGACACTTTTATTTAGTCACCAACTAAAGTTATTTTAGATCTGCACCGAGGTCACGAGTTGCATTCGAATAACATAAAGGATCAATGATAATCAAAAAGCAGCTTTTGTAAATGTAACACTTGTTGCAGTGCGAATAAGAATACACAAAAAGACATCTACGATTCCTACAAAAGAAATAGACTCCACACCAAACGTGGAACACGTACGTTTAATAAGGATAAATGCCAAGAAACTCTTATGATAGAACAAAAAGTAACATGTGTTGGTGTTAGGGTGTGATAATCCTAAGATTTGCTTGGAGAATTCTTAAATTGTGTAAAACTCATATTCTTGCAATAATATTTTTACCCTATTGATTGCCTTGTGTTACAAAAAATTTGTATAGAGATACGACAAGAATGAACACTCAATATCTAGTCAAAAGAAATAGAGCAAAACATGAAGAATTTGATGTATATTATTTTGAATGAAAGACAAAAGCCATGTTTATATAATAAACAAAATGACTTTTGGTGAAAAGTTACACTATTTCAAAAATGATCACACCGTTTGGTTCAAAGTAACCAACTTCTAATAAGATTGAGTGATAGTTGATAATGTCAAAGAGGAGTTGGATAATAGTTTAGGGACTGAAGTGTTACAATTAGATAGTTGAAGGACTAGTATTGTAAATATTCTGTTATTAGTTTCTTCCTTGTATATATACTCTGTAACTCATTACATTCTTCAGCTTAATGAAATCACTTTCACTCTTTTGTGTGTGTGTGAAATGTGTGATTCTCTCAACTCATTATTGTCAACATGGTATCAGATCTCAATAATGAGTTCTTGATCAGTTGCAACCGTTACAACCACTCTAACTAACTTTTCCGATCATCTTCAACCATCATAAACCACCGTAACTAACTTTTCCGATCATCTTCATAAAACCACCATTTCAACACCAATTTTCATAATTCTTTCACTAATCTATATCAAATTTCTTCACAAACACCTGTAATTGATTCAATTCGTGTTTCTTGAATTCGTGAATCAATAGGTTATTTCTGTAACGGTTTATTGAATCTATAGAACGCTTCCGCTATCATAATCATGGTGAATTCATCTTCTACATCTGATTCCAGTAATAACATGATCAATCAAACCCAGTTGTTTCAAAATCCTCTGTTTCTTCATCCTTCTGATGGTCCTGGCACTCTTATGATTGGTGAGAAGCTAATTGGTGCACAGAACTATCGTTCTTGGAGAAGGTCTGTTGAAATTGCTCTTTCCACTAAACGAAAGTTGGGATTCATTAGAGGCACAGTTCCAAGATCACTTGATGATGTTAATCTGCAAGAACAGTGGGATACTTGCAATAATCTAGTGATTAGTTGGTTGATGAATTCTGTGTCTGAGTCAATTGCTAAATCCATTATGTTTATGGGTACTGCTCATGCTATCTGGCTTCAGTTAGAAACAAGATTTGCACTTAGCAATGGGTCTCATAAGTACAAGTTGAATAAAGAAACTTATGAGATCATGCAGTCAGGTAAGCCTGTGAGTGAGTATTATACAAGCATGAAGTGTGTGTGGGAGGAGTTGGATTCGATGACTGAGTTGCCAAGAATTGTCAATATCACTCCTGAAGTTGCTGTTTTCTTGAACGCTTTGAATATACAAAAAGAGGAACAAAGATTGTTTCAGTTCTTGAACGGTTTAGATGATCATTTTGCTAGTCAAAGAAGTCAGTTGCTATTAAATACTCCATTACCAAGTGTTGAAACTGCTTGTGCTTTGCTTCAACAAGAAGAATCTCAAAGAGGAGTGTTTGGAAGTGCAACACAAGTGGGTGTGGATTCAACTGCTCTTTACAGCAAAGGTGAAATAAAAGATAAGTGTAATATCTGTGGATTTAAGTGGCATCCACCAGAGAAGTGTTGGGAGAAAATTGGTTATCCTGTTTGGCATTATAAGTATAAACAAGGTCAGAAAGGAAAAACAGTGGTTAAGAATGGTAATGGAAATGTAAAAAGGACTGCTGCAGTAGTTGAAAACAGTGGTCATGTTGTGTTTACATCCAAACAGTTTGAGCAACTCATGAAAAGTTTGCCACAGTTCAATCAAAATGCTCAAGAACCAACTGAAATGGATCATCCATTTGGTGAAGGTACAATTTATTGTTTTTCCTGCACAAATGGTGTGATAGAAGGTTGGATAATAGACACTGGAGCTAGTGATCATATGTCACCTGATAGTGAGGATTTAATAGATGTTCAGACCCTTAAGTATAAACAAATGATTAATTTGCCTAATGGTCACACATCTATCATCTCACAAGTTGGAAATAAGGTGTTAGAAAACAAAATTGAGCTCAAAAATGTCCTGGTTGTTCCTTCATTCAAATTCAGACTCTTGTCAGTCTCAAAATTGACAAAAGATTCTCAATGTTTTGTCACTTTTTATGAGCAGTTTTGTGTTATTCAGGATTTGAAAACCAGGAAGGTGTTGGGCTTGGGTAAGAAGAAGGCTGGTCTCTATCATTTGTTCAATCTTCCATTGGAGCAAGTGCATGCTCAACTCTCTTCTATGGTTGTGTCTGCACTTGAAGATTGTAGTTTGTATTCTTTCTTTGCAAACTGTTCTGTTCCTGATACATTTGCTTTCAGTGTTTTCAACAATTCATATAGTCTATGGCATCATAGGCTTGGTCATGTTTCAAACTCTACTCTTAAGCACATTGATTCTGTACCTCAGTGTCAGTCTGATGCTAGTAATAAAGATTGTTTGACCTGTCCTATGGCTAAGTTTGCTAAACTTTCTTATCCTACTAGTGTTTCACATTCTAAAGAGGAGTTGGATAATAGTTTAGGGACTGAAGTGTTACAATTAGATAGTTGAAGGACTAGTATTGTAAATATTCTGTTATTAGTTTCTTCCTTGTATATATACTCTGTAACTCATTACATTCTTCAGTTTAATGAAATCACTTTCACTCTTTTGTGTGTGTGTGAAATGTGTGATTCTCTCAACTCATTATTGTCAACAGATAACGACACTTTTCTGTTACTATCTACAACAGTCACATCGTATATTATACTCCTAATATAGTAATTTATATGTAAAATATTTCTCTTGCAACATACGAGTAGCTTGAATAGCTTTGTACTATAAAACATATATAATTGTATGTCATAAGTTGAAATCTACATTGTTCAAGTATTTTATGCATAATAAATAACTAGTATAAAAGAATCTATAAAAGTATAGTTCGATCATCTCTTCAAATTATTGTGAAGGGGTTTAGTTACTTGTTTTACGGAGAAATAATTAAGTTCTTTGTTTCCTGTATTCGTATGATGTTGCTTTCTTGGCCCCACTTTTGACCAATGTATTCTTGCTTTTAGTCATTAATTATAATATTATGTACATGAAAATCACATATTGCCAGAATCGTGACAAACTGATCAATGGTTGTAAAATACGAACAAATTATGTAAATGTAAACTTGGTTATTTCAAGTTCGATATATTACTTACAAACAAATAATGCAAGTTACGAACAAAGTGTTGTATCTGGTTCAGTTTAAATTGTGTGGGTAATGTCGTTTTGGACTATCAAAGTTTCGTGTTTATTACACACAAATATAAATACGAGTGTAATTTCTTTACCTATACTACCCCTGTAACACATATATTTGACATAGGAAGTTGTAGGTGCATGTGTGAATATTTGTCTTTCTTAGAAAGAATATATAATGTCGTAATTTATTTAGTAATCACATGAATACAGATTTTTATCTAGTTTTCTACGTGATACACGCTACACACTCAGTGATCATTTGCAGCACGTATAGAATGTGTGATCATTCGTATATGAAATCTATCATATTTATACACTGCCATTCATAAGCATGGAATTTTTTATTTATGCTTATAAGTGCAAACAGGCGTTGTACAATATTATAACTATGGAAATAGAAACTTTATGACCAAACATATATATGATATAAGTGTTACACATATCAACCCTTAATTGTATATTTTAGCAAGAATTGACAAAAGTAGTACCAAGAGCTTGATAATCCAATCTGGTGAAGTCGGCTTGAGGTGGTGCAACAACACGGGTAGGGAATACCGCTTCCTTAAGCATCCATACTTTGTCAATAAATGCTTTGAGGAGCAATTGGTAACGACGTATATAGGAAAGCGCGAACACAGAAACTGGGAAGAATGATACGATGTACAAGAAAACACTTGTCCAATTCTGGCCGCTGCTAATGGTCAAAACAAGTGTGGCTGCAAATGCTACCATCATCATTGAAACCGCGAGGATCAATACAGTGAGCCCTAACATTAGTTTGTTTTGAAGAGAGTCTCGGAAATCATTTAAACGAAATGAAGACGTGAGGATGGAAAGGAATATGATAACTGATGTCAAAGAAAATGTGAGTGAAAGTGCATCAGCTAGTGCAAAGACTGTAAAGAATGGGTTGTTTTTAAGAAGTGGATAGCCTGTCTTTTGATCCGGACCTCCAGGTACAGTGTAAGCTGCAGCAAAGGCAACGGTGGCAATGAGTACAGCAACAATCGAACAGTTCTCAGCTGTCCGTTTCATCCATTCTTTGGCATCAACATGTAACTGCTTATTTTTCTCAAGAAACATCTGTTCAGCAGTCTGATTGTCACAATTTATCTGTAGTCTTGCCAATGTTGTACATATTTTTTTTATCCTCTGCATCAACAAGAAAAATATGATCAAATGTCGTAGTAGATTCAGGATGACCGACACATACAATTGATCGAGTTTGTGGATCATCATATAAAAATAATGGAAACCATCCGACTATTTAAAATAGTACTAATGTTTAAGTACCTCAAACAGATTCAAATCGTCTCTGAGTATTAACGCTGGGCTTCTGATGTCGTCTTCAGCTTTTCTATCCTTTACTTCTACACTAAGCATGTGCAATAGTGAGTATCCTTTTTTATCAATCTTTCCTCTTAGCCTCCTGAGATAGTGTGGCACATCGGAAACAGTATCTATTACTTTTTGTCGTCGATATTTATTTGCCACATGCAAAATGTTGCGCCCATCCTCATCGATGTGTTCTACTGCCGGAGGGTAGTACTTTAGTATCTTATCAACAATGTATGTGCAACCATACTTTGTTGCTAACAACAACGGAGTGTCTGGGGCGGAAGGAAATTCTGTCTTTTCCATTTTGCTAGTACTGGTTACTGCGTATTTGTGGAATTTCGTTCTACTCATATCCGATCTGGATTTTGTTGCTTTCCATGATTTGTCATTTTCAATTAATCTCCTTGCAAGTTTTTTTGCAGATTCACATTTATATTTATTGTATCGAATTTCTTCAATAATTGGCACTTTACTGCGTCTTTCTGGATCGGTAGCAATGTCTGACAAAAATATGAAATTTATTGTTAAAACTAGCCTATAAAAGGTGTTGTCCAAAATTCAGTATGTTGTTCATGTAACTATAAATCATATTATACGCGTCTCAACCAACAGATAAAAAGCAAAATTAAACTACTGCAGCTCATAAAATGTTTTGTCCAAATCTAATATGTTACTCGTAAAAAGTTACATCCTATATTTATGACTTGAGCTAAATGACTAACGTTTTAGGTATGAAATAAATTATGAATTTATTTTTATCAATCGTGCCAACAACACAAACACAAAGAATATAATTGTGTAAACACAAAATACGAATTGCCAAGAGTTTGAGATATATTATTGTAAGAAGTTTTATTCTTTCTTAAAAATGACAAGAATGTTGGCTCCTAATTTATTTAGATCAAAGTTTATTACTTATGTTAAGACAATATTGAGTATGTTTTATGTATTTGTTTGGGTCAAATTATAGTCTGCATAATGGGTCATAAGTGTTAACCCAAACAGCCCATTTGCAGGCAGTTATTAGTTGGTTAATTTAGTTGGCAGTTACATCCAAAGGACACAATGGTTGGATGTGAAGGTAACTGTCATTAGGTGTCGTTTAGTATAGTATTTATGTGTTTTCAGATGTAGAAAAACACAACAACAATTCACTATCTATTAAAGTTATTTTCAGTATTTTATTTGTGCATAGTTACTGTTCCATTGAATTACAATACACACACAGATTCCACAAACCATGAAACACATTCTCAAACAAAGAATGGTTGGCTAAAAACCTGTGAAGAATTGGTATCATATCTCTGGCTCAGATCCATGGGAAAGGCCAACTTTTAAACCTAATTTTGGATTCCAAAGTGGAAGATACTTATTGAGGGAAACACCAAAGAGGGCATACTAGTGGAATTGCAGAAGGAGAAACAGTATCTCACCAAAGGGTAAAGAGATGTTGGTACAAAAGGTTCTGGAAAATGAAGCATACAATGTTTCAAGGAAAGCAGAAGGGTCAAAAGATCAAGAGAAGATTGTTGTTGTTACAAAGAGAGACAAAAGGTCTAGATGTTACATCTGCAAGAAAAGAGGACATGCTTACTGGGCATGTGAAAGCAGAAAGAAACTTGCTGGTGTTGAATTGCAACAGGAGATAGAGATTACAAACCAAATCATTGCAGAAGAGACAAAATACCCAGAGAAAGTGCATGTAATTGCAGATTATATGCTTGAAGGATCAAATGATAAGACATGGAATGACGTATGGTTTGTTAGTAGCAGTTACAAATTCCATATGTGTCCCAGAAGAGCACTGTTCAAATATATGCATTATAAATTTAAGATGATTGATAGAGAAGAGAATGAAAAGAAGTTCATTTTCTCCTATGGGATTGGTGATGCTATAGTCAATACAAAAAATGGTGATTTGGTGATAAGAAATGTGCAATATACCCCTGAAGTCTCATTGAATATACTAAGTTATGATTTGCTAGATGAACAAGGGTATACTATCAAAATCAACAACAATACATGTAGTATTCACTACATGTATGAAGAAGAACAAATCAGTTTGCAGTTGCCACATGTTGAGAGAACAGGAAAAAATATTGGGCCAAAAGAAGTTATCG
Organism: Artemisia argyi; assembly: GCA_030686995.1. NCBI lineage: Eukaryota > Viridiplantae > Streptophyta > Magnoliopsida > Asterales > Asteraceae > Artemisia > Artemisia argyi. The sequence continues at coordinate 231,857,557 of CM060676.1, read as the reverse complement.
CAGAACACAATCAATATTTGGATGATTATTTTGAATCAATTGATCCCAAATATGAATGCTCTCTGATAAATGGATTGGAGGATTTAAGTTGGAACAGGGAAGATACTCAAGACTATGTTGATGATGAGTATGTAAGTTGGAATGGATCTCTCTATGCTTTAATGGTAAATTCTTTTACAAGATTTCTGTCTTTTATGAATCTGTTGAAGAAGGACAGTTTGGTGTATAAGAATTGGGAGGTTTTTAGTAAAAAGTTTGTAGAAATGGTGAAGTGGTTTTATCTTGTATATCTTAACTATGATATGCTTGAAACAATACCACCTGTTGTTGGGGTGATTGAAATAAACCTGCTATGTTTACATAAGATTGTTGAAAGTCTTGGTGGATATTTTTCTGTCACTGTGGGAGAAAAATGGGGAACAATAGCAAAACTACAAGGTCTGACAAATGATGATGAAGAGGCAGTGAAGAACTGTTACAAGAAGTTCATTGATTTGATAGTCATATACCATGAGACTACAAAAGTGCCTTGGGATGAAAAGCCAAAAGAAGTGGGAGAGTGCAGCAAGATGGCAGAAGCAAAAGACCCACAAGGCCAGAAGGATAATGTAGAGCAAGATGGAGCACATGAAGAAGGAATGAACAAGTTTGGTGTTAGACTGGAGGATGACGAAGATGCACAACAAGGAAGCAGCCAAGACAACAATGATTTTGATATTATTGCTTGAAAGACCAGGAAGAATCACTCAGAAGGATTTGATACTAAATAAGAGATTGTTGGCTCCTAATTTATTTAGATCAAAGTTTATTACTTATGTTAAGACAATATTAAGTATGTTTTATGTATTTGTTTGGGTCGAATTATAGTCTGCATAATGGGTCATAAGTGTTAACCCAAACAGCCCATTTGCAGGCAGTTATTAGTTGGTTAATTTAGTTGGCAGTTACATCCAAAGGACACAATGGTTGGATGTGAAGGTAACTGTCATTAGGTGTCATTTAGTATAGTATTTATGTGTTTTCAGATGTAGAAAAACACAACAACAATTCACTATCTATTAAAATTATTTGCAGTATTTTATTTGTGCATAGTTACTGTTCCATTGAACCACAATACACACACAGATTCCACAAACCATTAAACACATTCTCAAACAAAGAATGGTTGGCCAAAAACCTGTGAAGAAAGAATATCACTCAAATAATTAACAAATTAATACAATAGTTTGAGACAAAATTGACATTCAACTTAAGCCTGATTGTCATGTTATTTTTCATGTCATTTATGACATGTTATCGTCGTGTAATATGTTGTTTTATCATATATAAAGAAACGATTAAGATAGAGATCTTCTTGCTTATTACAATATGTCATTATGTATGTGTTAAGGGACATGGTGTAGTCCTACTAATATGATAAAGATAAAGAGAAAAGATGCATGGTAGTTTATTATAAACAATTTTTTTGGAGCTCCTTTTTGGAAAGATTAAGAACTAAAGCTGTAAAGAATAAAACAAAAAACAATTGAATCTTCCAAAACCCATGCGATTTCTCTCTAGCGATGTTCTTTATACCCTAACAACCCTTTATCGTTTTATCTCCCTAACGATTAGAATTCTTTGTTTTTTGCAATGATTTATTCGTTCCTTTAATCAATTCGATTCTTGTTCCTTAGTGTGATCTTTTTAGGATTTATCTTAATCGTTTTTTTTTTGCTATCGCTATTAGGATTGAACCGACTTCATTCTTTTGGTATCCTGTGATTGGTTCGCCTATTTATTAATTATTAACCGGTCATTATATCATTCATTGTGACATTCATCATGGGACCAGGTTGATTCTTTGGCGCGTGCATCTCAAACCCTAACTTTTCAGTTAGGGTTTCTTTCTCCTTGTTCGAATTATTCTCTTGTTTACTTGATGTTGGGTTCTGGCGCTTGTGTCATTTTTTGATTGTTTGCGGGTTTGTAAGAGATGGAAAAAGGGTTCTTTAAAAAGTATAATGCTCCTAATGTATCTGGTTCTGCTGCGAATCTGGGTATGAATGCTGATGTTGATTGTTCACGTGTTACAACTACAAGTGATGTGGAGTCTTTAACTCAACGTGGTGCTATAATTGATGATAAAGGAGAGATGGAGAGTGGTGAAATGCCTTTGCGCAATGTGACAATTTAGGATATTGCCAAGACTTACAATGCTACTATTGAAAGTCTTACGAACAGAGAGCTTAATGCTAGTAAAGGTGGGGATGCTAATCACATTGTGCAAAGCCTTGTTGTTCCTGATGTTAGTTAACCTTCCAAGGATGTGAATGTGAGTGTACATGTCTCTACTACTTCTCATGGATCTACTCAGACTATACATTATTCGACGGGTCCTATTATTACTGATTGGAGTATTGATGATGGTGATATTAACTTGTCTACGCTAGTAGACAAGAATGTTGGTACAAGTTCATCCAAATTAGCCACTTTGACTTGTGTTACTAGTGATGGCAAGGCTCCTGGATTAGAACAACCATTAACTAATAATACTAGTGGAATCGGTGTGAAATTGGTCTCTTATGCGGGTGCTACTTGTTCTGATCCAAAGAAACATGTGTCTAATTTTCGTAGATTGGAATGTAGCAACAAAAATAATGGAGTTGATCTTTCTGTCCCAATGAAAGTAGTGGAAGAAGTGAATGTAAGGTTTGAGAATACGCTTTATGGGTATTTTATTGGTCAACGCCTTGCTTTTCCTGTTGTGGATTACTATGTATGTAACACGTGGGCTAAGTAAGGTTTACAGAAGGTTATGATGAACGCCAATTGGTTCTTTTTCTTTAAGTTCAATTCGAAGAAAGGTGTTGATGATGTCTTTGAAAATGGTTTGTGGCTGATTAGAAATGTCCCTATTATCCTTAAACCTTGGACCTTGAACACCAACTTACTTAAAGAGGATTTGACCAACATTCATGTGTGGGTTAAATTCCATGATGTTCACCTTGCTATGTTTTTTGATGACGGTCTTAGTCTTCTTGCTACATTGATTGGTACGCCAAAAATGTTAGATGCTTATACTAGCCAAATGTGCAAGGAATCTTGGGGCCGCAATAGTTTTGCAAGGTGCTTGATTGAAGTTAAGTCGGATGTGGTACTTAGGGACATCATAACTGTTGAAATTCCCTACTTGATGGGTCGGGGTTGACTATTGAGAAGATACGGGTGGAATACGAATGGGTGTCACCTCGATGTGATACGTGTAAGATCTTTGGTCATACTCTTGTTGAATATCCAAAATCTGTTTTACCCCCTACTCAGCCTTCTAAGAGTAGTAATGATGGTTTTCAAACTGTTAACAACAAGAAGAAGGGTAAACAAAGTGGTTCAACTAATACGGGTCTAGGAGGGTTTACTAAATCTAGTGTGGGTAAAAAGTTCATTTATCAACCCAAAAAGCCTCCCCCTGAACCTAAGAAAGTGGATGTCAACAAGAAAAAGGTTGTTAATGTGCCTAGTACAAGTGGAACGAATATTGCTACATCTAATCAGTTTGATGCCCTTAGTATTCATACTAAGGACGAGACTTTGGATGTGGTGTCTGGAAGTACAGTGGAAGCTAAAGAGGATGGGTCTTTTAAGACTGCTACTACATCACAAGAACCCCGTGTGCGTAAACCGAAAGAGAAAGAACAGGTTGGGACTTCTACTTTTTCTTCCCCGCCTACTTCTTCTATTAAGAGGGGTAACCCATTTTCTAAGGTGGGAGAGATCGTTGTGTCTGATAGTGATGATGAGGAGGTTGCTAACACGTTTGATGAGTCCAGTAACCTATTTGGTGGTGGTCATGAGCATGAATACGACTATGATGGATATGATTATGATGACTATGGGCAGCAGGTTTATGATCTTCCAGGGAATTTGGATGCTTTTAATGCCATGTATGGCACTAAACTTCAAGATCTTAGGAAGTAATTTTATTTCGTCATTGTCTTTTGTTATCATTTGAGTAGTGGTTTATTTTCTTTTTAGAAAATAGGTAGTATCTTTTAATGTAAGTTTTTTGTCTATGTAACGGCCTGAGATATAGGACTCACCCATATCCTTTGCACTTAAATGCTTTTTTGGAGTAATATACTTACCGGGTCTTTTGACCTTTTACCTATAAAACTAAAGCTGTAAAGATTGATTGCTGAACATGCTAATATATAAACACATTTCATTGAGAAACCCCCTAATCATCATCATTCTATCAATTTTCCCGGCCGATTATATACTCTACTGTATTAAGGTCTATCGTAGTATCGTTGTTTGATTGTGTTCCTCCAACCTGAAAGTTGTAGAGTGATCAATTATTCACTCTATCATCTTAATAGTGTTTGCTTTGTTTGTTTTGTATTAGTAATTACAATCTTTTGAGTTTTGACTATTGAGAATTGTGAGATTGAAATAATAATAATCTGAGCTAATAATGTTTTCTAGTTGATAGTTATAAATTGATTATTATTTAGTCATATTTCCCCTTACAGATTATTTGTGCGTGCATTAATTAACAAACGTTTGTGACTCAAACTAATTTTTATTTATTATTATTATTATTATCACACATAAACTTGAAAATTAATAATAATAATAATAATAATAATAATAATAATAATAATAATAATAATAATAATAATAATAATAATAATATCACAGTTATAAGTATGTACAAATATATATTTGCTCACACTTTCAAGTGTGAATAAGATCAATTTCTCACACTCAATCTCTTCACACTTCCGTTGATGTGAATAAATTGGGTGACAAATTGAACTCCTAAGTGCGATTAAAGTTTATGTTTATACACACTAAAAGTGAACTTTTTTTTTTTTTTTTTTTTTTTTTTACAATTTTAAGTGTAAAAAATGTCATGTTTGTATTTATTTTTCACGCGTATAAATGTAATGAACTTGTATACATTTGTGAGTGCGAAAAATTTAAAATAATTACACGCTTTATACAAGTGTAAAAAATTATGTGCACAAGTGACATTTTTGTTATAGTGATCTGAAAGCTTTGTGATAATAAGGATGGACATTTATAAAAGGCTTTGTTACCCTTTTCTGCCACTAAAGGCATATATCTTGTAGTGTTATGATAGAAAAAGTACATCACAGTATATTCTTACAATGGTGTATGAACTTCTTCAATAAGTTATTCCCAACTCCATTATCGAATGCCGAACGATTGACTGCTAGAAGTTGAAGACTTTGTCATCCCATTTCCATCGGTCTCAGCAATCAATCTCGGATATTTGTCAGTTATAAGAATTGCCAAATCTGTGCATAATTAACATATATAGATATATTATACATTCAGAGGACCGCAAGTCAGCAACTAACTTAAGAAAAAAATAGTAATAAAAAACTTACCAAAGTTTTGGCTGAGGATTGATACATGTAGTATGGTAGATTTATCGTTTTTCAAAAGGAATGTCATCAAATCGGCTCCTTTACGAACTGCTCTTTCCACTTCCTCACAAAGAAATCTGAAAATTTTGGTCTTACCGTAGCGAGCTGCATGGAAAAGAGGGGTTTCACCCATCTTGTTGGTCATCATAAGCAATGAAGGAGCCTTAAGTAACATTTCCCTAGCAGCCTCAACTGTCCCATTATTTTCAGACGTCTCATGAAGTATGGTGCTTCCACCGCTATTTACCCATGTCAGTTTACCAAAATGGCATTCAGGTAAGGAACGGAGTAGCGCAACAACAAGGTTGTTACGCTTATTGAAACTCGCCATATGAAGGACCATGTCATTATGTATGGTTACTATATGAAAAGGGCCATTTGAGATGTATCTACATATCTCAAATACCTTCATATCTTCTCCTTTTGACAAAGCCTCATACAGCTCCCCGGTGGCCCTGTCGTCGTCGTCTCTTGATGCAATGAAATTCATTGTAATAGAGAAAGGCTAACACTCACACACTCACAAGAAAACCAAAAAGGTTTCTATCTATAAATAGTAAGAAAATTTCCTCCACTGATAAGTAAGGTATATACGTACACATCCTTATTCTCTACTGCCCGTTCCAAGTTTATTGAGTAAGGAAAAGTAAAGAAATATGAAGTAAACATTTTCAGCCCAATTTTGGGAGGAAACATTTTACTTTATAGTCAAAATCACCCTTGTTTTCCGGTCCTTTTCCTTTTCTTTCTCTTTTTAAGTGATACTCTATAACACAACTTTTTGTTTCTCTTATTTTCTTTCCTTTCCTTCCTTAAATGAGAAAAACAGAAAGCTTTTTCCTTGGGGTATGTTAGAAGATTTTAGACCACACTCCAATTTGGTGGACATTGTTATTTAGTCACCAACTAAAGTTGTTTTAGATCTGCATCGGATGCCTTGCTGTCAGGTCACAGGTTTCTATAAAACCAAGGTCACGAGTTTCATTTCGAATAACGTAAAGGATCAATGTTAATCAACAAGCAGCTTTTGTAAATGTAACACTTGTTGCAGTACGAATAAGAATACACAAAAGACATCTACAATTCCTACAACATGACTAACGCTGATTTCTGCTGTCTAATACTAGTAAATTCCATAAACCTATATTTTTTTTCCAAGATCATTGGATGCTGTTTTTGTATTGTATGTAATGGTGTTTTCTCCTTGTAAGAAGAATTAATGCCATTTAAGCTCCTTAACAATGTCTTGTTTGGTACTCTTAGATATATATTTATATAATTAATTCAAAATTCTTGCTGAAAACTTCAAGTTGGATCAACCACAATCTAAACAGTGTGCTATTCCCTGTTGGGTTGTTCAAATGAATTCCATTGGTGACAAAGAACTATAAATAAGCCCAAAAGAAAAAGACTTCAAACCAAACGTGGAACACGTTTAATAAGGATCAATGCCAAGAAACTCTGATGATAAAACAAAAAGTAATATGCTACAGCCTAAAGTTAATAGGTGACTCAACAAAAAGCAAAAGTTGTATACAAACTTTCCATTCAAGTGCCTGTGCTTGAATTAGTTGTTGTCATAGATCAAGTCCTACCTACTTTGATTTTAAGATTATAATTTATAATCAAAAAGTACCAAATATATGTTTGTGCAAAAAAAAAAAAAGTTGCATATAACATGCCATTTATAGGTTCAAAATCCGAGTCTCCTGGAGATGCTTATTTTGAATAAAATAATTTAATGAGGAAACGACCATTTGCTTCTGTTTACATTCTGCCATATTATAACCTTCGTTATGAAGCAATAATTCACAATAAGATCATCACAACACAATAGCATTTTCTTATGTAACCGACTAACCCCTTTCTACGACAGTAATACATACGCTTGTAAGCATCTCGCGAATATACATTTTTTTTTTTTGAACGGCGGAGATATATTAAAACGCATGCATGCTAGTAAGAAGCTAGCACGGACAAATCAAGAAAAGATTACAACTGAATACAAATAACACTCGGATTGAAACACCAATCAATCCAAGAAATACTACAACACTTAGCTCTATTTTTTATCTAAAGATAAGATGTCGTCAATGATTTTCATCGTATTAACCTCAACCGGCTAAAAAACAACTAAATTCCTATCCCTCCATAACCACCCTATAGCACATAAAACCACAACATCGAAAAAAGAACTTGTTGTCTCACCCAAATTCAAATCACCATCATCGGCCATATCAAGAACATTCAAGGTGCTATCTAGAGGTATCACATCCAACCCTCACCATTTACGAATCAAATACCAAATATCTCACTGATATACATACTTCTTTTCCTTCATCTTTTTCAAAGTTAATTAAATAGTGTTCGTCAAAGAAAAACTGAAAAAGTAACAAACTTTTCAGCTGTTTTCCGTCACTTAACTCTTCAAAGCTCAAATGGCATTCAAATTCTTTGCTTGAAGCATTATACTCCTATAAATATAAATGTCCATACATGAAAAGTTTATCATAAGCCTTTTCTATTTGTGAAACCTCCCTTACCCCTGTAATGGCTGATCACACAGCATCTACAATTCATAGGACTAATGCTGAACTGTTCAAAGCTCTGTCTAAAGGAGATGATGTTAAGGTATGTGAGATATGTCGGGAATTTCCAGATGGCCCTTTCCACATATTAACCATACACAATGACAGTGTTCTCCACATTGCCTGTTACTACAAGCGTAATAATCTCGTTCTCCAGCTAATCAATCAAATACCTCAAGACCAACGCAACAAACACACAATAAAAAATGAGTCTGGAAACACCTTAATTCATGCGACAGCCACCAACAATAAGACAGTTGAGGCTGCTATGAAGATGCTGCCCCTGGCTCCTTCAGTGCTCACTATGACCGACAACCTTGGAGAAACTGCTCTTTTCCGTGCAGCCCATTATGGCAAGACCAAAATTTTTTGTTTTCTAGAAGAACAAGTGAGTCAGAAATCCTTAACTGAATTGGAGTTAAGGACCTTTTTTTCCTGAGATGATAAAGCTACTATACTTCAGGTTGCAATTCATAGTGAGAACTTTGGTAAGTGTTGATGTTTGTTACTTTGTTCCATTTGTAATAGCTTTATCCATTCCAAATGTCTAACACAGTATATATTACATACACAGAATTGGCTTTTACAATTGCTGAAACATATCCAACCTTGATAGATGAGCGAGATGGAGATGGGATGACAGCTCTTCAACTCCTTGCTTGCAAGCCCTCTCTGCTTTCGCCAGTGTATTTAAAGATAACTATTTCAAACGTTTCATATATAAATGTATGTATACAAGTCTAGCTGCTTTATTCACAACGAAATACCATATACAACACTAATAACTTCTGATCCTTTATTTCTCAGTCACCGATTCAAGTCCTAAAGAAGGATATAGTAGAGTGCCTATCTTAAAGAAAGTTGAGAAACAAATGCTGAAACGTGAATCTGCAAAGAAAGTTGGAAGGTTCTTGATAAGGGATGCTATTGGTTTTTTTCACAGGTCTACAAACAATAATTCCAGGATCGATATATGCACAAGATTGACAAGAATATGATTCATTATATTAACAACATAACAGTGGGTTACATTGTACAAAAAGACACACCAAAAACGTTTACAAGTAGTAAACTATATATAGACATCGAATGGGTATGTTCCAAACGACATGTCTGTTCAAAGGGCTGTGAACCAAGCGACACACCCTTTCACAAATAACTAACTTAACTAACTTAACCGCTATTCGGTTACTAACTTTCTAATTTACAAGTTCAGTCCTTTACTTTCAAGATTAATGCAATTACAAGGTCTAACATTAACGATAAATATTTGATCTAAATTCATTAGAAGGCTAACAATTTCCCCCCTAATGATTTAGCATCAAATTCTTCTTGAGTGATCCTTCTGGTCTTTTCAAACAATGACATCTAAGTCATTGTTGTCTTGCTGCTTCCTTTACTGCTATCATGTTCTTCATCTTCATCTTCCAGCATGATTCCAAAATGGTCCTGACTTGTCTCTATTGCTCCATCCTTCACCCTCATGTCCTTCTGGCCTTGCAGGTCCATGGCCAAGCCATCTTTGTTTGCTTCTCCTACTTCTAACGACTTTTCAACCCAAGGCACATAAGCAATTTCATGGTAGATTACAACTAGATCAACAAACTTTTGTAGCAGTCTCTTACTGCTTCACCATCTTTGATATCCAGGCCTTGAAGTTTTGCAATCATTCCACACTTGTCACTCAAAAACAATTCAACGTGTACCCTTTTTCTCTTTTCTTTCTTTGTTTGAATCTGGTCTTCATGTCCCTCTTCTTCTTTCTGTGTCGATTTGAACCAATTCGTGCCCTAGACAACTTTGTTTGTCTCGGCTTTTACTTCCAAAGAACTCGCAAATTCTCGGTAAACAACAAGTTGTTGTCCTTGTTGTTTCTGGTTACCAAATCCTTGTGAACTCTCAAGTTCTACAACATATCGCCAAGTATTCTTGTAAACCATGGCGAAAAAACCAGACTTCAATCTCGATGCTTTTGAATCTTGAGTGATGATCAAAATCATGAATTGTTGTGTTGTTTGATTCCTCGTAGCTCTGATGCCAATTGATAATCGTTGCATCGGTTTAATCTTCCAGGTTTCCAGGATCATAAATAATCAAACAACCATCATGTATGAACCATCATCAAGTATAAAAATATATATGAACAAGAGAATGGGTTTGAACCCTTTATATTAACTGATATAACAACGAAGGGTTGATGTTTACAAATGAATCCTAACCTATTTATACTACATGAATCCTTGCCTCCAAAAAGACATGTCGCTTCATCTAAACGTTGCAACCCTACAAGAAACGTTGCATACTAAATAACTACTAACTGTCATCATATGGGCCTGTTTGGGTTAATACATTTGGACCCATTTGCAGACTATAAACTGACCCAAAACTAAATATAAACACACGAATTACATATTAACTACAAGTCTTAAACATTAACAAAAAAAAAAGACCTTTTCCCCCTGTTGATGAATAAATGAATCCTTTCTTGTCAAAAAAAAAAAAAAGACCTTTTCCCCGTAATTGCTTAAATCTTGTTCTTCGAATCTTCATCTTCTCCGCGTCTCTTTCTTTCTTTCTTCTTGTCTCAACGTGTTGTCCGTTGTTTACTTCTTGTCACGTTGTCTTTTCCTTTTGTTTTGTGTCCAACTTGGTTACCGGTGTGTATGCGTCCTAGACTTCTTTGTCTCGGCTTCTTCTTCTGAAGAACTCTCAAGTTCTTGGTAAACAGCAAGTTGGTGTCCTTGTTGTTTCTGTTTCCAAGTCTACGTGAACACAATAGTCCCAAATACCCTCGGTATTTGTCCCAAAACAAACAGGTTGTTTGTTTTTCTTTCTACTATTTCGACGGTAGTATGCCAACAAGTGAAGCGTTTGCTTGAGTCCTTGTTGCCCTCGTTGCTTGTCCGCGTTCTACGATACCCTTCTTCTTTTGTTCCACACCGTATATACAACAACCTACAGAAATACCCACGGTATCCTTGCGAGCAAGTGATCAAAATGCTCCTGTTGCTGTCCCTTTTGTATTGTAAGCGTTATTCCAAAACAGTCCTCGATTGTTTTCTTCTTCGGTATACCTTTTCTTCAATCCAAGCAACGTCCTTTTTTCTTCTTCCAACGTACGTTTTCTTCTCCACCTTTGTCCGCGACAAAGAGGTGTTTGTTTTGTTGTATGAAACTTGAAAGCCAACAAAATAACAAAGTTTCCTTTGTCTAGTTTTTCTGTCGCGTTCAAAATCAATCCAACACAAACAATCAAGTCACCACTTCGTTTGGTGCTCATGTTGGTCCTGATCGTGCACTATCTTCCCAACAATCCGTGGTGTCTTCCCTCGAAGTCTTTTGATCAGTATGATCAAAAAACTTGAATCACTTCTTGCAATCTTGGAACCATCGGCTCTGATACCATATTGGTTTTTTTCACAGGTCTACAAACAATAATTCCAGGATCGATATATGCACAAGATTGACAAGAATATGATTCATTATATTAACAACATAACAGTGGGTTACATTGTACAAAAAGACACACCAAAAATGTTTACAAGTACTAAACTATATATAGACATCGAATGGGTATGTTCCAAACGACATGTTTGTTCAAAGGGCTGTGAACCAAGCGACACACCCTTTCACAAATAACTAACTTCCTACAAATAACTAACTTAACTAACTTAACCGCTATTCGGTTACTAACTTTCTAATTTACAAGTTCAGTCCTTTACTTTCAAGATTAATGCAATTACAAGGTCTAACAGATGCCTCATGGGAAGCAACAGAACCCATGTCTAATCAAAACAGAATTAAACTCCATAAATTTGGAGCAATAGCTCATGCAGATATTATCATTCCCACCCCCGATTCTCCGTTGTTTTGGCGACGAAATCAGGTTGTACAGATATTGTTAAGGAAATATTGCAAGTGTACCCTTAGGCAGTAGAGCATATTGATGAGGACGGGCGTGACATTTTGCATGTGGCAATAAAATATCGAAGAATAGACATATATAATACCATGATCAGTATGAAGAATCCTTTCACGAGGCTACGAGGGAAGATTGATAAAAGAGGAAACTCAATACTTCATATTGTTGGCATAAAAGTTAGAGATCCAAAAGCTGAGAGTGACATCCGAAGCCCTGCGTTGGTGCTAAGAGACGATTTGCTTCTGTTTGAAGTAATAAATGAAGTAACTAGCATTTGATGTAACCGAATCAGTTGAGAATTATACTAACATTTATGACGTCTTTTCCTGGTTGTTTCGATCCAGAGTGTGGAAAACATATGTACAGGCTTAACAACATTGCAGGTATAAACAACGATGGGCTGACTGCTGAGCAACTATTCAACGAGAACAATGCACAGCTACGCATTAACGCCAAAGAATGGATGAAGCGCACAGCTGAGAACTGCTCCATTGTTGCTGTACTCATTGCCACCGTTGCCTTTGCTGCAGCTTACACTTACCTGGATGTCCGATCAAAAGACAGGCTATCCACCTCTTAAGAACAACCCATTCTTTATAGTATTTGCACTAGCTGATGCACTTTCACTCACATTTTCATTAACATCAGTAATAATATTTCTTTCCATCCTCACATCTTCATTTCGGTTAGAGGATCACACATAATAAACTACTCCTAGGCCTTACGGTGTTGATACTTGCGGTGTCAATGATGATGGTAGCCTTTGTAGCAACATTTATACTAATCATTCGTAGTAAGCAAGATTGGACATGTTAGATATTAGTGATGATAGTTAGATAGTGTAGGGGTCTTTGAGAAACTTTAGCTCTTATTAGTCAAATAGGAATGTATATGTCAGTATGTCAACTCTATATATACAATTAGAGGGTGTCAAACGAGATCAGAGTACAAGCCATTCGTGAGTCTTTTTTCTCCCTTTGTTGCAGCCGGTTTAAACTCTCTTTAGGGTTTAGTTTTCTCCCCCCTCATCTCTATAATAAAGAGGTGAGGGGGGAGGGGTCATTGTAAATCATTCTTTCAAGGTTTAATAAAACTTTTGGTTAAACCATCTTGTGCTTGTTCTTTTCTTTTCAGTCGATATTACAAACTGTTGTAGGTTGTGTGTTCTTCTAACGATATCGAGGTAATCCGCACTAGTATCCAGGTTGTTAGTCAATCGAAGACTTACAAGTGGTATCGGAGCTCAGGTTCGCGGGTTCTCTGGTATACTAGGATCGACTCATTTGAAGGGTTTCTTTCTTATTCAGGTTTCGTTGTAGAAGAGAACGGTTCGGTTTTTCGGGTTTCTATACGATCGGAAAAAGAAAGAAGGATTTGTGTTCGATCGTTCGTTCTTGGAAGAGTAAGTTATTCTGTTTGGGTTTCAAGGTTAACGAACAACAAGAAGCATCAGAGTTATCGACTTAAAGGGTTTGTTGATTTTTTGATCGACAAAAGTTCTGTTTGTTTTCTTTTGTCACATCAACGACAAAGAAGAAGACATATAGGTTATATTTACTTCAGATTGTTTAAAATATAATTTTATATTGTTGGTGGGAAGAAGACAATAAGTATATTATTATCATTGAATAATAAGGTTGTCATATTATTGTTATTATTCAATAGAGGCTTATATAATTTGAAGGGTATTTTTGCACAAAGGACTTTGTTGGTTTGTGATTGTGAGGTTTTTCACAAGGTTTAGCAAATTAATAAAGGGATTAAAGAATGATGGGAGCCAAGTTTGAGCAAGGGTATCATCAAAGGGTTTTCTTTGATCGATTTTGTTCAAGGTTTTTCGGTTATAGTTCTTCTATCATCAAAGGGTTTTGTCGACTAGTTTGTTACTTGGGCTTCAAGTTTCAGGTTTGCTAGGGTTTAATCGACAAAATATTTACTTCAAAGGGTTTTTCGGGGTAGCTCTCGGGTAAGTTGATTTCTTGTTAGGGTTTTCTGCAAGGGTTAAGTCGATTGAAGAGTGAAGAAAAATAAATACTTTGAAGGTATCCGTGATTTCTTGGAATTCAAGTCTTGGTGATTCTTGGAAGACAAGTAAGGTTTAGCTTTCTCTTGGGATTAAAGGAAGTGATTACTTGAAGTACAAGGTATATTAAGTTTGTATACTTGAGGTGAAAAGATCAAAGCTTTAGGGTTTTTCTAAAGGTTAGTAGATCAATCTTTACAAGAAAGCGGGTTTAGCACACGGCTTGTGAGACTTGTTGGTAAAGTTGGTTAAAAAGCAACTTAACAAGGTTTGTATCAAGGTTAAAGAAGAATGGCTAGTATTAATACTAGGTTAAACATCGAAAAGCTCGATGGGAATATTGTACAAAGACATGGAGATTCAAAACAAGTTGGGTTTAAGCAACTTGGTCTTGTTGTTAAAACAAGGGTCCATGGAGTACATGTTCAAAAGCGTGTTTGGTTTGAGGTGGAACTGCAGGGAGCTCAAGGGAATCGTGAAGTTGAGGTTGTTCAGGTTAGTAACGATGATGCTGCAGTGGCTCAAAGAAAGTTGGAGGTTAAACAACTTGAAGGAAAGACAAACACGGACTGCTTACTAGTAATAAGCAAGGGATGCTTGAACCGGTTAAGGTCAAGTGCATATTCCTGGGATACCATGAAGGTATAGTGTGTTATCAGCTTTGGAGGTTAGATGACGTTACTTCAAAGGGAGTGCTTTACAGGAATATGGTTTTCAATGAGAGTGGGGAATACAAGAAACTTTCATTAGTTCTGGTGTAGGTACAGGTTCAGTGCATGTGTTGCAGGGAGTTGAGTTTGAGGTGGAACCGCTTGGGGATCATACATTTGAGGTGGAACCTCAGGGGAATGTCGGTCAGGTAGCTGGTTCACAGGAAGTACATACTCAGGATTTGATAGACTATCATTCAACACGTGATAGGGAGCAACACATAGCACGGGAACTAAACAAATATAGAGAAGACAGTAATGAGGCTGCTTTTGCAGTTGCTGTAGTGGAAAAGATATACACACATGAGTCATTGACTTTCAATGATACAGTTACTTGTGAGGTGATTTCCAAGTGGAAGACTGGATTGAAAGAAGATATGGATACTTGGTCAGATGTGTATGTGCTCAGCAACGGTTGCAGGAAAAGCAGTGACGACATCGATGACTATTACTGAGAGTATACACCAGGTAGATTCATACATCTATTTCTCTATATAGATGGTATGGTTTTTTCTTGCGGATGCAAGGCTGAGATCTAGGATACAAAGGGATTGCTGGATAAAGCAAAAGAAAATATACTTGGTATGGAGATCATCAGGGATCATAGTGGTAATACTCTGAGGGTGTTACAGTCCAAGGTTCACAACGAAAAGTTGGTACAGACTTTGTTGGAGGGACACTCCATACTGTCGTTGGAGGGTAGTCTATCAGGGGACCGTGATGTGGAAAAGAATGGTAAGTTGTCATATACATATGCGGTTAGAAGCCAGGAGTATCAGATGGTCTGCACGAGACCTGACATAGCATCTGTAGATGTGGGTATGTTGGATAGGTTCGATCGTGGATTACAGACAGACGTACAGGTTTTTGTGGATTTTGACTACGCTATGGGTAGATCGATCACTGTCATGGGTAGATCAATCAAAAGGTACGGGTTTATGATACAAGGATGTGCAGGAAGCTCGGAAGCTATGATGCTGCACATAGAGGCTTTGTCAACAACTGAAGCGGCGTATATGACACTTATGGAGGCTGCAAAGAAGGCTATTTGGCTAAAGGGACTCTCTATAGAGTCAGGAGCTAAGCTAATATTAGTAGCGGTTATTGCTACTAGTGCGTGGACGAAGGCACACACCTATCCGAGGTTCCAGCACTGGTTGAAGCTGCTGCGTATCGGAGAAGACTAACTATCACCACTAAGGTGGAAATTGTTAGATATTAGTGATGATAGTTAGATAGTGTAGGGGTCTTTGTGAAACTTTAGCTCTTATTAGTCAAATAGGAATGTATATGTCGGTATGTCAACTCTATATATACAATAAGAGGGTGTCAAACGAGATCAGAGTACAAGCCATTCGTGAGTCTTTTTTCTCCCTTTGTTGCAGCCGGTTTAAACTCTCTTTAGGGTTTAGTTTTCTCCCCCTCATCTCTATAATAAAGAGGTGAGGGGGGAGGGGTCATTGTAAATCATTCTTTCAAGGTTTAATAAAACTTTCGGTTAAACCATCTTGTGCTTGTTCTTTTCTTTTCAGTCGATATTACAAACTGTTGTAGGTTGTGTGTTCTTCTAACGATATCGAGGTAATCCGCACTAGTATCCAGGTTGTTAGTCAATCGAAGACTTACATGACAAATATTTTATTATACATAATCTCGTTTTTTCCTGTCACTGTGTTTGTGTGCTCATATGTTAATCTTTACAAGTTGCTCATTAAAGCTTTTAAGGAACGAGTTAAGAAGATTATGGCTTCAATATCGCCTGCATGTGATGTTGAATCGCCTCACACAATGCAGTACTCAAGACTGTCCTCTCAAGCTCCAATAACCAGCATCAGAACTACCACGAATTCTTATGTGTGATGTTGAATCGCCTCACACAAAGCAGTACTTAGGACCGTCCTCTCAAGCTCCAACTACCAGCATCAGAACTACCATGAGTTCTTATGTGTGATCCTTTAGACAGTTTTTCTTTTTAAAACCTCAAGGATTTTAATTCGCTGTTTGTATTCATGTCACTATCTCTATACGTTTATTGTTGTTTTATGGCGTATTGTAGAAAGCTCAACTCAATGCATGGCTACAACATTTCTAATGCAGACACTCGCTTCAATGTTTCTAACTTCACCTACTTGTTTATAAGTATATATTTTATATCGTCTATATAGAGTAAACGTTTAGAGGATAAATTTAATAAGCAGCACCCTTAGAAGGTTTCCTCTATAGTAGAGCTATCAGAGAAATTTCCTAATCTATAAATATTCAAGACTAAATAAACCACTCATACATGTGAATATTCTGAAGGGAAAAAAAATAAAAAAACAAAAAATAAAATAAAATAAAAAAATAAATAAAAACACTTGCTGTTGCTCGAAAGCGCACTTGTATACAAGCCTCGTCAAGAACTAAATACTACATAATTAACAACTACTTTTGAGCCACAGCGTTTGTAGAAACACGCTTTTTACAACGCTACTGGCACTTGATTGATGCTGATAACTTTTTTTTCCATATTTCAAAACCATAGGGACATATTAAGCATCTTGTTTAAACAAGTAATTAGTATTTATCTACTAGCCTAAATTTCATCAAGCATTAACTTATTGGGAAAGGTCTGTTGTGCTGTTTAGTATAATCTTGTTTAATCCTTTTTTGGAAGGCAGAAACTCATGTTAATCCTGAATCGGAAATTATGATTAAAAAAAATAAAAATAAAATAAACATGTAAGGAGTTTGCAACTAGATATATATGATCTCCTCTATTACATAATCACACAAACGATCTCAGTCAGAATATTACATGAAGCTTTATACTATAAAGTTCTTTTTATTTATTACATTCAAATCAGATTACATGTACAGAATTCAATCATGAGTCAACTGAGGCCAGTTTTAACGCGTACTCAGACTTTCACAAAAGATTTGATCGTATTCGAGACATAGATGCCAATCATGAGGCCAATCAGAAGAATCACCATTCTATCTACAGTAGTCCTAGAAGTTTTTAGCTTCGTGGCTAATACACCAACCGCCCATTTATAGTTCTCCAACGCCTTTTCTTGTACACTCATTTCAGGAACATCTTGATCCTTTCTATCTTCCTTGTTCTCAGCATTTGGTCGTGATGTTTGGGTGGGTTTTTCTTCGGCTATTTTTGGACTCGCATTTGATTCATCTGCTGGCTTTTGTGGCGTGGGCATTGGTGTCGGGCTATCTTCTTCTTGTTTTGCTGTTAGATTTTTTAACTTGGGTTGCTTAATAAAAAGCATACCTCCTTCAAGTTTTGCACTGATTTTGTAGAGATCACAGTTTTCAGAAGGTGGAATATCAATACGAAATTTACTCCATGTGTTATGATGGAGTCTTCTTTCACCAGTAATCCTCAAGATTGTTGATCCCGGTTGTGTCGTTGATACGAGTTGTACCCTCATTTGGTGCTTAGCAAAACCTGTACATGTTTTCTCATAAAAACCATATACGAAACAAATTAAGCATTTATGAAACTATGAGAGCATAATAACAGCTTTAGCTCAACCATTGGCCAAAATCCCATTGTTGGCACTCTCATTTCGACATTTTCCTGAATTAGAAGTTTTCTAATTTGTTCTTTCTTCATGCAAGTCATGCAAAATCAGGAAATATTATGTGTGTTTAACCATGGTTCCGACTAATCCATGGGGGATTGAACCCACTGGCCACTGCCACACGGATGAAATTGTGTCAATGATGCACTATCTTTGTTCAGGATAGTTTTATGCAAAAAATTAGAGAAAATGGTCGAACGTGCTTACAACAACATCCTGTGTAAAAATGGTCATACTACATCTGCAGTATACATCAAATATTTCAACTTTTCTTTAGAAAAAGAAATGTTTTAAGAGAACGAACCATGAACATAGACCACAAAGGTATCTGAATCGTCTTCATGTACCCAATCAGTGGCAGGTTTGAAATCTTCATAAACTTTAGGTGGTGTTGGTGTACCATCTACTTCCATCTATGCTTGGTTTTCGAATTTCAAAATGGTGATTGTAAATCAATGGCAAAATTTTGTTCAATAAATAAGCAAATATTTGTTGGAGGATAGTTTGCATTTTGAGGTATGAATGGTACCCAAGTTGTAAAGTTTCGTTCCAACGAGATATGCCTTTCTTTCCATTGTGTAACCTTTCTTTTAGGTTGCTTTCTTTTAGATTTTCTTAGATTTCATATGAATCATATCCTTTTTAATTTGCAACTTTATTAGTACCTAATTATAAAGAGTAGCTTCTTTTTCAAAATATTGAATGCGGGTTTGTCTAACATGTGCCTTTTTTTTTCTTCCTAAAAGTGAACTTGTATATATAAACATCAATATACAAAGTCTGAAACAACATACATAGACATGCCTATGTATTGATTTCAGACCACATCAACAGATTTACATAAAGAAGCTATACTACACTTTCATAGCAATCTATCCAACAATTCAAAAGAAACAAATGTTGGAATTATGATATCATGACATTCATATATTATAAACCAAACACATCAAGCGAGCATAGCGGAAGCAATTATAACAAGATCAAATAACATGTAATTAATTAATCGATATTTAAATAGTAAACATACATTTGTGATTCTAGCCCGAACAAGAATCAAATTGCAATCTTGAATCAAGAACCCTAATTAGGGTTTATGTGGATTACAAGAGTTACCCCTTACCTCTTTTGTAATTCAATCCAAGAATCAAACAATAGTGTGTTTGATTCACATTCTTGTACACACGTACTAATTCAAGAAAAAGTTTATGCAAGTAATTAAACACAAAACTTTGTTTTGATCAAGAAAATCGAAACCCTTATGGGTTTGTTTTATGGATCGACCAAAGGGACAAAGAGAGGAGAGAAAACACCAAGATGTGTGTGTACAAGTTATGAGAAAACAATGCATCTTGGGTTTGCTTATATACTATTCAAAACTTGGAGCTCAAGGCACAAAGGAGGTGTATCCCCCCCCCCTATGGTCGATCGGTTTTGGATCCCCCAAGGGGATTCCGAAACCTTCTCTTGTTTCCAAATTTTCCTTAGTATTACTTTCCTAATCTTCGTTTAATAGGTCATTAGTCATTTATTATTAAATACTAATTACTATTATTTATTTTGTGTTTATTAATAATTACTTATAACATTTTATAAATAATTATTTCTTTTTCTCTTCATACGTATTGTGTGCAATCCCATGATCTCAAGTTCGATCCTAACACACAACTATTATTATAATGTCTATAAAACCAACAGCTCCCACTTAGACATATCATAAAAGTGTGATCACATCGGTTAGCGTCTTGCAAAACGCCGATGCCTCTAGTACAACTTGAGTAAGGCTCCTGGAAAACCTTTTAATGATTTCTCATTATTATTATCCCTTTGTTTCTAATACCATGTTAAATAAGGATATGGATCTAGGTCATTCCTTAATTAACCATTCTGTTTCTCGTTGTTAGAAATTGACAAGATTACCAAATCTTCTGAACCTTTCAGGAAAGACCTTGGGCGTGGCCACGCAAACACCTTGACAACCCTACGAGGGGCCCAGCAGTATTAAACTCCAAAAATTAATTTGAATGAACAAATTCTTTATTGATTACAAGCAAAACACACAAACTTTGTAACACTTCCGAAAACAACCCTTATGACTACCAGTTACGTATAGCGTTAAGTTGTTCCACAAAAATGTATTACATTCATGACCGTTATCTTGTATCTCAAGTCTAAGGATAACTTCTTATGATTTACTTAATGACAAGATCCATAAAGTAACATCATATAGTTGGGATAAGTCCTATATTCAGTATCATCGAATATCATCTGAAATGGCATAACTACGCATCAATATACTTTAAGTATATTATACCAACTTCAGATTTGTCTTAATTTAATAATATTCTCATATTATTAACTGACAACGGACAATTTAGAATAACTCTTATTCATGGATTTAAACATGCAAAAATAGGACAACAATAATTAACAATAGAAATAAACATACCAACATACTTTATTTCATTAAAATAATAATTTTTTACAATATCCTTTATCAAAATACTAATCACAGTTATGCATGAAACTACTAGCTAATTTAAGTCCAATTCCATTGGATAATTCATTAAGCTTCTCTTTCGCCAAAGCCTTAGTGCACGGATCAACTAAATTATCATCTGTGTGAACTTTCAGCAGATTTATTTCACCTTCGTTGTAACACCCCCAATTCATGATGCAGCGGAATTCAACTTGGGTGTTACTCGACGGCACAACAGTCATAATAATAGAAAACGATCTCTAAACGAATCGTAATAAAAAGAGTTGTCATTCATATTATTCAAATGTATCAAAGTTTACATAGTAAGGTCCCAAAATGATCCATTGTTTCAAAACACATCAATATAAAGTCTATGATGTTTTTATCAAATGACATAATAGTTTATAGCCTTCTTCCTTCGGTACGTGCCCTTCCCGCTCCATTCTTGATTATCATGGACCTGAAATACATGCTTAAGAGGTCAACACAAAGGTTGAGTGAAATTCATAGAGTTTGTTTAACGGTTGAACACAATATGTTGGTAGTAATGAGTTAATTAGACTCATACTCATGTTAGAAAACAAAACAGTTATTACTATGTACTAAGCTCATGCAACCAATACGTTAACGGGTACCAATATCAATCGGCGGTTATGTTGCCCCGGTAAGTACTTTGCCGTCATACTTAATGTTTCAAATATAGTGCATTCGTTTGAACTAACTGCTCAAACAAATGGGATTCGTCAATCCCAATAGGCCTATTCACAATACTCGCGCTCACTAATACAAGTGATTAAATGGTTCATGATGGGGCCTAGGATTGGCAAGGAAGGTACTTAGTAATAATAAAACAATCAGGCAGCATACAGTTTCAAAGCATTGTGTTCGGTTTATAAATAGCATGTATTCCCCCCAAGGGTTTGTAAAACATTAAAGTAATGTAATGTGGGGCTATGAACTCACCTTAAGTGCGATAGCAAGTAATGAAGGTGATGGTTTGATCGTGTAGGTTTCTACGAGCAACCTATAATAGAATGTTGCGACTTAGGATTTGTGTAAAGAATACATCGGAGTGCCTATATATATATATCTTGCATTTAGTCCATGATGAGGTATGATGTATATTTGTAAGTCTTTGAAAGAAAGATTTATGAACATGTATGTTTTGGTATATCGTTTACTACCGTTCGGGCTAACATATTTCAGAAGTCATGTTAGTAAGCGTTCGAGGAGCCAGGACACTTTAACTCGTAAATCCACAACTCATCTCGACGGCTTACATAATGAACTCCTCACATGAAGCTCCCTACTATTGTAGTAGTTGATAAAGTATATAAATATAGGTTTTGATTCGAAAAGTTACATGTCCGATATTTGTATAAACTTAGGAAAGTTTATAGTACATGAAGATTGTTATTAGGGGTAGTTTTATAAGTCTTGTGTGACCATTTGTCTTGGTAAAATCTCATGGTTTCCTTTTAGATGAAGTAGATACAAATTACTTGTTCATGTTATCGCCAATTTCATTGTTTCATGTTTACGCCATTGTAAGTTGGTTTGGTCATTTCGTCATGGCCTAGCCATGACCTTTGGTCCTTGTTTCAAGGTCATGTTACACAACCTTGGCTCTAGCCATGGTGGGGGTCTTGGTTATAGGTCATAATACCTTTTATTCCTTTGAAAGTATGACAATAACTTAGTGACTTAAAATATGTAAATAGCTGTTAAGAAACTGAGAAATATCTCACTCAGAAGGCGTTTTCAAGGCTCGAGCCTCTTTATTCCTGAAGGAAAACATGATTCCGGACAACTTTCGTGTTTTAACTTTTTCATGAATCGGACCAGAAAGGCCTCTTTTTGCGTGTTTTAGGTTCTGTCACAGAAATCACAGAAACATTTAGGCAGTTTTGCCGGAAATCTTTGGTAACTTCAAATCGCCATAACTTTTGACTCGTTTACTCTTTTTAAGTGGTTCAAATTGCTATGGTTTGCTTTTTAAGTCCTCTACTGTAATATGTAATAATCCAATATAAAATTTTTACCATTTTGATCAGGTTATACCAAGATATTCACTAGTTTGCTTGTTTTAGTAACTTGTTTCAATAAGTCATTATAACAACATCTTTTACTCATCATGATTCATCATGGACATAATTACAACACATAATATAGCAAAGATAACATGTAAATGAGATGGATATGATAAATAAACAAGAAGCATGGTAGGTTTTAGGCTTACAACTTTAGGCTTTCTAATTAAAGAAAGGAGTAACTAGTAAGGAAATGGACTTTGATAGACAAGCTTCAACCCCTTTTCACTTCAAGCAACCTTTCTACCCTTGGTATTCTTGAAAGATATGTAATGAAAGTTGAGGTGTATTGAGTGGATTTAAACTCAAGAGAAAACACCAAGTATGTTAGGGTTTGGAAGATTTTTGGTAAGAAATAAGCTATCTAGGGTTTCTATACTTGAACTTCACTTGAACCTTGCAACAAATTAGAAAGAAATAAGCTAAGGAGAGAGTGTTGTGGTGTGTTTGATGGCCGGCCAAGGGAAGAGAGGGAGAGGGGTATATATAGGTCCATGAGGAGGTTAGTTTCATGGGATATTTTTGGCCAAAATACACATGTATGCATCCTAGACCAACAAGCCATGAGATCAAGCCACCAAGGGTGTGACTCCCCCCCCCTTGTGGCGGTTCCAAAACAGATAAGGAGGGGAGGTGGCTTGGCTTGGTATTATCCTTGGTTATTAGATGCATTTTGACTCCGGGAAATGCCAACCGTAAATGATTAGGCCTCAAAACGTAAAACCGGGTGTCGTAAAATTATGAAACTTTAAAGTATTTTTAGAAATGTTCATAAGTCCCATAATAAAATATAAAATGGGTGTTAAGTTCCATTTGGGTGGTAAAACCTGCTAAAAGCTGGAAACACGGGTCTAAAACGCGTAATACGTAAAATGTACGAATATTGCGTAAAACTGAGAAAAGTAATATGTTACTTTTCTAATATGCTAAAAATGATTTAAAATGATTTATAATGTCTAGACTGGGCTCAGTCTGGTGTCGGTTGGTCTTAAATGTCTTTTAGACATCAAACCGGAAGCCTAAAAATCAAGGAATGATTTATAAAATCAATGAATGATTTTTAGTCAATGGAGGAGGGAAAAATATGTTGACTTATTTAAATAAGTTGAAAGCTCAAATCATCTTAGAAATGCGGTGCAGGTAAAGGCTAGGGTTACGGCTGAGTAAAAACGCGTAAAACTGAAAATTCCAGTTTTTCACGGCCGAAGTTTATTTGGGCCATGATTTTTCTCAGTCATGATTTATTCTTAAATAAATCATGAATGTGTTAAACATTTTTCTGATGTGGGGTCACCTGACGGGATCAAATTTCGTTGTGCGTAGAATTTCTGATTGACGTTTTGCCCTAAAACGGTTAATTCTGTGTAATCCCTTAATAACTTTCACGAAAATGATCTGACGAATGTCAAACATTTAATTTGCCATGGAAATGATTTATCACTCGAGAATATGAAATAAAAATCAACTTTCGGGAAAATTTCAGAAAGAAATGAATAGTAACATGAATAGTAAAATTTTCCGAAAATAGAAATTAACCTGAAATTGCGAATTGTTACAGTCTCCACCCCATATGAGAGCTCCGTCCCGGAGATCAATTTACGTTGGAGGTAGAAGCTTCGTTGGTAAAAAGATGTGGGTATTTCTTACGTATCTGGTCCTCTCGTTCCCATGTGTATTCAGGACCACGTCGTGAGTTCCAACGAACTTTGATAATTGGTATACGGCTTTGTTTGAGTTGTTTGACCTCTCGGTCCATGATTTCTACGGGTTCCTCAACAAATTGAAGATCGTCATTGAGTTGAATTTCATCGAGTGGAATCACAAGTGATTCATCCGATAAGCATTTCTTTAGATTAGATACATGGAAAGTGGGGTGTACACTACTGAGTTCTGATGGAAGCTCAAGTCTGTACGCCACAGGGCCAACCCTGGCTAGGATTTTAAATGGTCCGATGTATCTTGGGTTTAGTTTTCCTCGTTTACCGAATCGTATCAAGCCCTTCCAAGGCGATACCTTTAGCATAACCCTATCTCCGACTTGGAATTCTAGGGGTCTGCGTCGTGTGTCGGCATAACTTTTCTGTCGATCTCTTGCGGCTTGTAATCGACTTCTGATTTGTACAATCTTATCCGTTGTTTCACGGATAAGTTCTGGTCCAGTGAGTTGAACTTCTCCCACTTCAGCCCAACAAGCAGGTGAACGACACTTTCGACCGTAAAGTGCTTCAAATGGAGCTGCTTTAATACTTGTATGATAGCTGTTGTTGTAGGAAAATTCGACTAATGGTAAATGAGTATCCCATCCTTTTCCAAAATCTATTATACATGCTCGAAGCATGTCTTCAAGAGTTTGGATGGTTCGTTCACTCTGACCATCGGTCTGAGGGTGATAGGCTGTACTCATGTCTAGATTTGTTCCAAAGGCGTCTTGGAGTGACTGCCAGAAATTGGAAGTAAATCTACCATCTCTGTCGGATATGATGGATATCGGTGCACCATGTCTTGAGACTATTTCTTTGACGTACAGTCGGGTTAGTTGTTCCATTTTGTAAGTCTCTTTGATTGGTATAAAGTGTGCTGATTTTGTGAGACGATCAACTATGACCCAGATGGAGTCATAACCGCTTGATGTCCTTGGGAGTTTGGTAATGAAGTCCATAGTAATTCTTTCCCATTTCCAAGTAGGAATTTCTGGTT
Organism: Artemisia argyi; assembly: GCA_030686995.1. Lineage (NCBI taxonomy): Eukaryota > Viridiplantae > Streptophyta > Magnoliopsida > Asterales > Asteraceae > Artemisia > Artemisia argyi. The sequence goes on along the minus strand of CM060676.1, from coordinate 231,832,035 downwards.
GTTGCAATGGACCGGATGGTTTTTGGTGTTCGGCTTTTACTTTGGAGCAGGTAAGACACTTGCTAACATATGTTGCAATGTCGGCTTTCATGTTCGGCCACCAATAAAGTAACTTAAGATCATGATACATTTTATCAGATCCTGGATGTATGGAGTATTTAGATTTGTGTGATTCATGCATGATCAAGTCTCGTAAGCCACCATAAAGTGGTAACCAACTTCGACCTTGGAAGCATAGAGTTCCATCTGAACGGGTTTCGAATTTCTTTTGCATCATGCCATCCAACCTTTCCTTTTGGATGTCTTCTTGTTTCACCGCCTCAGCTTGAGCGTGAAGGATTTGAGTAGGAAAGTTTGAATTTATGGTTAAAACTAAGGCTCGGACTCGTAGTGGTTTAACTCGTTCCTTTCGGCTTAGGGCGTCGGCTACTACGTTTGCTTTCCCTGGGTGATAACGAATGTCGCAGTCATAATCACTTAGTAATTCCAACCAACGACGTTGTCGCATGTTTAGTTCTTTTTGGTTCAAAATGTGTTGTAGGCTTTTATGATCGGTGTACACAGTACATCTAGTACCGTATAGATAGTGCCTCCAGATTTTTAGTGCAAAGACCACAGCTCCTAACTCTAAGTCATGAGTGGTGTAATTTTCTTCATGAACCTTGAGTTGTCGCGAAGCATAAGCCATGACCTTATCACGTTGCATCAACACGGCACCTAAACCTTGGTACGATGCATCACAATAGACTACAAAATCTTCGATCCCATCTGGCAATGCTAGGATAGGAGCACTACAAAGTTTTTGTTTAAGGGTTTGGAAAGCATTTTCTTCGTCTTCATCCCACACGTATTTCTTGTTTTTCTGAGTTAGCTTGGTCAAAGATTTTGCTATTGAAGAAAATCCTTCAATAAACCTTCGGTAATACCCGGCTAAACCCAGAAATTGACGAATTTCTGTAGGTGTGGTAGGTGTTGGCCAATTTTTGATTGCCTCAATTTTAGCGGGATCGACATGTAAACCGGTTTTGTCAATCACATGCCCAAGGAATTGTACGGATTGAATCCAAAATTCGCATTTGGAAAACTTTGCATACAATTTCTCTTCCTTGAGTAGTCCTAAAATTTTTCTCAGGTGTTCTTTGTGTTCTACTTCGTTTTTGGAATAAATGAGAATGTCGTCTATGAATACGATCACGAATTTGTCCAAATATGGTTTACACACCCGATTCATGAGATCCATGAATACTGCCGGTGCATTAGTTAACCCAAAGGGCATCACTTGGAATTCATGGTGACCATATCGTGTCCTAAAGGCCGTTTTTGGAATGTCTTCATCACGAACTCTGACTTGGTGGTAACCTGAACGTAGGTCAATTTTTGAGTAATAGGTTGAACCTTGTAATTGATCGAATAAATCATCAATTCTTGGTAGTGGGTATCGGTTCTTTATGGTTAGTTTGTTTAGCTCACGATAGTCAATACACATTCGTAATGACCCATCTTTCTTCTTCACGAATAAAACTGGAGCTCCCCAAGGTGAGGAACTGGGTCGAATAAATCCCTTGTCCGCAAGTTCTTGTAATTGATTTGATAGCTCTTGCATCTCTGAAGGTGCTAGCCGGTATGGTGCGCGGGCAACTGGCGCCGCTCCTGGTATTAAATCAATTCTGAACTCTATTTGTCGCTGTGGTGGTAGTCCGGGTAAGTCTTCTGGAAAGACTTCAGGAAACTCGCGGGCAATAGGAACATCTTCGAGACGTTTTTCATCGGTTTTCTTTTCTGTTACGTGGGCTAAGAAAGCATAACATCCTTTCTCAATGTACTTCATGGTTTTGATACATGAGATGATGTTTATTCGGGTTCCACTTTGATCACCACGAATGATCAAAGTTTCATTGTCACATGGAATGTGCACAACTCTTTCACCACAAATTATGTTAGCTTGATGTTTAGACAACCAATCCATGCCAATAACAACATCGAAACTTCCGAGTTCGATTGGCATAAGATTGATGTTAAAGGGGTGGTCTAAGAGATTAAGGGTACAGTTTGGGATTACGGTATTGGTATTTACTAAGTCACCGGTAGCTAGCTCAACATTATAACTAGTGGTTAAAGTAATTGATGGAATATCAAGTAAAGGCGCAATTCTAGTAGATATAAAGCTCATATCAGCACCAGAATCGAATAATACTTTAACAGGAATATTATTGAGTAGGAACGTACCGGTAACCACGTTCGGGTCCTGGTGTGGTTCTTCCTTTCCTATGACATAGGCTCTAGCACGAGCACCTCCTCCTTGGGGCCCTTGGTTTTGAGGACAGTTGTTTTTGTAGTGTCCCCTTTCACCACACCCGAAGCATGTAACTATGGGCTGTGTGTTAGCCCCAGTAGCTATACCCTTGCCCCTACAATCCTTGGCAAGATGTCCGGGCTTTTGGCACTTGTGGCATTTGGCCGGGCAAGGACCTTCGTGATGGTAGTTACACTTGGTACATTGTGGTTGATCACCCACGTACCTACCACCAGCTGGTGCAGCAACATAAGCCGTTGCGGCTTCCTGCCTCTTGTTCTGTTGATTGTGATGGTTGTTGTTTCGGGTTTGGTCGTTGTTGTTGTTGTTGTTGTTGTTATTATTCCCACGGTTACCATCATATGGTCGTTTGTTGTTGTTGTTCTTGTTGTTGTTGTTGTTACGGTAGTGGGAATTGTTGGGATTGTTGGCATTGCTGTTGTTGGAGTTGTTGGTGTTGAGGTTGTTTTGCTTGCGGGTTTCCGACATACGTACCACTTGATCCATGAGACTACGGGACATCCGCATAGCCTCATCAAGTTCTTTGGGATTTGCCGAAGTCACATTCCTCTGTATGCTTGAGGGAAGTCCCCAAATATACCTTTCCAACATCTTTTCCTTTGGGGAAACCATTGATGGACAAAGTATCCTCAGTTCCTGGAATCTACGGTTGTAGGTCATGATATCATTTCCCTTAACCGTATGATCCCAGAACTCAACTTCCAACTTTTGTATCTCACTGCGTGGACAGTATTCCTTGATCATCATTTGTTTCAAATTTGCCCAAGTAATTTTGTAGGCATTCTCAATGCCCATGGGTTGAGCAATTGAGTTCCACCAGGACAAGGCCTCATTCAATAGAGTACTTGTGGCATACTGAACTTTATCCCCCTCGATACATTTACTAACAATGAACACCGATTCTGCCTTTTCGAACCAACGGGTCAAACCTACAGCCCCTTCAGTACCCTTGAATTTGAGGGGTTCACATTTCAGGTAGGAAATGAACGAGCAACCCTTTGGTACTGTAGTAACATTGGTCACCGGAGGGGTAGGTCCTCCAAGGTTCAGACTGGCAACTCTTGCAGCCTCTGCAGCTATTGCAGCTTCCGCAGCAGTGGCGGCTTCTGCGGCTGCTGCAGCATCAGCAGCGGCTGCAGCATCAGCAGCTGCTGCAGCACCAGCAGCTGTGGTGGCATCGGCAGCTGCTGCAGCTGCTGCAGCTACGGCTGCTCGTTCAGCGATAAGTGCTGCATTGACACTATCCTTCACCAGTTTGCGGATGGCGGCTTGTGTCATTGTTGGTGGTGGGGTCTTTTTCTTTGGCGTCATGATTCTATTGTTCAAAAGATACGTTGTAATTAGAGAGTTGTGAAATGAGCACAATTTGATAAGGATGATAGGACAATAATGTTGAAACTTAAAAGCAACACATGGTAGTATATAAAACAAAGTTATATTTATATAACGTTGATTACAAAATCGAACTTATTACAAGTTCATTCAAAACTTACTAACTGATACTTTCAGTTAGTAATTACAACGTTGTACAAAAGCTAACTAGTACTATAACACTAGTCTAACGTTGGTTGGGAGGTTGTTGCGGTCCGGTCGGATTATTATTTCCGCGTGTTGCTAACACATCTACGCTTTCGTTTGGACGGTATTCTTTGACCTCCAAGCCCGTCAAAGGATTTAAGACTACTTCCCCAACATGAGTCGAGTCACTCTTCACGTAGCTCATGTCAAGCTTAAACCAATATAGGTCGTCTCGAGCATTCATGGCATCCATTCTAGCAGAATTTACCTTGGACATACATTCATGCATTTGACTTGCCATACATTTAACTTTGAGTTGGGTTAGGTTGAGAGCTTGTTTCAAAGAGTAGATTTCGTATTGAGCTGAGTTCGCGAACATATGTGTAGATGTAGATGTACCGCCGGTTTGGTGAGTAGAATTCGGAACTTGAGCTGGAGTGGTACGGTTAGATTCGGATGAAATTGGTGAAACCGGAGGTGGAGATGTCAATGGTGATAAATGTGGCACCACTAATAGTTCCTCCGCTTCCTCCTCGATGCCTTCGATGTCAACATCCATTTCAGGATCCTCTTCGTACTCATCGATATTTATGTCCAAATCCATTTCAGGATCTTCGTCCGAATCTATTTCATTGTCTAGATCCTCATAAGGTATTTCCTCATCGTCATAGTCAATTTGTTCAAAGTAAGGATCATCGGGTCCGGGAAGAATTGGTAAATACTCGGGCATAGCATGAAGATGATCGGGAGATGGAGGTGCGGACATGATGTCTACAATTTATGATGTCAAAAATAATCAAATGTTTATGGAAAATGTTCAAACTAAGGAAATGTGCATATGACAATATACAAATATGTTCATGTAAGATAACATGTGTAATAAGTCCATAATCTTCTGGAGGACGGAAGGCACGAAGAGCGGAAGGCTATAAAAATGTTTTTGCTTGTTATTGTAGTTATAGTTTAGGTCTCACTTAGACCCGTTTCTCTATAACCATGGCTCTGGTACCAATCTGTAACACCCCCAATTCATGATGCAGCGGAATTCAACTTGGGTGTTACTCGACGGCACAACAGTCATAATAATAGAAAACGATCTCTAAACGAATCGTAATAAAAAGAGTTGTCATTCATATTATTCAAATGTATCAAAGTTTACATAGTAAGGTCCCAAAATGATCCATTGTTTCAAAACACATCAATATAAAGTCTATGATGTTTTTATCGAATGACATAATAGTTTATAGCCTTCTTCCTTCGGTACGTGCCCTTCCCGCTCCATTCTTGATTATCATGGACCTGAAATACATGCTTAAGAGGTCAACACAAAGGTTGAGTGAAATTCATAGAGTTTGTTTAACGGTTGAACACAATATGTTGGTAGTAATGAGTTAATTAGACTCATACTCATGTTAGAAAACAAAACAGTTATTATTATGTACTAAGCTCATGCAACCAATACGTTAACGGGTACCAATATCAATCGGCGGTTATGTTGCCCCGGTAAGTACTTTGCCGTCATACTTAATGTTTCAAATATAGTGCATTCGTTTGAACTAACTGCTCAAACAAATGGGATTCGTCAATCCCAATAGGCCTATTCACAATACTCGCGCTCACTAATACAAGTGATTAAATGGTTCATGATGGGGCCTAGGATTGGCAAGGAAGGTACTTAGTAATAATAAAACAATCAGGCAGCATACAGTTTCAAAGCATTGTGTTCGGTTTATAAATAGCATGTATTCCCCCCAAGGGTTTGTAAAACATTAAAGTAATGTAATGTGGGGCTATGAACTCACCTTAAGTGCGATAGCAAGTAATGAAGGTGATGGTTTGATCGTGTAGGTTTCTACGAGCAACCTATAATAGAATGTTGCGACTTAGGATTTGTGTAAAGAATACATCGGAGTGCCTATATATATATCTTGCATTTAGTCCATGATGAGGTATGATGTATATTTGTAAGTCTTTGAAAGAAAGATTTATGAACATGTATGTTTTGGTATATCGTTTACTACCGTTCGGGCTAACATATTTCAGAAGTCATGTTAGTAAGCATTCGAGGAGCCAGGACACTTTAACTCGTAAATCCACAACTCATCTCGACGGCTTACATAATGAACTCCTCACATGAAGCTCCCTACTATTGTAGTAGTTGATAAAGTATATAAATATAGGTTTTGATTCGAAAAGTTACATGTCCGATATTTGTATAAACTTAGGAAAGTTTATAGTACATGAAGATTGTTATTAGGGGTAGTTTTATAAGTCTTGTGTGACCATTTGTCTTGGTAAAATCTCATGGTTTCCTTTTAGATGAAGTAGATACAAATTACTTGTTCATGTTATCGCCAATTTCATTGTTTCATGTTTACGCCATTGTAAGTTGGTTTGGTCATTTCGTCATGGCCTAGCCATGACCTTTGGTCCTTGTTTCAAGGTCATGTTACACAACCTTGGCTCTAGCCATGGTGGGGGTCTTGGTTATAGGTCATAATACCTTTTATTCCTTTGAAAGTATGACAATAACTTAGTGACTTAAAATATGTAAATAGCTGTTAAGAAACTGAGAAATATCTCACTCAGAAGGCGTTTTCAAGGCTCGAGCCTCTTTATTCCTGAAGGAAAACATGATTCCGGACAACTTTCGTGTTTTAACTTTTTCATGAATCGGACCAGAAAGGCCTCTTTTTGCGTGTTTTAGGTTCTGTCACAGAAATCACAGAAACATTTAGGCAGTTTTGCCGGAAATCTTTGGTAACTTCAAATCGCCATAACTTTTGACTCGTTTACTCTTTTTAAGTGGTTCAAATTGCTATGGTTTGCTTTTTAAGTCCTCTACTGTAATATGTAATAATCCAATATAAAATTTTTACCATTTTGATCAGGTTATACCAAGATATTCACTAGTTTGCTTGTTTTAGTAACTTGTTTCAATAAGTCATTATAACAACATCTTTTACTCATCATGATTCATCATGGACATAATTACAACACATAATATAGCAAAGATAACATGTAAATGAGATGGATATGATAAATAAACAAGAAGCATGGTAGGTTTTAGGCTTACAACTTTAGGCTTTCTAATTAAAGAAAGGAGTAACTAGTAAGGAAATGGACTTTGATAGACAAGCTTCAACCCCTTTTCACTTCAAGCAACCTTTCTACCCTTGGTATTCTTGAAAGATATGTAATGAAAGTTGAGGTGTATTGAGTGGATTTAAACTCAAGAGAAAACACCAAGTATGTTAGGGTTTGGAAGATTTTTGGTAAGAAATAAGCTATCTAGGGTTTCTATACTTGAACTTCACTTGAACCTTGCAACAAATTAGAAAGAAATAAGCTAAGGAGAGAGTGTTGTGGTGTGTTTGATGGCCGGCCAAGGGAAGAGAGGGAGAGGGGTATATATAGGTCCATGAGGAGGTTAGTTTCATGGGATATTTTTGGCCAAAATACACATGTATGCATCCTAGACCAACAAGCCATGAGATCAAGCCACCAAGGGTGTGACTCCCCCCCCCCTTGTGGCGGTTCCAAAACAGATAAGGAGGGGAGGTGGCTTGGCTTGGTATTATCCTTGGTTATTAGATGCATTTTGACTCCGGGAAATGCCAACCGTAAATGATTAGGCCTCAAAACGTAAAACCGGGTGTCGTAAAATTATGAAACTTTAAAGTATTGTTAGAAATGTTCATAAGTCCCATAATAAAATATAAAATGGGTGTTAAGTTCCATTTGGGTGGTAAAACCTGCTAAAAGCTGGAAACACGGGTCTAAAACGCGTAATACGTAAAATGTACGAATATTGCGTAAAACTGAGAAAAGTAATATGTTACTTTTCTAATATGCTAAAAATGATTTAAAATGATTTATAATGTCTAGACTGGGCTCAGTCTGGTGTCGGTTGGTCTTAAATGTCTTTTAGACATCAAACCGGAAGCCTAAAAATCAAGGAATGATTTATAAAATCAAGGAATGATTTTTAGTCAATGGAGGAGGGAAAAATATGTTGACTTATTTAAATAAGTTGAAAGCTCAAATCATCTTAGAAATGCGGTGCAGGTAAAGGCTAGGGTTACGGCTGAGTAAAAACGCGTAAAACTGAAAATTCCAGTTTTTCACGGCCGAAGTTTATTTGGGCCATGATTTTTCTCAGTCATGATTTATTCTTAAATAAATCATGAATGTGTTAAACATTTTTCTGATGTGGGGTCACCTGACGGGATCAAATTTCGTTGTGCGTAGAATTTCTTATTGACGTTTTGCCCTAAAACGGTTAATTCTGTGTAATCCCTTAATAACTTTCACGAAAATGATCTGACGAATGTCAAACATTTAATTTGCCATGGAAATGATTTATCACTCGAGAATATGAAATAAAAATCAACTTTCGGGAAAATTTCAGAAAGAAATGAATAGTAACATGAATAGTAAAATTTTCCGAAAATAGAAATTAACCTGAAATTGCGAATTGTTACATTCGTTAACCTTTTCAGGAACAAAGTGATACTTCCGTAGAAAATGTCTGGTGCCTCTCATGACTCCAGGTTCATTGGCAAATATGATTGCAGCAGAATTGTCACAGTACATATTAATAGGTAATTCAATTGAAGGCATAACACCAAGCCCTGAAACGAATTTCCTAATCCAAACAGCCTCCATAGCAGCTTCTGAAGCAGCAATGTATTCAGCTTCTGTTGCAGACATCGCAATTGTACTCTGCTTCTTGCTCCTCCAGTCTACAGCTCCTCCATTAATAACAAAGACATAACCCGTCTGAGACTTCAAATCATCTTTATTACTTTGAAAGGATGCATCGCAGAAACCTGTAACACAAAGTTCTGCATCTGGATCTCCACCATATACCAAAAACATATCTTTTGTATTCCTCAAATACTAAAGAATATGCTTAACAGCAATCCAATGTTTTTCACCTGGTGATGAGTGTGTAAATACTCATCATTTTTACCATTTCTGAACTGCCAAAACATCCAAAAACACTCAATAATGAATCAAAATAGTGAAAATATCCCAGGAAAGTGTTTTACATGTCTCAAATGCAAAAATACCAAAAACAATGAAAAACGCACAAAGTTTGCATAATTGGCAGTTTCAGTCCCCCAACTTTCAAAAGTTATCAAATCTAGTCCCTGGTCATTCTAAAAACTTGAAAAAGTCACCAAAGGTCCTTATAAATCAAAAAGTTACATAAATAGTCCTTTGGTGAAAAGTTTTACAAAAAGTCAAGTTTAGTCCCTGAACTTTGAAAATTGTCAAAAATGGTCCCTGGGATATGAAAATCTTTGAGAAAATAAATTTTGGTCCTTGTGTTACTCATATTGGGCAAGAATGGTCCTTGGATGGGAATTTTGGAAAAGTTTCATGATTGGTCCCTGGAATTACAAGGTTTGGCAGAAATAGTCCCTGGAAGGGTAAAATTGAAAAAAAAATCATTTGGAACCCTCACACTATTCACCATTGGCATTTTTAACCCTTATGAATATTTTGAAAAGTTGCCAAGTTTAACCCTTCATAAAATCAGAAATGGCAAAATTAGTCCTTGTGTTAATAAATCAAACCGGATCCAATACCTAAAAAATACTACTCCAAGTCCAATCCTAATCTAGCCCACCCATATCATTTCTCTTTGGGCCCAAGTTATACCAGTCCACCACTTAGCCCAAAATACCCCCAAAATAATATAAACCGGGGTCAACCCCCAGTCAACCCCTTCTCCCTTCCCTCTCAGACATCCCCCACAACACCACCACTTGAACCAACCTCCCTTCTCCTCCAATCACAAGCCATGACCCCCCACAATTAATGCCACCACCTCCCTATACCTACCCTTTCACACCACAATTAATGCTGCCCCCCCCCCCCCCCATTGCGTGTATCAGAGATAAGTTGCAAAAGCATTTTTTCCCGCCAAAATACGTGGAGCCTCATGAGTGGATCAAAGTTACAAGAGGGAGGTGGGAAATGATGGCAATGCAGAGGGTAACCCTAATTTGGAGCTATAAATAGAAGAGGAAGCACAAGGAAGAGATAGTTAGTTAATTTAGTTTTATGTATTTCGTTTAAATGCAATTTCAATTATTAGTATAACTTAAAGCTTTTAAGCAGTGTTTTAATCATCTTTCATGTATTGTAATTCCTTTTGATCAATAAATTTCAAGTTTCTCCAACTGTTTCATCTATTGCAAGTTTATTTCAAAATTTCAATAAGCTGTTTAGTTTAATGATAGTTAGTGTGTAATGTACTGGACTCCTAGGCTCACATAAGCTCCCATATAGCTTATATAAGCTATTAGTAACTATTCAAATCAGCTTAGTGATAAAAAACTCAAAAACACCAAATGGTCAACTAAAGTCAAAATTCAGTGTTCTTGGAATTTACAGCTGGAGCAAGGTGTGAAATGGAAGACCTTGGGTTAGAATCCCATGGGGGATGTTAGGTAATGGTTTGGGGTCCTTGGTTCATGATTGTAGCAGGAGTGCAAAAATTTGTAAGCAAAATCCTTTTTAATCCAAGTTCTATTTAGAGTGCTTAATAGTAGTTTAAAGTAGTTCATTTTATCTTCTTATTACTTAATTAATAGAATCTGATTAATAGAATAGCTTTAAATCATTAGCATACTTGTTTTCTTAAAAATCTGTTTCCTAAAGTAGTGTTTGGATTTGTGTGTTTCTGAGTAATTAATTTGGTTCTGGTCATTAATTGTTGCTCACTTATGTTTCTTAATGTCACATTAGCTCAGATTAGCAAGAAAACACAAGCTGTGTTCATCAAAAAGTCAAAATCCTAGAAACAGTTCTATTACACCCTCTTTGATTGGTTAAAGTGTGGCTTAGTCCCCATTTCCAATCACATTTGAGTGGTTTAGGGTAATTTGAGCTCATATCATCTTAAAACATCATAATCAAGCAGCTAGGTAGGATTAAAGTTCATATTAGTCAACTATAGGCATTAATCAAAAAAGTCAAAATTACTTGTTCTCAGTTTTCACCAAACTTGCTTGTTCATTTCTGAATTTTGTGATTTATTTGGGACTGTGAGATTTTGAGGTTTAGTTTCCTACCAGCTCATCTTTGAGATTATACCATCATTTCATTTTTAGAAAAATTACCCTGGGCCCCACAGACCCCCAAACTAAGCTGCAGGGCAAGGTTGTGCCCTGCACATCAGCAGACTCACCCACACCATCAACTTTGAAGTGGTTTTGTGACCACCACAGTGGGTCCCACAACCCATAAGCTGGTTTTCTCAACCCCCCTCCTACCAGGGATTAGAGATTGACTACTTGTTTGACCTAAGACCCAGTGGACCCCACTTAGTTTAGGCTACAAAGTTTGTCCCAGGTCTGAGTTAAGTTTCAACATTGCAAAGTGCTTATTTCATCTTATTCAGCTTATTTGTGGTCAAGCCTTGTTGTTTACTGCTTATTTGAGTTTGTTTAACTTGTGGAAACTCATTTTTACCATTGTGGACCCCACCTTAAGCCATTTGACCACAATTGACCACACAGTCAACATAAGTCAACTGTGTAAGCCAAGGGGGTGCTTATAGCTTATTTATAAGCTATCTTGGAAAGTGTTTTCACAAAAGTGTGTTATTTTAAGTTATAAAATAGTTCTGTAAAAGAAAAATCCAAAAAATCAAAGTTAAAATAAGTGATAGTTTCTATTTAATTCAAGTTAATTTTAATTTTCATTTTTAGATTTTAATTAAGTACCTAGTGTTTTTATATTTTTATTAAATACCTTATATAGTAAAGTAATTTTGATAATTTTTTCAGATTTTTATTTTGTCATTTAGTGTTAATTAGATTTAATTTTAGTTTTCTTAATTATTAACTAATATTAAGTATTAAATAGCTTATTTAGTTTTTATAAGGTAAAACTTAGTTTTTATATTTTTCCTAGCTTTAATATAGTATAATAGGTTTTTAGAAAATATATTTTGAGATTCTACTGTTCATTTTCTATTTTTCTTATTTTATTTGTTTAAAATAGACTTAAGTTAATTAAAAGGTAAATAATTAGTAGTTTAATAAAACTTAATTTTTAGAGTTTTTATAATTTTGTAGGATTCCTGTGATGGTTAAGTAATTTTATAAATTTTATCTTAATTTTCTAAGTTAATTTAGTATTAATATAAATTAAAAGTAGTTTAATTAGTTTAATTAAGTTAAATAGTTTTTAATTAATAACAAAACCACAAAAAGACAAAAACATTTATTTTTATTTTTTATACTTTCTTCAAGTTCTAATTTAGGTTTAGAAAATATTTTTGTTAATTTTCAGTTTAATTTAAATCATTTGTCATTTTTAGTTTATTTAAAATAGATTTTACTTTAGATTTTAAATAGTTTAATTAATTAAATAATATTTTAATAGTATTTTAATCATTTTTATAATTTCATTTTCATTTTTAATTTTAAGTTTTAAAAAGTGTCAAAAGCACCCCCTGTAGTTTGATAAATACCAAAACCCCACTTTTCCAGTCCGATACGTGATCTTAATTGTGAATTTGTGCATATATCTGGTATCTGATTTTTGTGAATATTATATCTGTGTACCAACACCAAAATAACAGTAGCAAAATCAATTCCATATCATCTGGGCTACTGTCCTCAGTCCCACTCACTCATAAACGATTTCCAAAGCACCATTGCAATCTCGCTGGGACTTTAACGACCCGGGAAAACACTACACTATCACCGGAGTATTGATTCTAGGCTGTCTTTGACTTATTGACCTTGGTCAATAATAATCTGACGGTTCAGGCTCAATCAAAATTTGGCGCCGCTGCCGGGGAGGTTGTTGCGTGTTTTATAAAATCGTTTTAAGTTAAGTGGTTTTCAAAACCCTCCCTGTACAAATTTCTCACAAATTTGTAAAAAGTTTTTGTAAAAATATAATCATATCAGAAAAACGTTCATTAACACTTCTCCTGAAGTGTTGAAAACGCCAAAAAAAATTAAAAACAATCAAAAACAAACTGTGAAGTTAAATTACTTCGTGTTCTTTAAGATTACAACCTGAAACAGTTGGTTTAAGGTAAGTTCTGACATTAAATTGCGAACTGAAGAGGAATCCATTCTTTCCTCCCGCCAGCCTGCGAGTAATCTTAAAGGGACGATTTCGGTTAACGAATCAGTTCCAAAAATATTTCCCAAGTTTTCTGCACACACACCCATAAGCCTAAAGCAGTTTTTCAAATTAAATAATAAACCCATAATAAGTTCCCAAACTTAAGATAAAAACTTGCATTCGTATCCTTGTGAGTAGTGTACCTTTTCCAAAGAAGCTGCTCACTTGTGATTATTGGTTTAAGTTCACTGTGGTTTTGCCTCGAACTTGTGTTGAAAAATTGTTTTTAGTGCATGCGCACTCGGTCTCAAGCAAAGAATAAAAAACAGAAAGACGTACCCGAGCTACGTTCTAATACAGAAACCGAAATGGCCGCTGGGCCACCACCACCACTATTACCACCCCCTGACCCTCCCAGGGATGTGCCAGCTCCCGATCTCCGAACGATGGAGGAGCTGTGCCAGCCTACCATGCAAGGGCGGGGTGGGCCTATTGCACCACTCACTATTGGGGCTGCGGACTTTGGCCTCAAGCACCACATGATCCAACAAGTCCAGAATTCGTGTCAATTTCACGGATTACCGGGTGACGACGCCAATAAGCATCTTGACAAATATCTCACAGTCACCCAAAGCATGAAACAGCATGGTGTCACCGATGATGCCCTTCGGCTGTACCTGTTCCCCTATTCTCTCACTCATCATGACACTGCATGGTTTGACCGACTTCCAAAGAATTCTATTCGAACCTTTGATGAAATGGTAACCAAGTTTTTAGCAAAATATTTTCCACCATCCATGGTTACCAAGTTACGAAATGATATCAGCAACTTCCGGCAACGTCCCGATGAGTCTCTTTTTGAGGCTTGGGAGCGTTATAAGCTAGCCATTGATCGGTGCCCTAACCACAATATGTTGCAAGTTACCATCATAGATACCTTCTATAATGGTCTGACATTGAGGCACCGAGACATTCTCAATGCTGCTGCTGGTGGGACCTTTATGAAAAGGCGTCCCGAGGAGTGCTATGACTTAATCGAGAACATGACTGCCCATCATAACTTTTGGGATTCCTCTGCGGAGAGGGATGCGTCATGTAATTCAGTTACTCCCTCATCATCATCTCCTGAAATAATTGCTCTTACCAAAAAGATGGATGATATTTCTACGGCTGTGTTGAGAATGAACCAAACCATACAACATCAGGTTCAAAATCAACAAGTGAAAGCCGTGGCCCGAAGTTGTGAAACTTGTGGGGGCCCACATCTGTATTCCGAGTGTCCAGCTACTGCTGACTTTCCTCAAGAGAACGTTTATGCTGCTAACGGTTCCTACAACACGGGGGGTAATTCTTACCAACCGCAAGGGGACCGTAATCTCTTAAGCTATCGTTCCAACAATTTTCTCGGACCTCCCGGTTTTAACCAAAATCAAAACCGTAACTCGAATCAGAATTTTAACCAAGGTCAAAACTCAAATTTCCAAAACCCGAACGAAAATCAAGGCCAGTTTAATCAAAACAATTTTCAAAATGGCAATCAAAACCAAGGTTTTCAAGGAAATTTTCAAAGAAACCAGAATCAAGGAAATTACAATCAGGGTAATTTCAATCAGAGAAACAATTTTCAGGGTAACAACAATCAAAATCAAGGGAATTTTCAAAACAACCGTGTTCAAAATCCCCCTGTTCAAAATCAAAACGTTGTTCCACCCTCGTCTTCCTCCGATGCTGAGATTAAACAATTCATGAAAGCACAAGAGGAAACGAATCGGTTATTGATCAAGACGATCTCTGATCTTCAGAAGTCTTTAAATGATCGACCCTCGGGCTCGGGTACACTACCAAGCAACACGATCGCTAACCCGAGGGGCGATGTCAAAGCGATCACTACCCGAAGTGGGGTATTATACAATGGACCCACGATTCCCTCTACCTCTTCTCCTTCTAAGGTAGTGGAACGTGAGCCTGAGGTTACTACGGACACGGTACTTCCTACTAATAACGGAGGTATCAACAACGTCCACCCTCAAGTTGTCCCGGTCCCGGCTCGTAAGCCGAAAGTTGTATTTGATCCTCCTATGAGTTCTGATGAAATCCCAAAGAATGATCCTAAGCCTTCAATTCCATATCCTTCACGTGTGAATGATCAAAAGAACCGCGAAAGAGCTAATCATCAGATGGAAAAATTTTATCAAATTTTCCAAGAATTGCATTTCGATATTAGCTTCGCGGACGCTCTTCTTCTCATGCCTAAGTTTGCTTCGACAATCAAAAATCTGATAAGCAACAAAGAAAAACTCTGTGAGATGGCAAAAACTTCTCTTAATGAGCATTGCTCAGCAGTGCTCTTGAAAAAGCTTCCCGAAAAGCTTGGAGATCCCGGGAAATTTCTCATTCCTTGTATTTAACCTGATGCCTTACACAGTCTGGAAAAGACTTTCTCTACCTACTCTCACTCCGACCTGCATGACACTCGAGCTTGCAGACCGTACCATATCCCGTCCTCTCGGCATTGCCGAAGATATCTTCGTGAAAGTAGGAAAGTTCCATTTTCCGGCAGATTTCGTGATTGTTGATTTCGATGCTGACCCACGAGTCCCTCTCATTCTCGGGAGGGGATTCTTAAGAACGGGACGTGCTTTAATCGATGTATTCGAAGAAGAAATCACTCTACGTGTTGGTGGCGAAGCCATCACATTCAATCTTGATCAGACTTCAAGATACTCCTCCAACTATGACGCTGAAACGGTTAACCGAATTGATATCATCGATGTTGCGTCTGAGGAGTATTCTCAAGAGGTTCTTGGTTTCTCATCCAGTGGCAGTCTTTCTACTGACCCTATCATTTCCGACCCTTCCCCTTCCCTCACTCCGTTTGAGGGAAGTGACTTCCTTCTGGAAGAGGTCGAGGCTTTTCTTGCTCAAGATAGCTCAATCCCAAGTGGGGTTGATGAAAACTATCTTGATCCGGAGGGGGATATTCTTCTCCTTGAAAGATTGTTAAATGACGATCCTTCACCCTCTCCGTCTCCACAAATACTTCATAAAGCGGAAGTCAAAAATGTTGAAATAACTGAAGACTTTCCCGAGGTTGAGCTCAAGGACTTGCCTCCTCATCTAGAATATGCATTTCTGGAGGGTGATAATAAATTACCCGTCATTATTGCCAAAAATTTAAAAGATGAGGAAAAGGCTGCACTCCTAAAGGTTCTTAAGTCAAACAAGCAAGCAATTGCTTGGAAACTCTCCGACATTAAGGGCATAAGCCCGAACTTTTGTACTCATAAAATCTTGATGGAGGATGACTTTAAGCCAGCTGTGCAACATCAGAGAAGGGTAAATCCAAAAATCCACGAAGTTATCAAACAAGAAGTTCTTAAACTTCTTGATGCGGGATTGATTTATCCTATATCTGACAGTCCTTGGGTTAGCCCAATTCATTGTGTTCCCAAAAAGGGTGGCATTACCGTTGTCACCAACGAGGATAACGAGTTGATTCCAACTCGTTTGGTCACGGGTTGGCGTGTATGTATTGACTATCGAAAGTTAAATGAAGCCACCCGTAAAGACCATTTTCCTCTCCCTTTTATGGACCAAATGCTCGAAAGACTTGCGGGGAATGAATACTACTGCTTCCTCGATGGCTTCTCGGGTTACTTCCAAATCCCCATTGATCCTCAGGATCAAGAGAAGACTACCTTCACATGCCCCTACGGAACTTTTGCTTACAGACGTATGCCTTTCGGCTTATGTAATGCACCAGGCACGTTCCAGAGGTGCATGATGTCTATATTTTCCGACATGATCGGGAAAACTATGGAGGTATTCATGGATGACTTTTCAGTCATCGGGGATTCATTTCAGACTTGCCTCTCCCACTTGGAACAGATGCTTAAACGTTGCAAAGAAACGAATCTAAGTCTCAACTGGGAGAAGAGCCACTTTATGGTCAAGGAGGGCATTGTCCTCGGCCATAAAATTTCAAAAGACGGGATTGAGGTTGACAGAGCTAAAATCGATGTCATCGCCAAATTACCTCATCCCACCACCGTAAAAGGTGTTAGGAGCTTTTTGGGTCATGCCGGCTTCTACCGTAGGTTTATCCAAGATTTTTCTAAGATTGCCCGGCCAATGACCCATCTCCTCGAGAAGGATGCTCCTTTCATCTTCTCTCCTGAGTGCATCGAAGCTTTTGAAACATTAAAGAAAAAGCTTACCGAGGCACCGATTCTTGTTGCCCCCGATTGAGACCAACCTTTTGAGCTTATGTGCGATGCTAGTGATTTTGCCATAGGTGCGGTCTTGGGGCAACAAAAAGCAAAATACTTTCAGCCCATACACTACGCAAGCAAAACTATGACTGAGGCTCAAGGTCATTACACCACCACTGAAAAAGAACTCCTAGCTGTGGTGTATGCCTTCGAGAAATTCCGGTCATATTTAATCTTGACTAAATGCGTAGTGTACACAGATCACTCGGCTTTGAAATACCTATTTGCAAAACAAGATGCAAAGCCGAGGCTTCTCCGTTGGGTTCTCCTCCTTCAGGAATTTGATATCATTATCCGTGATAAAAAAAGGAGCCGAGAACCTTGCTGCTGATCATCTCTCACGATTAGAAAACCCTCATCAGGATGTGTCCGAGAAAAAGGAAATAAATGAAACATTTCCTCTCGAGACACTCAATGCGGTTGCTTTTCGTGGTGACTCTACTACCCCATGGTTTGCCGACTTTGCAAATTACCATGCGGGTAACTTCATAGTGAAGGGGTTGACGTCCCAACAAAAGAAAAAATTCTTCAAAGACGTTAAACATTATTTCTGTGACGACCCCTTCCTCTTCAAAATCTATGCCGATCAAGTCATCAGGCGATGTGTATACGGACAGGAAGCCACTGATATTCTCAAGGCTTGCCATGCTGGACCCACAGGGGGCCACCATAGTCCTAACTACACCGCCAAAAAGGTGTTTGATTCCGGTTTCTATTGGCCCACAATCTATAAGGATGCCCACGAGTTAGTCAAAGCCTGTGATGCTTGTCAGCGTCACGGAAATATTTCACAAAAGAACGAAATGCCACAAAATGCCATTCAAGTTTGTGAAATCTTTGACGTCTGGGGCATTGATTTTATGGGGTCATTCCCATCTTCTCATGGAAACAAATACATACTCGTGGCTGTTGACTACTTGTCAAAATGGGTTGAGGCTAAGGCCTTACCCACTAATGATGCCCGAGTTGTTGTGAAATTCTTGAAATCCCTCTTTGCTCGTTTTGGAACCCCACGTGCCATCATTAGTGATCGCGGTACTCACTTTTGCAATGATCAATTTGCAAAAGTCATGCTTAAGTACGGTGTTACTCATCGTCTTTCTACCGCGTATCACCCACAAACAAGTGGGCAGGTGGAGGTTTCCAACCGTGGTATTAAACGGATTCTTGAGAGGACAGTAGGAGAAAATCGTGCTTCCTGGTCGGATAAACTAGATGATGCACTCTGGGCCTTCCGTACAGCTTACAAAACACCCATTGGGTGTACTCCATACAAGCTCGTATACGGGAAGGCGTGTCATTTACCGATCGAGCTTGAGCACAAAGCCTACTGGGCCTTGAAACATGCTAACTACGACCTTCATAAAGCGGGTGATCACCGTAAGGTTCAAATCAATGAATTAAATGAACTTCGTGATCAAGCCTACGAGAACTCTTTGATCTACAAAGAAAAGACAAAGAAGATTCACGACTCTAAGATTAAGAATCGCGTTTTCAACGTCGGTGACAGAGTCCTTCTTTTCAACTCAAGATTAAAGATCTTCTCGGGGAAATTAAAAACCCGATGGACCGGACCATTCACTATTGCTAAAGTATATCCATACGGGACTGTTGAGTTATCTCAACCCGAAGGTCCCAACTTTAAAGTGAATGGTCATAGATTGAAACATTATTTTGGAGAGGACATACCACCCATGGTTGTCCCGGATCTCCAAACTTTCCCCATGGACCAATGAATTCGGGGATCGAGTCAAGCTAGTGACTCGGTGAACAAAAATTAGCAGCATATATGGGTTTTCACCCGTATTTCTGACTTCTTTCTACTTTCTACCACCCTAGTGTGGGGGAGTGGCCATCCCCCACCGTTTCAAAAGTAAATATGTTTTAAAATTCAATAATCATAATAAATAATGAATTTTGTATGTATATTATATATACTTTATCATTCAACTCCCGGGCTGTCAGGGCAAATTTATTACAGTTAATCATTCACAAGTGATTAGCTAGCGTGGTAAACCTGACACAAGCCTGGGAGGTAGTGATTACATAAGTCTAAAAAAAATAAAAAAAATAAAAAAATAAAAAAAAAATAAAAAAAATTGTATGTACAAACAAAATAAAGTGAAAAATAAAGATTTCCACAGTTAGCATCGAATATTAGCTTTTCCCGTTCAGAGATTCGGCATAATAGCTGGGACTTTGAATATTGAGGACAATATTCAGTTCTAGTGTGGGGGGGGGGGAAATTCTTACGAATTTTATCACAAAACTTTCTAAGTACCCCAATTTTAGGCCTAAATTTTTCAAAATTTTTCACTTTATTCCAAAATTTTTGTGGTTATCAGTCCGCCAAAGTCTAAATGACAAAGGGATTGGCTAGTCCAGGAGCAAACGGCTCTTGGTAAAGACATCTCAAACCCGTTGATGGCTGGCAGTTGGCCAAAAATTGCATGGTTCCTCAGCTCCCCCGTATCCTCATAAGCAAATGAGTTGGCTAGCCCACAAGATTATGGCTTGTGGTAAAGGCAGTGGAAAATCCATAATTGGTATTCAGCTCACCAAGATGTTGACTTAGTCCATCAAGATGCTGGCTAGTCCAGAAGCAAACGGCTTTTGGTAAAGACAAATCAAATCCGTTGACAGCTGGTGGTTTGCTCAAAATCACACGGTTATCAGGTGTGCCACAGTTCTTACACCTGGCTACTCCAGAAGTGATGGCTTTTGGTAAAGAGATTCTCAAATCCATCAGGTTTTTCTCAAAAGATTGCTAGGGACTAGCAATGTTTTAGTGTGGGGGATTGATGAGTGTGTAAATACTCATCATTTTTACCATTTCTGAACTGTCAAAACATCCAAAAACACTCAATAATGAATCAAAATAGTGAAAATATCCCAGGAAAGTGTTTTACATGTCTCAAATGCAAAAATACCAAAAACAATGAAAAACGCACAAAGTTTACATAATTAGCAGTTTCAGTCCCCCAACTTTCACAATTTGTCAAAACTAGTCCCTGAAGGTTTAAAATGAACAAAAAGTCAACTTAAGTCCTTGGGAAACCAAAATTATTCACAAATAGTCCCTGGATGAAAGTTTACACAATCTGGCAACTTTTACCCCTCAAGTTACAAAATTGGCAAAATAGGTCCCTGGGTGTTCAAAACTTGAAATTTATCAAATATACCCTTGTACTATGCATGAATTTACAATTTGGAACTATTTTGATAACTTTGAGGAAATTACAATTTAACCCCCTAAACTTTGGAAAATTACATAAATGGTCCTCGGGGTATTTTAAATTGTAATAAATGCAAAAATAGGTCCTTGGTTTATTTAACTTGACAATATTGGTCCTTGTTATGACTTTGGAATTATTACAGGTTTGATCCCTCAAGAATGCAGAATTTACAAAGTTGGTCCTTGGGCCTTATTTAATACTAAACCAAACGGATCCTTATTATTCCTTAAATCCAAATCCTTTAAATCCAAAACATAATCCAAATCCAGTCCACTCAGTTACCCAGGCCCACAATACCCCAAGCCCACTTCCACTTAGTTAATAAAAACGGGGTGTTGACCTTGTTTGACCCTGGCTTCTTCCACCTCCCAACTCCACCTCCTCTGCTACTTGCATCCTCCACCTCACCCTCAACCACTTGCACCTTCAACCTCCACCTCATACCACCCTCTGTCACCCCCTAAACCAAAACCCACCCCATGGGTTTGCCCCAGGATGTGCCACGTATCACACCTACAACTCCACCACCCATACTACCCTGCAAAATACCCTGCAACACTCAAACTCCACCTCCTTTTCCCACCATCTCACCCAATTGACTACTTCCACCTCCAAATCCACCAATAAAAACCTTCACAGACCCCAATTGCTTCCAAATGCTTAAAATGCCTTTTCCCGCCAAATTCAATTGAAGGCCAGGATCACTTCAAACTCATCCAATGGTGGTGGGAAAGTCTTATGGGACCCACACGACCTTGTTGAAGCCTATATAAGAAGCAAGAAGGAGCAAGAGGAAGGGCACCTTTGGATTAGCCTAGGTCATAGTTTAATTAATCTTTACTGTTTTTCGTAGTGTAATGTTCTTTAAAGTTTTAAATCTTGTACTTTTCATTAAAATAGTGTAATGAACCTTTAATTTCAGTTTTATTTCAAGTATCTTTTAAATTTCATGTTTTCATTTAATTTTCAAGTCATTTAAATTCTGTTTAATCATGGTTGTTTCTTGGACTCTAGAAGCACATATAGGCTCCTGACAAAAGCATACAAGCTTTTAGATACAAATAATCAGTCATGATCTTTTAAATTTAAAAATAGAATAAAAATCAGAAAATAGAAAAGAAATCAAAAAAAATATGGTTACATGGTGAATCAAGCTTGGAGCATGGTACGTTTTGGATGGCTATAGTTTAGATGCCTCATGGGAGGCTATAGGTGGTGGTTTTGTTCATTGGTTCCAAAGTCTTAGCTTGGATGCATCTTGTAAGCCCTTTTTCCATTTTCTGCATTCTACATTTCCTGACTTTAATCTGCTTTCATTTTATTGATTTCTTGTTTATTAGTTGGTATTTAAGGTTTGGAAATAGGTTCGTATGCAATTTCATTGAAAACTTGGAAATTCATTTGACAAATGGAAATCTAAGGGGTGTTTGGAATTGTTGAGATTTAGGGTCCTGAGACTGTTTGTGATGTTCATTATTGTTCTTGCATGATCCTTGGGTTATTTGAGGGTTTGACACCCCTTTAGGCTTAATGGTTTTGTCTTTTACAGTTCTATTCATTCTCAGATTAGTTTCATTGCTCACTGCATGATTACTCTCTAATCTGTGTTATAGGGTTCTAGTGATATTGTTCTTGTTGGATTGTGTGTTACTAATGTTCTATTAACACAGTTCAGTAGTCATTTCCATGCCTTATTTAGTGTTAAGTCAAAATAGCTTTTTATCTTTTCTAATTTTCTATCTGTTGTAGTTTATGTAGCTAAATTTTTATCATTAGTGTAATTTTTGTTTATCTAGCTTAATTTATCTTTCTTATAGCTTAATTTAGCATAATCAGTTCATAGATTAGCTTTTAAATTCATTCTAGTCAACTTAGGTTGTTTAGTGTAAAAGTCAAATGTTGGTTTTTCTAGTTTTTGAATAAAAAGTTAATTTTCCTGTGAGATTATTTCTTAATTTCTGTGTTAGATATTTTAGGATGTTAATCTTTTGTTGCTCATATTTTTATTTTTATTTTTCTTAAATTTTATTCTGCTTGTTAGACAGCTTATTTTCTAGCTTTTTGTAGTGTCTTTTTGCCCTGTCTCACTAGGCTGCTGTCAAAATCACAAGCTTGCAGAAGCTTGTGGAGTTGACACAAGCTTATGAGCTTGGCATATTTGTGTAGCCAATATGGCCTTGTTTTAATGTCTATGCTTTATTTTAATTTTGTAGCTTAATTAATAGCTTAATTTCTCCCATCTTTTTGTTACAAACCACTCATCACACTGAAGCAAACAGTGTGATGAGTTGATTTTCCTAAGTTCTAAACAGTCTCCCCACTTAGCTTGCAATTGTAAAATTTGGTTTATAACAAAGCCAGGAAACCCAATTCAATGTTCCAAGTGTAGGTTGAGCATTTAGAGCTTATTTGATAAGTAGAATGTGAGCTTGTTTGTTTGCCCATTCCCTCAGTTAACTGAGTAATCAGTTATATGCACCACTTCCACAAGCTCATATTAAGCTCATTAGTGATCTTCAGGTTGTGTAGTTTAGTTTTGTTTGAAGCTTAACAATACAACTTTAAGATCCTGCACTTTAATTAACCTTTGTAGCTTATTTGCATAGGCTGCAATCAGCTTTAACTTATCACCACACCCTGAGTATTGTTCACCAGTACATACTCAGGAAATACTTAGCAACTTCATAAGCACACAACAAGCTTATCATTAGGACTTAGCCGGTATAATTTGGTTCTAGTTGGAGCTTATCCACTAAACTCCATGATTCTGAGCTTTAATCCTATCTTGCAGCTCATTTATCAAGGCTACAAGCAGCTTCTTGTTTGTTCCATTTTATGTGTATCTGGGAATACCCAGTATGCAGTCAAATGGGTGCCTTTTCATAAGCCTCTCACAAGCTCCCTAGTGGACCCCACTAGGTGAGCTTGGGCTTTTTGGGATCCCAACCAGACACACTTGCACCCTCAATAGCTTATTTGGACCTTGGAGCTTATTCTGTGAGCTTTAAATGCCCAAACAAAAGTATGCAGGAGTGTTTGGCTTAGCTGATTATCTGAATTAGCTTGTAAGCTTGTTTCAAGCTTATGGGTCAAATCTAGGTTATTAGTTTGTTGATATTTGTTTATAAAACTTGCATAAACATAATTTTCTATTTCAATTCCTATGTGGAGCTTGTTACAGGTCCTTTGAGGCCTCAATTCCATCCAAGTCAAGCCCTTGGCTTGACTGTCTAAACCACAAGCTCACATACTACTCATTTGAGCCATTCCTGTGCACACTTATGTTTATACTTGGTCATTTGGCTAGTGTGCAGGTTTCCTTTCTTTTATTTTCCTTGGTTCAGCCTTTTTCAAGCTTGTTTCAAGCTTGTAGCCCAACTGTGAGCTCAAAAGCCCACTGTTTGAGTCATAAGCTTTGAACCTGCTTATTTCCTTATTATGTATAGTTCTATTTTCATCAATCTTGTATAATATTAGTATATGTATAATCCAGAAATCAGAAAAAGCCAAAAACAAATTTGAAGCTAAGTGATAGCCTCTATTTAGATGGCTTATTTGCTTATTTGCCTCTTATACATATCTGTTACATAAATAAGCTAGTACAGAGCTTATTAAGTTTTTGTAAAAAGTTTTCCTTTGTTAAAGTTGTTTATATATAGTTAGTAAATACTTTTGTAAAGCAAAAAAATAAAAAAAGTTCCAAAAATATTGGGTGTGGGTGGGATTCGAACTCAGGACCTCTCGCTAGTAACATGCTTTATATCCCACACCCCTTCCAATAGCTCTGGGGCACCAGTTCCGTCTAACTCTACACAAACAATATACTTAATAAGGAAATGGCATAATAAGCTTAAATAAGCCGTTTGGCTTATAGCAGCTTATTCCAATAAGCTGGTGACCTCCAAATATTTTTCCCACTTTCCTCATCAGTAAATAGACTTTTTGTAATTTTTTTACATTTTTCACTGTTCATACGTAATTATTAGAATTAATATTAGTATTAATAAATAAATAATAGTAAATTAATTATAATAAATAGAATATATGTATAATAAATATAATTTTTGTTTCAGAAATTCTTTTATATTATTTTAAACTTTTAAAAAAATTTATTTTACTTATTTAGGTTTATTTTAGATATTCTTTATATTTAGTTAATTATTAAATAGTGAATAATTAATAATAAATACACAAATAGTGTAATAAATATATTTTCAGTTTTAAAATTTATTTTATAGTATTTTAAACTTTTCTAAGTTTTAATTTTATTTTTCTAAGCATTTTTTATATTTTTCTTATTTTTAGGTAATTATTAATAGTAAATAATAGTTTTTATTTAATAGTAAATACATATATACTTGTAAAAATTATTTTAATTCATAAATAGTTTTCTTTTATTATTAGGATCACAAAAATATAAATTTCACATTTGTGGGATTTATACTGATCAGTTTTCTGTTTTATTTTGGTACGTAGACGTTTATTTAAACGTGAACGTACGCGTTTTAGGTTTTTAGGTTTTCTTAATTTTTAAATAAGTTTGTAATTATAAGTAAATATTTTAAGTTTATTTAATTTGCATTTAAGCTGTTAAAGCATGCAAATTCCCTCTTTGGGAATGTTTTGTTTTATTCGTTACGTTTACGTTTATTTAAACTTAAACGTCGTTTGTAAATATCCTTTACTATTTTAGGGTTTCTGATTGCACGTTTCTTAAACATGTAGCTGTGACAGAGCTAGTACTATTCACATTCCAGTGTTAGTCAATCAGATTCCTATTTTTCTATTTACATTTTATTTCAACATTACAAGTCATTTTAGTATCACGTTCACACCTCGTTGGGACATAACGACCCGGGGATGTACTTTTCTGTACTCACGTACTTTTCTGTACTTAAGACCCACGGATTGACTTTGCTAGTTCCTCCCGGGCTACATTTAGATATTACGGTTGACCATTCACAAGTGGTTAGCTTGTGTGATAAATAAGTGACGGTTCGGGAGGAATATTACGGTTGACCATTCACAAGTGGTTAGCTTGTGTGATAAATAAGTGACGGTTCGGGAGGAATCAAAATTTGGTGCCGCTGCCGGGGAGTAAATTTCCCTTTTCCAGTTGTAATTTTAGCTAATCAGATGTTGTACTCACTTTAATTTATGCAATGTAAACTTTATTTAACCTTAAATCTCAGTTTTCTCCAAATTTATAATTAGCAAAATTCAAGTGAAAGTGACAAAATCATTTGAACCTTGTTAATTGTTGTTAATTCAGTTTGTTTAAGCTCAATTCAGTTACCTTATAAGCTTTCTGAAGCTTGGGATCCATTTAAATTACTCTTGGTTAGTTTACACAAAGATAAAAAAAAATAAAAAAAATAAAGAAAAAATAAAAAATAGTGTTCAAGGAAGATGGAAGCTGAGCATTGTGGAGTTTTGGACCACTGAGGGTATTAGAACTCCAAGGGGAGTAGTAGGTTGCACTAATAGTTCTTGGTTCTCTGGGTTCCAGCCTTGGTCATTTGTAAGCATTACCTTAATTTTTGGCTTATATAGTTTTTATTGTTTCTGTCGTGTTAATCCATTTCCAATAGCCTTAATCAAGTTAGTTTAATCTGTTTTTAACTTAAAATCAATAGTTATTGTTTTAGATATAGAAGTTGTAGCGTAATCTTAATTATAAAAGGGTGTTTGGATTTGGTGGTTTACCTGAGTTCAAGACTAGTTCTGTTGTTGTTAGTTGTTTAAACATGTTACATTAGGATAAAACAGGTCATGCAAGTCATCATATTGGTTACTTAAACACCAAAAGTCAATATCACCATTTCACCACCACCACAGTTAACTGTGGTGGTATTTAGGTTCCACAACCCCCTAAATTAGCTTATAACTGGTAACTTTAGGCTAGTGTAACTTTATTTCAACTTATTATAGCTTAATCAATCAGTAGCAGCCCTTAGAAATCCAAATAAGTCAAAGTGCAAGTTTATTTCAAAAAGTCAAATATTGCTCATCTCAGTTTTTTCCAAAACTCCAAGAATTGTATAGAATTTTGTGGTGTGATTTGGGGTATGAAACTTGTTTAATTTGGTTGTCTACCATCTCAACTTTGAAGTCCTAGCTTGTTTACATTTTTAGGAATTTAATTGTGGGCCCCACAGCCCTCAAAAGAGGACTGCAGGGCAAGAGCTGCCCTGTGCAGCAGTTACACCACCCCAAACCACCCACTTTGGTGGTGGTTTGTGGCCACCACAGTGGTCCCCACACCTAGATTTTAGGTTTTTCCAACCCCCCCTCCTACCAGAGTTCCCCCTTTGACCTCTAGTTTGACCCCTAGGACTGTGGACCCCACTTGAACTAAGCCCATTAGTTTGTCCCCATTCTGAGGTCAGTTTTGAAATAAAAGTGCTTAATCTGTGCATTATCAGCTTATTGGTGTTCATTCCTTGTTGTTTCTTGCTTAATAGAGTGTGTTAAACTTATTTGTAACTGATTTAACCATAGTGGGACCCACACAAGCTCATTTGAGCTCAAATGCCCAAACAGTCAACAAAAGTCAACCTGTTAAGCTAAAGGGGGTGTTCTCAGCTTATTTTTAAGTTGTAAAAATATTGTTTTCACAAAAAGTTTTTATTTTTAGGTATAAAACTAGTTTGTAAAAGAAAAACCAAGAAAAATCAAGTTTTAAAATAAGTGTTAGTTTCTATTTAATTCAAGTTAATTTTAATTTTCATTTTTAGATTTTAATTAAGTACCTAGTGTTTTTATATTTTTATTAATTACCTTATATAGTAAAGTAATTTTAGTAATTTTTTCAGATTTTTATTTTGTCATTTAGTGTTAATTAGATTTAATTTTAGTTTTCTTTATTATTAATTAATATCAAGTATTAAATAGCTTATTTAGTTTTTATAAGGTTAAATTTAGTTTTTATATTTTTCCTAGTTTAGTTTCAGAAAGTCAAAATGCTTAGTTAAGTTCATGTTTTCACAATCTGTTAAGAGCTTATGGCCCGTAATCATGCACATCAGTGTTATAGTTGATCATATGGCTTATTCTAGTTTCATTATTGCTTATTAACTTATTTTCAGTTAGTATAATCAATCACCACCCACTTTGGTGGTGGTTTTGTGACCACCACAGTGGGACCCACACCACAAAATCAGGTTTTCCCAACCCCCCTCCTACCATAGAACAACCATTGACCATTTACTTGACCCCAAGACTTGTGGACCCCACCTGAATAAGCCACTCAAATCTGTCCCATTTCTGAGTGAAAGTTCAATTAGTAAAGTGCTTATTGGGTTTGAATTAGCTTATTTGTGTTGATTAATTGTTGTTTCTGGCTTATTGGAGTTTAGTTAACTTGTTTGTACCCATTTTGACCATTGTGGACCCCACCCAAAGCCATTTGACCATATTTGACCAAACAGTCAACATAAGTCAACTGATAAGCCAAGGGGGTGCTTATAGCTTATTTATAAGCTATCTTGAAAAGTGTTTTCACAAAAGTTTGTTATTTTAGGGTATAAAATAGTTCTGTAAAAGAAAAATCCAAAAAAATCAAAGTTAAAATAAGTGATAGTTTCAATTTAATTCAATTTAATTTTAATTTTCATTTTTAAATTTTAATTAAGTCTCTAGTGTTTTTATATTTTTATTAAATACCTTATATAGTAAAGTAATTTTGATAATTTTTTCAGATTTTTATTTTGTCATTTAGTGTTAATTAGATTTAATTTTAGTTTTCTTTATTATTAATTAATATTAAGTATTAAATAGCTTATTTAGTTTTTATAAAGTAAAACTTAGTTTTCATATTTTTCCTAGTTCTAATATAGTATAATAAGTTTTTAGAAATTATATTTTTAGATTCTACTATTCATTTTCTATTTTTCTTATTTTATTTGTTTAAAATAGACTTAAGTTAATTAAAAGGTAAATAATTAGTGGTTTAATCTTAAAACATAATTTTTAGAGTTTTTATAATTTTGTAGGATTCCTGTGATGGTTAAGTAATTTTATAAATTTTCTCTTAATTTTCTAAGTTAATTTAGTATTAATAGTAATTAAAAGTAGTTTAATTAGTTTAATTAAGTTAAATAGTTTTTAATTAATATAAAACTCACAAAAAGACAAAAACATTTATTTTTATTTTTTATACTTTCTTCAAGTTCTAATTTAGATTTAGAAATTATTTTTGCAACTTTTTAGTTTAATTTGTAATAGTTATAATTATTAGTTTATTTAAATTAGATTTTAAATAGTTTAATTAATTAAATAATATTTAAATAGTATTTTAATCATTTTTATAATTTCATTTTCATTTTTAATTTTAAGTTTTAAAAAGTGTCAAAAGCACCCCCTGTAGTTTGATAAATACCAAAAACCCACTTTTTCAGCCCGATTGCGTAAATCTGAATTGTGAATACGTGTATATATCTGGTATCTGATTTTTGTGAATATTATATCTGTGTACAAATACCAAAATAACAGTAGCAATTTCAATTCCACATCATCTGGCTACTGTCCTCAGTGCCACTTTCTCAAAAACGATTTCAAACGACACCATTTCAATCTCGCTGGGACTTTAACGACCCGGGAATACACTATACTATCACCGGAGTATTGATTCTAGGCTGTCTTTGACTTGTTGACCTTGGTCAATAATAATCTGACGGTTCGGGCTCAATCAAAATTTGGCGCCGCTGCCGGGGAGGTTGTTGCGTGTTTTATAAAATCGTTTTAAGTTTAGTGGTTTTCAAAACCCTCCCTGTACAAATTTCACACAAATTTGTAAAAAGTTTTTGTAAAAACTCAATCATATCAAAAAACGTTCATTAACACTTCTCCTGAAGCGTTGAGAAACACAAAAAAAAATTAAAAACAATCAAAAACAAACTGTGAAGTTAAATTACTTCGTGTTCTTTAAGATTACAACCTGAAACAGTTGGTTTAAGGTAAGTTCTGACATTAAATTGTGAACTGGAGAGGAATCCATTCTTTCCTCCCGCCAGCCTGCGAGTAATCTTAAAGGGACGATTTCGGTTAACGAATCAGTTCCAAAAGTATTTCCCAAATTTTCTGCACACACACCCATAAGCCTAAAGCAGTTTTTCAAAAATTAATTAATAAACCCATAATAAGTTCCCAAACTTAAAATTAAAACTTGCCTTTATATCCTTGTGAGTGGTGTACCTTTTTCAAAGAAGCCATTCACTTGTGATTTCTGGTTTAAGTTCACTGTGGTTTTGCCTCGAATTTGTTTTGAAAAATTGTTTTTGGTGCATGTGCACTAAACATGTTTCCCAAAAATACCAAAAATATTCACCTTTACCCTCTCACCTTTTTGATTCTTCATTCCTTTACCCTCTATCCTTTTGATTCTCACTTCTTCCACTTATCCCGTAATTGATTCTAATGACATCTCTCGATGACGATTTCTTGGAACAAAGGGCCTATGAGAGCAACATTGAAAAACTTATGGCCTTGTCAAAGATATCGAGATGTCGTGTTGATTACGATGGACCATCGATTCCTATTCCCTCTCCAGTGAGGGAAAGAGATCATGAAACCGGGATGACTAAGGACCCGGTACTTTCCCCTAAGCTCACAATTGCTCCTAAATTGTCAAGAATTGATCTTAATCTTTCACGGTTTACGGTTAAAACTTTGTCAAGCAAACGTACAGAGCTTAGGGCAGTGACTGAAGATAACGACTTACCCAATCTTCACGTTTATCAAAAACAAAAACCCGAGACTATAACGGAAGTGGTGGAAATTGCTAGCTCTAAGAGCACACCACTTGTCCCACCTCCGGCTTTTATTCCTTGTGTTGGTTGTGGTGAGCCACTTTTCGGTTTTCCATGTCGTTGGTGTACATGTGTACAATGTGGTAACGATATTCGAGATGGGAGTTGTTTGTTCTGTGGATCGAGTAATTCATTTGCTTATGATCCTAATCAAAACTCATTCAACAACTCCTCAAATTTTTCCAACTACCCATCACATTCATACGAGCAAGAATCATATTATCCTAATCTCAATAATGCTTCGTATCAAAATACACCAAACCAGACTCAACAGTTTTACTGTTGTGAGTATTGTGGAGGCCCTCACTACAGCTCTGATTGTCAAATTAGGGATCAGTTTGTCTATGAACAGGTTCCTTGTAACAATCATGAATTTGGTTATAACCAGCCCTCACAATACACAAACCCTCAACCACCATCTCAGGACGAGTTAGCTAGAGCTGAATTTATTATGAATCAAACTCAATTCAACAAGAACATTCAAGATAGTATAAACTGTCTTAAGGATTTGATTCTTAGAAAACAAAAGCCTCCTGTTAACTCATTTTATTATGAAGATGAAAGTGATGAGGATGAGCCATTTCAAGAGGTAAAACCTAAGAAAACTTCAGATATCTTGCCAATGGGGGACAAGGAAGTCAAAAGCAATCCTCTTGAGGAGATTGATGACCTTGTTCCAATCCCAAAGGTATCTGAGAAACCTCTTGAAACCGCTTCAGTAGAAATACAGGGAGAAAAGATTATGATTGAATCTCTAGCAGTAGAAATCATGGAACTTGTAGAAACCATGACTGCTAGTCCTTCTCAACTCCCTCAGTCTGCTGTTATCACACCCGAAGTTCACACTCACTCTCTAATCATGGGGGATGAGCATCTTAGCACTGTTCCTAATAAGGAATCGGACGAATTAATAAAGTCTAGTGCTGAGATCCTTGTCCCAATCCCAAGAGAGTCACAGGGAACTTTGGATCATGTGTGTGATCTACCTTCTCACCCTGAAAATCCAAAAGATCATTTTGAGACTTTCTCCGATTTTAATGATGATTGCACATCTTATGGAGAAGTTGAGTATGAGGAGGCACCATTGCCTCATTCGGATGTTGACCCTCTTATTGAGGAGTTCACAAACGAACTTACTCACATCAATCCAATTCCATTGGGAAATGATGATGGTCTCCTTGATCTCGAAGCCGATATGGGAGAAACTGAAAATCTTTTAAACTCTAATCCCAACATCGAGCTTAGTACTTCACATGCTGATGAAAATTCTTTATCTTTTGGAGACATCAGTCATGTGGAAGAATTACCTTCTCAGCTAGTTAGCTTAGAAGAAGAGAATGATGAGATTGACAATGAAATCAAAGATGAAGCACTTCGTGCAACATTATTGAAAGTCAATCTCCTCATTTCTAAAATCGAGGCTTTCAAAGAGAAACCTATTTCATCTCCTATCCCCATAAAGGATAGTGACATTCTCTCCGATGACCCTATACCGGAATTTGAAGCCTTTACTTTTGATCCTATGGGAGAGAAGATTAGTGGCATTACCACTTCTCATTCTCATAATTCTCTCCCCGATTATGAATCATTTACCTTCGATGAGTTCTCCTGTGAACTCACGCACATCAATCCAGAATATGATTCATTCACATTTGATGAGTTCTCCTGTGAACTCACTCATATCATGACTCCTCCGGAGTATGATGACCCGGGGGGAGATGCACTCAATCATGAGAATTTGCAAATTCCCACCCACCCTCCCGGGATGTTCTCGAGCTTACCCTTTGAAATCCAAAATCAGGCTACTGAGCCTGCCTTCGAGGAAGAAGATCTTATCATGATTTTCATCATGGTATTCTTCCTTTTCTTCACCTATAAGGTGACTTCTCCTGTTCTTCACTCCTTCGGGAATGAAGACACTATCTTTGATCCTGGCATTTTCATTTACCATTATCTTGAGCCGGGACTATGTCTCATCGGTGTGGAACTTTCACGTGCTTCAAATGTTTATCCAAACATCTTGAACGAAAGTTCTTCCACATTATGCTTCCCCAAGGACTAATGAATTCGGGGTCGAGTCAAGCTAGCGACTCGGTAAACAAAAACAGTAGCATGCTTATAGGGTTTTCACCCTAAGTGTGGGGGAGTCCCCCATGCTATGATTACAAAAGTGAAAAACAAAATTGTGTTTCCACATTTAGCTTGTTATGTTCTCCTTTTACGTTCCAACAGTCGGCATAATAGCCGGGACTTTGAATATTGAGGACAATATTCATGCTTAGTGTGGGGGGGGGGGGGGGGGGGGGTATTCGCTATTCTAGCGAATTTTATCATATTTTACTATCTTATACCCCCGTTTTTGACCAAAATTTTTCAAAAATTTTTCACTAAGTTCAAAATTTTTTGTGGTAATCAGTCCGCCAAAGTCTAAATGACAAATGGATTGGCTAGTCCAGGAGCAAACGGCTCTTGGTAAAGACATCTCAAATCCGTTGATGGCTGGCAATTTGCCAAAAATTGTATGGTTCCTCAGCTCCCCCGCATCCTCATAAGCAAATGAGCTGGCTAGCCCGCAAGATTATGGCTTGTGGTAAAGGCCGTGGAAAATCCATAATTGGTAATCAGCTCACCAAGATGTTGACTATTCCATCAAGAGTTGGCTAGTCCAGAAGCAAACGGCTTTTGGTAAAGACTAATCAAATCCGTTGACAGCTGGTGGTTTGCTCAAAATCACACGGTTATCAGGTGTGCCACAGTTCTTACACCTGGCTACTCCAGAAGTGATGGATTTTGGTAAAGAGTTTCAAATCCATTAAGTTTTTCTCAAAAGATTGCTAGGGACTAGCAATAGTTTAGTGTGGGGGATTGATGAGTGTGCAAATACTCATCATTTTTACCATTTCTGAGCTGCCAAAATATCCAAAAACACTCAATAATGAATCAAAATAGTGAAAATATCCCAGGAAAGTGTTTTACATGTTTCAAATGCAAAAATACCAAAAACAGATGAAAAACGCACAAAGTTTGCATAATTGGCAGTTTCAGTCCCTCAACTTTCAAAAGTTGTCAAATCTAGTCCCTGGTTGTTCCAAAAACTTGAAAAAGTCACCAAAGGTCCTTTTTAAATCATAAAGTTACATATTTAGTCCTTTGGTGCAAAGTTTCACAAAATTACAAGTTTAGTCCCTGTACTTTGCAAATTGACAGAAATGGTCCCTGGGATGTAAAAACTTTGAGAAAAACAAATTTTGTCCTTGCACTAACCTTTTATGACAGGATTGGTCCTTGGTGGGAAGTTTGGTGAAAATTTCACAAATGGTCCCTGAAGTTTGAAAGTTTGACGGTTTCAGTCCCTGGTGAAAAATAAAATTGAAAAATCATCACAGAACCTTACACTATTCATAATATGGCATAATACATCCTTGGAAATAAATTGGAAGCATGTCATGATCACACCTCAAACTTTCATCAAATTACAAAATAGGTCCTTGTGAAAATCAAAAACCAAAACCGGATCCAAAGAAACAAATAATACTACTCCTAACCAATCCAATACCTTTTCCATAGCCCACCCAAAATCCTAAACCTTGGGCCCATGAAATACCAGCCCACACCACAAACCCATTGCACCCTTTAATAATTTTAGCCGGGGTCAAACCATTGACTCTGGTCAAATACCGGTCAAAACCACCCAAACCGCCCAAACTTCCTTCTCCCTCACTCACCACAGCCAAACCACCTGGTTTTATCCCCCCCCCCCTTGCACCACTTGAGTCTGCTACCACCACCCTTATCCCAATTACACACCCCAAGGCCAATTAATGCCACCCCCCTCCTAGTCTATACCTCACAGACCCTATTTGCTTAAAAGAAGCTTTTCCCACCAAACTGAGAGTAGGGTCAAATCTCATCCAATGGCTGATATGGGTGGTGGGATTTGACCAGTGGGACCCACAAGACCAATTGGAGGCTATAAAGAGAAGAGAGGAGCAGGGAAGAAAGATCATTAGTGTAGTTGTAGTGTAGTGTAATCGTAGGTAACATAATTTAGCAAATTCAGTTATAATTTCCGGTTTTAAAGTTTGTACTTCACATTTCCATTGTATTTCAACTTTCAACAATCTCAATTTCAAGTTTATTTTGGTAATTCTCATTTTGGCATTTTTTAAGTAAAATTGACAAAGTTACTTAATTAATATTATACCTTGTTAATTGTTGTTAATTCAGTTTGTTTAAGCTCAATTCAGTTACCTTATAAGCTTTCTGAAGCTTGGGATCCATTTAAATTACTCTCAGTTAGTTTACACAAAAATAAAAAAAAATAAAGAAAAAATAAAAAAAATAGTGTTCAAGGAAGAAGGAAGCTGAGCATTGTGGAGTTTTGGACCACTGAGGGTATTAGAACTCCAAGGGGAGTAGTAGGTTGCACTAATAGTTCTTGGTTTTCTGGGTTCCAGCCTTGGTCATTTGTAAGCATTTCCTTAATTTTTGGCTTATATAGTTTTTATTGTTTCTGTAGTGTTAATCCATTTCCAATAGCCTTAATCAAGTTAGTTTAATCTGTTGTTAACTTAAAATCAATAGTTATTGTTTTAGATATAGAAGTTGTAGTGTAATCTTAGTTATAAAAGAGTGTTTGGATTAGCTCTGTTGATAGTTTACTTGCTGATGTTCTGAGGTTGTTTTTGCTTTAATAGATTGCACTAAGTAATATTAGTTCATTTAAGTCTTCAAAACCTAGGTCTTAGTTTCAGAAAGTCAAAATGCTTAGTTAAGTTCATGTTTTCACAATCTGTTAAGAGCTTATGGCCCGTAATCATGCACACCAGTGTTATAGTTGATCATATGGCTTATTCTAGTTTCACTATTGCTTATTAACTTATTTTCAGTTAGTATAATCAATCACCAAATCACCAAAGTCAAAGGATCAAGTTTTTAGAAAAGTCAAATTTGCATCTTGCTGATTTTTCCAAAAATTCAAAGATTTTTGTAGATTTGTTTAATTGGTTTCAGACCTTAATATTTTCAGAATAAGCAGTCTACCACCTCACCTATTGAATCCCACAATTGTTTTATTTTTGTGATTTTCTCTGTGGGCCCCACAATCCTCCAAAGAGGACTGCAGGGCAACCCTTGGCTCTGTATCAGCAGACACCATCCAAACCACCCACTTTGGTGGTGGTTTTATGACCACCACAGTGGGTCCCACACCACAAAATCAGGTTTTCCCAACCCCCCTCCTACCATAGAACAACCATTGACCATTTACTTGACCCCAAGACTTGTGGACCCCACCTGAATAAGCCACTCAAATCTGTCCTATTTCTGAGTGAAAGTTCAATTAGTAAAGTGCTTATTGGGTTTGAATTAGCTTATTTGTGTTGATTAATTGTTGTTTCTGGCTTATTGGAGTTTAGTTAACTTGTTTGTAGCCATTTTGACCATTGTGGACCCCACCCAAAGCCATTTGACCTTATTTGACCAAACAGTCAACATAAGTCAACTGATAAGCCAAGGGGGTGCTTATAGCTTATTTATAAGCTATCTTGAAAAGTGTTTTCACAAAAGTTTGTTATTTTAGGGTATAAAATAGTTCTGTAAAAGAAAAATCCAAAAAAATCAAAGTTAAAATAAGTGATAGTTTCTATTTAATTCAATTTAATTTTAATTTTCATTTTTAAATTTTAATTAAGTCTCTAGTGTTTTTATATTTTTATTAAATACCTTATATAGTAAAGTAATTTTGATAATTTTTTCAGATTTTTATTTTGTCATTTAGTGTTAATTAGATTTAATTTTAGTTTTCTTTATTATTAATTAATATTAAGTATTAAATAGCTTATTTAGTTTTTATAAAGTAAAACTTAGTTTTCATATTTTTCATAGTTCTAATATAGTATAATAAGTTTTTAGAAATTATATTTTTAGATTCTACTGTTCATTTTCTATTTTTCTTATTTTATTTGTTTAAAATAGACTTAAGTTAATTAAAAGGTAAATAATTAGTGGTTTAATCTTAAAACATAATTTTTAGAGTTTTTATAATTTTGTAGGATTCCTGTGATGGTTAAGTAATTTTATAAATTTTCTCTTAATTTTCTAAGTTAATTTAGTATTAATAGTAATTAAAAGTAGTTTAATTAGTTTAATTAAGTTAAATAGTTTTTAATTAATATAAAACTCACAAAAAGACAAAAACATTTATTTTTATTTTTTATACTTTCTTCAAGTTCTAATTTAGATTTAGAAATTATTTTTGCAACTTTTTAGTTTAATTTGTAATAGTTATAATTATTAGTTTATTTAAATTAGATTTTAAATAGTTTAATTAATTAAATAATATTTAAATAGTATTTTAATCATTTTTATAATTTCATTTTCATTTTTAATTTTAAGTTTTAAAAAGTGTCAAAAGCACCCCCTGTAGTTTTATAAATACCAAAAACCCACTTTTTCAGCCCGATTGCGTAAATCTGAATTGTGAATACGTGTATATATCTGGTATCTGATTTTTGTGAATATTATATCTGTGTACAAATACCAAAATAACAGTAACAATTTCAATTCCACATCATCTGGCTACTGTCCTCAGTGCCACTTTCTCAAAAACGATTTCAAACGACACCATTTCAATCTCGCTGGGACTTTAACGACCCGGGAATACACTATACTATCACCGGAGTATTGATTCTAGGCTGTCTTTGACTTGTTGACCTTGGTCAATAATAATCTGACGGTTCGGGCTCAATCAAAATTTGAACTCAAATACAATAACAAATAACAACTAACAATGCTTTATGAGAATTTTGAGAATTTAAGAAATTCAAAAACTGAGAATCTAGCTGAACTTTGAAATTGACTTGGATTAAAGATAGAAATACAAGAAATTGACTGATACAAGCTTGTTTGGATTGAAATTACAATTTTGAGTTATCCCCGGCAGCGGCGCCAAATTTTGGTTCCTCTCGAACCGTCACTTATTTATCACACAAGCTAACCACTTGTGAATGGTCAACCGTAATATCTAAATGTAGCCCGGGAGGAACTAGCAAAGTTAATCCGTGGGTCTTAAGTACAGAAAAAGTACGTGAGTACAGAAAAGTACATCCCCGGGTCGTTATGTCCCAACGAGGTGTGAACGTGATACTACAACGACTTGTAATGTTGAAATAATATGTAAGTAGAAAAATAGGAATCTGATTGACTAACACTAGAATGTGAATAGTAAATAGCTCTGTCACAGCTATGTGCTTAAGAAACGTGCAATCAGAAACCCTAAAATGATAAAGTATATACAAACGTACGTTTAAGTTTAAATAAACGTAAACGTAACGAATAAAACAAAACTTTCCCAAAGAGGGAATTTGCATGCCTTAACGGCTTAAATGCAAATTAAAAAGAAATAAAAGAAATAACTATATTTACAAAGTTATTATTATAGTACGAAAACCTAGAAAACTAAAACGTGTACGTAAACGTTTTCATCTGTTTTTGCATTTGGAACATATAAAACACACTTCTAAGATATTTTAAGTATTATGATGCATATTTGAGTGTTTTTGGATGTTTTGGCAGTTCAGATTGGTATAAAATGATGAGTATTTAGACACTCATCAATCCCCCACACTAAAACATTGCTAGTCCCTAGCAATGTTTTAGTGTGGGGGATTGATGAGTGTGTAAATACTCATCATTTTTACCATTTCTGAACTGCCAAAACATCCAAAAAACACTCAATAATGAATTAAAATAGTGAAAATATCCCAGGAAAGTGTTTTACATGTCTCAAATGCAAAAATACCAAAAACAATGAAAAACGCACAAAGTTTGCATAATTGGCAGTTTCAGTCCCCCAACTTTCAAAAGTTATCAAATCTAGTCCCTGGTCATTCTAAAAACTTGAAAAAGTCACCAAAGGTCCTTATAAATCAAAAAGTTACATAAATAGTCCTTTGGTGAAAAGTTTTACAAAAAGTCAAGTTTAGTCCCTGAACTTTGAAAATTGTCAAAAATGGTCCCTGGGATATGAAAATCTTTGAGAAAATAAATTTTGGTCCTTGTGTTACTCATATTGGGCAAGAATGGTCCTTGGATGGGAATTTTGGAAAAGTTTCATGATTGGTCCCTGGAATTACAAGGTTTGGCAGAAATAGTCCCTGGAAGGGTAAAATTGAAAAAAAATCATTTGGAACCCTCACACTATTCACCATTGGCATTTTTAACCCTTATGAATATTTTGAAAAGTTGCCAAGTTTAACCCTTCATAAAATCAGAAATGGCAAAATTAGTCCTTGTGTTAATAAATCAAACCGGATCCAATACCTAAAAAATACTACTCCAAGTCCAATCCTAATCTAGCCCACCCATATCATTTCTCTTTGGGCCCAAGTTATACCAGTCCACCACTTAGCCCAAAATACCCCCAAAATAATATAAACCGGGGTCAACCCCTAGTCAACCCCTTCTCCCTTCCCGCTCAGACATCCCCCACAACACCACCACTTGAACCAACCTCCCTTCTCCTCCAATCACAAGCCATGACCCCCCACAATTAATGCCACCACCTCCCTATACCTACCCTTTCACACCACAATTAATGCTGCCCCCCCCCCCCCCATTGCGTGTATCAGAGATAAGTTTCAAAAGCATTTTTTCCCGCCAAAATACGTGGAGCCTCATGAGTGGACCAAAGTTACAAGAGGGAGGTGGGAAATGATGGCAATGCAGAGGGTAACCCTAATTTGGAGCTATAAATAGAAGAGGAAGCACAAGGAAGAGATAGTTAGTTAATTTAGTTTTATGTATTTCGTTTAAATGCAATTTCAATTATTAGTATAACTTAAAGCTTTTAAGCAGTGTTTTAATCATCTTTCATGTATTGTAATTCCTTTTGATCAATAAATTTCAAGTTTCTCCAACTGTTTCATCTATTGCAAGTTTATTTCAAAATTTCAATAAGCTGTTTAGTTTAATGATAGTTAGTGTGTAATGTACTGGACTCCTAGGCTCACATAAGCTCCCATATAGCTTATATAAGCTATTAGTAACTATTCAAATCAGCTTAGTGATAAAAAAACTCAAAAACACCAAATGGTCAACTAAAGTCAAAATTCAGTGTTCTTGGAATTTACAGCTGGAGCAAGGTGTGAAATGGAAGACCTTGGGTTAGAATCCCATGGGGGATGTTAGGTAATGGTTTGGGGTCCTTGGTTCATGATTGTAGCAGGAGTGCAAAAATTTGTAAGCAAAATCCTTTTTAATCCAAGTTCTATTTAGAGTGCTTAATAGTAGTTTAAAGTAGTTCATTTTATCTTCTTATTACTTAATTAATAGAATCTGATTAATAGAATAGCTTTAAATCATTAGCATACTTGTTTTCTTAAAAATCTGTTTCCTAAAGTAGTGTTTGGATTTGTGTGTTTCTGAGTAATTAATTTGGTTCTGGTCATTAATTGTTGCTCACTTATGTTTCTTAATGTCACATTAGCTCAGATTAGCAAGAAAACACAAGCTGTGTTCATCAAAAAGTCAAAATCCTAGAAACAGTTCTATTACACCCTCTTTGATTGGTTAAAGTGTGGCTTAGTCCCCATTTTCAATCACATTTGAGTGGTTTAGGGTAATTTGAGCTCATATCATCTTAAAACATCATAATCAAGCAGCTAGGTAGGATTAAAGTTCATATTAGTCAACTATAGGCATTAATCAAAAAAGTCAAAATTACTTGTTCTCAGTTTTCACCAAACTTGCTTGTTCATTTCTGAATTTTGTGATTTATTTGGGACTGTGAGATTTTGAGGTTTAGTTTCCTACCAGCTCATCTTTGAGATTATACCATCATTTCATTTTTAGAAAAATTACCCTGGGCCCCACAGACCCCCAAACTAAGCTGCAGGGCAAGGTTGTGCCCTGCACATCAGCAGACTCACCCACACCATCAACTTTGAAGTGGTTTTGTGACCACCACAGTGGGTCCCACAACCCATAAGCTGGTTTTCTCAACCCCCCTCCTACCAGGGATTAGAGATTGACTACTTGTTTGACCTAAGACCCAGTGGACCCCACTTAGTTTAGGCTACAAAGTTTGTCCCAGGTCTGAGTTAAGTTTCAACATTGCAAAGTGCTTATTTCATCTTATTCAGCTTATTTGTGGTCAAGCCTTGTTGTTTACTGCTTATTTGAGTTTGTTTAACTTGTGGAAACTCATTTTTACCATTGTGGACCCCACCTTAAGCCATTTGACCACAATTGACCACACAGTCAACATAAGTCAACTGTGTAAGCCAAGGGGGTGCTTATAGCTTATTTATAAGCTATCTTGGAAAGTGTTTTCACAAAAGTGTGTTATTTTAAGTTATAAAATAGTTCTGTAAAAGAAAAATCCAAAAAAATCAAAGTTAAAATAAGTGATAGTTTCTATTTAATTCAAGTTAATTTTAATTTTCATTTTTAGATTTTAATTAAGTACCTAGTGTTTTTATATTTTTATTAAATACCTTATATAGTAAAGTAATTTTGATAATTTTTTCAGATTTTTATTTTGTCATTTAGTGTTAATTAGATTTAATTTTAGTTTTCTTAATTATTAACTAATATTAAGTATTAAATAGCTTATTTAGTTTTTATAAGGTAAAACTTAGTTTTTATATTTTTCCTAGCTTTAATATAGTATAATAGGTTTTTAGAAAATATATTTTGAGATTCTACTGTTCATTTTCTATTTTTCTTATTTTATTTGTTTAAAATAGACTTAAGTTAATTAAAAGGTAAATAATTAGTAGTTTAATCTTAAAACTTAATTTTTAGAGATTTTATAATTTTGTAGGATTCCTGTGATGGTTAAGTAATTTTATAAATTTTATCTTAATTTTCTAAGTTAATTTAGTATTAATATAAATTAAAAGTAGTTTAATTAGTTTAATTAAGTTAAATAGTTTTTAATTAATAACAAAACCACAAAAAGACAAAAACATTTATTTTTATTTTTTATACTTTCTTCAAGTTCTAATTTAGGTTTAGAAAATATTTTTGTTAATTTTTAGTTTAATTTAAATCATTTGTCATTTTTAGTTTATTTAAAATAGATTTTACTTTAGATTTTAAATAGTTTAATTAATTAAATAATATTTTAATAGTATTTTAATCATTTTTATAATTTCATTTTCATTTTTAATTTTAAGTTTTAAAAAGTGTCAAAAGCACCCCCTGTAGTTTGATAAATACCAAAACCCCACTTTTCCAGTCCGATACGTGATCTTAATTGTGAATTTGTGCATATATCTGGTATCTGATTTTTGTGAATATTATATCTGTGTACCAACACCAAAATAACAGTAGCAAAATCAATTCCATATCATCTGGGCTACTGTCCTCAGTCCCACTCACTCATAAACGATTTCCAAAGCACCATTGCAATCTCGCTGGGACTTTAACGACCCAGGAAAACACTACACTATCACCGGAGTATTGATTCTAGGCTGTCTTTGACTTATTGACCTTGGTCAATAATAATCTGACGGTTCAGGCTCAATCACCTGGATTCTGTTGAAATTGACTGGTAATATTTTGAGCAAACGCCACATCTGGCCTTGTGCACTTAACCGCATACATAATAGATCCTACAGCTGAAGCATAAGGAACTTTACTCATGCGAGCCACCTCAGCAGGTGTTGAAGCACAAAACTCATCACATAAGCCACGTTTTACTTCCATCGGCAAATATCCTTTCTTGGAATTTTGCATATTGAATCTTTTCAATATTTTGTCAATGTAAGCACTTTGACTTAATCTTATTGACCGCCTTGATCTATCTCTATAGATTTTGATTCCCAGAATGTATGCAACTTCTCCCAAATCTTTCATAGAAAAGCACTTTCCAAGATATGCCTTAACTTTTTGCAAACTTGGAATGTCTTTTCCCATGATCAATATGTCATCAACATATAAAATTAGGAAAATTACATTATCATTCCCACTAGCTTTGTGATACACACATGGCTCATCAAGATTTTGAGTGAATCCAAACTTTTTGATCTCAGCATCAAATCTCTTGTTCCATTGTCGTGATGCTTGCTTTAATCCATAAATGGACCTTTTAAGCTTGCATACACGATTTGGGAACTCTGGATTTTCAAACCCTTCTAGTTGTGCCATATAGATGTCTTCATCTAGATGACCATTTAAGAAAGCGGTTTTCACATCCATTTGCCAAATCTCATAGTCATAGTACGCTGCTATAGCTATGAGAATCCTTATAGCTCTTATGTCTGATACAGGAGAAAACGTCTCCTCGTAATCTATTCCAAAAGTTTGAGTAAAACCTTTAGCAACTAGACGAGCCTTATAAATGTATGCATATCCATCCATGTCAGTCTTAATTTTGTAGAGCCACTTACTCCCAACTACCTTGGCACCAGGATGTATGTCAACTTCTTCCCAGACTTCATTATCATGCATGGATTGTATTTCCCCATCCATAGCAGCTTTCCACTTAACCTTTTCAGGGCTATTAATGGCAGCTCTATAACTAGTAGGTTCATTAAGATCCCCTAGTGTATGCTCATCCACCTCTACATTAAGATATAGACGGTCAGGAGCTTTCACAGATCTTGAAGATCTGCGAATGGGAACTACTTCAACTTCCGGTGGAGGACCCAGACTTTCCGATTCTACAGGAAGTGTGCTAGTGTTTTCAGAAGGTAATGCATTATCTAGATCATCTTCTAGATCATATACTCTCCCACTGATTTCTTGAGTTACAAAATCACTTTCAAGAAAATCACCATATCTTGCAATAAACACTTTGTTCTCAGGTGGGTAGTAAAAGTAGTAACCCATTGTTTCCTTTGGGTATCCTACAAAAATGCATTTTACAGATCTTTGTTGTAGTTTAACTTCTGAGTCACGTTTAACATACGCCTCACAACCCCAGACCTTTAAATAAGACAAGTTCGGAGCTTTTCCAGTCCATATCTCATATGGTGTCTTATCAACCTTCTTGGTGGGAACCATATTCAAAATACGAACAGCTGATTCAAGAGCATAATCCCAAAAAGACAAAGGAAGATTAGTAAGATTATACATTGATCGAACCATGTCCAACAATGTACGATTCCTTCTTTCAGATACACCATTTTGTTGTGGAGTATATGGAGATGTGAGATCTGGACAATTCCATTCTCAGTTAAGAAATCTTTAAAATCTTGACTAAGGTATTCACCACCTCGATCAGAACGAAGAGCTTTAATCTTCTTTCCCAATTGCAATTCTACTTCTGCTTTGAAAACTTTAAATGTTTCAAATACCTCATGTTTATGCTTAAGTAAATAAACATAACCATAACGGCTGAAATCATCTGTAAAAGTTAGGAAGTAAACAACACCTCTCCTTGACACATGTCTTAGTGGTCCACATACATCCGTATGTATCAAACCAAGTAGATCTGAAGCTCTTTCCATATTATTATGAAAAGGTTTCTTC
This sequence comes from Artemisia argyi, assembly GCA_030686995.1. NCBI lineage: Eukaryota > Viridiplantae > Streptophyta > Magnoliopsida > Asterales > Asteraceae > Artemisia > Artemisia argyi. The sequence continues at coordinate 231,788,306 of CM060676.1, read as the reverse complement.
GTCATCTTCCCAGAAATACAAGACTCACATTTATCAAATGACTCATCATTGATATTATTCAAAAGCCCTTCACGTTGCAGCTTTTGCATGCGAGTCTTGCCTATATGGGCAAGTCTACAGTGCCAAAGGTAAGACGAATTCAAGTCATGCTTCATTCTCTTACTTATGTTGTACATCGAATTATTATTGTTGTTGGAAGTCATACAATTATTCATATCAATTTCCAACACACCATTCACAGCAACAACATTAAAATAAAATACACCAGTTAAAGAAACAGAATTTTTATTGCCATCAATAGTATGAGTAAAACCAAGATCCAACAAACATGAAAAGGAAACAACACCTCTAATTATAGAAGGTGCATAATGACAATTGTTTAAACAAAGTACTAAACCCGAAGGTAAAACTAAATCAAACATTCCTATGGCTTCAACTGCTGCTTGTGCTCTATTTCCCACATGCAGAAATTGCTCCCCATAAGCTAGTCTCCTTTCCTCTCTAAACCCCTGCAGTGTATTACAAATATTAATACCACATCCATTATCATATACCCAGGAATTTAATTTATGAGATAAAGTAAATAATTCAATGACAAATACGTTACCTGAAATGCTGGCGCCCATGTGCCCAGTCCTCTTAACCTTATTGTTTCGCAAGTCATCGAGATAAAGAGGACAATTCCTCTTCCAGTGGCCCATCACCTTGTAGTAATGGCATCCTTGATCCTTCTTTGGATTATTCTTCACAGGAGGGTTCTTCTTAGATTGAGGTGGTTGATAAGCCATAACCTGCTTATTCTTATCAGCCTTCTTCTTTCCTTTACCCTTCTTCTTGTTCGCATTTGGCTTGTTAATTCTACCCCCTTGAATAGCAAGTACTTGGGGCGTAGGAGCCTTTGGTGTTAACCCTTTCTCATAATCAATGAGCAGTGCGTGCAATTCACTTACTGTCTTCCCCACGCAATGCATATTGAAGTTCCTCACAAAACCATTAAAATCCTTGTTAAGGGATCTATTGATTAAGTTCACAGCCATATCATTGTCATAGGGTTTCTTAAGTGTTTGTAGTTGATCCATGAAACTTTTCATCTTCAACACATGAGCACTCACAGGTTCACCATCACCCTGCTTACAACCATGTAGAGCCTCCATCAAATCATAAATCTCTACATTTGATGGTTTCTCATACAGTTTCTTGAGTTCATCAATCATGTTCATGGGGAAATACTCTTCAAACTGCCTTTGAAGAGGTATGGACATCGCCCCTAACATCATTGCGGCCACATCAATATGTTCCTTACAATCATGATTCCATTTAGCCTTAGCAGCTTCAGTAGCTGCTTCGCCTTCAGGTTCAGCAGGACAAGGCGTTTTCAAGATTTCAAGTTGACCAGTCACTCGCAGGACAATCCTAAGTGAACGATACCAATCATTGAAATTCTCTGAGCCAGTCAATTTTTCTCATTCAAAATAAGTTTTGAACACAGAACGAAAGTTGGTGTTATCAGTTTGAGCCATTTCTACAGATAAAGAAAGTTCAAAACATTAGTATTTTTGATAATACAATTTTTCAAGAAAATTTAAAATACCCAAGGAAATCATATCCATAGAATAATCTTGAAAACTAGGATCCTCCATAAACATAGTTTCATCACATCAGTTGATCTGCTAGTAATGAAAGTATAATATGAGATAACTTGTCGTACAAGTAATTGGCATAACATTTGTCCAATTCCTAGATATATGGGATTTACAATCACAAAACATTTGTATTGTAAGCATGTTTAGTCCCCATCTTAATGCCTTGAGTCCAAGATCTCACTTACTACTCAATTTAAATCTTCTAACTTAAAAACTGCAAACTCACAAATCCATCACATCAGTTGATCTGCTAGCAATGAATTTATGAAATTTACCTCTCCATTGCAATCTCGCCAAGTTCTCACATGACGTAAATTACAACTTCAAGTGTTCTTAATTAGATGGCATTCGACTTAATTTTATAAGGGTATTAATATTTTGATGTGATCAAAATAATGTATGAAGAAGCATGCATACAACTTCATAACATTGGTTTTACAAAACATTTTTATTACCAATTAGCTAGGAGTAAAATAACAAAGTTTTGATTGAGATATCGGGTTCACCAATTAAAGAATTACCATCAATTATCGTCCACTATATCGTACTTTTGCATAAGCCCGAAGGCTTAGTGTTTCGGATAATCATTGTGGAATTGTGGTTAATTCACCCTTAAGATGACAATGTACGTAATATAGTGATATAGGTAAGTCTAGGGTCGGCAACCAGGCAGTTGTAGAGAACCGGTAGGTGCATGAGCTTTAAAAACCCCTCTCTACAAGTACGTTGGATGGCAACCTTCGGTCCGCCTTTCGCACACTATGTACAAAAACATCAATCAACCAATCCTTTGAAATTTATTCTTAAAAACCAAAACAATTTCGCCATTATTTAGTCCGTATTATTTTTCTATTCAAAAAATTACCCTTTTCGTTTATAAACATGTCTAACACAATTAATAAACAAAACAAGTAATATACAATAAAAAATAAAACAACTAAATAAACAAATATACATAATCATAACAATTAAATATGTATAAACATGTAGCCACATGCAAATCTTATTCAAAAGTCTTATTAATAATCAAATCTAGGTGTATAACGTATTAATTCAATTAAGGCTTTCTTCTTCTAGGAAAAAGAGCCACATACATCGATAAATCGATTGCGTAAGCCAAAATTAAATAAATACCACATAGCACATAATTGATTACTTAATATTGGAGTCTTCCCCAATTCGACATCTATTAATAAATTTACATGTTTCGATATAACTTAACCATTAACATATATAAACAATTTAAACCATTTAAATTTTCACACAATTAAAATCCATGCAAATATGCACTTTTTCATGGATTTAGCTTAACAATTAACATATTGCACCAAGATCGTTTACTAAAACGCATAACAATTACATGACATCCTAGGGTTTCTAATCATATTAAAAAATCAAAAACCAAAACCCTAAAAACCCTAAAGGTCAAATCGACCAAAAAAAAATTTAGGGTTAGGAATCTAACAAATAAACCCTAAAAACATGTAACTAAACGAATCAAGATCCAATTTTTATGCGTTTCGATAATTAATTACACATTATAACGGCTCTGATACCACTGTTGGAATTATGATATCATGACATTCATATATTATAAACCAAACACATCAAGTGAGCATAGCGGAAGCAATTATAACAAGATCAAATAACATGTAATTAATTAATCAATATTTAAATAGTAAACATACCTTTGTGATTCTAGCCCGAACAAGAATCAAATTGCAATCTTGAATCAAGAACCCTAATTAGGGTTTATGTGGATTACAAGAATTACCCCTTACCTCTTTTGTAATTCAATCCAAGAATCAAACAATAGTGTGTTTGATTCACGTTCTTGTACACATGTACTAATTCAAGAAAAAGTTTATGAAAGTAATTAAACACAAAACTTTGTTTTGATCAAGAAAATCGAAACCCTTATGGGTTTGTTTTATGGATCGACCAAAGGGACAAAGAGAGGAGAGAAAACACCAAGATGTGTGTGTACAAGTTATGAGAAAACAATGCATCTTGGGTTTGCTTATATATTATTCAAAACTTGGAGCTCAAGGCACAAAGGAGGTGTATCCCCCCCCCTATGGCCGATTGGTTTCGGATCCCCCAAGGGAATTCCAGAACCTTCTCTTGTTTCCAAATTTTCCTTAGTATTACTTTCCTAATCTTCGTTTAATAGGTCATTAGTCATTTATCATTAAATATAAATTACTATTATTTATTTTGTGTTTATTAATAATTACTTATAACATTTTATAAATAATTATTTATTTTTCTCTTCATACGTATTGTGTGCAATCCCGTGATCTCAAGTTCGATCCTAACACACAACTATTATTATAATGTCTATAAAACCAACAACAAATTCAGACAATCTATACTAGCTCGGCATTTATCTTAATTCTTTGCATTTTAACATTCCATTTTATCTCTACATTCTTTACAGCTCTAGATTCCTTAACTTGCAAACTCATGAGCCTCATTCTTATTGTATCCTTGATTTCTTGGAATAGAACTCTTCACTCCTCTTTGTATTGCCAAAGATTCTTGCATTTCTTTCTTGCCAAACTAATACACTACAGATCTACATACCAGTTTCCTCACAATACACCAAATGTTCTTATTGTTTCTTAATTGAGATAGCTAATTAATAATTTCTTTCCAAATCCGTGAACACTTTATAGTTACTAATCATCAATGACCGAACATTCCTCCATATTTTTGCAGAATATTTACACTTGAAGAATAATTGATCATGAGAGTCATTATTTTCACTACATAGAGAACATTTGAAAACTTCTTTAGGCTTCCATTTCATTATTTTGTCTTGAGTTAACAGCTTCTGTTGAACAACCATCCATTTCATTATAGATTTCCATTTCACCTTTTGTCCTTCTTCATTCCTATCTTTCCGTACATTTTTAACAAAAAACTCCACCAATTTACCTTGATTATCAACCCATCTAGCATTATCCTTTTCTGATTCATTAAGCATTGGAACCTGAATGTTATTAAGAACACGATACTGACTAAACCACCCAATTGGCCATTTCCAAACTCCGCTATCCACAGCCTCAGCAAGAGTGCACTTATGAGCATGGTTCTAAAAGGTGCGCAAAGGCCCCGCAAATGCATGAGGCTTGGTTATACCGCCACGTCACGCCTTATGCGTCTTATGGTATGTTTTTTGTAAACTCGATATATATATGAAATATGATATAAATACATAAATATTTTTATATTTTGTGTCGTCTTATGCCTACGCTTTAAAAATGCAAAAGCTTTGCTTTGGCCGCTAAGGCCTAAGAGTTGGTGATTTAGTCATTTTTAGTATAGGTTTGTGTTTCCGAAGAAATACTTAGGAAAGTATTTCCCGGGTCGTTCTCCCAACGAAAGTTGAATGGAACTTCGAATTATCGAATTGTGAATCGTGTAGTGAAAAGTGAAAAGTGATGGTGAAATTCAAATTATGAAAAGAAATAGAGAATTATGCAGAAAGTACAAGCTATATATGCACAAGTGTCTAAAATTAGAAAACGGAAATGCAATCGCGAAATTTAAACGTAACGTACGAAATAAAACGTGACTTTTATACTAAAAATGATCCTACAAATGTTAAACAAGTTTCTAAAAAATCTTAAACTATTAAAAAGAATTTTGAGAGAAAGAAAAATATTTTTTTGGCTTTTTATTTATTTTCTATGATTTACTTTCTATTTATTGAATTAAAAAGTAATTAAAAATAAAGGAAATTATAAAAATAAATGGGAAAAATATAAAATCTATTCTGAAAAATCTAAAATATTATAAAAGAATTATATAAAATATTTTTGTATTTTTAAAGGCTTTTTCTGATTTTTTATTGATTTTTGTATAATAAAAAGGATTTAAAAGTGATTATTAATGAAGAAAAATTAAGAAAAATAGTAAATCAACTTGGAAAAATCTGAAAAATTCACAGAAAATCTAGAATAATTTGAAAAGATTACAGAAAAATTTTGAAAAGAAAATATTAAGCAGAAGTGCTTATTTGGGCAGAAACAGCTTATGGCAAGTGCATATTTATAAGCACTTGCCACAAAACTAAACCAAACTTGAAACACAGATGTACTATGATACAAAAACCTTAGTTATGCTCAGAAATGCATAGAGAAAACACAGAAGCACTAGATGTATGCAATAAGCAGTTGGATAATAAGTTCAAATATAAGCAGAAGTGGAAACCAATAAGCCAGCAACTAGGAAATGATTGAAAACACTAAAACACAACCCAAGTAACTCAGAATTAACAATATAGCACAAGCAGAAGCTCAAATAACACTAGCAGCCCTATGTACTTAAAATAGAAAGCAGTCTCAAACCTCTAATAAGCAGGACCAATAAACTGTACCAAATAAGCTCTAAACTTAAATGCTATGGGGGCAATAGTATCACTGAACTACTGAGATTAAAATTCCACTAAAAGCCCTATCACATTTACTCTTTTACTGATCTAAAAGTAGCTTGAAACAACAACCTATTGTAACTAATTAGCTGAGAACAGTTGACTATTCTATGCAACACAACTTGACTTATATCAATTTCAATTAAGTAATACTACTCCTAAATGTATTAAAAAGCTACAATTACACTAGATTAAGCTAAATTAGTCTATTATGCAACTACTTTAACAAAGCTACTAATTGAAATCAACTTAAACTAACAGCTACCAATTAAGAGAACTTCCTTACCTTGACATGGCAGGTACAAGATCCCTTCCAACCAGGCTGCTCTATTAAAGGACTATCTCAAAAGCCAGAGAGAATGATTGAATTGAAGCCATGTCTCCCAAGAGAGAAAATGAACGATCGACTGCTAAAGATCTTGACTAAAGCATTGATAGCTTTGCAGAGGAGAAAACCTTTGATTCTTCCCGAAGGTCTTCCTTGCAACAACCTACTGTTTTAACTCTTTATTAGATGATTACTCACCTAAAATAGTCTACTAGTGGATGTTTCACTGAGAAATAACAACTATTACTCTCAGCAACACTCTGATCCAAACACCCCTGCAGCTTCCAGTTTTCACTACACCTATTGATTCTAAAACTCTAATCACTCAAACAATGTTCAATTACAAACTCAAATCTCTAAAATCAACTATTAGAACACAGATTAATCCCCATAATCAACTCAAACTCAGAAACACAGAAATCTCAAATGATAAACTACAACACAGATATAAACCAAACAGATTATCAAAGGATATAACAAGCACAACTATAGCAATAACTACAACAATATAAACAAGCTAAATCAATAAAACAGTAACTACAAGAATTATTCTGAAATCAAACAGATGCAATGATTATGAACTTAAACCAGGAATTTTACCAAGCTAATCCCCCTCAGCATGAACAGAGGGGGCTCACTGAGCTTGCCTGTCTCTAGACAGGCTGAGATCATCCACTTCTATCTCAACTAGTCAATTAACACCAGGAATAAATGGAATCTAAAGAGCTTTGACCCTTTGTTGACTGCTGATCTTATTTGATGCAAAACTGACTAGACTACAAATAAACAGTCATAAAAGCTAAAAAGCTGATATGAATTGCTCTATACTGCCATTAGATTTGAATACAAACTGAAAAGAAATTTGAAAACTATTTTTTATATTTTTATTATTTTTCTGATTTTTATATTTTTTAAGTTTGATAACAATTTAAAGAAGAGATGATTTAGAAAACAGCTTAAACTAGCTACTGAAAAACTATTTGAATCAAAATCAAGTTTAACTAATGACTAAATTGATAAGCTAATAAAAGTAACAATGCTATTATAAGAAAACTGAAATGAAATTTTATTAAATTGAACAACTGATCACAAGGAAAATGAAATTACAATGCTGAAAGAAAAATGGCAGAGTTTTATTACTAAAACTAACTACACCTAAATAGGCTAAAAATACCTCTTTATATAGTTGAGGTAGGAGTGAGGGAGTCTCATCTGCCAAGCTGGCGATCCACACCACTCTGTGCTTTCTCTCCTCTACTCATAGCCTTCAGATTATATTTGTGTTTCTTTGATTTCATAATAGCCTTTGGATCAGAAATTGATGCGTGGCATGGCCAATCATTAGCTTCCATCTGTCCCCAAACGTGCACTCTTTCTCTAACTTGTCAGACTCTTCTAGAAGAGTATCCAATGAATAGATTGACGTGGTGCAACCAATAATGCTTTGCCATGTGTCCTTGTGATCTGACTGTGCTCGAATATTCTCCTTCCATGCTCCAAACATGTGGGATAGCTTCTAGAACATTTATTTGATGGTTAATTAGATTTACGTGGGTTAATTTGTGTTGGGGAAATTTAGGGTTTATGTGAATAAAGGTTGGGGATGTACGGGGTGTAAAAGGGGGGAGGGAAAGTAAAAATGATTTATTTATTATGTTTTGACCGTATATAAAATGGTTTGACCCTGAATGAGATGGGCTCAGATCAAGATTGGTGTTTTGGGCTTTTGAGAAAGATTTGGACTTGTAATCTTGGACTAGGCTTTAGATATTGGATTTTAGATTATTTTGTATGAAATATATGAGGACCAATTGTGTAAAATATGAAACTATAAGGACTGAATCTGCCAACTTTCCAAAATAACTTTCAAGGACTTTACTTGCCAATCTTGAGTAGTTGAAGGACTATGTTGACTTTCGGATCCCTGGCTTTGACTTTCTGACCTTTTCCTACTCTCGTGCCCGTTTTTCCCGGTTTTTGCTTGATTTTTGTCTCTTTGTGATAAATCCGTACCTGCACGTTCACAAACATAAAAATACATATTCTTTGGCATTTTTTTAACTTAATTAGTCTATTTGGGTTCGTTTTTTGCTATGAAAAGGTATGTGAATTAACACATACCAATTGGCCTAAACCTTGATTATGAAACATCTTTGCATCATATATATCCCTCTTGGTTATGAAATTACACAAAGGGCCCATAGAATGCCATTTATCATACCATACAGAGATATGTTAGCTAATAAGGCCTATAGGCCTGGCTCATTGGTTTAGGCCTGTTTAATAATAGTTATGGTTTTCTTATTTATTGTCATTGTGTGTAATAGTTTAGTTAAATCTGATCAATATAATATTTTGAATATTCCTTTAATTTCTACATGGTATCGGAGATATAACTAAAAAAGAAAAAAAAAATCACTTGCGGGGTACTGAAATTGTCTTATTTTTTGGTTATATTCATGTGTTTGGTTCTATTGTCGTCGACTCCTGTTTGATTCATCCGTCAAAAGAAAATTTGTATTAGTAAACTGATCTTGTAATTAAAGAATGAAAATATGAATTTGGGTTTCTTTTGGCATATTCTAGTTAATTTTATTTGGAAGCTAGTGTTGATTGTTAATTGAAAAAAAAAAAAAAAAAAAAAAAAAAACTGGTGGCTTGATATGGTATTTGCATTGGCTTGGAGGGATTTTGCATCCATCGGTATAATCTCATTTGATCACGTTATAATTGATTTGATTGGTATTGATACTGGTATTAGTATTGATTATTGGTAGCGGTATTTGCTTCGGTTTGTAATGGATTATTGTTGGCTAGTTTACTTTTGCATTGGTGTTGGTGTTGGTGATGGTGATGGTGATGTTTTAGTCTTAACTAACCCAACTATGTCTTGAGTAGTTATGTGTAGCATCTCTACATCAAAAACATATTTTGGTTCCCCTTGATCGCCTGATTATGCCTGGTTCTGCATTTCGTTACATCTAGCTCTGCATCTCTTTGATTCTGTCTGAATTCCACCATGCATCTGGTTTTGTTTTGTTCTGAATGTGTTTGAATTCCACCATGCATCTGGCTCTTCATCTAAATCTGCTATGTATGCACCTGTCTGCCTGACTCTACATCTGCCTGTCTGAATCTGCATCTGTTTATATGAATCTACTATGTGTGCATGATCTACTCTCATTCATCTTTATAGTTGTGTTGCTCTGCTCTGATTCTGCATATAGGTTTGGTTTTTTGTTGACTTTGGTCCTTCAGACTTGACTAATTTCACGATGTTGATACTCTGCATTTTGAATTGCATCATATTGAGACTCGGTCTAGCACTGAGTTTGAGCCCTGGGACACTCCGAAGCTGCGTGTTTAGTTTCTGTATGACAAACTCACAATGTTCACCACTGAGGCATTGTGAGTTTGTGTTAGATAATAAGGCCTATTGGCCCGGTCCGTTGGTTTAGGCATGTTTAATAGTTAGGGTTTTCTTATTTATTGTCATTGTGTTGTAATAGTTTAGTTGAATCTGATCAATATAATATTTTCAGTATACGACATATGTTTTTTTGACTACATTTCTCATACCTAAAAGAGTTTTCCACATAGGACTACTATTATTTCCAATATGCATTTCTTTGACTACATTTCTCTAACATGTGCCTTAAGGCGCAAGTAAAGGTATAATTTTAAGGGGGGCTAATTACATTCAATAAAGTAGCTTAGAAGTCTAAATGCAATTTTCAAAATATGAGTTGGGTCTATAGGTGCAAGTCATTGCTAGTCATTGCTAAGCTTCAGAGCACATTTTAGACAAGCCCGTATAATATTATCCTATAAATATAAAGTTGATGTATGAGTCTATAGGCTTTCTTAAATGCTACTAATAACCAATTTATCATACTTTATTTATTTTTTTAACGGCGGAGATTTATTAAAATCACATTGCTAGTAACAAGCTAGCATGGACAATCAAGAAAAAAATTACAATTGAATACAAAGAATGCCCGGATTGCAACACCAATCAATCCAAGAAATACTACAACACTAGTGTATTTTTTATCCAATGATAACATGTCGATATAATGTCGTCAGTGATTTTCATCGTATTAACCTTAACTACGTGAAAAACAAGTAAATTACAAGCCGTCCATATCTACCCTATAGCACATAGACTACAAAATCCAAAAAAAGAACTTGTTCTCTCACCCAAGTAAAAATCACCATCATCAGCCATATCAAGAACGTTCGAGGCGCTATCTAGAGGGATCACATCCAACCCCCCGCCATTTACGAATCAAATTCCATATATTTCAAGAAGAAGTACAAAGTGCAAAAAGGTGATCTTCATCTTCAATTTTTTCCTCACAAAACGGACAAAAATAGAGTGAAGGTTGATTCCTCTTTTATCAATATTGACTCTTGTTAGCAGCCTGTAATTCGAATCCTTATGCCAAAATATTGATTTACCAGGAACAAGATTATTCCAACAAAGTTTGGTACCTATTTGCCCCAACTTGGAATCAATAATTGCTCGTAAAGCAGAAACGGAAAACTCACTCGATGGATCAAGTGACCAATGCCAAGAATCTTGAAGAAAGAATAATACTTGAAATTTCATGTTGAAGACCATTAAATTCACATTCTTCCCTACTTGGCCCATGCCACGTCCAAAGAACCCGCTAATGACAAGAATCCAAACCCACCAACTCTTGATTCACATGACAACTTTGGTTTGTTTCTATAGCAAAAAGACGCTTTCACAAAATGTCGTGTTACCGCTCGAAATGTTTGTCCAAAATCCTGTTTCTTGACCTGAGCCAATTTTCTTATGAAATGAAGATGAAAATGATATATCATTTTTTTTTCAAATTCATTCCCAATACAAGCAATCTTTCCCCTAGCATCATGAGAGCCAACAACACTTACAACACCTAATTTTCCATCTGAACCACAAAAAGAACAAATAACTTTCCTCCAAAGGGAATTCTTTTCAGTTTTGAAGCACCAACACCATTTAGCAAAAAGAGACCAATTGAGAGCTTTAAGACATCTACTCCGTAATATTTAGCCAACCAAATTCAGAAGACGAGAGAACTTTGTCCCATGCATTCCAAGAAAATTTTCGAGAATACCGCCACCTCCACCCCAAAAGAATCGTCTTCTAATTCCTTCCAAGGCATTAATTACTTTTAAAGGGGCTTTAAATAGAGAAGAATAGTACAAAGAAAGACTTCCTAAGCCGGATTTGACTAAAGTTAAACAACCTCTGTATGAAACATTTTTTGCTTTCCTAGAAGATAAGGTATCTGTAAATCGATAAATAATGGGTTGCCAACGAATAGATCTCAACACGGAAGCTCCAACAGGAAGGCGTAAATATGTGAAAGGAAACGATGATGGCTCACAAACAAGTTTTCTAGCCAAGGCTGATACTTCATTACTTAGACACCCGACACCAAAAAGTGTTTTTTTTTTTTTTTTTTTTTTTTCAAGTTTATTTTCAGCCCGGAAGAAAGATAAAAAAAAAAAAAAAAAAAAAAAAAAAAAAAAAAAAAAAAAAAAAAAAAACATCTAATACGGATTAGGTTTTGGGCATTTTCTAAAGTCTATTCACCCATAAAAATAACATCTTCGGCGAACTTAAGATGAAAAAGAGAAAGCTAAGAGTTTGGAATTTCAATACGGTCATATCTACCTTTACTCATGGCTCCTAACATAGCAACATGCAATCATTCAGCGGCGGTAATAAACAAAAATGGTGATAAGGGGTCACCTTGCCCTCTTTTTAATTTAAATTCTTTTGTCATAGAACCATTTACTAAATCCGAATGGAAAGCCGAGTTTAAACACCCGCGAATTCATTTACGCCAAATAGACATTTTTTGTTTTTCTTTTTAACCCATGAGATGACTTTGTTTAAAATCAAAGGACCATCAAGAATATGCTTACCTTCTATTGAAATTCAGAGAGAATGAATGAAATGTAAACTTTCCATTAATGAAACAAAACTGCAAATGCAGTATTTATACAGAGATCCAGAAAAGTCAAACTATAAAAGTCAAAAACTAATTAACTAACTTTCTAAACTACACTATGCTACTCCATACTGCTATATTACATTGTGTTACAAGTTCTTAAGCATCTCTGCAGTAGAATCACTGTCTTGTGTTGTTGCTTTCTGTGAATACTCTGGACTGAATAAGTATGATTGACTTGATGTTGACTTTTGTCTTCCATATCCCCCCCACAAGTTGGCATTGTGTATGGATCACAAATGCCCAACTTGGACAAGCAATTGTAGTGTAGAGCTCTGCACAATCCTTTAGTCAATATATCTGCTGTTTGTGACTTGGTTGAGATGAAGCATGGTTGGATCAGACCTACCTTGATTTTGTCTCTCACAAAGTGGCAATCAATCTCAATGTGCTTTGTTCTTGCATGATTAACTGGGTTATTAGCTAGAGCAATAGTAGAAGCATTGTCACACATCATTAAGCTAGGAGTAGGAATAGGGACATGAAGATCATGTAGAAGACACCTAAGCCAAGAAATCTCACATGTACTATCTGCTAAAGCTCTATATTCAGCTTCAGTGGATGATCTAGATATCACTGTTTGCTTCTTGGATTGCCAGGAAATAAGATTTGTACCCAGAAAAATAGCATATCCAGTAACAGACCTTCTAGTGATTGGACAACTGGCCCAATCACTATCACAATAAGTTGTGAGCTTCATAGTGTTCTGTGAAGAGAAGAAGAGACCTTGACCAGGGCATAGTTTGATGTACCTGAGAACCTTGATGAGAGCTTTGTAATGAGGAGTTCTTGGTTCATGACTAAATTGGCTTAGGGCTTGAGCTGCAAAGGCCAAATCAGGTCTTGTAATGGTAAGGTACAACAATTTGCCCACTAAGGTTCTGTAGAGAGATGGGTCTGAGAATGGTTCACCATCAGTTGAGTTGAGCTTGACTAAAGGATCCATGGGTATAGCAGATGGTTTGGCATCAAGTAATCCTGCATGTTCCAAAAGCTCCAGTGCATATTTTCTCTGAGACATAGCAAGACCTTGATTGTTTCTGAGAAATTCTATGCCTAGATAATAGGTGAGTGGGCCCAAATCTTTGATGCTGAACATGTCATGAAGTTTGGTTTTGATGAGTTTGATAAAAGTAGCATCTTTGCTGACAAGTAAGATGTCATCAACATAAACCAATAAAGATGTGACAGATCCTTTGTGAATGATGGTAAAAAGAGATGTATCCACATAACTCTGTTTGAATCCAAGTTGAATAAGAAAAGTGGTGAGTTTTTCAAACCATTGTCTATTTGCTTGCTTGAGGCCATAGAGAGATTTTCTGAGTTTGCAGACTGTGTTAGGTGGTAAGTCTTTAGGATAACCTTGTGGAACAGTCATGTATACTTCTTCATGGAGATCTCCATGGAGAAATGCATTGTTAATGTCTAGCTGCTCTATGAACAATCCTTGATGTACTGCAACTGCTAGAAGTGTTCTGACAGTAACCATCTTGGCAACAGGGGCAAATGTTTCTTTAAAGTCCACTCCTTCTCTTTGATTGTAGCCCTTTGCAACAAGTCTTGCTTTATATCTCTCTATAGTACCATCAGCATTGAATTTGATCCTGTATACCCATTTGCAGCCTATGGGTATTTTGCCAGGTGGAAGTAATGTGAACTCCCATGTCTCATTCTGCTCTAGAGCATGTATTTCCTTATTCATAGCCTCTTTCCATTTCATATTTTTGGAAGCTTGGGTAAAAGAGCTTGGTTCTTTGGTAGAATTGATGTTATAGATGCAATGTAATGTTTTGGAAGTGAGATTATTATAATTTATGTAGTGTGTGTGATGATGTTTTGAGCTTGTGTTGTTTATGAGTGATTTGGGTAAGGTATAATGAAAATCTTTGAGTGCTGTGGGAAGTTGTTTGTTCCTGGTTGAAGTTCTTGTTGGAATTGGAGGTGGTGGTGGTGGTGGTGTGGGTGAATGTGAATGGGTTGAAGAAGTAGGAGTGTTAGATGATGTAGTGGGTGAATGTGAATGGGTTGAAGAACTGGGTGTTTGGGAGACCTGTGTTGGATCAGTAACAGGAGTTGTGGATGGTGAATGAGTAGGTGTGGGAGATGGTGAAGATACTGATGATGTGGTGGGACTAATGTTTGTTGGTGTGGGTGTAAAGAATGGTGGTTCAGTAGGATATTGGAGTGGTGAGGTTTGAGAGTGAAAAGTATCTTGTTGTTGTGAGTGTGTATGAAATGGAAAGATTGATTCATTGAAGGTTACATTTCTGCTGATTGTGATCTTTTGTGTAGTAGGATTGTAAAGTATGTAGCCTTTTTGGTGTGGTGGATAACCAATGTGAACATTAATGGTTGCTTTAGGTGCAAATTTGTCAGGTGTAGGTGTGAAAAGCATGGCCTGACAACCAATAATTCTGAGGTTTGTGAGGTCTGGTTGTTTGTTGTACAATAATTCATAAGGAATTTTGTTTTGAAGTACTCTTGATGGGAGTCTATTGATGAGATATGTATAAGCTAAAATACAATAGCCCCAAAGATGAAGTGGAAATTTAGCTTGAAAGAATAATGATCTTGCCATTTCTAGAAGTTGTTTATGTTTTCTTTCAACTCTGCCATTTTGTTGAGGTGTATAGGGACAAGAGGTTTGGTGAATTATGCCTTGTTGTTTGAAGAATGAAGAAAGTGATTCATTGATAAATTCACTGCCATTATCACTTCTGACTGTTTTGATTTTGGTTTGAAAGTGTGTGAGAACATATGAATGAAAAGACTTGAAAGTGGATGAAACATGGTGTTTATCAGGCAACAAGTAAGTCCATGTGGCTCTAGAGAAATCATCAACAATGGTGAGGAAATATCTACATTTATTACAAGTTGGGTGTCTGTATGGACCCCAAACATCAGTGTGTACAAGATCAAACTTGGCAATTGCCTGAGAAGTACTGATTGGAAATGGAAGTACATGATGTTTTGCCATTGGACATATAGTACAAGGTGGATCATTTTTACAATTGACTAGAAATGGAATTGATTTTATTTGACTGAGAACTTGAAATGATGGATGGCCAAGCCTGGCATGCCACAAGTAGCTATTTACAGAGTTTGCAGATGAAATTGGTGATGAGATTGATGTTGATACAGATGAGGGTGGAGATGGAGTTAAAGCATAGAGACCTCCAAAGAGTTTACCAGTGGTGATGGTACCATCATGGCCCTGAAAAATACATTCTCTGTGAGTGAAAGTGATGGCTGAGTGTGATGAATTGGTGAGTCTACTTATGGATATTAAGTTGTATGTGAATGTTGGTATGTGAAAAACATTTGTGAGGGTGAGTGTGGGTGTAAGTCTTACTGATCCAACTGTTGTCACTTTGATTGTTTGGCCATTTGGTAGTTGTACTAAAATTGGGTGTGTAAGAGTGTGGATGTTGTGCATTAATGTGATAGATATGCAAATATGATCAGTTGCTCCACTGTCTATTACCCAAATTTCCTTAATATTAGATGAAAAGGAAGCTATGAATGAGTATATACCTGCCATGTGGGGAAGAGTAGCAGCTGTGAAAACCTCTTTTTGACCATTCTGCATCATCAACAACACTTGATTGAGTTGATTCTGAAGCTGATCCATCCTTGAATGCACATAGGGATCTAAGCTTTGTGAAGTTGAGCCCTCATCAGCCATTGAAGTCAAGGGTGTATCACTTGGAAGAGGTTGATTCAAAGCATCTTTGTTGACCATTAAATTCACAGTTCTGCTCTTTCCTTGATTCCTCATCATTGGTGGAACATATTTGTTATGCAGTGGGTGACCTGGAGGATATCCAACAAGTCTATAACACTCCTCTCCTGTATGACCTTCTTTTCCACAATTAGTGCAATATATTCCCTTCTTAAATGCACTTTTTCTAGTTTGTGTGTTTTGACCTTGTCCTGTTGCATTGCTTGAACTAGAGTACTTTGAAGTGTTGTTGTTTGATTTGTTGTGATTGTAAGTGGTGGTGTTTAGTGCAGTAGGAACAGTAGAAAGGATAGGTTTAGCATCTCTTTGCTTTTCTTCTTGCCTCAACATGCTATATGCCTTAGAAACTAATGGAAGTGGTTGCATCAATAGAATTTGTCCCCTAACATTGGTATAGCTTTCATCTAAACCCATCAAGAACTGAATGAGCCTTTTCCTCTGCTCCCTTTCACCATTAGTTCTACCATTTTCACAATCACATCTACACAAACAAGCATATGGTGCTTCAAGAGCATCCAATTCATCCCATAAACCCTTCAGTTTGTGATAATACAATTCAACAGTGGTATTGCCTTGTTTGTGATTGATTATATCATTTGTTACTTGATAAATTCTGTGACCATCAAGTTGTGAATAATGTTCATTCAATTCATCCCACAATGCACTAGCAGAATTGATAAAGCTCAAATTATTCCCAATTTGCTCTGAAATAGTATTCAAAATCCAAGAGATTACCATATCATTTGCTCTTTCCCAAATAGGTCTGAGTGCAGAAGTTGATTCAGGTTCTGGATATTCACCATTGATGATCTGTAGTTTGTTTCTTGCATTGAGAGCAATCACCATTGATCTTTTCCATGAACTATAATTTTCTGATCCAACTAACTTCTTTGAGATCAAAACAAGACCAGGGTGATCATTTGGGTGAAAATAGAGTGGGTGATGAACAGAGTTGACATCATCAGTGATTTGTGTTGTGTTAAGAGGAGGTTGATTGTCAGCCATGGTGTTTGAAGGTTTTGGCGGGAAATTCTGTTAATTGAATCTTGTGATGATTCTTGATGATTAAAGCAGATATTTTGAATCTTTGAGTGATAGAAGTGATTTTCTGATGATTTTGGATAGAAAAATGGTGATTGGAATGGTGAATAATGGTGGTTCTGTGGTGGGTTGTTACAATGGTCAAAGTTTGTTATTGGTGGTCAAAGTTTGTTAGTGGTGGTTCTGTGGTGGTCTGAATCAGTTATTGATGGCCGGAATTTGTTGGTGATCAGTTTGCTCTGATACCATATTGAAATTCAGAGAGAATGAATGAAATGTAAACTTTCCATTAATGAAACAAAGCTGCAAATGCAGTATTTATACAGAGATCCAGAAAAGTCAAACTATAAAAGTCAAAAACTAATTAACTAACTTTCTAAACTACACTATGCTACTCCATACTGCTATATTACATTGTGTTACAAGTTCTTAAGCATCTCTGCAGTAGAATCACTGTCTTGTGTTGTTGCTTTCTGTGAATACTCTGGACTGAACAAGTATGATTGACTTGATGTTGACTTTTGTCTTCCATACCTTCCACATATGGAGTTTGAACCTCACTAATTACCGAAGAGATCACATTTTCAATCTCAGTGCTAAGATTTTAGCGATGATCTTATAAAGGCACCCAATGAGGCTGATAGGCCTATAATCGACAATTAAGATAGGATCACGGACCTTAACCTTATGAATAGTCCCAGTTTCATGAAAATGCATAATAGTCCCAGTTTCATGAAAATGCATCACAAACTTAGTGATATCACGATAGAGCAAATCCCAAAATTTCTTGATAAAATTAAACTTAAAACCGTCAGGACCCGGTGATTTGTCATTACCAAATTTCTTAGTCATCAGTTAAGATTGTAGGTAAACTAATTGGTACATATGTCGAAAAAACGTATATGATTAACATCGATCATTCATTTGCTTGTTGACTTGTTCCATGCTAAGAGAGAAAAATATGTACAGCATTGCCAATTAACCTAATCAAATATAGTAATGCGTGCAGTGTTTCTGTTCAATTGTTACTATTTTCCTAGTCAGTGTGTTTGTGTCTTCATGCATATATCTCTAAAAGCTACTAATGATTAATTCGCTAACCATGAGTCCTCCGGTTTATGCAGAACTAATCTTGTAAAGTGCTTGCTTATATAATCTGTTTTCCTTAAGAAATGACATACCCCATACATAAATTATTTGTATTACATAAAACTAAGTTGCAATTCCTGCAAGGTGCAAACAACCTTGAAGTGGTCACGCCAACCTCCTGAAAATGGAGGGCTTTACATGGTTTGAGTCTGTGCGGTGGTGGGTTCAAACCCTATGGATTAGTCGGCCAAAAGGTCGGAAACCATGGTTAACCCCAAAAAAAAAGGTTGTTGTACTTTGTTTCCATCTTTGAGTTCAATGGATTATGAGCCATGCCCTATTTGGGTAAATTTAAGGAATTCCATTTGTTTATAGATGAAGCCAGAAAGGAAAAGAATCCATATACCAAACGTGGAACAACACGCTTTAATAATATTCTAAAGTAAAAGTACATAGCTTGAGTTGACATCAAGCAAAAGTTGTATGCTTGCTTAGCATTCAAGTATTTATGCTTGAAGTGCGTACGTGTTCTCATAGATCGATCAAACCATAATTCAAAAATTAACAAAGTAAAAATCATATCTCTCAAGTTCCTAGGAGAATATTGATGTTATTCAAAAGTTTAAAACAATACCAATTGGTTTGTGATATAAAGGATTTTTTTTCTTCAGAAATGGGATAAGATAGTCGCAACAAGTACAATGGCGTTTTCTTTTGTAATCCCTTTGATTTCTACTGTAGTGGCACATAAGTTTCTAAGCATCTCTCAGATGTAGACTTAATTTCCTTCACCCTTTTCAAAGTGGAACGGTCTCCATCAGAATAGAAAATCTATCCAAAAACCTTGAAACAAGCATTCAAAGTTCCAAGTGCTTTATGCTCTCGCGGCTGTTTTCCAAAACATGCAACTTCAGAAAGCTTATATGTCAAATAACCTCTGTGCCTGTTAGCATTATAGTTCTATATATGTGTGAATATATGCAAACTTAGATCATTAACCTTTTAGTGTGTTTGTGCATCCCCCCTTTCCGCTTTAATTATGTCTGATCTCACGATATCTAGAAAACACAAATACACCATATCTATAAATCATAGAAGAACTAACGCCGAACTGTACAAAGCACTGTCTGAAGGAGATGATGCTAAGGTATGTAAGATGTGTCAGGAGTTGCCAGATGGCCCTTTCCACATATTAACCATACACAGTGACAGTGTTCTCTACATCGCCAGTTACTATAAGCGTAATAATCTGGTTCTTCAGCTAATCAGCCTATTATCTCAAGGCCAATATGACAAACTCGCATCAAAGAATCAAGCAGGAAACACTATACTTCATGCAACAGCCACCAACAATAAGACAGTTGAGGCCGCTGCTGAGATGCTACGTCGGGCTCCTCCATTGCTCACCATGACCGACAAGCATGGAGAAACAGCTCTTTTTCACGCAGCTCGTTACGGCAAGACCAAAATTTTCAATTTTCTTGAAGAGCAAGTTAAGAATGATCTGACAGAAGAAAATTTAAGGACCTTTCTTTTCAAAGATAATAAAGCAACTATACTTCACGTTGCAATTCATAGCGAAAACTTTGGTAAGTATTTTATTGCACATTTGCACGTCATTGATGAATTTCCTTCAATAATAATGTATAAATACCTAAATTTTACACAGAATTGGCTATTAAAATTGCTGAAACATATCCAATCTTGATTGATGCGCGAGATGGAGATGGGATGACAGCTCTTCAACTTCTTGCTTGCAAGCCATCAGCATTTGACAGTGGTTTCAAAGATAATCTTTTCAAGCGGCTCATATACAAATGTAAGTTTGCATCATAGATCCCGCTAGTTAATAGCATAACAACATTACTAACTTCTGACCATTTTCAGTCACTTCAAGTCTTAAAAAAGGAAATAGTAGAGTGCCTATCATAAAACAAATTCAGAAACAAATGCTCAAAAGTGAATCAGCAAAGAACCTTGCAACCCTCTTGATTGAAAGTGATGCCTCATGGGAAGCAACAGAAACCATTTCTAATCACGAATCTAACAGATTACATCCATATATAAAGAAGCCATCGAAAGAAGAACCTCGGGAGATTGTCATAAATAATATGCCTGATTCTCCACTGTTTCTAGCCACAAAAATGGGCTGTACAGACATAGTGAATAAGATACTGGAAGTTTACCCTCAGGCAGTAGAACATATTGATGAGGACGGATGTGCCATTTTGCACGTGGCAATTAAATATCGAAGATTGGAGATATTTCAAAGTGTGATCAAAATGAAGTCTCCTTTAACGAGGTTAAGAGGGAAGATTGACAAACAAGGCAACTCAATTCTTCACATGGTTGGCCAAAAAGTTAGAGATCACAAAACTGAGGGCGACATCAGAAGCCCTGCTCTTATAATACGAGACGAATTGCTTCTGTTCGAGGTAATCAATAACTAAATAACCTTTAATTATTAACGTATATGCCATAGCAAGCATGTAAATAAGATGATTTATAGGTTTCTTCTTTTTCTTTCTGTTTTTTTTTTTTTTTTTTTTTTTTTTTTTTTTTTTTTTTTTTTTTTTTTTTGGGTTCTCTAAGCAGAATGTGAGAGAAGTATGTACAAAGTTAGCAACCTTGCAGATAAACAATGAGGGAAGGACTGCTGAACAACTATTCAATGAGAACAATGAGCAGCTCCGCATTAATGCCAAACAATGGATGAAGAGTACAGCTGAGCACTGCACCATTATCGCTGTGCTCATCGCTACTGTTGCTTTTGCTGCGGCTTACACTGTACCTGGAGGTCCTAATCAAGAAACAGGTTATCCACTTCTCAAGAATAAACCATATTTCATCATCTTTGCATTAGCAGATGCCCTTTCGCTCACATTTTCTATGACATCAGTTATCACATTTCTTTCCATTCTCACGTCTTCATTTCGGTTATCGGATTTTAGAAACCATCTGCACAATAAACTCCTGCTTGGTCTCACCATGTTGATACTCTCAGTGTCATTCATGATGGTAGCATTTGCAGCCACACTTGTCTTAACAATTAGTAGTCACCGGCAATGGACAAACATTATCCTATACACAATTTCATTTCTCCCAGTCACCATGTTTATGTTCTCATACGTACGGCTTTATACAAGGCTTATTACAACTTTAGTGACCTCATTGAGCAATACCATCGCTTTATTATTGCCAACATGTGATGTCACAGTCAAATCAACCCAATCAAATCAGCAAACCGCGCAGTTCTCCCAAGCTCTAAAACTAGTTTGACCAACTCAATCACTAGCTGTTTCGTTTGTTCTTTGAAATCTCATGATCCAAGTTTGAAAAATCGTAGCATGTGTTTATCATCCCGTTAAAGGCTCAAGGCATACTATAGTATTTATATATAATTTGTACCAAGTTCATTGTCATTGTATTCACATTATTATTGTTTCGTACTTTTTCTGTTTTTCTTTATGAAGACATTTATAAGCAAATAAAGAAGGTGTATATGTATCAGTATTGACCCATATATCCACATTAGATGATTAATAAATTCAGCTGATCGGGACAGTTTATACATATATATACGGTACTGCAAATTATCTCTCACCGATCGAGTTTCAGCAAGTATACATCCATCATATGTTAAATGCTCGAGATTAGATAAGTAACAAACAAACTAACACTAATTCAATTGTCTATACAACCTAAATTCCGAAAAAGGTTGTATTCATCGTATCCAGATTGCTGGTTGAAGCTATTGTAAGGTTATCCTTTTTACCACATGATAGATGTACTTTAGTGGTATTGTAACAAACTTTCATGTAAGATCACCTATAAAAGTAACTAACTTGTCATTTTTTTCGAATTGTATGCAACCAACTTATTCTTTTGCAATTTTGACATTTGCGTGTATACTGACCCTACATTTTTTAACCGCTCTATTAACATAGAGGGATAAAATGGTCATTATACATTAACAAAATAAACACAAACATTTGACTAAGCAATAATCATAACCACCAACCAATTTTTCCAAAAAAGTAACTGACATTTGGCGATTTCCGATCTTCCACCTCCGGCGGGTTCAAACGCCTTTCTCCATCCCTTTTCATCATTTTTTTTCACAATCATAACACAATCAATTATCAATTAACAGATCCCATTCTAACCCTAGATCTCCCTTCAATCCAAATCTATCATTTAACCATGATTCGAATGGAATATCAAAGTTGGGACACTAGAGTTGGGACGTCATAGGTGGTACACCAGAGGCGGGACAACAGAGGTTGGGACGTCATAGGTGGGACACCAGAGGCGGGACAACAGAAGTGGTACAACATAGGTAGAACTTTCAGTCAGGGATTTTTGTTTAGTCTTTTTTGATCTAGGTAATTTCAATTAGGAGGCGATACAAGGTCAGGCATGGCGGCAAGGGAACGATACAAGGTCAATAAGTGGTACGATGCTCCATCTAAGAAGGGTAGGGATAACAAAAACAATCATCGTTCCAATGTTTCAACCGGGGGAGTGAAGTTTTTTGTATCAAATCTGCCACAAGGTTGTTCTTCGGCAGATATGGCTGGGGCTTTGAAGGGATACGCTGAGGTGCAAGGAGCGTACATTGCTAGAAAACTGGATCGTCTAGGCAAAAGGTTTGGATTTGTAACGCTCAAGATCGACAGAAACATGTCCGATTTAGAGTATCGGCTAAAAGATGTATGGATTGGAAGTTACAAATTATTTATATCACCGGCAAGATTCGTGAATGAGTCTATGGAGAAAAAGGCGAATGATAGAGTGTGGCAACCGGTGAGGAATAATCAAGAGGAGGAAGGTATAGAGACGGAGGTGGAAAAGGATAAAGGCAAAAATAAAGACCAACAAGTGAATGTGGTAAGTGATTCGCGTTCTTTCTTGGATACTCTATTGAATAAGGAGGTTGGGGATGGGATACCGGAAATAAATATTGAAGGTGATATTGGTGCCTTTGGTGAGTATTATGAACGTGGAGTAGTGGTAAAGGTGAAAGGGTATTCAGAATTGATGAGTTTGAGGAGTCTTTTGAGAGCGTGGTCTCAGCTGAGTATCCAAATTCATTATGTTGGTGGTTTTAATGCTTTATTAGTGTTTCGGGACAAGATGGAGAAGGATTCTTTTCTGGAAAATAAAGTGGGTTGGGAGGTTTTCTTGGAGTCTTGTGTTGCTTGGAATGGTCAGATTGTGGAGTTTGAGAGAATTGCATGGTTAAAAATCCATGGGGTGCCTCTAACGCTTTCGAAACCACAAATATTTGATGTTATTGCTTCCAACTTTGGTAAAGTAATACAGTCGGCACAATTTGAAGAGGAGGGGAAGGATTTATCTTATGCAATGGTTGGGGTTCTAGTTAATAAGGTGGAAAGGATTAAACATACTTGCGTTATTAAATGGCACAAAGTTAGTTGTAAGGTTTCAGTAGAAGAGGAGGAAGCATGTTGGATTCCGGATTGTATTGTTGATTTAGAGGAAGAGGATGATTGTGATGTGGTTATGGAGTCACCGATAGTTGACAAGGAGAAGAATAATGGTACAGAGGAGGGGGAGATAATCATGGAGAATCAAGGATCCAATGAAGGTGGTAGAGGGGAGCATGTATGTGATCACTTGATCAGTAAAATGCATGTGAATGAGGAGTCCAACAGTCAGTCGGATGAAGGATCTCGCTCAACTTTTTCTAAGAAAAAGAGGAGAATGGGTACTAAAAAGAAGTCGTCATTGGGTAGAGATAATTCGAATTCGAATCCGGATAGGCCGAAGAAACGTTTACGAGATGGGAATGATCCTTTTGATATAGATAGGTTTATTTTTTCGGATGTGTGTACACCATTGAAAGTGGTGGAGGTTAATGTTCAAGATGGGGAGTTCTTGACACCTGATCTTAATAGAGAAGTACAGCAGAATAATGAAGAAGGTGATATCGAGAACTTAAATGAAGTATTTGGCTTGCCGATTAATGTTGAAGCTAAGTTCGTCCAGAATCGTGAAGTTAGGGAAACTATAGCTTTGGCTAAAGTTTTAGGAGTTGAGAATATGGGTAATTTTGAAGATTCTATTGTGCAGGAGGTATCGAAAGAAGGCGTTCAATTGGGTGATCAATGAATGTGATCTCGATTAATATTAGAGGACTGGGGAATGATCGTAAAGGAGAATGGATTCGTAAAATTCGGATTCAAAACAGTGCAGCGTTCGTTCTTTTACAAGAATCTCAATTTTCTAGTATGGATGGGGTGGATGTGAGTAGATTTTGGGGTAATGATAATTTTGGTGTGGATTGGGTTGAAGCGACTGGGAGATCGGGTGGTTTAGTTTCGTTATGGGATAACAAGAAATTTGATTTAGTTTCGGTGGTGAAACAGCGTTATTTTCTTTCTATTCGTGGGGTGATAAAGGATACCGGCAAAGACTTATGTGTTATTAATGTGTATGCGCCACAGAAAAAACTGGACAAGAAGACGCTATGGGTTGATTTGGGGAGGCTTCTTGGGAGCGTGAATGGTATGGTGATTATTGGAGGAGATTTCAATTGTGTTCGTGATAAAGAGGAATGTCGAAACTCTAAATTTAAATTGGCTATGACTAATGATTTTAATGATTTCTTGGAAGAGGCAGGTTTACATGAGTTTAATCTTCGAGGGCGCAAATTCACTTATGTTGTTGGAAATAAGTGTAGCCGAATAGATCGGATTTTTGTTTCTTGGTGTGTGATGTCAGAATGGCCGAATGCGGAATACCGTGCTTTATCTAGAGATTGGTCGGATCATAGTCCGTTAGTGTTGAAGGTGGAGGATCGTAATTACGGTCCTAAACCGTTCAAGTTTTTTAACTCTTGGTTGCAACGTAACGATTTTGATGAGCTTGTTAAATCTACTTGCTCGAAGTTCATTGGAAAAGGGTCTCCGGATGTGCAGCTTATGAATAAGTTAAAAGTTTTGCGGAATGCGATTAAGGTGTGGAAAGATAGAACGATGAAAGATGAAGCAGCTGAGTATACTACTCTAGCGCATGACTTGAATGATTTGGATGGTATCATAGAAGAGCGGGATTTTACGGAAGCGGAGCAGTGGGTTTATGAAGAGTCTAAAGCTAGAATGAAAGAGTTGGAAGAATTTAAACAAAAAGATCTTAGACAAAAATCGAGGGCGAGATGGGCAAAGGAAGGGGATGAGAATACTCGATATTTTCATGGCATTATTAATAAACGTAAAGTTTCGAATTCTATTCCCGGGTTAATAATCAATGGTGAATGGGTAACCAAGCCTTCTCTTGTTAAAAAAGAAGTGTTTGGTTTTTTTAAAAACAAGTTCGAAGAGGAGATGAAGGTGCGGCCGAGAATGGAGTGTTATGGTTTGCGGGAAATTTCAGACGACATGGCGGGGAGGTTGATAGCTCCGTTTCTGGAAAAGGAGATAAAGGAAGCGGTTTTTGATTGTGGGAGTGATAAAGCTCCCGGTCCGGACGGATTTAACTTCCGTTTTGTCAAGAAATATTGGCCTCTTTTATCTAACGATTTTGTGCAGATTTTTCAGTCATTTTATGATTCGGCCTCTATTAATCGAGGTGCGGGGTCGTCGTTTATTACTCTCATTCCCAAGAATTCGAATCCGGTATCTCTTAGTGAGTATAGTCCTATTAATCTAATCGGGATGATCAGTAAGGTTATTTCTAAGGTGCTGGCGAATAGGATGAGAATGGTCATGGGGGAGGTTACACATGAAACGCAATCGGCATTTCTAACAGGGAGATATATTCTGGACGGACCGTTGATGATTAATGAAATATTGTCCTGGGCAAAGCGGAAAGAAAAAGAATTATTCATGTTCAAGATTGACTTCGAGAAAGCTTACGATAATGTCAATTGGGAGTTCTTGATTTCGGTCTTGAGACAGATGCGGTTTCCAGATATTTGGTGTAGATGGATTCAAGGTATTCTATCCTCGGCTAGATCTTCTGTTCTCGTCAATGGTTCACCGACATTTGAGTTTGGATGTGGTAAAGGTTTACGTCAAGGTGATCCCATTTCTCCGTTTTTATTCATCGTTGTCATGGAAGCTTTTTCCGGTATGGTTAGAAAAGCTTGTGATTTGGGAGCGTTTCATGGTGTGAAGATCAAAGATGGGAGTCCTGTTATCTCCCATTTACTATATGCGGATGACGTCATGGTTATGGGTGAATGGTCTCAATTTAATTTTATCGCTTTAAGAAGAATGCTTCGTATTTTCCATATGTGCTCGGGCTTGCGTATTAATATTAACAAGTCTACTCTTTTCGGCGTGGGTGTTAGCGACGATAATGTTAAAACCGAAGCAGATGTTTTGGGGTGTAGACCGGGTAGTACTCCATTTAAATACTTGGGAATTCTTGTGGGTGTTAATATGGGTCGAGTTAATAATTGGGAGCCGGTTATTAATGTGTTCAAAAAACGGTTATCAAAGTGGAAGGCCAACACTCTCTCGATGGGGGGTAGGGTGGTGCTGATTAAATCGGTTTTAGAAAGTCTCCCGACTTATTATTTTTCGCTTGACAAGGCTCCGGTGATGGTCATTAACAAGCTTGAAGGTATTATTAAGAGATTTCTATGGGGCGGCAGTGACGAAATAAGGAAAACGCATTGGGTGGCTTGGGAAGAGGTGACAAAATCGAAGGAAGAGGGAGGTTTGGGCTTAAGTAAGTTGGATGTAATCAACAATGCTATGCTCTTGAAATGGTTATGGAGATATAAAGTTGAACGTAACGCTCTTTGGAGAAGGTTGATTGATGCGATTCATTTAACAAGAAGGAAATGGGATGCTTTTCCGGTTTGTGCTAACATTCGTGGTACATGGTCAAAAGTGGTGAATATTGGATACCGAACCAAGGTTCAAGGGATTCAATTCGTGAATATGGTGAGGGGTGTCATTAGTAGGGGCACGGAAATAAAATTTTGGATTGATCCGTGGGTGAAAGATGTTCCGTTACGTGTTTTGTTTCCTAATATCTTTCGTCTTGATAAGGATAAATGGTGCAGTGTGTATGATAGGACTGAGAATTCAGCAGGTGGCGCAATTAATTGGAATTGGAGTAGGAACCCGGAATCGCAAACGGAAGTTCAAGAATTGTTGGAATGTTATCAGGTCCTTCATGATGTTCGGCTTAGTGACAGACCAGATGATTGGGTTTGGAATACAAGAGATAACAAAGGCTTTTCGGTGAAAGAAACTCGTAGATGGCTGCTTCAAGATATGCACAGCTCTAACGCAAATGCCTACAAATGGTGTAAGTGGCTTCCTAATAAATGTAACTTATTCATGTGGAGGGCGAACTTGGATAGAATTCCGACATTGGTAGCGTTAACTAGGAGGAATATCCTGTTTGGAGATAATATGTGTTCGACGTGTGGAGATACGGAAGAAACCACGGATCACATCTTCACAGCGTGTATTATCGCTAATGGAGTATGGGACGCGATTTGTACCTGGTGTAATATCCCGAAAGGTTTTCTGTTTTCCTTTCAAGACATTATAGAGATGGCTAATAGGGTGGATGGCTCTAGAGTCCGGAAACAAGTGGTATATGGAGTGATTGTTTTGACGTGTTGGTGTATATGGAAAGCTAGAAACGAGAAACGGTTCAATAACGTGGAGATCAAGGTGCCGAAGATTGTGACTGATGTAAAATCGTTGGGTTATTTGTGGTATAGGAATCGGTTCAATGGAGGGAAGGTAGATTGGAAAGGATGGAATTTGTTTTGTATTGATATAGTGTAATTGTTCGAGTGGGTTTCTCCGTCTTGGAGATGCCTGGCTCGTGTTTCTTTTATTGAAGTTTGAGATTCAAAAAAAAAAAGCAATAATCATAACCAAACACCCTCTAACAGAAAACATTAAAAATATCCTTCAACCAATATAATCCAGTACATTAGAACTACATAGTAACAATAAGTAAACTAACTAAGTTCGTTTCTTGAGGTGTTGGATCCTTTCTTTTGATGTGGCCAATTTGTAGATCCCATAAACCTTTAAGACAAATATATATAAACGTATCAAAATCAATTAAAACAAAAATATATATAAGATATGATTGTGTTATAAATTGAGTACTTACGAGTGCAATGACGTGAGCAGCAATAAGTAAAAGCACGATGAACGGCGCCGTGTCCAGCATTTTCCCCTCCTTACCCTCCATCGCCATCTTACTAATTACTTTTCTTAATGTTTTTTATTATTGAATGGGAGATGATTTGCACACTCCCATAAATGATTGGGACACTCTAAATTAGAGTGTCTTGACATTTATACCCTCACAAATGTGAGGGTATAAATGTCAAGACACTCTAATTTAGAGTGTCCCAATCAATTATGGGAGTGTGCAAATCACTTCCCTTATTGAATACTTATGGATATTAAATACAGTTATAAATACTTAATATTCTTTTTATCTTTTATATATTCCAAAGATCACGCTATGCAAAATAAGAAAAAGATTTTATTTGTCAAAAATCGAAACATGTGGGTGGGTTTATTCCAACAATGTAGTATTTCGGTGGTAATCGAGTCGTGTTCGGGTTAATTTATTCGGAAACACGACTCGTTTATTAATCGTGTCGAGAAAATCAACTTAACCCAGACTTGCATAACACGTATAACCCGTTTGTAACTTGTTAACATGTTTGAGAATATATGTCAAGGTGTCAAAAATGTTGATGGTTTGTCGATTTAATCAAAAAATAAAATTTAATGATTTAAAAAATGATAAAAAAAAATTACATACAAATAACTATAAAACAATTTCAATGCTATTCAAGTTATATTCATAATTTAATGGCATATTAAGTGTTTAACGAAATACATTTAATCCAAATCCAACATGAAGACTTAAACGGGTTTATGAGTTAACATGTTTAATATTTACTCAACCCACACACGACGTGTTTATTAATGGGTTGGACAAATTGACATGTTTTTTACTCAAACTTGTTTATCATTAACCTAAATATGTTTAACTTTGTGTCAGGTTCATGTCAATTATCATGTTGTGTCAAGAATTGACACCCCGAGCCTTATGTCATTCGTAATTACTTTTATCGACATCTTATGATTCTTATCTACAATGTTAATGTTGACATGAGCAAATTCTTGTCAAGTTGATGTTGCCATTATTTCATACTTTCAAAAAGTTTAAACAATTATTTCACTTTCTAGCCCTTAACTAATTTTATCCATTAACTAAATCTATAACAAGTTTTCACTTGGGCTTGTGAAGGTTTATGGAAGTTGCGCTTTTGGTAAATAAATATTTAAAAAATAAATAAAATAAAATAAAAAATAAAAAATAAAAAACTTGTTAAGTCTGTTTGTCGCAAAATATTATAAAAGCTTTTAAATGTGACACTCTCTTATAAATAAGCTAGTTAGCATATGATTTTAAGAGTTTGAGTTTTTTTGCAGTCAACTGTAAAAGTATCTTTAACTATGATTATACTAATGTCATTTAGACTTAGGGTTGTTTGGTACAGAGAAATAGAGGCAAAGAAATGGAAATGGGCTGATTTCCCATGTTTGGTAGGTCGAGAAATTAAATGGGTGGAGAATTTCGAATTCTCAAGGGAGTTCACCTCTTTGTATTTTGTTAACTTTGATTTTCACCCCTATTGTTGTGGAAATGGAGATAATTGAGCTTTAAAAAACAATTTTTTAAAATATCAAGTTTTTTTTTAAATAATTTTTTTTCAAAATAAGTTTTTTTTTTTAAATATTTTTTTAATAAACACTTTTTTTTATGAAAAATGATTTAAAAAAAATAATTTTTTATAAAATAATTTTTTTTTTAAATAATTTTTATAAAAAATAAATTTTAAAAAAATAAAATTTTTTAAAAAATGTTAAAAAAATAAATTTTTAAAAAATATAATTTAAAACTTTTTTAAATATATATTTTTTAGAATTGCTGTTTAGAAAAAATAAAATTTTTTAAATAATTTTTATAAAAAATAAATTTTAAAAAAAAAATAAGTTTTAAAAAAAAATTATTTAAAAAAAAACATATAATTAAAAAAAAACATTTTTAAATATATTCTTTTAGAATTGTTATTTAGAAAAAATAATTTTTTTTAAATCAATATATATATATATATATATATATATATATATATATATATATATATATATATATATATATATATATATATATATATATATATATGTATATATATATATATATTTTTTATTTCTCGGGTCAAGTCTCTGTTGTTACCAAACATTAGAATTGAACAAAATTCTCTACTGATTTCTATTCTCTCAATTTCTATTCTCTACTTCATTTCTATTATCTGAAATTCTCTCTACCAAACAGCCCCTTATAGTATGTTGGTGGTGGTTGTGTCTTTTTCTTTCAAAGGCAATTATTAGATAAATGAAGGAAACGAGGATACAACTGTTTAACCCAATGACAAAACTAACATAAAACAACACAACAAGTAAAACACCCATTGACTAAAACAACCACTTCCCCTCCCCTGACACACACCCCTAACCGAACCCTCCCTACTATGAGGGTTTGTCCTTTTTGTCCCTTTGTCCCCCGCTTGTCCCTCATTTTATAACAGTTAGTCAAAAATTTAGTTATCATTTGACGTGATTAAGTTGTAGTTATAGATCCTTTTCGATTGACTATTATTGAATCATATTCAGATAAGAAAAATTATATCATTACAAAGGATTTTCTTAACTACAAATCTTAAGGTATGTTTGGCGACAAGCTTTTTATAGCATTTAGCATTTGAATATTTGATAGCGTGTTAATATTTTACTTAACATATGTAAACAATATTAAAACCTGTTTGGCGACAAACATTTACCATTTTTGTTTTGATTAAATGTTACTTTTTTAAATACTTATTTTTCAAGCATTTAACATTTTTGTTTTGTTTAAATGCTATTTTTATAAATGTAACTACACAATCAAACGCGTTTTAATAAAATAAACTGCTACTACTAACTATTACTGCCGCTTGTTTTACAATATTTGGGTTCTTGACATCTCACCTTTTTACATATATATCTATGGCGTTAATTATGCATGTGAAACTTGAATCATGAGGTAAGCAATTCAAAGCTCTTGTTCCATGTGGGATAAACTTTATGGGTCAAAGTAAGCGGTCAAATTAAGAAGTTACTTGTGACTTAAGAGACATTAATGAAATTTGACCACAAACCAGGGACATTAATGTAAATTAACCCAAAAAAGATGTTTGACTTTTAGCTCAAACAACAATCTTTTCCAAACGGCTTTACCGAAATTTCCAATAATAATCACATATTCACATGTCATGTTTGTTTTACTCGTTTTCTCTAATTAAGCAAAATAATAGAAACTCGCGATGGTTGATCCACATGTTATTCAAATAATATTCTATTCAAGTAGTATAAAATCATGTTCATTGTTAAGAAAATCAGAAATATCAACATAGTATGAAATTCGCCTTGGTGCACGGTGCACCTAATTAATCAATATTGTTACATGGACTTTGATGATAAACGGAATTTGACAAGTTTAATTGGAGAGATCAAATTGTAACGTTTTTATTTTAAGAGGTTAATTCATATTTTCATTTAACATTTCTACTAATAATGCTTCATACTACAAAGTATAAAGGTTAAAAATGTACTTGTTGCTAAAAAAATTTAAGAAGGCAATGACCTCTCTTGGTATTCAGTAAGTTCCGTCCATAACTTTGATTTATATGAAATACGCCTTGTTTTACATTACTATGCATTCAAATTTAACATGCAGATATAGTTCTTTATAGTTTTAGACTATCAGCCATTATGTTCTGGATGTGGACGTATGGTCCGGACTGGGTCAGGCCCGGCAGACAGCGGCCCGTTTTACGCCTAAACCCTAATTTCATGCCTTATAAATATAGGGCTGGGATTCCCTTCACAAGAGAAGATAACAGGTTACTCTAAACCTAACTCTTATAAGCCATATCGGACCGATACTAACTTGACCGTCGGCGGTGGTGGTATGTGTTAAATCACATACCATTTCATGGCCAAATAACGACCCAAATAAACTAATTTTGCTAACTAAATGCCAAAGAAAGGTGTGTTTTTATGTTGTGAGCATGCAGGTACGGATTTATCACAAAAAAACAAAAAGTCAAGCTAAAACCGGAAATACGGGCACGAGAGTGGGAGATGGTCAAAAAGTCAAAGTTGGGATCCAAAAGTCAACTTAAGTCCTTCATATATTCAAGATTGGCAGAATTAGTCCTTGGAAGTTATTTTGCAAAAGTGGCATATTCAGTCCTTGAAGTTTCAGTCAACTACACAACTAGTCCTTGGATTATAAAATCTGAAATATAAGCCAAGTCCAAATATCACAAAGCCGAAATCCAAGTTACGAACAAAATGCCCAAAACAAATTAACTACTACCCAAGCCCATATCCGGTCAAAGTATTATAACATGGTCAAAAGGGTCAAAATATTATTACCCCGTTTTTCCCTTTACCCCCAAAATACCCAGAAATCCCAACACCCCATGAACCCTAGAAATTAACCATGGTTCAATTGGTTCATCCCACTTCAATTAACCATGATTAAGCTACTCATTGGAGCTTCTAGAAGCCTGGTCACGTGCTCAGGAGATGTCAGAGAGAGTATATGAGCTATGAGGGACACTTGGCAGAAGATTATTGGGCAAAACGCGTCATTATTCCTTCCTTGGATTCTGCTTCTAGATGATTGCTGACAAGTCAGAGAAAGAGCACACGAAGTGGACAGATGGAAGCATGTGATTGGACATGCCACACCTCAAATTCTGATCCAAGGGCTTACATTAGATCAAAGTAGCACAAGTATGATCAGAGGGCTGTGAATAGAGGTAAAGAAGCACATATTGGTGTGGATCGCCAACCTGGCAAACGAGACCTCAACCTCACTCCTCAGTTATAAATAGAGGCTCATTCTAGCCATTTAGGTGTGTAGTTTTTAGGTAATGAAACTCTGTCAATTTTTCTTTTGAATGTATTTTAGTGTAGCTATTGTAATTTTACTTGAGATTTTTAATAAAAGTGCTTATTTCATAATAACTCAGCTTTTTAGTCATTTCAATTCTATTTATTCAGCTTATTCTGCTTATTCTGCTTAATACTTTACTCTTATGCTTAATCTAGTTTCATTCAGCTTAAACACTTTACTCTTATCTTATCTTAAAGTCATTTTCAGAAAAGGAAAAAATAAAAAAAATCAGAAAACTATAAAAAAAAATATAAAAATGTTTCAAAATCTAGTAGTGATAGGTCTCAAATAAGCTGCATTCAGCTTATTAGCAGTATATACAAGCTTTTTAGCTTACTGTATTTCTGTCTCTTTTTCCATCATTTAGAGTGGTAATATTCAGTCAAGAATAAGCCAATAAGTGCTTAATTCAGTGGTAGTTGTGGTTTATTTGGATAAGCTTGGACAATAAGGGAAGGTCGTGCCTATCCTAGAGATAGGCAAGCTCAGTGAATCCCCCTCTGTTCAAGTTGAGGGGGAGTGCTTTGGTAATATTCTGTTTTGATAAATTTCTATAATAGTAATTATTAATTTGATTGTATTTGCTTTTTCAGTAGGTTGAGTAGTTGATATTGAGCTTGATTAATTAGTTATTAGATCTGTTGGATTGAATTTGAATTAGCTTATTTTCATTTGATCAACTATTCTTGTAGATTGTTTAAGCTGTAGTTTAGTTAAGTGTAGTAGCAGTTGTGGTTTTGGCTAAGATTTCTGAGTATTAATTCATTGATAGTGTAGTTGAGATTGATAATTGACTTTGTGGAAAACTAGAAGGGGGGTTGAATAGTTTACCGCTTTTTCGTTTCTTATTTAGCTTAAATATCCTTTTAAAAACTTTACGTTTACTTAAAGATATAAACACAACTTTATATGTTTGATTCTTTGAAAGGCTTTTCATGTGAATAACAATTCTAACATTACTTGTTTCATACTTTGAAAAGCTTTACTTGTGATGATCTTAACTTTGCTTGTTTTAGTTCTTTAAAAAGCTTTACATTTGTTTCAAGATATAAGAACAACTTTACTTGTTTTGGTTCTTTGAAAAGCTTTATATGTGATCAACAATTCTAACTAAACAACAACATATAATAAGCAAAGATAGAGAAAGAAACAATCAAACCACAACACGATAGTTTATCGTGGTTCGGCTACAAGGACTCTTTTTCCTTGCCCTACATCCACGCCCCGAGTTTCCAACTCGAGAGTTATAAACACTAATCAACAAGCTCTTTTCACCGGCGGAGAAAACCTTACACGTCGCTTATACTTTTACCGACACAAAGCTAGATGTCGAGTTCTTTTACAAGGGTACAACCACTCCCATTCGTCGCTTACACTTTTACCGACACAAAGCTAGATGTCGAGTTCTTTACCAAGGGTACAACCACTCCCGTTAGTTCTTTTACTAGGGTACAACAACTCCCAACACACTACGTATTTTGAGGCCTAAAATACTAACCCATAACTTCTACATATATGACACACATGAAGTATAAACTACCAAAGCTTATACATGACCAAGCTACTAAGACTTGCAACTTTAGAGTTGAAGCTTGTAACTTCTTGAATGATCTTGTGAAGTCCCTTGCTACATAAGAGAATCACAAATCAAAAGGTTACTGAGTTAGTTGAGAGAGTATGTGAATATGTGTCCTAAAAGTGTGACTCAAAACTAACAAATGGTTTGGTATTTATAGAAAACCATTTTGCAGGTCCGGCGGATCAGGCGGAACCCTCAGATGGGTTCCGCCCGTGTACCCCCAGGGTACCGTCAGGGCTGCAGTTGGTTTTTGCAATAAATCTCCCAAACCAAACAAGGTCACATCACATTACTTCTAGTCAAACACAAGACTTGTAAGAAAGCATAAGGTTAGTCAAACACTCTTTCTTACCATAAATGTATATGGACAAAGCTTACCCTAAATGTGATGTGACATTACTATTTTAAGAAATAAATGTGATGTGACAAGACACTTTCTAATTTAAGAAATAAAAATAATGTTTTGTTTAAAAGGAAATGTTAACCTTAGTTAAACAAGACTTAAACACTTAAAGTGATGATTTACTTATAGCTAAACTTCATACTTTGTCATTAACAAAACTTAGCAAAGATCGTAAAATATAAATAACGTTTTTAGGCGATATTTGTATTAACAGACTTTTTGATCATAGTGTTTTGGATCTATATGACTGTGGTTCATTGTAGAATTGGATCTGAGGATTGTTCATTTCTGATAGATTTGTGGTAATTGATGGTTGAGTAAGTCTAAGTAGTGATTAAGAGTTGGATTGAGATTCATTGATGGAAATTCTGATAATTGTTTCATTGTTAGTTGCTTATCTGTCATTTTTAGGAGTGTTTGGATTGAACTGATGTGCTGAGATTTAGAGTGATTTAGATAGATATAATTGCATTCTTAGAACATTAGGGTTAAATATAGACTGAGAAATACTTAATACAGTAGAATAGTTTATTAAAAGTCAGAAGTAGAAATAAAATTGCATAATCAATTAATTTTAGGTGGTCATAGATAATGAGATTTAGCTAATAGTTGTAACTCACTTAGAGATAGCTTTAAATAGATTTATAACAGCTTTTTACATCATTTTAGTTGAAGATATTAGCTGCTCAAATTCACTTTTGTCAAAGTTTATTGTTCATTTGGAAGTCAACTGTTTCATTGAATTTAGTTCATTAGCGGCTGACTTTGATAGATTATAGAGTAACATATTGTAGTATTTGTTTAGGAAATTTGTTGTTATTACAACTCTGTTGTTCAGTCTATCTTTTGCCCCCAGAAGTTTGCCAAATAGAGCTTATTGGAAGTGCTTTTAGCTCTTGTCTATTTGACTGATTGAGACAGGGTTTGTTTGAGATTTTATGGCCTGCTATTGATTATCTGAGCTTGTGATTGTGATTGGTGATAGTTTTTGAGTTTAATTTGAGTTGCCTGAGTAATTTGTACTATTGTTAAGCTTCTGCAATTATCTGTGCTTAATCTGCTTTTCACATTGAGCTTAATAATTGAGCTTATTGCTGATTTTTAGTGATTCTGTGGACTTTTATGTTTTTGATTGATCATATCTTGTATTTCTGAGCATTTAATAGCACATAATGACTGTCTTCATTAGTTTCATAAAGAATTTTTCACAAGTGCTTATTATTAAGCATTTGTGATAAGCAGTTTACTTGAAAAAAGCATTTAATTAGCTTCTTTTCTTTTCAAAATTTTTCTTTTAGTTCTTTTTATTATTTTTGAATTTTTGGGATTTTTCCAAGCATTTTTAGTATTTTTCTTAATTATCTTTTGATTTTATTCATTATTAAATAGTTTTAAATTAGCAAAAATCCATAAAAATTCAGAAAAAGTTGTGAAAAATACAAAAATATTTTTAGAAATTCTTTTATAATATTTTAGAATTTTCAGAATTAATTTTCATTTTTCCTCTTTATTTTTCTATTTTCTTCCATTTTTAATTCATTTAAAAAATACAAAAATCAAAATAAAATCATAGAAAATAAATAAAAAGTCAAAAAAATATTTTTCTTTTTGTCAAAATTCTTCTTAATAGTTTAAGATTTTTAGAAACTTGTTTCACAATTGAAGGATCATTTTTAGTATAAAAGTCACGTTTTATTTCGTACGTTAAGTTTATATTTCGCGTTTGCATTTCCTTTTTTACATTTTAGACATTTGTGCATATATAGCTTGTACTTGTTGCATAATTCACTTTTTCTTTTCATATTGAGTTTCTCATTCACATTTTTCACATTCACAACTTTTCACGACACGGTTTGGCAATCGATATTGTAAGATTACATTCTACCTTTGCTGGGACACAACCCGAGAAATACTTTCACGAGTTTTTCTTCGGAAACACACACATATACTAAAACGAATAAATCAGGTGGTTCACGGGGCTACGGCCTCGGGTCCACTCCTAACGGGTTCTCTTTGTTGAACAGGTCTACTCAGGGCTCGAGAAGACGCCTAACGGCCCAAGGAGAGTCGTTGAATTCAGCCCGCGCCAGATTATGTATCAACAAGTGGCGCCATCCTGGGACCATGACTACGACAAGTTTCGTGTTCTCACATCACCTGAAAGTAACCATCGAGTTCAAAAGCCGGTAACTTTAAAATTTTGTATTGTGCACGACACAAAAACAAAACCTAAATCGTATTTTTTTTTTCTATTCACTAACACAAGATTAATACCTAAAAGCATTAATTGTTTTCCATTCTTTCCTTGGTTAAAACTCAAAAGCCGTTGCAGCGGACATCTATACAGATCATATATATTTGTTTTGTTCGAAGGGAATATAACAAGAACTATAATTCTTGTTCTTTTGTCTACTGTCCTCTTTTATATATACGATCCAACATATGTTATCTTTTTAAATATTCAAAAGATTTTATTTAAATCTTTTAAACTTGGTAAACACGATTTTATGTATAACCGCACTTAAGTCCGCACGATCGGACTTATTTTATCTTTTAGTCGCGAACAACGCAATCACGATAAATCTACCCGCGTTAGGCCATGCGTCCGGACATCTTCGCAGATTGGCGCCATGAGCGCACTGTCACGTACAGGCACCACGATGCTAGTCAATCGCCATGAGCACACTGGACAAAAGTCGTGGTCATCTGCGATAATCCACAAATGTTAGAGTCTATGCGGTCACGATACATCCATTTGCGTTTGTACGTGCGATTGAAACTATTAGTCGCGGTCACGGTGTGTCCATCCGCGCTATTGTTTTTATTATAATAAAAAAGAAAAAGATCAATCAATTGCCATGAGCGTACTGCGTTCGTAGATTAGCTACATGCTACTTCTCTTATATAGTTTGTAAAACCTCACGATAGGTGTAATTCGCAGTGCTACTTCTCTTATGTGTTAATTTCATATGCTATGTGTTATATATTGCTTCACACTAATCTTTTACTTCATTAGGTTTTATATGTTGCGATTCGCGGCATATACTTCTAATATTTGCATTAAGTGTTTTCCAGGATTTGAATAACTAAGTTTAAATGCTCCTACAAGAGTAGCACCATCAAACTTGGGGGGGGGGGGGGGGGGGGGGCTACCAGGGTATATACTACCACTGTTTCCGTACGCGTCACTCAGGTATATTTGGAAGCAGATCATACGTAAGAGGTATTGCAAGCCCGGTACAAAGACGAATTTAAATATTCGCACCATCTTGCCGCAGGGGAGACGTCATCTGTCGGTTTTAAAGACGAATGTAATGTTCGCGCACAGCGCGCACCTCTGTCGCGCACAGCGCGCATCCTTGTCGGGCACAACGCACACTTCTGCCACAGAAGTATGTCTTCTGTCGCACCATGTTGCATCGCTACTGGTACAAAAGGTACGCCCTTACCCATGATGCAGCATACGAGATCCACCTTCACCATTGTGAGACAATCACAATCGCAATCCCAGTGCGCACTGTCGCATATGGGCTGCGCAGTATGGTCTGTCCCATGTGCATACAAGTTGCGCACACATGGGCCATGCCGTCATGGTTGATTGGGCCTACACGGCCATGAACAGAACTTAAGTCTAGCATAACATAGCCACGCACTATGTCATACTAAACTCTGGGGGCTTGTGGACGTATGGTCCGGACTGGGCTAGGAATGGTCAGGCCCGGCAGACAGCGGCCCACTCTACGCCTAAACCCTAATTCCATGCCTTATAAATATAGGGCTGGGATTCCCTTCACAAGAGAAGATAACATGTTACTCTAAACCTAACTCTTATAAGCTATATCACACCGATACTAACTTGACCGTCAGAGGTGGATCCCGGGGCTACGGCCTCGGGTCTACTCCTAACGGGTTCTCTTTGTTGAACAGGTCTACTCAGGGCTCGATAAGACAACTAACGGCCCAAGGAGAGTCGTTGAATTCAGCCCGCGTGTAAAACCTCGCAAAAATTCGTATAATTAACTTCGGTTAATTAAATAAATAATCTCTGTCATTATTGTAATCACCATTTTTACGGGGAAATTTAAAGTTTTCTTAGTATATTAAAATGGTCACGATTACGATATTGCAAAATTCACCAAACGACAAAACAAGTTCTCGACACGATTAACAAAATATTAATTTCACTAATCCTAATTAATAAACAAATTATAAACGGGCCCCTAATTACAAACTCAGCCCAATCCTCGTTCACTATTCATCGGCCCAAGGCCAAAGCCTAATTTTTCCTTTTATTATTTTCATATACATCGACCAACCATGCTTCAAAACGCCTTGTTTATTCTCAATTCTTACACACGACATGCCAATATTTTTACACCATCTCGTTCATCACCTAGCCAAATATTAGTATGTCAAATCCCAAGCTCATTGGACGACGTTTGATACGTTTTTAAATGGCAAAGTGTTCGACATATAACTCGACCCAATCAAATTCATAACTTACTCAAAACTTAACCGTTTTGATTCCCGTTTGTTTCTAATTGTTCCTAATAATATTTCTAAGATGATTTTATGTCCAAATGTCGATGATGATCAGTTATATGCAAGTAGTATACGTTTTAGTAAATCGTATGCTTATATATATGTTGTCGACATGGGTGTGAATCACCAAGACAATCCTCCATGATTTATGCACTCACAAACCATTGTATAACAATATAAAAATCACCCTAGCCTAAGTTTTACTGACAAAGAATAGTGCATGAAGGTTTCATAGAAATATTTCACTTATACGTGTTATGTTTTGAAACCGTATATAACATACATGCATGCACTTGTTCTTTTCCATTCTCATACTCTTTCACAACATTCTCTCTTCCTAAAAACTACTTCTAAAAAGATCAGAAGTGAAACAATATTGTTTGGAAGCAAGGAAAGTGATATCGGGTTTAATATATAAGTATAACGTTTGGGTTATACGATTAGACAATATTTTCTTGTGTTTCATTCGTTCCTACTCGACTCTCCACCACCCTAGAGGTGTAGTAAGTCCTTTACAACTCATTTGAATCCATTCTACACGTTAAAAGTTTACATGCACCATGT
Organism: Artemisia argyi; assembly: GCA_030686995.1. Taxonomy (NCBI): domain Eukaryota; kingdom Viridiplantae; phylum Streptophyta; class Magnoliopsida; order Asterales; family Asteraceae; genus Artemisia; species Artemisia argyi. Next base: position 231,747,875 of record CM060676.1, on the reverse strand, counting down.
AATATTTATTGTCGAACGTATATACTTTCCTATATATTTTTCGTATACCAATTTATATATAGTACACAACGAGTGGCTAGCCTCTATCTTGGAAGGCTTAGGAGTCACGATGCACACTATTTCACGTTAGTTTCACGTTACACGCATCAAACAAAATCATTTTTGAATCATGTTCCATCGCATGAAAACAACACCTAAACACTTAGAAATATTTTTAAGATTTTCAAAATATATAAACGATACAAACATGTTACAAACCACTCGTATATCATTAAATTTCACTTAACAAGTATACCATATTATTACTCGACCTAATAGACCACCTAGAAAACTATTAATTTCGTTTACACAACTTGTAAAAATACTCACGATTCGACACTCAAACTCACTCAAATTGATCGACGGTTATCCGGTTTTAAAATGATATTTTCATATAAAACTTAATATTTGTCGAGTGGGCTTATTCAAGGCCCAACAAGAAATTAAGAACCGTAAGCCCACTGGGCCCATATGAAATATTTTTGGAATCACAATTAATAAACAAATTATAAAAACCAAACGGGCCCCTAATTTTTATAAAATTTTTATAATCATTTTTGTATTTTTGGACTAAAAATGTAACGCGATGACACCTAAAAGGACTAAAACTGCCAAACATTAAAAACTTGGACTAAAACTGTAAAAACAGAAAGTTTAGGATAAAAATTGATATTATATGATGTTCCAAGCTTAGATTGTAATTTCGGACAAGTAGTGGACTATAATTGTAAATTAGATACGAAAAGGACTAACGGTGTAACGCTAACGCCGTTAGTATAAAAAGTGTAAAATTAGAAAAGGACAAGGACTAAACATAATCTATTTGACATTCTTATTTTATTTTCTATTTTACGCCAACCATCACGTCATATGCATTTTTACTACGTTTTATTTATATATTATTTATTTTTACGTTAATAATATATAAAACGATATTTCAAAAGTTAATATTTTTACTTACAATTAAAAAGGTAAAACTTCGATGGATATGTTAATAAAGTATTTTATCATATCATGCATGGCATAACAATTACACTGCACATCATCTATTCGTCATAACGAATAATATTTATTCGGTATTTGTTCGTATTTACCAAATAGTATTTGGTTATATTCTCAGATAAATTTATTTATCAGGTTCCGTATCAAAGACGTTTCCATAATCATTCCCATAAATCTCATCCTACTTTACTTTTCATCATTTCCGTATCAATCCAGGTGAGTCATAGCCCCATTTTCAATAATTGTTTTTAACTCATTGGGGGAGATACATGCTTACATATACTTTGATAAATTGATAAGTATATGAATAAAATACATGATTCAAATCAATTTCCTAATTGATATTTATCTAATATGGTTTGTGATTTAAGATGTGATATATACAATACTTGACGAAATGCTTAATTGAAATACTGATACTCATATGATAATGCTTCCAATTTGATTATTGTGGTATGTGATATATATATATATATATATTTTACTGATGAATTACTTGACTGAAATATTGATACTCATATGATAATGTTTTCAATTCGATTATTGTGGTATGTGATATACATGTGTTACTGGTGAAATACTTAAACTGAATTACTGATACTCAAACGATAATATTCCCAAACTGATTACTGTGGTATGATACTTGATTACATGATGTTATTCTGAATGATCCCATTATTATCTTGATATTGCCTAAGTTACCTTATCGCCATAAAGTCCCTCAATCATGAGCCATTAATCACTGTTAAGTGGGCGCGAATATAGTGAACAGATTCGAAACCTGTTAAGGACTGACCTCCTGTCCCACTAATACTTGACGGAATGCCATTTGCAAATGGTTAGTCGTATTAGTCGTGATACACTATATTCATAGACAAATAGGAATTGGCAAATCACCTATTATTAGAGGGCAAAATTTATCATTGATTTGATAAAATACCTCTTTTGGTTAAGCTTGTGTGGCATGAGGCTTGGTGCAATATCTATAAAGGAAATGTATGTTTTCAACATATATTTAGATACAGCTGTATAGGAATTTGACCATACTTGAATTGTATATCTGATTAAATTAGCATCATGAGTTTCCAGCTCATGTTAGGATTATTGATTACTTATTTGTATGTGATTGAATACTTATATGATTTATTTGTGATTATAGTCAATATACTCAATACTTGTTTCATTACTGTTTGTATTTTATCAATACCAAATATTCCTGAAATCTAACAAAATAAAAGGTTTTCCATAAAACTCTATAAACTCACCAACCTTTGTGTTGACACTTTTAAGCATGTGTATCTCAGGTAATTTAACGAAGCAGGACAAGACACGGAGTGGGCATTTATTACTCTGATAAATTAAAATGGTGTAAAAATCAAATTTGTCATTTTTACAAGCCTTTATATCTTTTAATAAGATTTTAAATCAGTTTATCTTTTTATCAAAAATATTATTTGAATGACAAATAACTTTCAAAACGCTTCTTTTAAGCCATTTTATGAGATTAAAACTTCGATCCCCCCCGTAACACTCAAATTACTTTTTCGCTGCGACAAACTTAAATTTGAGGATGTTACACCGCGCCAGATTATGTATCAACACTGGAAGTGGCTATAAGAGCACCCGTAGTGAGGAGGAAATTTCGCTACATTGTGTTGATGTGGTGATGAAGCCAAAGTGTTCACGATTGCAAGTGACGATGAAGACGAATGGTCATGAGGTCGAGCATAACACAAATATTTTCCTTTTTTTTTACTTTAACAAGTGATGAGCAGTAATTATTACGAGAAAGATCGTAATAATTATTGCTCATCACTTGTTTAAGTATAAAAAAGGAAAATATTTGTGTTGTGCTCGGCCTCATGACCATTCGGCTTCGTTGGAGCAATAATTATTACGAGGAAGAAACGATCCGCTCTCTCACACACACACCTGCACTTGCCGGATGTCTTATTGAAAGCAGTCTCTTTACTTCTGCGTTTATCCTGGGGTAGGGGTAGGATCTGACGATCTGTTTATATTTTATCTCTCCCTTACCCTGTTTCGGCGGGATTGGATTTGTTGTTGTTGTTGAGAAAGAAATGATCCGACGTTAGGGACTAGGGAGTCAGCAGTGATGTATTATGAACACGGTAACATTGCGAAAGATCAGTAAAATTACATTAGCAATAAGCCTGCAATTACCAAGACATATACTACATAACTTAAATTAAACTAATACCATTATTGGATTATTGCCTCTCTTATATTCCATTTCAACCTTTTTCCTTTTTGTCCGTTATCCAAGAAAATTCCAAATACTCGTGTACACGATATTTTATTACTACCCCGTCTTAAATTAATTGTCCATATTTCTTAAAATGGATGTCTCAAAAAAATTGTTCATTTTCCTTTTATAGTAAAAACTAGAGAATTTAATTAGAATATATTCTATTTGAGTGGTTGAAAAATAAAGTGACCCCACTTTTATTAAACTTTGTGTTTTTTGTCTCCTGACAATTATTTTGAGACGGAGGGTAGTATTTTTTTTTTTTCATTTTTTGCCAACTCGAAAGCTACTTTCATTTTGCTATTTGTTTGTCTGCTTTATTAAATGCTTGGAGATATTAAAAGTTTACTACAGATGCATGAATACATTCTTGTTGCTCAAAGATTATTGATAGATTTCATTGCAATTGCTTTAAAATTAATAAATGTTTTGCTGATATGTGTTCATCGGTCGCATGCTAAAAATACATATACAAGAAAGACTAAGTTGATTAAGTTATAAAATACAATGTAATTAAGGTATTTTAGCTATAAATAATATTGTTCGGGCGGAAATGAGAAGTTAGAGAAAATGATAAAGTTATTAGATGATTCAGGTTTTCTTATTTGTATTAGTAATTTATTGGTAGATCTATTTCCGAATCTACTTTCTATGTAATCTCTATTATTATCAATGAAAGTATTAATTGTTAAATGTGTTTTTATATAAAAAAAAATATATATGTTTATTTAATACACCCTAACATATACCCGGTGGACACATGTTAGTAAAATCTAATTAATAAAACCAATTACCTCACGCTATAAAAATATTTGTTTTATTAATATTACTCACAACCCACATCAAGATACTGGGTGTTTATTTATCATCAGCTTTTAATATTATCCTCAATTTATATTTGAATGAAGTAATTAAAACTTGGATATAAATTTCATAATTGACATAATAATTTGGTATGCATTGGGAGAAGAAAGAAAGAGATGGTCCATTGACATGTGCATGTGAGTATAAAGTTATAAACTGTAGAGCACCTATCTCTACGAGCAAAGTACACAAATGGGCAAATCAAATAATTAAAAAATAATATCTCAAAAGATAGTGCACATAAATAATGGAATAACATGGTAGTTGGACATCACATCTTATAACCACCTCAATAAATTAATATTTTTAAACTTTTAAAATGTACGTATACAAGCATGAAGCAAACCATCCCATACCTAAGAGCACGCGGTAAGGTGGTGGTGTGTTAAGTCTTAACACACTGCCCACCTCAGCGCCACATCAGCTTTTCCCTTTTAACCTTAACTCTTGACTTTCCACCCCGGTAAGGTAATTCACCTATAACTCACCTTAACTCACCTCCACCCCAAATATTTTCAATTTCAACCCCAAATTTTAACAAACACTTCATTTATTTAAAACATAATATTAATTAAAACACAACATTACATTACATTACGAAATTAAAAAAAAAAAAAATAACGATACTAAAAAAAAAAACGAAATCAATAAAACACTACATCACATAATTATTCATAATTGACGCGGAGGCAACCCAAGTTTCATGGCTATTCGATCCTTTTCTGCATTAACGAATGCCACCCAATGTGGATCTTTGCCGGTGGTGTCGAGCATCAAAAATTCTAGCTCTTTCATCCTTTGTTGTGCGGCTTGATTTTCGGTTGTCGCCTAATACGCCTTACTCGCCTCTTCACGTTTCGACCTTAACTCGGCGCGCAACATATCCGCAAAAGCTAACGAAGAAATGGACCCACCGGTACTAGCCGTGGCTCCGGTGCTTGTCGTGGCCTCGGATTTTTGTTTCTTGGCGGCCCTTTTTTTGCCAATGGGCCGTGGTTCTTCGTCATGACCAAACAAAGACTCGTTTGTTTGGCTTGGGACGTCGCCGGTTAAATCAATCGCTTCCGGTGCGTCCCATTTTCGATGTTTGCGCAACACCGTCCAAGCGTCTTCATTGGCGAACAACGGGTTTTCTTGACGATAGAGTTGGTGAGCACGTGTTATGACATCCACCTCATTTTCCACACTCTTTATCTCGCGTTGCGCCTTTTTGTAAAAAGCGTTGAACTTAGTACAATCACGGTTCAACGTTTTCCACTTTGATTGTAGCATATGTTTGTTGCGTTCTTTTGGACTTAATCTATTGAACTCGCCTCTTATACGTTGCCATAACGTTTCCTTGGTTTGTGAAATCCCCAACAGCGAATCCTCTGAACACGCAATCCAACACTCGGCAAGCAACTTTTCCTCATTTGGCGTCCAACGTTCCACCCCCTTTTTTCCAGCACCTGCATCCTCGTCTTCAACGGGGTCTTTGGATTTTTTTGCCTTACGTTTTCCACGGCTTTTTGGTTTTTGAGGAGAGGTTGGTGTTTCTGGAACTTCATATGTTTCCGTTTGGGAATGTTTTGAGTTTTGGGAGAATTGAAGATTTTGGAAATTGTAATTTAATTTGCTTTGTTGACTTTCGGTCCAATATTGGGAATCTTGTGGGTTACCCCACATCAGTGGTGCCGAACCGTCGTTTGGATTTGATGAAGAACCCGCGTATGGGTGATTCCACCCACCACCTAGAAGATTCGTAAACGAGTTGTTGTTGCCACCCGACATTCTTTTTTTTTTGCTAATAGAAGAGTATTGTAGATGAAAATAGTTGTGAAAGTGTGAAAAAATATTGTGGGGGTGAAGGGGTATTTATAGTTGTAATAAAATGGATTTGAATTTTTTTTTTTTTTTTTTTTTTTTTTTACACACTACTAGCCGTTTACAAACGGTCAAATAATATAGGGGGTGGAAATGAAAGTTTTTTTTTTTTTTTTTTTTTTTTTTTTTTTTTTTTTTTTTTAAAAAAAACTAGCCGTTGGGCTTGATTGTAATTTTTTTTTATACAATGTTAACGTGCGTTAACCGCTTGCCCAAGCGAGTTAACACACCTCTTGACTTTCAGTGGTGGTAAGGTAACACAGTGTGTTAAGTTGGTGAGTTAAGGCTTAACACACCAAAGTGTGTTACCTTACTGAAGACAACCTGGATCGTTTAATTGTATGATGTATATTAATGTAAAGAAAAAAGATTGGGAGACCTAAAAGACATGACTAATTGTGTGCCTAACTTACGTGTCATTACTTGATTGGATTGTGAAGAAGTGGGTCCGGTAAATACAACCAATAAATTGATGCCACACATGTTTAGGCACAAAATTAGGCATAATTTTTAGGTCTCCCAATCATCTCTCTAATGTAAATATGTTATTGGATTTTCTAACTTGTGCCCTTAGGCACATGTTAAGAGATGGGTCCATGTTTTTTTTTTTTTTTTTCATAAATTCTTGTTATTTTTCAAATTAAAAAGATATTTTATGTATACTTTTTGTGGATCCCTGAGTATAAAAGATACACGGGCCCACTTTTATTATGTGCCTAAAAGTACAAGATAAAAAAACCCATATGTTATATCAGTTTTATAGACATGCTTCGCACAAAGTAATAAGATTAATGTAGCACAATATGTGGCAACAAATAGTTTGATATGTTCTCTAGATTATTTGGTGTTTCAGATCACTAACGGTTATTGGGGACAATTGTTTTGGAGACAAGAGAGAATGATGATGCAGAAGAGAAAGATAGTGATGTATTGCATATTGCGAGAAGAAAAAATAAAAAGAAAATAGATGAATGAATTAAAAGAAATGAGTGATAATTATCGGTAAAACTATTTTTCTTAAGTGGCGGAATTATATTAAAAATAGTTACTCGTAAGATATTAGAAATCAAAGAGTACAACTACAAATCTAGAAATAAACAAAACTACAAATTCTATATTTTTCACGAGGCTTTAACTGCAAGGACTACAAAAAAGGATTAAAAAACTCTTGTCAACTATAGATAACCAAGATAAGAGAAGAATCCCCACATACAGAGGTCATGCCACCGGTTTCACTGCATGGTCTTTTTGATGCAATCTCATACAAGCTCTGGGAAAACTTACAGCAAGAAAAAAGACATGTTGCCTTTTTAAAAAAGAATAAAAAAAAAATTAAAAAAAGAAAAAAAAAAAAGAGAGAGAGAGACATATTAATAAATGATCCTGACAATTTTGATTTGCTCGATACTCCCAAGCAACGTGAAGCAATTCACAGCAGCGACCAACAAGTACTCGCAAACAATATGCACACGATAGGCACCCCTACATTGATTATACAAACAGAAACGGATTTTTAAGCCAGTCATCCCAACACATACTCGCTTTCTTATGCCTATTCTTATAGCATAGATATGAAAAATGAATAATATGTTGTTCAGGTTATCCATTGAGAATGAGTCTTTAACTTAAACATGAAAATTGATTCGTACACTTTCACTTATGATTGGGATACTTCAATTACCGCATCAAACAGTTATGTTATATTTACAACTTGCTTTGATTAGTTATACAATAAGTGTGCAACTAAAGAAAAGTAGTGTACAAATCATCTCCCTAAACATATGCGATCTAACATACATATCTTTGTAACCATTCCCGACCTTCCACTTGGGCACCCCCCAATGAGTATCAAATGAGTAATTGTTTCGATTAATTGTTCCCTTGGGATAGACTTAACCACCATCTACATTATAAAAGGTTGATATCTTTGTTTGACCCTAATAATTCAACCAAATTACTCGAGTGCAAAAGTCACCAACATTTCATTCATTATTCGCATTTAACAGTAGTATTATCTTGTGAACATTATTGACAACCGCTAGGTGTGCATTGTTGATTTGGAGATAAAAGACAAGATGATAACTGTACTACATCTTAATGCACTAGTCTGAAAAACTGCCAATGCATGTTCCCCATCTATAGGTTCCTTGAGATAATAGCTTTTAGGACAGAACTTTATTTTTCTCGTTGAGGTAGTAGCTTTAGGACAGTATTTATTTTGTGATTAACGAAGACATTTAAACTCATTGGCACTTATTTCTTATGCTCAGACCTTTTTTTCCCATCCTACTTGACAGTATTTATTTTGTGATTAACGAAGACATTTAAACTCATTTAAACTCATTGGCACTTATTTCTTATGCTCAGGCACTTATTTCTTATACTAGTAGTGGGTGTTGCTTGGCAACCACAACCCCACAAAGCAACACGCTACCTCTCCTAACAATGCCTTAATCGACGCGTTGGTTTGCAACTTTTGCCAAAAAGTGGTTGCCTCACCAATCGAAAGAATTGCAACTATTCTTCATAATTTATTGAACGTTGGGAGTAAATAGGCGGGGTTGCTTTGTGTTCAGCACTAGGTAATTGTGGTTGGATTGGTGTTGTAGAGAGAGAAAGCTGAGTTGGCGCTGACGTGGTGTAATTGCTTTTGTAAAAATGTGGTTACCACTAGCATTAGTCTTAAGTGTCTTCTCATTTGTACCAAGCATATTGCTTGACACGTTGTCTCTTTCACTTATTGATAACTCAGTCATCTATGAGACCGAGTTGTGTAGAGAGAGTAAATAATTTTTGTGTACGTATGTGTGTGTTTTGTAAGATATATTTGTGTATAAGTGGGATATATTTGGGTGGTGATTTAATTGTATTATTACATTAGTGGTGATGCTTGTTGTAGAGAGAAAAGCGTGACACTGAATTAACGATGGTGTTATTGATCACTGTTACCACTGTCCTTTTGTGCCAAAGTCTCACTTAAGAGTATAAGAGATATCTTTAAATAAATTAATACAAGCACACATATATTTTACCGCAAGGCATGCATAGGAATGGTCTTCAAACGCGAATTGCATGGACATACTAGCTATGTATCATAGACAAGGCATGAAAACTTGTTATTTGTTAAAGTAAAGATCTCATTCTCTCTTTGAAGACCATCCTAAATAACAACTTAAAGAAGTCTTGTTAATTTAAATCAATAACACAATCATACTAAATAATCAAGAAAATTTTATTGCAACAAGCTTGAAGTGTTCTTTTTTTTTTTTTTTTTTTAGATTTTGGTATTTTGATGGTCATGGTGCGGACCAAATAAAACAAAATGATTAGGGTGAAGAAACTCATGGAGCATGATTGAAGCCTAGAAATGGCATATGCATATGCATCGTCCATATTTCTGCACCATATCTAGATCTCCTTCACTTGTACTTCAAGTTATCAACTAATAATCTCAAAGCACATATCTTGACACGTTCTATATAATACCATCCAATAGTCCATCATATGTTGACACGCACATATGGAGCATCAATCCAACCTAGTCTCAAAATTTACTTAAAACTTTCATCATATCTAAGCATGTGTGTCAAAACCATGTCACTTTTAATTTAAACACACAATTATTACTGTTCCATTTGCAAAATGAGTCACAAACTAATTCGAAAAAAAAGGAAGTTATTTTTGTTAATTACAAAGTAAAATTAGAAAAAAAAAATAAAGAAAGATATAACTACTAAAATTAACTAATTAAAAAAAAGGTAAGAACACGTGCCCTAATTTGTTGTCCCTATCCAACTCTTAAGAATATACTCCGTAAGGTTGGGCGTTGTAATAGTGGTCGACCACCTGGTGGTTGAAACCATCACGCGCATAAACCAATACCCGTCTTATTTACACGCGCGGTCTATTCATTTGACAATAGTTTGTCAAACTGTTTCTCTTTTTTTTTTTTTTTTTTTTTTTTTTCTTTTTTATGGGGCATATTGTGGTTCATATTTGTATAAAGTGAGTTATTTTTATATGTTTAGTTTGATATTGATCATTATACTTGGTAATGATTTGTTATTGTCTTAAAATAGTGATTTGACGCTAACGTGAAAGTGATAGTTTCGATGACCATTACTGATGCTAAGAGCATGAGCAAGCGTAACGTATATGCCTGCGTTAAGGCTGTTTTAACGCACGTTAACGTGCGTTAAAAATGTGGAGAAGGATGTTACGGCCACGTTAACGTGGCAAGTTAAGCCACTAACGTGGCGTTAAGCCACATTTGCTTAAAAAAAATTACACTTCTGGTCCCTGTATTTATGTTTGTATGTTGACAATTTTGGCCCTTGTAATTCTTAAACGATACTAATTTATTCAAACACACACGATACGGAAATACAATTACAAACGATACGAGAAACAAATACAACAGATATGATTTATATAGCTTTGTAATTGTCGATTATATTTGACTTCTCATCCCACACTTGCAATACTTGTTCCCTAACCATTTTCAAGGCGACCTGAAGTTGCAAATCTGTTTCATCATTTCTTAATAGAGTTTCTAACCCGACGCTGATGATTGGATGGTCTTGAGGCATATCACGTAACCTTTCGACCTCAGGAGCACGAGTATGCATCTGCCTTATACAACGAGTTATCTCACCAAGCAAACTGTTAAACAACTTGAGTTCCTTCTCTTGTTCGCTGCGTAAACGGGAGAGAATAGATTTTTGCACCTCAGCTAAGTTGTTTGCCATTTTTTGTGTGTGTTAATAGTATTGATATTTGTGTGAGAAAATATAGTTCTATTAAACTAGTTTTTATAGGGGAAAAGTAGTCGTTCAACAAATAGCCGTTGGGAAAGTAGCCGTTAAGCGTTTTATTCAAATTAAAAGTTAAACAAACACAAGATACAACACAAACGAAACAGAAAACACAAACGATACATCACATCTTCATGTAATACAAAAGCCATTAACCCGTAAACCTGCACCAAGTGTGGTTGAACCTCAAAATCGACCAAACGTGAAAATATTTGAATGCTTTCCCATCATTGCGTTCTTTGAAAACATTCATTGCATCTTCAACACGAACCCAGGGGTCACGTGTAGGCTGCAAGTTGTCATGAATTGCATGAAATTGTTGGCATTCAGAGTTCATCCGTGCCCACTTGCTCGTTATCTGGGATTTGCTCCGATGAGGACCGACTGCTTGTTCATTGAACCTTTCTGTAACGACTTGCCAAAAAGGTCCTTCGCCGGCATGGAATTCATGAACCACTTGCCACATATCGGCTAGCAATGTTTCTTCTTCAATATCCCAACGATTTGCCATTGTGTAGAAATTTTAGTGTGTGTATAATTATATGATAATGTATACTATATATAGGAAAACTTAAACGTTTAAAATTTGAATTTCAAAATCTGAGCAGGATTATTTTTAAATTTGAATATTCAAATTCAAAAGCGGGATATTCAAATTTCAAAATTCAATTTTAAACGTGTTTAAATTTGAATATTAAAATTCAAAAGCGTGATTATTTTTAAATGTTTAAAATTCAAATTTTGAAATGTATGGGCGGGATTTATGGTATTATTTAACACCCTTTGACAGTTCACACAAATCACAAACAATTCTCAAACAACTCTAATAATTCTCTCAAACAATGTCTCGCAAGGATTTCTCCCAACAATTCCCAACACACCGTGACTTCTCCCAACAATTCCCAACACACCGTGACTTCTCCCAACAATTTCCAACTCAACATGACTTTGGCCAGCAATTCCCAAGCTCTAGCACGATTCAGAATGCAACTGCACCGGTGAACACTCCACCGGAAGACATCTTTCCGGTATTCACACCGGAAAATGAACCGGTGCCCAATCAACTTGTTGTCCAACAACAACAAGATCAACCGGTCAACAATCCACCGGAAGAAAACCAACCCATTTGGAGAGGGTTGACTGATGAAGAATTTGAAGAACAAAACATGCAAGAATTGTTACGTGTTGAACATGAGGAAGAAATGGAGGCAAGAGCTCGTGAGCAGCGAGCAAAAGCTAAACAGGATCGTCGAAACCGTCGAGCAGAATGGCGATGGGCAAATGGAATAGACCGTGTGCCAACCAGTGAGGACGATTCGAGTGCCTCCTATTCGAGTCATGAAGGGTGGGTGTCCGACGATTCGTTCTATTGATTTGCAGTTTTATGTTTAATTATTTTAGTTTTATGTTTAATTATCGTACTTTATGTTTCATGTTTAATGTAACTTGCGTTTAAGTTTAATGTATGTTTAAATTTTAAGTATTAATATAAGTTGTTTTTATTAGTTATTAAATGAAAGAATAATTTTAGTTGAGGGTAGAGTTTGAAAATATTTGAGTTAAAGCTGAGTTATTGTTGTGGGTGTTTTTTTCTGAGTTAAAGTTAAAGTGTAAAAACTGATGTGGCGCTGACGTGGCACTGCGTTAAGTTTTAACACGGGTTACGCTTGGGCATGCTCTAATGGCAACACCATTTCCACAAAACAACCCCGCCACGTCAGCGCCACCCCAGCTTTCTCTCTCCACAACTCCACCCCAACCACAATTAGCTAGTGGTGACTACAAAAGCAACTCCATAACTCTCACATTTACTCCCCAACCTTCAAAATCACAAAAGCAACCCCACAATTGTTTCGGTTGCATCATCAACCAAGTTTTGAAAAAAATCATCAGGTGACGCGTTGCTTTTGGGGTTGCTTGGTGAAACCAACGCCCATTAGCATTGGTCTTATATTAGCCTAATAACATCCAAAAATGGCACACAAGTAAAAAGGATAAAACTTGCTTAGCCAAATATAAAACCATAGATATATTTAGGGTAAAAGCCATATATTAGCAACGTATTTTTACAAATTTTCAAATCTAGGTAACAAACTTATTTTATTACTAATATAGTCATTGAAACCGGCTAATTTGTGACGATATAGTAAATATGACCTGCTGATTTAGTGAATTGACTAAAATACCCTTGTGTTTTTCACATAAATTTGCATCGCTGGTCCTTATACTAACGACCGTTAGTCCTTTAACGGAAATTCAAAATTAGAAAGTTTTTTTTTTCGTTTTCATCCGTTTTTCTTCCATTTTCGTCCGTTTTAATTACATTTTAGTCCGTTTTTCTTTCGTTTTCGTCCGTTTTTCTTCCATTTTTGTACGTTTTTCTTCCATTTTGTTCATTTTTCTTCCGTTTTCGTCCGTTTTTCTTCCATTTTCGTCCGTCTTTCTTATATTTTCATCCGTTTTTCTTACTTATTCATCCGTTTTTACACGATTTCTTCAATTTTTGCACGTTTTTATTCGTTTTTTTCACGTTTTTGTCTGTTTTTGCACGTTTTCGTTCGTTTTTAAACGTTTTCATCTATTTTTCTCACGTAATAAAAGCGGACGAAAACGTAATAAAAACGGAAGAAAAACGTAAGAAAAACGGACGAAAACGGATAAAAACGGACGAAAACGTGTAAAATCGGTCGAAAATGGATAAAAGCGGAAAAAAATGCAAGAAAAACGGACGAAAACGTAAAAAACGGACGAAAATGGAAGAAAAATGAACGAAAACGGAAGAAAAACGGACTAAAACGTAATAAAAACGGACGAAAGCGGAAGAAAAACGGATGAAAACGAAAACGAGAAAAAAAAAAAAAAAAAAAAAAAAAACTTTCTAATTTCGAATTTCTATTAAAGGACTAACGGGCGTTAGTAAAAAGGACTAACGATGAAAAAATATGCCACTAACGGTCGTTAAAAAATGACGTGTCAGTCATTTTCCATATTCAGCAGGTAGCAGGTGACAATATTTACTATATTGTCCCAAATTAGCCGGTTTCAATGACTAGATTAGTAATAAAAAAAATTTGTTACTTAGATTTGAAATTTTGTTAAAGTACGTTGCTAATATATGGCTTTTACCCATATATTTATGCATGATATTTATTTTACGCACTGACTTTATATGGCTGATGTTATCCATGTCCCCTTGAGGAAATAACAATAAACACAACTCAACATCTCTCTTTCACACACACACAGAAATCTCTCAACTCAACCCAATGGAAAGTCCCATCATCAACAGTAACAGTAGAAGAAGCAGTGCCTCAAACTCACCCGAATTCGAATTCTGGATAACCCAACCCCAACTCCACCAGTCCACCGCCGACCAGCTCTTCTCCGGCGGCATCCTCCTCCCCCTCCACCACCACCACCACCAAGAACCCACCTGCAGAAACACAGTACCCACATACCCAGATGAAAAAGATCATCAAGAACCCACAAACACTCAAAACCCAGATCAAAAAGATCATAAAGATGACACCTTTGAGCCCAAAAACACACAAACCGTAAACCCAACTGACCCAGATGAGAACATCAACGGATCCGACTTAAAAGCTACACCTTTAACAGCTTCCAAGAGATGGAAAGACATTTTCAAGAAAAACCCAGATCAAAAAGATAAAGAAAAGAAGAAAAAAACCAAGGAAAAATTTTCCGGTACCGGTTCCGGCGCCGGTCCGGGAACTTCCGGCACGGCGGAGCTGAATATAAATTTATGGCCATTTTCTCGGAGCAGGTCGGCCGGGACAAGTGGGAGTAGACCCAGAACGGTGGCGGTGGTTGGGAACCGGAAAGTAAGCAGTGCACCGTGTTCAAGAAGCAACTCAACCGGAGATAAGAACCGGAAGTGGCCGAGTAGTCCCGGTCGAGCCGGGGTTCATTTGGGCCGGTCTAGTCCGGTTTGGCAAGGGGCCAAAAGATTTGGACAAAGTAGGAGCTTACATGATAATCTTTTGAGAAATAGTGCTGAGAAAGTGGGTCCCACACGTGGTGGTATTCCGACAAAAAGTGTCGGTGTTAAGGTTGTTCAGACAAAAAGTTGCCGGAGTGGTGTCACCGGAAGTGTTGCCGCCGGTGTAACTCCGGCCGGTGAAGGTGGTGGTGGTGGTGCTAGTGCTAGTTTGTTTAATTTGAGGACTTTGTTTACTAAGAAAGTAGTGTTTTGACTTTTAAATTTTTGTATATTTTTTATTTTACTTAATTTTGATTATTTTTGTTTTTTTTTGCTAGTATTATCAAAATGTGTAAAAATATTACTTTATGGAAATTTATTAAAGGTAGCTTTCTTAACGTGTAAAGATATGTCATTTTCTAATTTCTGCTTTGTAATATTCTTTTTGGATCTATGTCATTATTGTCATTGCTTACACCTTTAACTCAATAATTTATGAATATTTGGTCCAAAAAAGTGGCATCCAACAGAATATTAAATTGCAAGCAAAATATATTTTACTTTAAACGATAAATATTGTCGATTCGACACATAAGCTTAGGTAAATTGTATTTTATTTATGACATACTCTGTCTTTGTAAGTCAAGTAACATCGACTTATATGATCCATCGGTTATTTATCTGCCATAAAACATTCACTAATAAAAATGTTACTAATAAACAAAATAAAAGTCATGCCGGAAGTTCTTTTAGAAACAGTCTATTTACTTTCGGTGTTATCCTAATCTAAAGATACAATTTGTCTACATTCTACCTCTCATATTTTGCTCCGCCGATATTGATTATGTTGTTATTGTAGAAATGAACTCATGTTTAGATTACTCGGATAAGTTGACCTTATCGTTCTATGTATCGTTTTCAGACTTATCTATTATCATCTCATAATTTCTCACTCATCGAACTTTTGTCTCTTCCGAGATTTTAAAGACATGTTTTCACTAGACCCATCTTGAAATGTTTGGTGCTTAAGAAACAAATCGGTAACAATTGAGATAAAAGATGAAAATGGGAAGACAATAGGCACATGCACTACTCAACCAAACGATCATCACATTACCAACTCTATTGAGGAAATAACGTGCACCATTGAACACCACTACACCTTTATAATCCCCCACCAATACCGTTGCCTTAACAAGCAAACAAAAACCATCACAATCAACATTTAAAGTCACAAATACAACAAACAAGAAACAATAAACTAGAACAACCTAGCAGACCTTTCGATTATTCGGACATGGACCCGATTAATTAATGACATATTAATTTGTGGTTGTCGATAACTTGTTTTTGGTATAAGGGGCACCATACCTCGTGTACAAATAATTCCTCGTGTACAAAAAAAATACTATTCACATATACATATAACGATATTCAATCATATTATATTAGTATAACCTTTCTTTTTCTTTTGTACCATTTATATTTGGCTGGCAAGTTATCGTGTGAAAATAATTTTGTAAATATTTGGTGGTTTTAGCATTACTCTTTAGCAAAATGTTGCTACTCATTCTCAAATTTTGTTGCCAGTTTTGAATAAACACCAACACGGACGCAAAGTCCGTTAATAATGCGGCGTGTTGCAAAAAGCTTTTCTTGATTTTTTTGTTGAGAACGTGATAAGTTATTGTTTCTTCAGAAAAATACTTAATAACCGGAGAGCGTTAAATCAAGTTCTCGAAACTTTATATATAAATTTGAGTTTCTGTTGTTGGTAGAAAAATTTTGTAAGTTACACGATGTAAACACGTTTGATTTTTTCTGCATGTTTTAGAGACTTTCTATTTTTTCACAACTAAGTACAAACTTTGCTAAATACTAAGAAAAACACTTATTAACGGACAAACCCAAATCTTAAGTTGGACACTTGATGAAGAGAGTATCGTGTTGCAAGGAACCCTGACCCCCTTTTTATTAGGCCGTGATTCTGATTCATGAATCAAGCAAACGGATTATGAGAATGATTGGCCTTGGAATAACCAATCACCAAGTCTTGTATGGAGAGGGGGGAAGGCTAGCTAGGGAATATGCTAGAGATATTTTATTTAAAAATGTTGACATATACTAGGTCAACAGCATCCATCTAAATATCTAATGTTAATTTAGTAGATCTGTTTATATTTAAAAGATAAAAAACTCAAACACATCCTCTACCGAGGTTTAACTTCACATTTTGGTTCGAGGTACGCTTTTTACCACTTGTTTTGTGCTCTCACTTCTTGCTTTTAGAATGACAACTTGCTTTGTGCTCTCATTCCATGCTACTAGAACCGGAACCGGAATAATCGAGAACCGAAAATAAGGAGAATGTGGAACCGAAAACCGTCCCATGTTTTTCGGTTCGGTTCTGATACTATACTCGGTTCTGATACAGGAATTTTTGATAATTCCTGACGAGAATCAAAGTGTTTAAAAAATTCAATTTTTTCGTTGCGGATCATTTATAATGGACATGCTATATCAAGAAACACACACAAAATGTCTCCAACAATGCAAATCGTTTCAATAATTCCATTTATTCAAAATAACATAAACAAAAATACTAAATGTCAAAATATAAGTTTATTGCCCGTTTGTCTTCTACCTTTATGTAAATCCAAAAGTTATAACACATGATAAGTTTATAATTGTTCAAAAGTATCAAGAACACGCATTTGTGTTCTAAACCTCCAAAAATGTTTAATGCTTTTTTCACGTATATAACTTTTTCACTAAAAATGATAGCTTCGTGTTTTTTGGAATAGATTAAAGGTTCGGGTTTTTAGGTTTTAGATTTTATTGTTACAACTTACTAATGGGCTATGTTTTTTTCCCCTTAAAGGTTCCATGTACACAATGTCCTGAACAAACTCAATAAAATTTCATATTTTTACAAAAGTCGATTCTTTCGGGAAAGTACTGGAATCGGACGGTTCCGACCTGAACCGAATTGAAAATTTGAAATTTTAGAAACCAAGAACCGGACTATGGTTCTAATAGATGGTTCAGTTCCGGTACAGTACGGTATGATTCCTCGATTTTTTTGATTCCTCAGTTTTTTGGACACCCTTATGTCTCACCACCACCACAACAACAATAACAAACTGAATCTCACAAGAGCATGTAGGGGACGATAAAATATAGACAGTCACACACCCACCCAAAGATAAAAAGACTTTATAACGAGACTTGGGGCTTGGGATTTTTGATTACACCCTTATACCACGTATCTCACAACTCACAAATATAGAGCTGAGCAAAATCAACCGAAAACCTTTGGTTTTATATATTTTTGGTTTTAGGTTTCGGTTTGGCTCGGTTCGAGGCAAAAACCGAGAAAAACAGAACTAAACCATTTAAACCGAACCGAACGGTCAGTTATGTTTCGGTTCTGGGTCCATATTTTCCTCAAAATCAGTTTTCTGTTTGGTTCTATGCTCAGCCAATTTAGGCTGCAACCTTTGGGTTAAGGAACACACTGACTTAGCAAAGAAAGAAAGCCCAATGGTAATTAGTAAGCCATGAATGTGAGAAAAAGTCCAACCCAATAAAGCCCATAACTACATAACATTACACCCCCCTCCCCTGTCTGTAAATTCCAGCTTAATTTCTTGCGCACAATTGTGGTTTTGATGGGTTCAATTGGTCGTTTAAGTCGAACCTTCCGTACAATCCAAACATTTCCTCGTCTTACTAGTACTAGTAAAACCCTAATTACCCCTCCTCCTTCAATTCATCTTCCACGTCACCGTAAGTATATTATTATTACTATTTTATCTTAATTATTACTATACACTATACATATTTAATTAAGCTCTTTTTTTTTTTTTTTTTTAAATTGTGCTGCAGTTACTTGTAAACACAACAACTCTTACGATAAATCGTCGAGGGACGTTTCGAGATTTAATTATGTCCCCGCTATGCTTGCGGGATTGGTCGGACTTGGTTTACTTGATGTAGCCTATGCCGATGCACCCAAGGTTTCTGTAATACTGTAGGATTGTTATCTTATACTAGAACAGTACCCGCGCAATGCGGCAGCGGGTACCGTTGCGTTATTTGGTTACACGTTTAGTTGTCTTCACGCTTTATAAGTAGAGATATTAGAGAGAGACTTTTAAGCCAAATAATTTTAGTTTCAACAACAAACCAACCGCTTCCTAACAAATTAATTTTGAAATCTTTCCATAGAAAAAAGTATGAATTTTAAGCCTTTCTAATTATAAAATAGTCAAAAATGCATTATAATGTAGTATAGATATAGATGTATCTAACTTGACACTTTTTCGACTTCTATGTAGCTATCTTTTATTATTGCTATTATAACACAAAAGTTTAAAATACCTTTGGGTGTTTATGTACAATGACCTTTTTACCTTTCGCTGCCAGTATCAATAAAGTAAAGTAACTCCCAATACCATCTTCCACTATGTATGGGGGAGGTTGAGACAAGACAGCCTTACCCCTACCTAAGGTAGAGAGGCTGTTTCCGGTTCTACCAAAGGTAGAAAAGGACCTCCAGCCTTGCAAGGGGTGAGTATCGAACCGTTGACCTCTGTTTCGAGAGGCAAGGGTGTTAACCACTTGATCCAACCTTGCTGTTTTCGCTGCCAATATCAATATGGTGGTAAAAACAAAGTAGGGGTAAAATGGTCACAAATGCACACAAAGGTCCAAATTCAAAATTTTGGTGTTATAATAGCAAAAATCTAACATGTGACAAGTTAGTTACATTTTTAAATAATTATCCCATTGTTAACGGCTCATTGTTTTCGTTTTGTGCAGGCGGAGGCTAAACCACCGGAAGTGCCTTCGACACATGTTGATATGGAGGCGATTGCGAAGAAAGAGCGAGCGCGGTTAGAAGAGCTGCTTAAGAGCAAAGGAATGCAGTATGGTTCTTATCCTCGCTTTACTGTTGCCGTCAAGGGCCAAAAGGTTGTTCATCTCTTTTCTATCTTGAATGAAACTTTAAAAAATTTAAACTTTACTAGGTGATCGTTTTATTCTAGTGCTAGAGAGTTTTGTGCTTATGGATGTGCCATGCTTTTCAAAGTGTGTTTTGGGGGTGTTTGTTTTGGCTTATATAGCGGCCTTATGGCTTATTTGTTTTTCGGCTTTTGTATCATGAAATCACTTTTTGTCGCTTATTTTAAAACTTTTCGGCTTATGTAAACTTATCATGTCATAATAAACTTATGTAAGTCAAAAAGCTTTAAAATAAGCCACAAAAAGTGAATGTACGAAATCATAAGCCGAAAACAACATAAGCCCGTTATATAAGCTGAGACAAACACCCCCTTTGTACTTTACTTTGAGTCGTTGATGAAGGGCTTTTATTATACCTGCTAGAGCTCTAATTTTAAACTTACGTGATGTCATACATATTTAGGTTACAATCAAATTCCAAATTCCTCCCACCTGTGAAATTGCACTTCTGATTTCAAACATTGTTGCAAATCTTGGGGTGAAAGTCGAGGAGCGAGCTACAGGTTCAGATATGGCCTTGCGCGCTTGGGATAGGTAACTTTCTAAGACTTTACTTCATTCTGCACCTTTGTCACATTAGTTTTGGAGGGTCTTTAACATCACTGATTTTGAGCTTCATGTTCGTATTTGATGCATTGGTATTTTGGTCTGCACACCCGTATGTATTAACTTTAGATTACTTTAATCTGTCAATTTGGTATAACTCGGGCCCATTTCTTATGTTTGTTTCTCGTGTTCAATCCCAGTGGTGTTGCGTGGCAGTTGACATTGAGCCCTCCGGTGGTGAAGAAGGAAGCTGTTCAGGACAAGGGCAGTTCTGATTCAAATGATGGAGATTTTTGTGTTCTGTTGTTCCGCTCACTCATTAGTTCCGACAAACCAGTTATCTATCCATCCCTTTAACTTTATAATTTTTTATATTTTTTCAATAGATGGTGTCCTATGTGTGTGAAATAGTTAAAGATCCTAACTGAGCTTAAAATCGAAGCCCAATAGATAAAAATACTTTTGAAGTCTTTAGAATTAATCATTTTAGAAGTCGTATACTTTCAATCGTACAAAACTTTGGGCCTACAGAAGCTATAAAGATATGTGCTCCAGAAACAGTCAGCATATATCTGATCAATTTCTCGTCGTCGATTACACGAGACAAATTCAAAATGTTGTTGGGAATATTACAAAGTTGTTGTTTGTAGTTATTGCTTTTTTTAATATTTTAGAGAAATACTGCCATTAATCCCTGATATCATTATCAAAACCATTTCTAAATCTGTTGATGCATCTGGGATCTCCTAACGGTATCCAAATGTTTTGAAAAACTTATGTAGGAAATGGAGTTCATAAAGCAAGGGAGCTTTACTGCTGAGGAGCTTGATGCTTTAGTGTCCGTGCTAAAATTGGCAGGAAGTGGACAGAGTAGGATTGCGGATAGAAGAGGGGAAACCGCTTCTACACCGTCCATGGATAAGTCAATCACCAGTCTAGAGGGGATGGGGGTAAAGATCTATGGACTCAAGGAGCCTAAAATAGAGGACTCAAAATCTGAGATATCATGGGAAAACATTGCTGGATATACTCAGCAGAAAAGGTATTGAACTTACTATAAGGTTGTCCATCTCTGAAACATAACAGGCCAGGGCTCAGTTTAAAAGCTTTTTGATCTGTTGATTTTTCTTAAATGTAGAGACATAGAAGATACGATACTGCTGGCTCTGCAGAGTCCTGAGGTTTATGATGAGATTGCTCGTGGAACCCGGTGCAAGTTTGAGACAAATAGACCTCGTGCAGTACTTTTTGAAGGCCCACCAGGTTTATCTCTTGACTTTAACACGTTTACCTATACTTTCCAGGCGTATGCTATATGAGGAATGTATACATAGAAGATGGAAATTAGTTTATCATTATTACATTTTTTACAAGCTGCTAAATTCATTGAGAATGTAGTAAGAGTTTGTTCGATTATAACTCAATTTCCATCTCAAATGAAATCTAATTTATCATTATTAAAGCTATCTTAGCTAATAGCCTGAAACTAATGTCCTTCATATCTTTTGTTTCTTGCTTGAACATCAGGTACTGGGAAGACATCCTGTGCACGTGTTATAGCCAATCAAGCGGTAAATTGTTTGCCTCAATCATTTCTGACTTTTGGTCACTGCCATAGATGCTTATATTTGCTGGCGTCTGTTACTCCTATACTTGTAGCATTTTAGGATGGGTTTATATCATTAACAATTGAAGTGAATGCGTGCCAAATGAATTATTGCAACGTTGTCACATTCATTTCTGTTTTGTGAGCTTAAATCAGATTGTTTTCTACATAGGTTGTCTTTGCAATTTATCTTATTTGCTTTTAGTTTTGGATGAAATTTGACAAAACATGTCTATGTTGTCCATTTGAATATACAGTGGTGCCAATGTTTATTATGAACAGAATGGTTAGTGAACAGTTTGCATATATGTTTGTGCAAGAATCGTTGACCGCTTATGATATTAGGTACCCTGATACGAACCTCCGTATCTTAATAGAATAGGACGTGTATTAGGTTTCTAGGATATGAGTCTACCTCCATCTTTTTTCAGTCAGAAACAACATGGCGACATTTACTCTTAAAAAATGAATTAGCATGTTTATAAGATCCTTTTCTGTAGTACTCAAGTCAAATGGTTTACTAAAAGGATCATTTTTATGTTACGCAGGGTGCCCCTCTGTTATATGTGCCATTGGAGGTGATAATGTCAAAATATTTTGGCGAAAGTGAAAGGTTGTTGGGGAAAGTGTTTACACTTGCCAACGAAATTCCCAATGGTGCAATCATATTTCTTGATGAGGTACCGATGTTAACAAATCTCAACTACTGTGACCAATTATTTTTTTCTCTTGCGAATTTATGTCTAAGATCTAATATTTTTCTTGGATGACCATTTTTTTATAAAAGGTTGATTCCTTCGCTACTTCACGTGATAGTGAAACACATGAAGCTACTCGTAGAATCTTATCAGTTATATTGCGTCAGGTAACATTTATCTATGGGTCGACCTTACAATTGGTAAGAGAATAGGCGGTGCTGACATTACCATATATGTTTACTCTTCTTGGCAGATTGATGGATTTGAGCAGGACAAAAAAGTAGTGGTGATAGCTGCAACTAATAGGAAACAGGATCTTGATCCTGCTCTATTAAGGTGCATTTTTACTTCTTTTCATATAGTTTTTTATATATAAATAAGAAAGTTATTTCAGACAATGTTTTCGGAGTTCCTCTAACTTATTCCCAACTCTTTTTCAGTCGGTTTGACTCCATGATTACATTTGGCCTGCCTGATCAGCAAACACGTCAGGAAATAGTAGCTCAATATGCAAAGCATTTATCGAAGACCGAGTTAGCTGAATTGGCTGTGGCTACCGAAGAGTAAGTCTCTGTTCCTTGTTGCTTAATATATTTTCTGATTTTTTTATGAAAGCTACTCCATTGGCGCCGTACTGAGTGTACATGGCAGTAATACATCAAGTACCAATGTGGTAAGAATGGGACACAATGTCCAAGTAATTATTTACTGACAGTTGGTGCTGGCTAGATAATAAACTGCATGTTATTAAGTTTATTACTTTTAATTCTATTATTTACAATTCAGGATGTCTGGACGTGATATCAGAGATGTGTGTCAACAGGCTGAGAGGCGGTGGGCATCAAAGGTAATCAATGTAGACCTTACACATATATTTCCTTACTGTTATTATTCCCATCGTCTCTATATTTTTCTTGTTTGCTATCATAAAATTTTGGTTTCATATACTTGGATTATCACCTTCAAACAAAATAGAGAAGTTATTTACCTTACTTCAATTAAACCACTGGAACAAAATAATAAATCAAAACATATATTGTGTCGGAAAATGATCTTAAAATGAGATAATGTCTAAGCACTTTATTAATGCCTCAGCCTTAAAACTGCTTTATCACTTTGTTGAACTTCTGCCGATGTTTCATTTACTTCAGTGATTATTTGCAACACAAAGTGCTTTACCCTTTGTCTGCTTTGATTATGTTTTATATCTTGTTACTAAAACATCATCACTTGATTCACAATTTGCTTCTCCTTGTCTTTGTGAATGGCAGATTATAAGAGGCCAAGCACACAAAGATGTAGAGGGCTCGTCTCTTCCACCACTCCAAGAGTACATCGATAGCGCTATGGAACGACATCAAGTTCTACTTGCCTCTGCAACCCAAAAAACTGACAATACCTCTTCCCCCAAGAAGCCTCAGTATGACTTCCTGTAAGGTTATTGTAATGTTTTAGGGTGTAGTGTAGAAATGGTCCTATTAAAACGGGATATATGTGAATATTAGCATCATGAAGTTTGGTTACTTGGAGTCTTGAACTAGTTGCTATTTTGAGACGCCATTTATAATATTGCTAAAGAGTAAACGATTACATAGAAGTACAGAGTAGTTGTTTCTTGCTTATGCCTTATGGTCTTATACATGTCAAAGAAAATCTAGTTTTATGGCACAAGTTTGAGTTATGTGCTACTTCAAGTGCATCTACGACATTTAAATTTAGAAATGGTCATTCCATTAATCGTACACAAGAAGAAAACAGCACTTTTTGGCGTAAACACTTATGGTTACAAACTTAATCAGGGCTCCTGAATTGAAAAGATTAACATGTTACATCCCCAAATTGAACTGGAGTAAGCTCAGTAACATTGCTCCTTCCCTGCATTACATATCAAAACCTTCTTTAACGTAAATGATATGAATGAATTCCGCAAACTATTTAAACATGAGACCGTATAATTGCTGCATTAAAACGCTAACTTTTTACTTCAAATGTAAACGAAACTGACTACTTTATACTTTTGTATGCTTATTGAATTTCGAAGAAATAAGCAGAGAAACGTTTTAAGGAAAAGCTTGCATCACCTTTGAAAAGAAACGGGCGAATCACCACGGTCATCATCCTCAGCACGCTTGCGTTTCCTGTCAACAGATAAAAAGGAGTTAATAATCTGCAAGTGCGAGTTCAGCATCATTTCCATCAGCTCATTTTCCCTCTCAAGTCTCCTATGCTCGGCCTGAATCCTCGCAGCTTCTCTAGCCTTGATCATCTCCATCTCGGCCACTTCCTTTCTTATCATACTCTCTGCTAACTCTCTTAAACTCTCCGTTACACTCCATCGTTCTTCTTCTTCCTCTTCTTCTTCGGAGTTTAGTGGGTTCGAATTATTACTGGCCATCATAAGTATGGACTGTTGATCATGAGATTGAGGTTTTAAAATGATGTGCCAAAAGTGGGATAGTTGATTGGATTCCACTTGCCACTCATTTTCTTTCACTTTTTGTTGTTCTTGTTACTTTTTGGAAAGTGGAATATTTTCTACAACAATGACGTTAATGACTTGCTATTGCCAGTTTTGCTTATACGAGGGTGCAGTGTCATTTTATCACAAACCCAATTATTTTGATACTAACAAAATAAAATACTAGTAAAAATCAGTACTACTCGATTCGGTACTATTATCTCGACTTGACTCCAATTATTTATTTAGTACCGAGGGAATCGTAAAAATCGTCCCTAAACTTTGGCCAATTTGCATGTTTCGTCCTAGAACTGTTGAAACTGCAAAAATCGTCCCTGTGAAAAACTTTTGGGGCAAATATCGTCCCTGACTAACATCAAATGACTAAAATACCCCTGTTCAAACTTTAGGGACGATTTTTGCAATTTACTCTTATTCATTTCATTTTTAGCTTTTTACACAAATGGTCCCTGTGTTGCGTCAAGTTTTACAGTTAGTCTCTAATTTTGTGCAGTTAGTTTATCCGTTAAGTTATTTGCACAGTTAGTCCTCAGTTAATATTTTTTGCAAAGTTAGTCCTCATTTTCTAAAAAAGTCCTTATTTTTTGCACCGTTAGTCCATCCGTTAATATTTTGCACCGTTGTCAATCCGTTAATATTTTTTACGTTCTCCTCTATTTTTTAACGTTTTTGTCTATTTTTTTTTTACGTTTTTGTCAATTTTTTTACGTTTTCGTCTATTTTTTTTACATTCTCGTCCATTTTTTTAACATTTACGTCTATTTTTTTTACGTTTTCGTCTATTTTTTTTACATTTTCGCCCGTTTTTTTTACGTTTTCATCTATTTTGTAGTAAATAGCCCTTGTTTTGCATTTTTCAGGTTAAAATCTCGTGTGTCTTGATGTAAAACATCATTCCGGACAACTTTTGTGTTTTACACTTTTGATGATTCGGACCAGAAAGGGGTCAAAACCGTGAGTTAAAATCGATACAAAAACTTTTTTTTATCAAATGTCAAGTTTTCTTCTAGTATACCTACCTAATCACAAAAAGGGCGAAAACGGATAAAAAAAATATATGAAAACAGATGAAAACGTAAAAAAGTGGACAAAACTTAAAAAAATAGACGAAAACTTTAAAAAAACGAAAGAGAATGTAAAAAAATAGACGAAAACGTAAAAAAATTGACAAAAACGTAAAAAAAATAGACGAAAATGTTAAAAAAAAAGACGAGAACGTAAAAAAATAGACGAAAACGTAAAAAAATTGACAAAAACGTAAAAAAATAGACAAAAACGTTAAAAAATAGACGAGAACGTAAAAAATATTAACGGATTGACAACGGTGCAAAATATTAACGGATGGACTAACGGTGTAAAAAATAAGGACTTTTTAAGAAAATGAGGACTAATTTTGCAAAAAATATTAACTGAGGACTAACTGTGCAAATAACTTAACGGATAAACTAACTGCACAAAATTAGGGACTAACTGTAAAACTTGACGCAACACAGGGACCATTTGCGTAAAAAACTAAAAATGAAATGAATAAGAGTAAATTGCAAAGATCGTCCCTAAAGTTTGAACAGGGGTATTTTAGTCATTTGATGTTGGTCAGGGACGATATTTGCCCCAAAAGTTTTCCACAGGGACGATTTTTGCAGTTTCAACAGTTCTGGGACGAAACATACAAATTGGCCAAAGTTTATGGACGATTTTTGCAATTCCCTCTTTAGTACCGGACGTATGTAAATACACATATACAAAAGGATATAAATCTACAACCACACAAGCTCAATACGCTCACGAGCTTTACGAACTGCACGTTTTGATACTCGAGGTCAACTTAAAACTTTATGCGTGTAGCTTGACTCGGTCTGAATCAAATCACTTTCGAGTATTTCACGAATGAGTCTCTTGGTGAATTGTGGCATCTTGATACTAGAGCTCAACTTAAAACTTTATCCGTGTAGTCAAATCAATTTCGAGTATTTCACGAATGAGGGTCTCTTGGTAATTGTGACGTCTTATTCACAACCATCTAAACATACGAGGAGTAAGGTGTATATATAACTTAATAACTCTTTTAAGAATAGGAAAAATATAAATACTTTCTAACACATTTTAGTTAAGGTTATGTTGGCGTAATTAGCTGAAGCTGGAGCTTATAAAAGTTGAGCATATAAGAACATGAGCTGGAGCTTATAATTGTAAAATGACAAAGAGTACAAATATTTAATTCACAACATAAATGCATAGTTTGTGATGATGTTATCGCATATTGATGGTTTTGGACTTTTGGTTGTTCGTTGTGGGAGGGGTATAAGGGGTGTTTGTTTTTGAAAAAAAAATACATTTTATGCCTTTTATTTTGACTAAGGTTGTAAATAGCGTGAGGCGTGGTGAGATGTCATGACCAAGTCTCACGTTTTAGCGATCAAGGCGAAGCTTTTGCGCTTATAAGGCGTGACATAAGGCGATACAAAATATGAAAATATTTATATATTTATATTATACATCATATGCATCAAGTTTACAATAAGACGTGGCATAAGATGGCATAACGCGTGGCTTGACAGCGTGACCAAGCCTCACATCTTTGCGAGGACTTTGCGCGCTTTTTAGAACCATGTTTTTTACTTGTTAAGAAGTGGTAGGACGTTAGGGTGATTCTTTATTGAGGTAAGTACCAAAAAGGTAAAAAAATCTTTTTGGTGGTCCAATGTATGGTCACTTTTTCACCATATCCCCAAATTGGTTATACTCAACTACTCAGTCAAATGTTGACAAGTGTCCCACATTCTAATAAAATATATTTTTTAGGTGGCTCACAAACTACTCAATCGACGGCTACTCAACTTGAGAATCTACTCAACTTCACCTAAAAAGTACGATACGCATGTGCAAAAGTACAACGCTCATGGCCCACAAACTACTCAACCGACGGCTACTCAACTTTACCTAAAAATACATTGGGAATGACAAAAAAATCTTGTACTTTTTAATTTTTTTGATTTTGTTTGTACTTTTTTTTAGAGTAAATATCATAAATCGTCCATGTGGTTTACCGAGTATAACGAAAATAGTCCCTATGCTTTTTTTTTTCTCGGATCCAGTCCCTTTGGTTTTGACCCATTATGGGTTTTGTCCCTTGACCAAGTTATCCGTTAGTTGACCGTTAAATCCATTAACTAGACTAATAACTTGGGGGTATTTTCAGTCTTTTACGTTTGGCGTTAAACAAAACACACTTTATCAAACCCTAAAGTATCATAGTTGATCCCTAAGGTAGTATTTCACCCACCCACCCACCAAATTGGCTCATTAAACCTGCAAATACCCTAGAAATAGGAAAACCAAATTCAACAATGTTATGTGAATAGAGGGTGCGTAAAAAGGGTTCAACATAGAAATAAAAAGGGTTAATGGATTTAACGGTCAACTGACGGATAACTTGGTCAAGGGACGAAACCTGTAACGGGTCAAAATCACAGGGACTGGATTCGGGGAAAAAAAAGGCATAGGGACCATTTTCGTTATACCCGGTAAGCCATAGGGATAATTTATGATATTTACTCTTTTTTTATATTTTTTTAGTGTTAATTAAAATAAATACACTTAAACAAGCACCATTTAAGTTATATTACTTGAGATATGAAATTTGATTGCAACCGATTTTAGCTTAATCAAGTTTATTTCAATTGATTGTTGCATTACTTATTACATATCTTTAGAATAAAATGAAATTATAACAGTTTGTACTATATTTTTAACTCATAGGAGGCATTGCTTAAATTTCTTTGGCGCCTATTCTTGAGTTATAATAGTTTTATTAACTAATGTTTGTAGTCAAAAGTAATTTAGAATGTGCTGTTGGTGTATATTTTTTTCTTTCTTTCAAGTTCGATCCTTTAGTTAATTAGTTTTCCTAGAAAACTAAACATTAAAACTAAGTTAAAAACTACTATTCACTATTACAGCTTTTAGGGATGTTTGGTTGTGCATTTTAAACTTGATTATTTTATTATCGTGTAAAACACGCTATTTTGGGTTCAAAATAGCTTTTTCCGGTTTTGGTTTTGATAGTTTTTTCGGTTCGGTTCTCGGCTCACATTTTACCCTTATTCGGTTTTCGGTTCAGGACTGTTTTTGCCGGTTCAGGTGAGTTTGACCCGTTGCTCAACCCTACTTGTGTCAACCAATCAAAATAGAGTTTAGTAGATGGTGATTGTTTTTAATTGGTTGAAAAGTATATTGCTTCTAATTTTCTTAAATTTACAATAATTTTATGATAAAAGGAGTAAATATTTAATTAAAATTTAAACCAATACTCTAACTTAATTCACACCCAAACATAAATAAACAAAATTTTGCCTAAAAATTAACGTTATTATATAACATCGTTACGTTGTACGCGACTAACATTGCTGTTTATTTTAAAAGTGAGGTTTTCTTTTAACAAGATTCTATAACAAAATATCTTAAGTAGTAGAAAGTTTATTATCTTAACACTGCACGTTCTAAAAAAGTAAAGTAAAGTAACTTCCAATACCGTTTTTCACGGGTTATGAGTCTCAATACCGTCTTGCACAGTGTATGTGGGAGGTTGAGACGTAAACAACATTACCTCTACCTAAAGTAGAGAGGCTGCTTACGGTTCTACCAAATGTAGAAAATGATCTCCGGACTTGCAAAGGGTCCTTTTCTACTTTTGATAGAACCGGAAACAACCCTCTCTACGGGTAAGGTCCTTAATAGGGCTAAGCATCGGGCCGGATCCCGACCCGACCCGACTAATCCCGATCCCGAAAGTCATTTAAATCGTAAACCGAATACCAACCCGAAAGTAGTCGGTTTTTTAGCCCGTCCTGAAAGTAGTCGGTTTTTGATTGTATTTTGTCGGGTTTTGGCCCGTCCCGAATCTCGAAAATGCTAAAAATCCATCCCGACTCCTGACTGAGAAGCTATTATTTAGTTTCGGAACTATTGGTTTATATCAAGATCGGGTCGATTGTCGATACTCGGCGGCGGTTTTGCTCATTTCCTTTAACACTGCTCGCTCTGATTAAAAAAAATAGTTAATTAATTAAAATCCAAAAGTAACCCACACCCCCCCTTTAACTCATTTCTTCACTTTGACCAACCAACCAAAGTACCAAAGCAAAGCAATTATCGAAGATGACGTCACGTGACAAGAAACCAGCAAAGAGCAGACCCGCAGGGGGAATCCGGACCCTATCCGATTTGAACCGACCCACCGCCCATGACTCCGACAGCGACGACGATGACGCCCCTCAGGAGTATTACACCGGTGGCGAAAAAAGGTCCTTTTTTTTATTAAACCCTAATTCACTATATTTATTTATTCATTAATTTTAGCCTATTATTCGGTCCGGTCTCGGTCTAGGTTTTTTGCCGAATTCGGTCTCGGTCCAGTCCGGTTTTACTTGGTGTAAATTAATGGGATGTTAGAATGTGCGTTTCTGAAATTAATTAGCTGATTTTACATTTTCTTGATAGCTTTGCGAGGAAAGTTTATGTTTAAGCAGTTTGAAACCAGCTTGTAAAAGTAGTCGATGGGTGTTCAATAACATGTTTGTGATTTTTTTGGAGAAAAAAATTGATTCAGGGAATGGAGCACTATGATTATTAATAATCCAAGAACGAGTATCTTTTATCAAGTTTTGGAACATGGTTTAGTTTAAGTATGACCTCATACAAGATAATTTGCATTTATTAGACTGCTTCTTGTAAGTATGCACAAGTTTGAGAGTTAGTGTTCTAGTACTACTCTATAGCATACAACACTTTGGATGTTGTATATAGATAGTATCAAATACTGGTTTACAAATCAAAGATCTATGTATTAGTTGGATGAGGGTGCAAAATTAACTCTTCATTGCTTTTTGATATTAACTTCTTTTATTCTCTAACAAGAAAAGTTACACTGTTGATGTCAATACATAGCTGTTACTTTCTCTAATTTAGTCACCATTAGATAATATGGTTGGAGTACAGTTAGCATATTTACTAATGAACCTTAAATAAGACGAGTATTATATCACTCTCCTTTCCCAAAACACACCTTGTTCACAAGGCGAGGATCCAAATTTGCTTCACAATTTCTTCCTTGTATAGTTGTACACCCCTTTCTTGTGAATCGTGGTGAGTTGCCCAGAAGGTTTCTCATTTGCCAACCTCAAATCAAACCCAGTTTGTGGCCCAAATATCAGCCCATCAGCATCCATAGTGGGATAATTCAGTTTAAGGTCTGCAAGTCCTTTTCTTCCCCTCGTCTCTTGTTTAAAATTACTTTTGGTACATCTTTTGTCAATCGTCACAGTTGGTGCCACCTCTCCTTCCAGTCCTCCTCCTTCCCCCATTGTATTTCCCTTATCTTCATCGCTGTCATGGGTGCGAATCTAATTTCAATTTGGTAGGAACTTATTTTATTAAGTTATAGCTAAATATAGAAAAAATAGTAAGGAATGCTTTTGAGGCCTGCGTTAGCTGTGGTTTTTCTTATTTCCTCAAATCCAGTTTTGGATGAAATTTAACAAAACATATCCATGTCTTTCGTTACTGGTTAGTTAACGGTTTGCATGTTTGTCTGTGCAAGAATGATGGGCTGCTTGAGAGTTTAGGTGCCAATTTTTTGATGGATATATTAAAGCTATATGGCAATGACATGGTTATGGAATAGAGCTAACAGTTACTCATATTCTAGAATGCGTCTAGTAGAGCTGCTATATAAATGAGTTTACCTTTAATAGTGTGAATCTGACCCTTCCATAGTTCCATGTATAGTTAGATGCCATTTTGTTATGGAATAGAGCTAATGCTTATATTTTAAAATGCATCTACTAGAGTTAAACAATATTCGGTTTTTACCTTAAATAGTATGAATCTGATTCTTCCCTCCATAGTTGGTAACAAAAACACACCCCCCTTGAGACTGTTGTGACTATTTTTCATTTATCAGCGATCTCAAAGGGAAACCACCATTGTTCGTCACTTTATATTTCAACTCTTCCCCCTACAAAAGGAGAGTCAATTCTAACTCCCATAATACAATGGACAAACAGTAATATAAGAACTTCTCTAACCTGATTTCCGACCGATATTAGTAACAATTAACAAGGGTTACTAATAGAGTGATATGTTGATTCAAAGCTTTATAGCATGGCCATTGGTTCTTTGATTAAATTTGGCTGTATATGGCCCTTGTCTGTGTCAAGGATCTAGCAGAAAAAAGTTATTTTCCAGTTGGAAGTGGAAAGGGCGGGGGAAGCTAGAAAAGGATAAAAATATCCATCTTAAATTTCTACTACAAAAACTCTAGCATCTTGGCTAATCATATGCTAAATATTCTTTCTTTTTAAGAGCCATTTAATGACGAGCTTTAGGATGACCACAGATGGAAATCGGCGTGTGTAATTCTGCTGCAGGTTTTCGCTGAAACTGCCCTGTAACACAAGAGCCTTGTGTGGCCCCTTCTTTCTTGGATACATATCCAATCTCACCAATTCAGAGGTGTAACTGTGTAATTGAGTAAAGATCTATAGTTAGTCTACTATCTTACCGAAAGTTATCTAGTAGTGATAGTCTATATGCCCTTCAAGCATGTTGGCTTTTTCAAACTTGTCCATGCAAACAGTTTATGTATGTTATTTCCTGCAGGTTAGGATATATGTGCGTGATGTCTGAATATTACTGACATTGTCTGTACTACTATTTGCAGTGGCATGCTTGTCCAAGATCCTAATAAACGCAATGATGTGGATGAAATATTTAATCAAGCCAGGCAATCAGGTGGTGTTGAAGGACCCATGGAGAATCTTCGTCCTTCAAGCTCAAGGAGCTTTACAGGCACCGGACGATTACTGAGTGGCGAGCCAGTGCCAGCTGCAGCTGCTCCTGAGCAACCTCAAAATGTTATACACAACATTGTATTCTGGAGAAATGGATTTACTGTTAATGATGGACCTTTGAGGAGGCTGGATGATCCTGAAAATGCACCTTTCCTTGAGGTGAACCATATTTCTAAATGTTTCTGCTTATATATGGGAGGTTGCTTGCGTTAAACATGGCAAATTAGACCCATTTACCTAATTATGGGTTGGTTTGCTGTTATATCTTTTTTCCAATGACTTTTAGAGCAGGTTGAAAGTCACACAAAGTGTATTAAAATTTTGAAACCTGTTCACTTCGTTAACAATTTGTGGATTGTTGATGTTAATTGTATAGATTTGTAAGCATAAACTTAAAAATAATGGACAAAAGATGTTGATGAGTTAATCTGTACCTACCCATTTTGCCACCTCTATTCTGCGTATTCTGTTTTCAACATAGTTATTTTGTTCGTTTCATTGACCTCGTTAATTCTTTGTGCAGAGCATCAGGAAATCTGAGTGTCCGAGAGAGCTTGAGCCTGCAGATAGAAGGTCCTCGGTTCATGTCAATCTGATAAGGAGGGATGAGAACTGTCCTGTGAGTCTCTTTTTCCGTTTCTTTTTGTATGCATTTTTGAATTATTGATTCTTGCCTCTGTACTAGTTTTAGTCTGCTTGCCTTAAATTACCATTCTTTGGTTTCGGTTCGTCTTGTAGGAACCAGTGGTGGCAACTCAAGTTGCATTTCAAGGTGTAGGAAGAACATTAGGCAGGAACGCAGATGACGCTGCACCTGAGGCAAATGCTGCCCCCAACACTGCCCCCACCTCCACCCCTTCTGTTGGTCTTGTTCTTGACAGCACGTTACCTTCAACCTCGATTCAGCTGCGATTATCTGATGGCACCCGGATGGTTGCTCACTTTAACCTCCATCATACTGTTTCAGATATTCGATCCTTCATCAATTCATCTAGGCCTGATGGCCCAAGGACTTATCAGCTGCAGACAGTTGGGTTCCCACCCAAGCAACTCACTGATCAAAATCAGACCATTGAGCAGGCTGGCCTTGCTAACTCGGTTGTCATCCAGAAAATCTAAATAATCGTCTTCCCAAAACTTGGTAATGTGGTCCTTTGAAGTTTGTGCTTTCGCATTGCAAACCATAAATTTATGTTATTAGAACTCTTTTTCAAGTAAAGCCTAATGCTTGTATAAATTTCGGTTATACGTTTAAACTTTGTGGATCGCCTTTATGGGTAAAAACTTGTGTTGGTCAATTATCATACTGTTAAGTAGAAACTTGTTTAAATTTAGGATAAAAGAGACTGCTTGTGAGGACCTAGTGTGTTTTTGTTCTGCTTTTGCCTGATTAACCATTAACCATAAGCGTTTGAAAGGTTCCTGATTAAACATCTTTAGAAATTTAAAGTTTAGCGAAATTTGTCTAATTTTTAGAGACTAGTGGCTTCTCTCCTGACCATCTTCTTAAGTGACATAGGTGACATCTCCATAACCTTTTGGACATAGTATATGTCCAAATACGTCACATCTAATCAAATTGTATTCATATGCTTGACAAGATAGAGAAGACTACATCATATATCATTTCTTGTAAAAAAGAACTTGTTTGAATCAAAAGTGAGATGAAGGATTTTGAAGTCGACACTTTAAAGAACCTTCTCTTGATGCAGAGTGGTTTATGCACGCTTTATTGCGCGAATCGTGTGTCCCTTCTTTGCTTTAGAGATGTTAACGACACCTACGCAAAATTTTCGACACAATACTAGGTTTTATGATTAGGTTCTAAAGACAAACATCATAGCTTTAAAGATTTAAGGTTTAAAAGATAGATATGGTATCCCATGAAAAGACATTCTACAAGACTTGCAAATATATCTTATGTCTGCCATAGTTAATAATTTAGCCTCATTTTGCATACTTGTAGTAAGACATTGGCCACAAAAAGATAAGCATCTCACTTACAGCAAACTTGTATCAATTAGAAACCATTCATAGTGGTATGATTTAGACAACTTCCATCACAAAATCGGTTGTCGGCCAAAACAAAATATTGGAATATTTCATATCAAAAGTGTGTTTAGGGTCAGCTTTGCTGCATAAGCAAGAATTAAGTTCATCAAAATCCAACTATCTTTTCTCAAAAAGCCAACATTGGTCTTGCGAAAACGCTAACATAGAATGGTATTCTGAAGATGTCACTCCTCCTGAAGACTAGGAATCGTGTTACATTCGTTCATTTAAATATTCTCCCTTCATTCTGTAAGACATAGCATTCACCCCATTTGATTCCATCATCTAAAACCATCATCTATCGTAATAACATTAAATCAATCATGTATGTCTGATAGCTTTATAGTTGTAATATAATGTCATTTTCTACCGCACAATACTCTCTTGAAACTATACCTTCAGCTACAAAATACTTTCAGTCTAAAGTCGTGTTAAAGGTTTGTTACTTAAATTTTGCATGAGATACATAAAGACACGTTAATCATCCCCGATCTGCATCAAAACTAGTATGCTAGCTACTAATATGTCTCTGCATGTTCATATTATTTCATATTCACCTTTAAATGTGGTTATATGATGCTCTTAAAAATACCAAACTAGAACTACTAGATTGATCATAACACAAGAGGAAAAAACATGTTTTTTCACCTTACTGTTTTGTAGTACTAGTAATTGGTTCTGTCATGTAACATGATTTGACTTTTTAATACTGTATATATATGTATAATATTTTCATTTGGGTACGAATGTAGTAATGTTAGAATGGTAACAAATAAGGTGTCATTTCATTCCAGGTAAAATAATACATTCCAAAGCATCTGTGGTGTGTCTTTCTTCTTTATTTTGAATCACAAACACAATCATCAACAACTTCACGCACATGTGGCTCCACTACTCGATTGCTATATTTAGAAACATAAGTCTTGTTTATTACTACTATCTGCCTTCAATTATTTTCATGGCTGAAATGTTCAAATAAGTTATTTCTAGCATTTGATCATAAAATGTATGTTATCAATCGATCGTTCAATATGATATGACCTTGCGGAATTCTAGGCCGAAAAGATATACCATACGTGAGAAGTCTTCAACGTTCATAGATACATATGGAATGGTTATGGTACTACATATATATAATGAATGTTCCTTGAAAGATATATACGATATGACGTAAAGTTGCTTTGATGTTAGATTTGCCATATGCATTGTATGTCTGCCTTATTTTGTTGCATACTTCTTTGTTGTACCATGATTCTTGTTCCCTTGACGCCGTTTACTCGTTCTCATCAGAAATTTGACCACTACCGTCTTCTGTCAGTGAAATTGAATCTCCTAATCAAAACAGTTACGATCATTGATAAGTTGGTGTTGATCGAACACGAGCACAATGATGGTAAATCCAAATAAATCTTGCAGTAAGTGTTACTTTACGGGTCTATTAGGTTTCGCATAAATGTTAGTCTCTTTGAATATTTTTTGCCTTTCTTTTAAAATTAATCTGAAATCCAACCCAAGACCATTAAACTGTTAACTATTAAAGTTGATCATAAACAAGAACAAGAGCATTTCTTTGACAATAAACACATGAAAATCCTACAACTTAACTAAACCCTTGGCTTAAAGTAAGACCCCAAACAAAAACCTTGTACACTATGATCGAGTTCATTATGTCTTTTCATTCAATTCTATAGATCCAAAAAGATGAAGTTATCAGCAATATTTCATAGAGTATCCTACCACGTCAAGCGATGAAATTAGAATGATTACTATGATCGAAAAGAATAGCAAAGTAAAAGTATGCTTGAATGTGTTTCTTAAAAAACATAAACAAACAATAAAGATTCGAACTTACTATTGTCTAGTCAACTAGTACTACGTATGCTATGAACCTAAAATTACCATTCCTTAAATTGTCTTTTAGGATTATTTCTTTGTACACAAAAATGTCTAGATTGACAAGAACACCCTGATCACGATGTTTTTTGGCACCAGCCATTGTACACCCCACAAATAATAGCTCCGGGCAACTCTTCTCGTAGTGGGATAGGAGTGTTTCTTTGTGATTTTTAGTGTTAACATCTAGCTCCTTAAATTATCGTTCAAAAAAGAACTTAGGTATGTATTTCTGTATGTCATATGTATCATGTATGTGCATATATGTTAAAGGATCGAAACAGAAAGCGAATATAACACTTGGCATAAGGAGCAGATTTATTAATTAAGATGCTAGCTACTAGTACTTTGATGCTTACTTACAAGTTACAAGTATAGCCTTGTTTTTTCCTTTAAAATAAAAGAGAAAAGAAAGAAAAAAACAGCTTATAGACATGACGTAAAGCAATTTACAAAACAACTTTTATCTCTCCTGTTACAAATTACAATACAACAACACCACACCTATTCAACCCCCTAGAACCTACTTTTCTTTTTCTCTTTTTTATCATACTTGTAAATATTTGTTTGTTAAAACTTCAACTCAAAGCCTCCACCTTGGTTGGTTCACCAGTTTGTTTGTTTCAGTCGCTAAATGTCATTTACGTAGCTACTAGTCCAAGATCTTGTTATCATAAAGAATCATAAATTGAAACAACATTTCTTATGCCTACTATGTATGAATTCACATGCATGCATACATACTGACTACTGTGAACCTTGAGTCAATTATATAAGGCAAGTTACACGAGGATAGCATTGATAGATATCCTAAAAGGAATTGTTAATAATGTATATATGTGTATAAATTAATAATGGTTGATGTAAAATCTGCCATGCCATGCAAAGGAAATGACGTTTCTGGTTCTCCTATCGTTTACATACCTTTGGTTCTTGTTCTGGGCCCGAACCATTACCCCACATAAATTATTCGGGTACGGATCCTTTCTCTATATACAACAAAACATACCATCCAAAAACCTTAGCATTAATTAATACGATTAAAATAAAAACACTTGTTAGCAATCTGCAATATAAAAACAAGCCTTAATTGTTGGGTGTCCGGAGACGACAAATGTCTCCGCCGGACACGGATCCGAAGGATCATATGCCGAACGACAACAACAGAGGAAGAACACTCTTTTACCTAGAAGATTCTTTTATCCAGCAGTCTGTACCAAGAACCATGCTCAAGCCGTCATGATATTGTCCCCACGTAGACTGACACCTAGTAGTTAGGGTACAGTAGTTAAGGTAGTATAAATACCCATGTCTCATTCAATGTTCAGCTAACTAATCTATCACACATTTACTATCATATTTATTACATAGCCGTCCGGCCTAAACCATACTTACTCTCATGTTATAGCTTGTTTTTGAGATACGCGTGTCTGTCATTTGTGTAGGTGCTCGAAAAACGTTACTTACCTAGTCAGAAAAAACCTATATGTCCTCAAGCCGAGGAGCAGTTATTTACTTCTACACTTATGTATCTATCGAATTTGTTAAGCATCGTATATAAATATTATGTTTTTGTCCTTGTGACTTCGAACAAATCTTCGCCTTTGCTACTGATTAATAGAAAGTTGGAGGTGATATGTATAAGATACATCTAGTGACATAAAGAAAATGCCGCTAATACTCAAACAATTGTTTCACAAAAAGATTCATGTACCTCTTCTTCACATTACTACTTAATAATAGTATATTGACATTCTACATAAAAAGATTAATACGAAGACGCCTTTGGTAAACATGTATATTCAACGGCAACTTTGTTGATAAAAAGAGCTTTTGCAAAGTTAAGATAGACTAATAACATTTATGATATTAAATTAGAAAATGATTCGGAGACCTAATATATATGCATAAATTTAGGTTTAAACATATGTCGCATGATCCTAATGATTTGAAAAAAGTAGAGTGCCGTTTGTTTATTAAGAGACTCTGAATCTGAATGAAATAATATTGTTTGTTTTTTTGTAAAAAAAAAATATGAATGATATAACTATGATGCAATTTTATTCTTACGACGCATAAACATTAAAAAACATTAAGAGACAACATCTTAAGAGGTTTGAGGTTTGAGCCTCTAACTGCCTCTGAAAAAGAAGAAAAAAACAAACGCATCTGATGACCTAAATGTCTGACCGCGTCTGAACGAGTCAGACTAAGAGGCTCTTAAGAGACACTTTTTATAAAACAAACACCACCTAGGTCTTGGGGGTTGGAATCTTTCTATTCCATACATATTTGTTCCCGAGCTTTTTGAAATTACTAAAAGGGGTAGAGTCTTTGGAACAATAATTGGTATCTTTATTACATTAGCTAAAACTTAGTTACAACTATCAGGATGCACACAGGTTTAGGCACGTTTTTAACTATATCTTTAAGCCTCCCAATCATAGCTATATTGATACGCCTGGGCTCGAACCCATGGCCTATTTAGGTCTTAGGGTTTTACCCTACTTTGTCTTATAAATACTATTGTAATCATTTATTATATTCAATCAATCAAAAGTTAATAAACAAATCTCTAGTTCTTTTCTTCTATTTTCTGACGGAGCCAGTACACGCTTGAAGTGGTGCCTTATCCCGATACAACCCCTAAGAGGATCGGTGATCCAATGAGTCGAAAATAGACGAGAAATCTAACTTCAGTTAACAATCTAAGAGAAGGAAAAAAGATTTTAACATCTCAACCAATTTGGCGCTTGGATGGATTGCTATCTTAATAACAGTAGTGTTGTTTTCTATTCGAGCTTCTCTTTTTCCTTTTAATGATTAGAATCGACTTTTTCAGTAAAAAAAACTTTGCCCAAAGAGTTCTCCCTAATTGGATGTATCGGTTTATTTTGTTTAAGATAACAAATCCAAGAGCCAACAATGGTAGATGAATATACTATTCAACCAACTGGGCTAGCTTTGTTGGCCACCAAGATTTCTTAGAAGCTTGAGGAGGAGAGGTTTGGCTAGGGGAGGTCTCAAGTTCGAGTCTCACCCGAGACTTTTAGCCCTTCAGGCGGAATAAGAGGAAGCACATGCGGAGTTCATGGTCAGCATACTGCCTAATTAGATGTCACTGATACCTGAACTACTAACAACTAACAAGCCATTAAAAAAATACTATTCTTCGAAAAAATTATTTTGAAAGTTTTACTAAAAACTCGGAGATAATGACACTCATATTGAGTTACTAGAAGATTAGTAAGTAAATATCATTTCTACAAAGTCCTTACAAGGCCAATATCCTTAATATCCGTATTTCACTCGTTATGTCTTTCACGGGTTAAGATCCTATGAATATCATAATTAGTAAAAAGAAATATAATTTATCTAAGAGCATCTCTAATGTAGACATCAAATGTATTTTTTACACTAAAATAGTGCAAAAAGTACAAAAAATCTCCAACTATATAAACACTAAACATTCGCACTATCTTTGAGTAACATTTTTTAGTGAAAGCATATTCTATAATTATTCTTCTTTTGCACTAAAATAGTGTAAAAATTTAGTGTATATATTGGAGTGGATGTGTTAACCGGACCTTCCCTACCATGGGGGTCCACCTACTTTAGTCAAAATATACAAGTTTTAATGCAGACAATACAGGCGGCGGCAACACTGTCTTCCACAAACCCTTCCTACAGGGGGTCCGGTTAACTCATGTCATATTGGAGATGTTTTAATCATTCAAAGGGGTCAAGTAATAATTGGATTGGTTATTCGTATCTTTAAAATGGTTGTAACACTACTTTTGTCTCAAAATTATTGTCAGAAGACAAAAAATCACACAGTTTAATAAAAGCGAGATCATTACAATTTTGGAAAAATGGCAGGAAAAACATCATACTTGTCACTTCTTGTCATTGTATGTAGCGCCTTTTTTTTTTTGAATTTGGCACTAACCTTTTTAAATCGTGTCATTGTATGTACTTTGCGACTTTTTCAGCCGTGAAATGACCATTTTACCTCTAAAAAAATTGAAAAAAGTAGGGGTAAAATAATCACAAAGTACACACAATAGCACGATTTAAAAAGGTGAGTACACACAATGACACGATTCAAAAAGGTTAGTGCCAAATTCAAAAAAAAAAAAAAAAAAAAAAAAAAAAAAAAAAAAAAAAAACGCTACATACAATGACAAAAAGTGACAAGTATGATGCATTTTCCTGCCATTTTCCCTACAATTTTTAAGCACACAAAAAGAATATGCCCTTACTAAATTTCAGTGTTATTACTCCATTCGTCCCATACTAAGTGTCCATAATAAAATCTTTAATTGTCTCATTTTAACACTGTGTTCTCAAAAGGGGGAAAAAAAGTTAATTAAAACAAAATAAGTAAAGTAAAAGAGAGAAAGTAAAGTAAACATTCACCCCTTTGGGGTGAATATTTTTAAAGCAAAATCATACTACTTTCAATCACTTTCTTTCACTTTACTTCTTAAGAAAAACTTTAGAACACAACTTTTATAACTTTTACTTTCATTCATTTGTTTTACTATACTTGAGAACACACTGTAAGTGTCCATTATAATAAATAAAAGAATCTTAATAACTAAATTTTCAATTTTGTCTTTTGACTTTATACTAATTGAAGGTATAATTGTCATTTGGTTAACAATCAATTGTACTCCTTCCGTCCTATATTAAATGTCATGTTTAACTTTTCAATGTCTTTCTTTTGCAATTTTGACCTTAAATATTTGTGTTTGTGTAATATAATACTTGATGCAAAATATATGAATATATTAAGTTTTAAATGTATTTTTATTGCGTATAATTTTTATAAAATACTATATAACACAAGCAAAAGTATTTAAAGTCAAAGTTGATAAAAGAAGACTTGAAATGTCAAACGTGAACATTTAATATGAGACGGAGGGAGTAATAATTTATTACACCCAAAATTTTATGTTTTTTTTATTATGGACACTTAATGTGAGATGGAAAGATTATTAAATATGAAAAGTAGACAATTATTTTAATACTTCCCAAAAGAAATATATAAAGTATAATTTTGAGACGGAAGAAGTACTTCTTTTAGAGTTTATTTTTTATTTTATTTTTATAATTTTGTTTTTATTATAAAATTGCGAAACAAAAAATGCAAACTTTGACAAACCAAAAGTAGTATAACACAAAAAAATGGAGAGCAGAAAATCATACAAAAATGTTTTGTCCTGTTAATAATTTGGGTAAGGAAAATGATTGATACGCCTAAAATATAAGCCTAAAGATTAGCCTAAACTCATTAAATAACTGACACATGGAATGCACTACCTCTCTCCCATTATATACCATTGATGTTGACATTTGTTTCAAGATCCTAGTTAGACATATAATTGGGCATGTAATTTAAGCATGCCTATCACTACTTTTTGGGTAAAAATGTCGATAACATAAAATATAAAGTTTAAATAGTTAAAATTGTAAAAGACAAAATATATATAACAAAAAGTCATAAAAAATTGTTTTGTTATATCAATAAAGTAAGTGAAAAATAGGTAAGAGTGGTAAGTAGTACCATTACTACCACCCAGTAATGATATACGGAGAAATAGTTTTATTTTTGTTAAAGAATAGTAGTTATCTTATTTGTGACATAGACATATATATATATATATATATATATATATATATATATATATATATATATATATACAAATATAATAAAACCCTAACCCTAGAAAAAACCAAGTGAAGAGACTGGACTCTAACCCAATCTCCTTTTAATATCTTCACAAAAAGACTCTGCACATATTTCAATTACCAACAAAACTGACAACTCCTAATTTTATACTACTATATAGTTCCCTTTAAACTTGGCAGCAGTTATAAGGACGGGGGTACTTTTTTTATTCTAACGGGGGTATGCCTATTTTGGCGTTTTGTGACATTTTTTTTTTTTTTTTTTTTTTTTATTTTTTTTTTATTTTTATAATTTTGTTTATATCAAAAAGCTATAAACCTGAAAGTGCGGAACAAAAAATATAAAGTTTAATAAGTCAAACCGTTAAAACTGTCAGAAATACGGAACAGAAACTGGGCTGCGCTGGAAAAAAAGGGGACAAAAGTGGGGGACAAGTGGGCAGGGCTAGGGGTAGACCCCGTTATTATAGGGGTCCCCTTAAACTTATACCAGTACTATTTGCGAATCTTATTCTCATAGTTTAATTAGCTACACAGTGCTTCTCCTAATTAATTTCGTGAGTTTTATGCATGCAAACAAGACAGGCCTCCTTTATTCTTCTTAACACTTCAAATAAAACGCAAACAAATATTGTTAATAGGGTTTTCTAACTTGTGTCATACGGGCACAAGTTAAGCACATCAAAAGTTCATCAAAAGTACACAGGGATTCACATAAAAATACATTTGTCTGTACTTTTATGTGGATCCTTATATACTTTTTTGTGGGGCTCTGTTTACTTTTAGTGTGCTTAACTTGTGCCATAAGGGCACAAGTTAAAAAAACCCTATTAATATTAATAACTTTGTTCTTACTGTTACTAATAAGAAGAAGAGTAATAGTGATAGTCAATCTGGTCCTATTAAAAGAGGTTTTACAAAGATTGGTGTGGGTAAGAAGATGCAATATAGACCCAAAGCACCTCAGCCGGAACCCAAGAAAGTGGATGCCAATAAGAAGAAGAATGCTGATATGCCGAGTACTAGTGGAGCTAAGATTGTTACATCAAATAAGTTTGATGCACTTAATATGGCTGATACTGATGATTTTTGTATTCTTACTGAGGAAGTGACTTTGGAGGTGATGTCTGGAAGTACTAAGGAGGCTAATGAGGATGGGTCTTTTAAGACTACTACTACATCACAAGAACCCCTTGTGCGTGATTCAACTGAAAAGGAACAGGCTGGGACTTCTAAAGTGGGAGATGTTGTTGTGACTGATAGTGATGATAGTATCTTGTTAAGATTGGTTTCTTTTCCTTTTGGAGAATAGATAGTATTTTGTTATGTAAGAGTTTGCCTATGTAACGGACTGAGATATGGGATTCACTTATATCCTATGTACTTAAACGTTTTTTGAAGTAATATATTTACCGGGTCTTTTGACCTTTTACCCTTAACGTTGTTCTTCGGTATGCATATATGGCCCTAGGCCCTATTAATAAAGATTTGTTACTACTGTAGAAAAATATATATGAAATGAGATTCTCTGTTAGCAGCTGATTGTTATGTGCCCATTTGGGTTTTAGTTGTGGCATCTTATTGTACATATGTGCACTAGAGCTATGTACCGTGTAAACTTGTGTTCTCAACATCCAAACTTTTTTGTTCTCAGAGATTCACTTACAGAATCATAAGTATTTTCAGTTTCCACTAAAGTTGTAGTAATTTTTTAAACCAAAAATGTGTAGATGGTTTTTTAGAATTTATTTTCAACCTTTTTTTTCTTTCTTGTCGCAAGAAATTCCAGATTTTCGCGAACAAACAATGTGGCGTGTATTCTTTTTTAATCGTATGAATGAATCGTTCTAAATAAAATACGGCATTCCAAAGAAGAAAAAAAATACAGTGTTAAATAAACAAGAAAGACATTCGGATTGTCCATAAACTAGACCAACTTTTAGTTGCTATGGAGAAGAGAGCTATATCACCTTTTCTTTTTGGTAATAATTACAGATTTGATAGGAAGAACCAAAGGAATAATTATGAAAGAGAAACATACTCAAACTCTGCTCCTATTCAACACCACACCCATATTAGTTTTTAATTTAATTTAATTCTTTATGCAAAATTAATATATTAAAAAAAGATTCAAGAAAATATCAGTGATCAACTTGATATGATTCGTACTACAATTTAAGTTAATG
This sequence comes from Artemisia argyi, assembly GCA_030686995.1. Classification (NCBI taxonomy): domain Eukaryota; kingdom Viridiplantae; phylum Streptophyta; class Magnoliopsida; order Asterales; family Asteraceae; genus Artemisia; species Artemisia argyi. The sequence continues at coordinate 231,703,052 of CM060676.1, read as the reverse complement.
GATATGAGTTTGACAGTAGTGGTGAGTTTTTAATCTATGAAAGATCCATAGCTAGCTCTTTTGATGTATATAAAGTATGGATTATATTTATCATTCATTACTATAATGATGGACCCTTTCATCTTAAACAAACACCTTTAATCATTTTAATAGTTATAGTCTCATTCCCATAGTAGAATACCAAACGCACCCTAGTATTCAACTATGCCCTTTAAAATACGGTTGTGTTAACCCAACGGGGTCTACCTCCAAATAGCCCTATAGTAGCTTGCATTTTTTCTGTTTTTTAATTGTTTTGTCTTTTAGCTGTTTATTATTATTATTATTATTATTATTTTTAAGTCCAAAATGCAGATTCACACAAACACCACAAAGTAGTGTCTTTTCTTTCTTTCTTTTTTTTTCTTTTTTGTCCAAGTCTTTTAAGTCCAAAGTATAGATTCACACAAACACCACAAAGTGCAGATTCACACAAACACCACAAACACAAGAAATATTCATCATCGCCTTATAGGCTCAGATTTTTAGTAAGGCTCGGATAATGAAGGTTGCAAAGTGATAAAAATATCACATTGCCATGCCATTCGGTTTTTATAAAACCATTCGTCATCGCCTTTGTCCAAGTCTTTTCCAGTTTTTGTCCAAAGTGCAGATTCACACAAACACAAGAAATATTCGTTATCGCCTTATAGGCTCAGATTTTTAGTAAGGCTCGGATAATGAAGGTTGCAAAGTGATAAAAATATCACTTTGCCATGCCATTCGGTTTTTATAAAACCATTCGTCATCGCCTTTGTCCAAAGTGCATATTCACACAAACACAATTGCCCACAAGGGTTAAGTTATACATGAACGGGGGCTATTTCGGTATGGACTGCATGATATCCAAGTGCAGATTGCACACAAGTTTCACAAAACCCTCCCAAAACACATGTTACACAAGCTCAACAGCATCACAAGCCTGTAAAAAGCATCACATGCCTGTAAAAAGCATCACAAGCCTGTAAAAAAACTCACAAGCCTGTAAAAAGCAAGATTCTTGCTTTTGCAGCTTTCCTCCACTATAAACAAAGCAACCCTCAAATCACAAAGAACAGTAGTATCACAAGCCTGTAAAAAACTCACAAGCTCAACAGTAATATTCTTGCTTTTGCAGATTTGCTCCACTATAAAAAAAAAGCAACTCTCAATCACAAAGCACAAAAGATAACAAGTAACAATCAGCTACAAACCACAATCAGTTTCACTACTCTCAACTACACTCAGTTTCACACAAGGGGCAACAAGTACTACAACCATTACAACAAACACTACTCAACCACACTCAGTTTCACACAAGGGTTGTGTTAACCAATTCTGAGCTACACAAGTCACACAAAGAAGCAGAGTATCACAACAAGTACACCTACAAAATAGCCCCCGTTAATATAACAAATATAGCCCCCGTCATTATAACCCCTCCCTTCTGAGCTACACAAGTCTCACAAAGAAGCAGAGTATCACAAAAGGCAACAATATTGTAACAAGTGTTGGGGCAGAGTATCACAACAAAAGGCAACAACATTGTAACAAGGCTGCCGAAATGTCTAGTTCACGAATTTTACACAAATGAGGTAATAACAAGTTTTACGCTTTTTCAATATTACATCGAGATAACATTAGGCTCAGATTATAAGCAGTTTCACATAAGTAAATCTTATCATATATGGCTGCAATTTCAAATGTTTCAAAATCAAGTTTTTATTGCCGTTCATTTGGAAATGCCACGCCAAAATCATTTTTTTTAAACCATCATCGCCGTAATATCCTATATACTAGAGCCTGTGGACTGGGGGTAGGCCAGAGCAGGTATTCATACCACTCAAAGGTGGCAGATCAAGGTGTTAACCTACCCACAGCCACATGTATTCATCACAAACTGCTTAAACATAAGCGGTAACACTTACCCATCACATAAGAACAACCAACACTTAAGAATACATAATCACCAACCACAGAACCACAGAACCACCAACACTTAATCACCCACCACAGAACCACCAACACTTAATCACCCACCACATAACCACCCACCACGAAACCCTAACTTTTAAAAAATTAGGGTTTCTTAAAAAAAATATCTAGATATTATAAATTAACATGCACGTCTTTCAATTTACACAGTTTAATTGAAGTAAATCAAAACAGATTGAAAAACCCCCAAATTTTTTGAAACCCTAATTTTTTTATAAAAAATTAGATCTATCACAGAATATCACAAAACACATAATAACACATAATCACCAACCACAGAACCACCAACACTTAATCACCCACCACAGAACCCTAACTTTTAAAAAATTAGGGTTTCTTAAAAAAAATATCTAGATCTAATAAATTAACATACACATCTTTCAATTAACACTGTTTAATTAAAGTAAATTAAAACAGATTGAAAAACCCCCAAATTTTTCGAAACCCTAATTTTTTTATAAAAAAATAGATCCATCACAAAATATCACAAAACACATAATAACACATAATCGCCAACCACAGAACCACCAACACTTAATCACCCACCACAGAACCCTAACTTTTAAAAAATTAAGGTTTCTTAAAAAAAATCTAGATATTATAAATTAACATACATATCTTTCAATTAACACGGTTTAATTGAAGTAAAACTGATTGAAAACCCCCCAAATTTTTCGAAACCCTAATTTTTTATAAAAACTTAGATCCATCACAGAATATCACAAAACACATAAACCCCCCCCCCCCCCCCCCCCCCAAAAAAAAAAATATATTTTTACGAAACCCTAATTACCACTCACCATAAAATCCCCAACACAGATCACCAACAACATCACTACTCACCATAAAATCCATCACAGATCACCATGAACATCACAAATACGAGTGATTTTAGATCTAAAAACGTTTTTAGATCTAAAATAGAGAGAGGAAATGAGAGCAGATGTGAGATAGAGAGAGATTAGCGTGTGTGTGTGTGTGTGTGAGAGAGAGAGAGAGAGAGAGAGAGAGAGAGAGAGAGAGAGATGTGATAAAAAGAGAGACCCTGCGTTTATTGATGCGTTTTATTATTTTTTTTTTATTTGTTGTAAATATTTGTAAAAAAAAGTATTGCGTAAAAAAAAGTATTGTGTAAAAAAAAAGTTGTATTTGTAAAAAAAAGGTATAAGATATATTTGTAAAAAAAGGTATAAGATATATTTGTAAAAAAGGTATAAGATATATTTGTAAAAAAAAAGTATTGTGTAAAAAAAATATATATATCGTTAGTAAAAAAAGGTATAAGTTATATTTGTAAAAAAAAAGGTATTTTGTAAAAAAAAAATAAATAAATAAAAAATAATAAATAAAAATAAAAAATAGTCATATATCATTAGTAAAAAAAAAGTTAAATAAAATTTATTAAAATGTAAAAGTTGTAAAAATGTAAAATTATTTTGTTAAAAAAAATAGTTATAAAAGTATTAGTTAAAAAAAGTATGTTAAAAAAAATGTTATGTATTTTCAGGTTTTCGGTTCTCACGAGCAAGTAACTGAGTGGGTGCAAAATATAGCTCGGGAGCTCGGTTTTGTAATTGTTAAAAATAGAACCAAATCAGAAGATGGTCAGATGAACGAAGTCAATTATAGGTGTACAAAGGGTGGGATGTATGAACCTCAAGGTAGTGGAAAACGGAAAACCAAAACATGTAAAACCAATTGTCCATTCAGATTAGTTGTGAAATACATTCGAACACAAAATTATTGGATTTTGAGGGTGAAGGAAGATACGCATAATCATGATATGCTAGAGTCGTTGCATGGTGTGCCATATGCAATGCGATTAAAGGATGATGAGTTCGGTTTGGTCAACGAATTGACAGATTATTGTGTACGACCACGTAATATACTTTCGACAATACAGGGTCGTAATCCGGATAACATGTCTAGCATTAGAACTATATATAACGCACAAAATAAGATGCGGAGAGCCAGAGTAAGTGATAGAACTCCAATTCAAGTCCTTTACTCGCATTTGATGGATTCAGGGTATACATGGTACCCGAGGGTAAATGAGCATGACGAGCTTCAGGAGCTATTTTTTGTGCACCCCACGTCGTATGCTATATGGTGTACATTCCCTGATATCATGCTGATGGACTCCACGTACAATACCACGATGTTTAATTTGCCGTTGTTGGAAATTGTTGGAGTAACTTCAACAAATAAAACATTTTCAATGGCGTATAGCTTTTTAAACAGTGAACAAGGGAATAATTTTCGATGGGTATTGCAACTGTGAAGGATGTCATAGGCGAAAGATATTACCCACGTATTATCGTTACTGATAGAGATTTAGCGTTGGTTGGGGCATGCAGAGCAGAATTTCCTAACGCTCACCACTTACTCTGTCGATGGCATATAGAGCAAAATCTGATTAAGTATTGCAAAAATTGATGCAATGGAGATGACTATGAGCATATTAAACGTAGATGGGATTGGGTGATAAAAGCTCCGACATTCAAAATGTACGAGCATCATTATCAACACCTATAACAGCGATTGGTCAACAATGCGGGTATTTAATTATTAATTCATTGGTTTTTATTATTTTAATAAAAAAGCACTCGAATGATCTTTTATTAATTCATTGTTTTTCCCAGATATCGCTGAGTATCTGTATAAAAACTGGCTGCGACAATACTCACCCATGTTTGTCTCGTATATTGCCGACCAATATCGCTTCTACGGCCAGACAACAACGTGCAGAGTTAAGGCTCACCATGCGTTGTTGAAATTATATTTGGACGGCACACAGTCCAAATTAGACAGGTTGTTGTGGTCGGTCGATAAGATTCTCATTTCGCAAGAAAATGCGACAAAAGAAAGTTTTAATAGAAGCATCAACGAAAAACTAAATCATTGTGATATACCACTATTTTCAGAATTGTTGTATAAAGTTTATATGCATGCTTTCAATCTAATGTTCAAAGAACTCCGCCTGTCAATCACCCCAGATGACTGTAGCCATAAGTTGCGGTCAATTTATGGACTACCATGCTTTCACATCATGCAATACTATGCATATCATGGTAAGTATATTAAATTTATAACTATCGAGTTGTTTTCCCCGTTATTATCAGTAATTTATATAAGTCACTTTTAATGAATTCAGGACGCCCTATTCCACTTGATGAAATTCCTACTTTTTGGAGAACCCTATCTGTTCTTGGCCTGTTATCAATAGGCAACCGCCTGAAGAAGATGGCTCTTCCAGCGAACCTCATGATGATGATGAAATTCCTATTTTTAATGAATTCAAGTATTATTTTAGCAAAGCAACGTCGTTTGTCAAGAGAAATATGATAACGAATTTGAAAGAGATATACCAGCCTGAATCTGTTAACACACGTGAACATGGTATTCAGGAAAATATCCGTGGACATCTGATGCGTAGGGATTGCACCAGGCTTTACCTCTCGAGGGATCTCGAGAAGCTTACAACCTCCACCAGGCAGTGTACCTGATCGATGTAGTATAGTATAATGACAAGTACCGGGGGATTGATCGTTCAGCTAAGAATAGTGTCGCTAGGATTAGAAAACCTAAATACTAGTTCTAGAGATGAGGGATGATTCTTTTTGTATTGTTATATTTTTTAGAAAGCAAGTAGATATCTCGGGTTTGAAGGATTTGGGCGGAATTAGTTGCTAGTCAACTAACCCAATATTAAGATGCAATCAAAATAAAATACTAAAAATGAAAATAAAACTAAATTAAACTGAGGTTGTGAGCAATAAGTGGAGAAATGTGTTTACTTAGATTTCACTACTCCCTAGATATCTTTTACACGTTAATTACTTGTTATAGTTGCGTGGATGACGGATTGTATTCCTTAATACCATTCATGGGGTGGCGTACTTAACTCCCCAATCCTATGAGTGCCTACTTCACTCCTATGTCGAGCCGGCTAAGAAGCTCCTAACATGGGATCATTAGAATTTACTCATGCAGTAAATACAACCAATAAAACCTAGTACACATCGGTTCATGTTTCCTAAGACGTTCAAGCATGTTACCATTTGGAGATCTGCTAGTTTTCTTAAGCCTAACATTGAAATCATTCATCCAATACAACCATAAACAAGTAATCAACACATAATCAACATCTAGGTTTCATTAGATCTAAGCAAACACAAGATAAATCTAGCCTAGCATGGTGGAATCAAGACAAGCACAAGATATAGACAACCAACACATAGACATATTGATTGAATTAAAAGAATACTTATCTCAATTACACATGTAAGGGTTCAAGGGCTGAAAACCCTTGAAAAACCTGTAAAATTCGTATATGGTTCGGCCTTAGGGTTTCTCCAAACTTGTTCCTCTTAATGAATGAAAATTAGAAAACTATATATAGAAAATAGAGGCTGACGGCGTCAAGAACAAACTTGTGACGCCGTCATCTCGCCGCCAAAAGAATCCTCGGACTGCCTTGATCTAAATCTGACGCCGTCATGTAATACACTTTTCCAGGCCGTCACACATTTAACTCTTGACGCTCTACCTTGTGACGCCTTCATTTCTGTACTGGGCCGTCATGATCTTTACTCTTGACGCCATCAAATTCATACTCTTGACGCCGTCACACACTGTTCCCAGCTTGGAAAATTAAGTCTTTGGCGTTTTCTTCACTTTTATGCTCCAAAAACGTCCGAATTGCTTCCTTTTCCAGATTTCACTCCCAAAGTACCTAAAATCACAAAAGGAACGATTTAGGGCAATATTTGATCAAATAAATTCAATTCCGGGCTTAAATGACCCCCTAAAAGTGGTTCATTTTTCGCCTCATCAACATCCGAGCGCAAAGGACAAAAAGGGCAAGGCTACACAAGTCCCGGACTTGAATGAAGTTCCGGAGTTGAATGAAGTTTCAATCGTAGATCACCGAAGAAGTACAAATTCAAGATCTACAAAAGTCCCAAACTTGCGGAAAGAACCTCCAAGACATAGTTCTTACACGGGTGATAATCTACGCCACAGATTATATGTTGGAGATGATGTGAGCAATTCTTTTATTGAGCATATTCCACATATTTTCCGTCCATACGTAATAAGCATACATAATGTGCTGGTTGATGGAAATTGTGGGTTTCGGTGCGTTGCCCACGGTCTTGCTCAAAACGAAAATAGGTGGGCCGAAGTCAGACATATGTTATCGCAAGAGTTAGACAGACATAGGCAAACTTAAATAAGTATGTGGCAGCAAAATGAATTTGACCAACTTTGGTATACAATAGGGTTCACTGGAGGTGCACCTCTCGGTCGCTGGATGATGATGCCTGTCACGGGGCTGGTTATCGCTTCAATGATTCACCGACCTGTTGTATTTATATCCCAGCAAGGTTGGAACACATGTTTTCCGCTTTTTACCGGGCCAAACTTATCACAAGGAACCGACCCCCTTGTGATTGCCCGTGTGGGGGAGAGAGACTATGCTCACTACATTTTACCGACGCTAGAAAGAGATTCTCCACTTCCGCATAAGCACCCACAATGGAGGTATTTCAGAGAGCCAGTTGCAGCTGAATGGGAAACTGTATACCAACATCGACTAATGGAGTAAATAATTATACAAACAAAATATTGTAAATGATTATTGATTTATGTTGTAAATGATTATACCGACAAAACATTGTAAATAATGATTGATTTATGTTGTAAATAATTATACCGACAAAACATTGTGAATGATTACTGATTTATGTTGTAAAAAACTATTTGGTGTATATAGTAAATGATTAAATATTTATTTAAATTAGTAATAACATTATTGATTGATGTTGTAAATTATTATGCAAATTCTTTTGTCAGGTGGGACGAAGAATCCATTCTTGTGTAGATGTTGGAGAGGATTCATTATAGAACGGCAATCCTGGAAACCAGCTACTTGTGTGCAACTGTATTATGCATGTCCTGATTCAGTGGTAAATAATCATACGTTTGCTTAGTTATGTAAATATGTAAATTATTTGTTTGTTAAATTTTTTTTTTAATAATTTTCTTAACATGTAACAGACAGGTACAGATAACTATGGGTGTAAATACTTCATGTGAAAAGATGAATTTGAAAGGACGTAATTTAATCAAGCCTCTTCTTCAACGCAGTGCTCAAACTGCGTTGCGAAAGATAATAAGATTGACGAGCTTGAAACAAGAAACAAGCTGTTGATGACAAGAATTAAGACGCTGGAGATGGAGTTAGAATTGGTAAGGAATCCTGAGGATCACGCTTGTCAGTCGGGTGCAAGGTTACATAATCTTTTAAATGAAATGAATAATCTTCATATGTCGTAGATGTTGTTGTTTTTAAATAATGTGTTAGCGTTTTGTTTAATTGAATAATAACATTTGTTGTTATAGTCGTTTAATGTGGTAACGTTTAACGTGCTATTGTTGATGTTGTTAATTAAATAAAAACGCATTAAACATTAATTATATAAACGTAACCAAAATATATATATATATATATATATATATATATATATATATATATATATATATATATATATATATATATATATATATATAAACACAAAACACATTACACAAAACTACAATATATATATATATATATATATATATATATATATATATATATATATATATATATATATATATATATATATATATATATATATAATAAAATCTGACAAAAGGGACAAAATTAACAAAAAAATAAACAAAACAAGTACACCTATAAAATAACCCCCGTCCTTATATCACATGCCTTAAAATATAACCTTTTTGATATTTGAAAAATGAAGTAAAAGAAAACATCTTCAATCATTCTTCGTATTTAAAAATATGAATTGATTTGCACACTTTTTTCTTTTATTGGGACACTCCAAGTATCTCATCAGACAGTTGTAAAATATTTACATCCTGCTTTAGTAACTTGTACTGTGAGTGTGTAAATAAAAAAGTGGAGTGTGCAAATCACCTCCTTTTAAAAACACTTTGCAAATACTAACCGAAATCCTTTACATTTGAATGATCGTTAATTATCTTTTAGAAATATTGTTATCATTGATTTTCTTTTTCTTTTTTTTAAATAACGCCCGTCACTAAAAATATTATTTTGTTTTTCAAAATTTAAAATATCAGGAAAAATGATTGGATTTATTGAAATTAATTAGTAAACGGTGCCATTAGAAATCGACCTCCCAACTTGGATTTTCAAACAACAATTGAATAAAAGAACAGCCTAGCAAGGAGCCGGGGGAAGTTACCAGGAATAAGAAATTCAATTACGAGAGTTGCTAACCATTCAATCCAACTAAAACTAAATAGTTTTATGCCGTTGAGGATAAGCTCTTTGCTAGCCCTTTTTTGCTTGAAAGTGACCTCGTTTCAGAGAAGCCATATGAACCATAATGTGGTTTGGACAATTGCATAAATCAATGAGAAATATGTGTAGAAGTTGTGACAGTAATGTTTGTATCACACATGAAGGACTGGTAAAAAGCGTGTGAATGTAATACGTGCTTAAACAAGATATTTTGTATCTAAGTATGGTTTACGTAAAAGTGAGAATAATGTGACTGTTATGGAATACATGCGGTGAAAGAGAAGATGACATGACACTAAAATAACGATAGTGAAAGTGCTCAACGATAACATCCAATATCATCTTTTAATTACGAGTATATACGAGTATTATTATGTTGGCGGTTATTAGCCCAGAACAGGATGAAGATAATCAATAGCCTAACTACGTAACAATTAAGGTTACCGGATATCACTTGGAATCGTGTTATCACTTTCCAAAGTAAAGTATTCAACCCTGATGCCTGGGTATCACGAATATTCACTTAGGATAAGACCAAATGTTTGTTATTGAATTAAGCACAAATCAATAACCTTTTGCGTTTAAGTGTTATGTATTTTCTGTATGTATTTCATGCATGATTTGTCTTTCCCATTTATAGGTAAGATAACTCTCTACCCTAGTCAATGGAATTAAGTGTGATTAACGGCCCATTAATCCCACTTAATTTGCCTCTATAATAATAGAAATTAGTGGTTACACGACCAAATAAACGTGGTCTTTAATGCAGTTATAACTGCCACTTGAATAGGTCAAAGCAGTTACAAACCAAGTATGTATTTAGTCTAGTGAGTTCGTTATACTCACTGATGAGCTAGTCCCTGAGGACATGAATTGTCTAAAGAGACAACTCCCTGATGAGATTCCTCAGCCTGAGTTGAACTTGTCATCCTAATGAATACCATTCAGTCCAGAGTATCACTCCCTGAAAGAGTGAACTCACTGAATAACACTTAACCACTATATGAGTCAGGGTGTTCAGGGACCTGATGGGTGTACACTCCGTACCTCCAACCCCACTTCCAGGTGTGAACTAATCCCACAAGTGCACTAAATTTTCCAACAATCCTCCCCAAATTTAGTTCATTTCCTTTGCATGAAAATAACCATAATACAAAACAAGTGCATAAACGAAAATATCCTGAGGATTCTATTTCCATCTTAGTACATTACACGTTCAAATATTCGAGAATCAGGGTGTTCTAAGAATTGAACCCTTCAACCCATTTGAATATCTGAAGATAAAATACACACAAGTTTTCAAACACTTAAACGCTCTTGACACTATACAAGCCATGTGTCCATATCTAATTTATAGATGTTGTAAGAGCCAAAAGTCCAAAGCTCCCTGAAGCGGCAAAACTTCAACATTCACATAGGTGGTTCCTCTTTATTCATGCTCCTGCCAAGCACTTTTTCAAATAAATTAACCATTAAGAAGTAATGACTTCATCCTCCTTTCCAGCAGGTTCCAAGCACAAACCTTTGGATGATTATAAAACATGTGCTTCAGTACACTGAATGTTCAGCTTTCCACATTGAACTCAGCTCCCAAGTTTGCTCAGGAGGGAGTTGGGTGTCTTAGCATTCAGTGACTACGTTGGACTTTAAACCCATCCCTTTAGTAGACTTTATAATCAAGTCTCAAGTCAAACCCTTCGTCAAGTGACCAGCTAAGTTCTGTTGAGATCTAACAAACTCTATAGATACCACCCCATTCATGATGAGCTCACGAATCATGCTATGCCTGGCACCTAAGTGTCTAGACTTCCCATTGTATATCTGGCTATAAGCCTTTGCCAATGTAGCTGCACTATCACAACGGATAGAAATAGGTGCTATAGGTTTAGGCCACAATGGAATCTCAAGAAGCAAGTTTTTCAACCATTCAGCTTCTTTACCAGCAGCTGCCAAAGCCAGAAATTCAGATTCCATTGTTGAACTGATGATACAAGTTTGTTTCTTGGATGCCTAAGAAATTGCACCTCCACCAAGTAGGAATAACCAGCCACTGGTGGACGAATTGTCTTCAGTGTTACTGATCCAACTCCATAGTTCTCTTCAAATACTTTAGTACCCTCTGAATTGCTTGCCAGTGCTGAGCACTAGGATTAATAGTATACCTGCTCAGTTTACCCACTGCAAAAGCAATATCAGGTCTTGTACAAGTCATGGCATACAACAGGCAGCCAATCACCCTAGAATACTCAAGTTGAGATACAACTTTGCCAGTATTAGGCATAAGCTTCTCAGTGGTATCCATAGGAGTACTCTTTGGAGTACAATCAAAGTAATTAAATTTCTTCAATACCTTCTCAATATAATGAGACTGAGAAATTGATATACCATTACTTTCATGTTTAATCCTTATACCAAGGATAACATCTGCCTCCCCATGTCCTTCATGGAGAACCTTGATGATAAAAATTCCTTTGTCAGGTCAACCTGATTTTGGTCAGTGCCAAATATTAACATGTCATCAACATATAGACAAATGATGACTCATTTACCAGATTCATCAAATTTTCTATATACACATTTGTCAGCCTGGTTAAGAACATAACCATTAGACAAAACCACTTCATCAAATTTTTGATGTCATTGCTTAGGTGCCTGTTTCAGTCCATATAAAGACTTAATTAGTTTACACACCTTGTTTTCATTGCCAGGCAAGATGAAGCCCTACCTCCTCATCTAATTCACCATTCAAGAAACCTGTCTTCACATCCATCTGATGAATAATCAGATTGTGAATTGATGCCAAAGCAATCAGCAGCCTGATGGTACTGATACGTGCCACAGGGGCATAAGTATCAAAGTAGTCTATCCCTGACTTTTGTTTAAAACCCTGAAGGACTAGTCTAGCCTTGAACTTTTCAATAGTTCCATCTACCCTCATTTTTCTTTTGAAAATCCATTTACAACCAAGAGGTTTGCAACCTGGAGGTAGATCAACCAACACCCAAGTGTTGTTACCCATGATGGAGTCAATCTCATCATTTATTGCTTCTTTCTAGAAAGCAACATCCTGGGACTTCATTGCTTCTTCAAATGTTTTAGGATCATCCTCAACAATGAAGCAATATGAATATTGGTCAGAGACCTCATTCCTTGTACCTTCAATTAAGTATAATTGAAACACAAATCCAAATGACTTTGGAGTCCTGACCCTTTTGCTCTTCCTGAGCTCAGGTTCAGGTTGTTGAACCACAACCTCATCAGGGACCTGAGATGATAATTCATCAGGGACCTCTGATACACCAATGTCATCAGTTCCATTTGGAATCCTTTGACTTGGTCTAGGGACTGATGAGAATCTATTCTCATCAAAGAGTGCATCCCTTGATTCAATTATTGAGTTAATAGAAACATATTCATTGGGTTCAATAACATAGAACCTGTATGCCTTGGAATGCTCAGCATATCCAACAAAGATGCATTCAATGCCTCTTTCACCAAAAGTTTTCAATTTTGGATCAGGGAGTCTGACAACAGCCCTACAACCCCATACCCTGAGATAATTCAGGTTGGGTTTCTTTTTAGCCCAGAGTTCATAAGGGTAACCTTGTTCCTTTTGTTGGGAACCCTATTTAATAAATAGCAAGCTGTTAACATAGCTTCACCCCAGAACCCTTGACTCAGTCCTGAATAGGACAACATGCAATTAACCATCTCCTTCAGTACCCTGTTTTTCCTTTCAGAGATACCATTTTGTTGAGGAGTATAGGGAGCAGTCGTTTCATGGATTATACCAGCAGACTGAAAATACAGAGTATCCATGTACTCACCTCCCCTATCAGTCCTGAATCTTTTGATCAGGGACCCAAGTTGCAATTCAACTTCAGTTTTAAACAATTTGAATTTATCTAATGCTTCATCCTTGGCATGTAACAGATAGACATAACAAAACCTAGAAGCATCATCAATAAATGTCACAAAGAGAGAGTGGCATGTAAATCACACAGGTCACTGTGTATAAGCTCCAAGAGCTTAGTCTCACGTTTTACACCCTGAAAAGGTTTCTTAGTTATTTTGGTCAACATGCAAGTTTTACACTTTTCAGTGTCCATGTCAAATACTGGGATTAACCCATCCTTAGACATATCTTGCATCCTTTTATAGTGTACATGGCCAAGTCTAGCATGCCACAGGGTAGAGTCGTTCAGTTTAGAGGTTGACATGAAGGCTGAATTAACAATGTCAGTGACAATATTAAGCTTGAACATTTGATTACACAAATAGCCAAAACCAATAAACACACCATGTTTAGACAATACAAATTTATCAAATTCAATAACTTGTTTATATCCATGATTATTCAAAACACTAATTGAAACCAAGTTTTTCCTTATATCAGGAACATGAATAACATTAAACAAAGTTACAATCTTTCCAGAACTAAAACTAAGGTCTACACAACCACGACCATGCATCAAGGCTGTTGACTCATTTCCCGTGTGAAGAATAGAACCATCATTCAGTGACTCATAAGTCTTGAAACATTTTCTATCTTTGCACACATGGACAGTTGCACCAGAGTCAACCCACCACGCAACATCATCATCCTGCACATAGTTAGATTCAGATTCATAACATAATAAACCTGAAGAGATTCATTAAACATGTTCTGACCTTTCAGTGAGTTGGAAGGACCTCCACTCCCTGAACCATTGGATTTACCTCAAATCTTAACACCTTTGCAATCCCTATTAATGTGACCAGATTTGCCACATTTCCAACAAGTAGGTGTTGCCTTCTTGTTAGGATAAGCCCTTGTGTTATCCTGATGTTTACGTTTAACTTTGTTGTCATTGTACCTGGTGGAATTGTTATGTTCCACCATATTGACAACAGATGCACCAGTAGCATTGCTACTCTTTGGCTTGTCACTATCCTGCGCCCTGAGGGATTCCTCAATACGCAGATGACTACCCAACTGAATAAGTGTCAGTTCTTCCTTCTTATTTTTCAAGGTATGCTTGAAATCTTTCCAAGAAGGAGAGAGTTTGTCAATGATACAAGAGACTGAAATAGCCTCATCCATGTTCATTTTGTGTTGTGTAAACCTTCCAAGTATTTCAAGAAGTTCATTGTATTGTTCCATGACTGGTCTTGAATCAGTCATTTCGTAATTTGTGAAATTACTTACAAGAAACTTCTTACTTGATGCATCCTCAGCCATATATTTGGCTTCCAAGGAATCCCATAGTTCTTTTGAAGATTCAACATTCTGATAAATGTCAAAGAGAGAATCAGACATACCATTGAGGATTAAACCTGTGCATACATAGTCATCATTCTCCCATTTGCTTATTTTCCTTATCTGTTCCACATTAGCATCATCTCCATGATCTGCAGGAATAGCAGTGCTCAGAACATACACCACATTCATGCTAGAAAGCAAGAAGTGTATCTTCTTTTGCCATCTTCTGAAATCAACACCTTCAAACTTTTCCAATTTGGAAAAGTTAGCAGCCATATGCCTCATAGCAGCAGCCATTGATTATCGCAAAATAGTTTACTTTGATTGTTGGCGGTTATTAGCCCAGAACAGGGTGAAGATAATCAATAGCCTAACTACGTACCAATTAAGGTTACCGGATATCACTTGGAATCGTGTTATCACTTTCCAAAGTAAACTATTCGACCCTAATGCCTGGGTATCACGAATATTCACTTGGGATAAGACCAAATGTTTGTTATTGAATTAGACACAAATCAATAACCTTTTGCGTTTAAGTGTTATGTGTTTTCTGTATGTATTTCATGCATGATTTGTCTTTCCCATTTATAGGTAAGATAACTCTCTACCCTAGTCAATGGAATTAAGTGTGATTAACGGCCCATTAATCCCACTTAATTTGCCTCAATAATAATAGGAATTAGTGGTTACACGACCAAATAAACGTGGTCTTTAATGCAGTTATAACTGCCACTTGAATAGGTCAAAGCAGTTACAAACCAAGTTTGTATTCAGTCCAGTGAGTTCGTTATACTCACTGATGAGCTAGTCCCTGAGGACATGAATTGTCTAAAGAGACAACTCCCTGATGAGATTCCTCAGCCTGAGCTGAACTTATCATCCTGATGAATACCATTCAGTCCAGAGTATCACTCCCTGAAAGAGTGAACTCACTGAATAACACTTAACCACTATATGAGTCAGAGTGTTCAGGGACCTGATGGGTGTACACTCCGTACCTTCAAGCCCACTTCCAGATGTGAACTAATCCCACAAATGCACTAAATTTTCCAACATATTATTTATTGAAGAATTCGGCAACCATGTGCAAATCTTAAAAGAAAATAATATGATTTGGGGTGACCTTTCTTTTAGACCACACTGGTTAATGCTTTCCCGTTTGATTGACTTGTTAGTCTTTTACAGTAATACGACAATGGTTTCATTATTCTCTATTAATTAACCTCCAATGCTTTAGTCTACTTTGTTTTTTCACCTCCTCTTTATCATATAATACTGTATGAAAAAGTTGGTAAAAGCAATGTTAGAATCAATTTTTCATGATTAGAAGCAGTGTTGCAAAAAAAGTTCTTCAAGGCCGATTAATCATTGGTTAGGTGCTACAAGATCACCGATTTTGCCGATTTATGTAATAGGGTTAAATAAATAGGTCAACTGTGGTCAACGGCGATCAATGGTGGTTAAACTTGCCGAAAACTTATAAATCTTACCAGAAGTACACAAAACTCACTATAAAGTTATTTTAATCACTTATAATAATTGTTTAAGTCTATTACAAGTGGGTTTTAGAAAATACCTTGCCAGAATTATATAAACTCACAAAAAATACACAAAAGTTGCCGGAAATAACTAAAATTTGTCAGTAATGCCAATCCGATTAATCACCGATTAATCCCGCCTAGACCGATTATTAGCTACAAGGTGATCGATCGTCTGACTACCGATTCGCGATTTTTACAACCTTGATTAGAAGTACTAAAAATTGATTAAAAAATCTTAGACAAGTGGATTGTTGTTGTTGTAATAAAATACTCTGTAATAGTCTATTCGTTTCAAATTTATTGTCAACCCTTTTTTAGTTTACTTAAATTAATTGTTTATTTTTAAAAATTGTTAAAGAATTAAAATAAAATTTGTAATATTATCATTGAGTTTATGATTATAAAATTTGAAGGAGTTTTAAATTAATTATCCAAGAGTAAAATTATTATTTTATAAAAGATAAAAAATAGTTGTAATGGTACTGATTTTACAAAAGCTAATAAATAAATAGCTGTAATGACAATCATTTTAAGACAATTGGAAGTAAATGTTGAGTGTGGTGCTTTCATGACTACTACCTAGCATTAATTACTACCAATCCCACATGCTTTTAAGTAGAGAGACAAATGACAATACAATACAACCGTGAAAGAAGAGAGAATAATAAGCAATAAATGAGTGGACAAATAGCTACCAAGCAGCGAGTGTGACTCACTAAAACTCACAACAAAATCAAAAGATATAAAACAAGAGGAGTGATATGATCAAAAAAAAAATTTCCACAAATAAATCTCACAAACTGATGTAGCGACATATCATTAGATCACTCGGTAAGGTGACTACCTCACCCACATTAACATTTAACGCACCTTGACTTTGGACCGAGTTACCTTACCGTGACAGAAAGGCAAACGCACGTTAATTCGGCACGTTAAGTGCTTAACGTGCGTTAAGCAACATGTTTAAAATATATATATATATATATATATATATATATATATATATATATATATATATATATATATATATATATATACACACACTTTTGGCCCTTGTAATATTAGTTCCTTTTTTGAATACCAAAATGAAAAAAATTACAAATTCAACCCCTACGATTTAAAAATCAAATCACAACTTAAAATTCATTATCGAATACAAAATAATACGAACAAAAAAAAACGTTGGGCTTTATATAATGGTGTAGTAAAATAACGATACAATTCATTGAATTTCAAATACAATACACGAAAGTGAAAACATACGAAACGTAAAATAACGATACAATTTAAATAGACTTGTAATTATCGATGAGTGCTGATTTTTCTTCCCAAACTTGCAACACTTGTTCCCTGACCATTTTTAAGGCGACTTGAAATTGCAAATCCGTTTCATCATTTCTTAAAAGGATTTCTAGACCGACCCTGATTATTGGATGGTATTGAGGCAGCTCACGTAACCTTTCGACCTCTGGAGCACGAGACTCCCTCTGTCGAATAGTACGAGCGATTTCACCAAACAAGTTGTTAATCAATTTAAGTTCATAAGATAACGCTTCAGATTACAACACCCCACCAGAAGAACTTATCCCCGTATTCCCATACGAGAATCAACAATCCAACGATCCACCACAAGATTTGTTTCCCGTTTTCGATTATGACAATCCACCACCAAACACTCCACCGGAAGTTCTGTTTCCACCTATAAACAATCCACCACACTACAATCCACCACAAAACCAACCACGTCCTTTGACTGAAGACGAATTGTATGAGCAAGATATGCGAGAATTGTTAAAGGTTCAAGCAGAGGAAGAAGAAGAGGCAAGAGCTCGTGTGTCAACAAGTGACGACGATTCAAGTGCTTTGAGTGGCGAGGGCTGGGTCTCGAATGATTCGTTTTACTGAATCGTAGTTTTATTATCATTGTCGTATCGTTGTTTAGGGCTTTTAATTTTCATTTCGTTGTTTGATGTTTTAATTAATTAATCATAGTTTAGTTAAGATGTTTTATATTTAATAATTGTAGTTTAATTAAGATATTTTATATTTAATTATAGTAGTTTAATTAAGATGTTTTATGTAATTTGTGTTTTATAAATGTTTATGTTTTATTTAAATGAAGTATTTGTTAAAAATTGGGGTTGAAATTGAAAATATTTAGGGTGGAGGTGAGTTATAGGTGAGTTATGTTACCGGGGTGGAAAATCAAGAGTTAAGGTTAAAAGGGAAAAGCTGATGTGGCGCTGAGGTGGCAGTGCGTTAAGTTTTAACTCAACGTCACCTTACCACATGCTCTTAGTGAGTTTATCTCTTTTCTCTCTCATTGAACCAATCACACTCCACCACATCAGTTTGTGTGACTTCTTTGTAGAAACATTTTTGTGATCATATCACTCCTCATAAACCAAAACATGCAAAAACAAAATACTTGAAAGGTGCTACTTTAATGTTCTCTATACTCTTGCTACCCCTCTTTTATAAGATAATTTTTTATTATTGACTTGTCATTCTTTATATTTATGTTTTATATTTTTCTTCTATGGATTTGCTCACATTATTAACAGAATAAGACAGTTTTTATAATTTTATATTTACTAATTTTGACTTGTTAAACTTTATATTTTTTGTTACATACTTTGTATTTCGAAGTTTAATAATAAAAATAAAATTATAAAAATCAATAGTTAGGTTGTTTCGACCCCTTTTGACCCTTCATTATTATTCATTACTTGATGTTTTTATAAATGGTTAGGGTATTTAGACCCTTCTTATTGTTTTCGGGTTTTTATTTTATTTTTATAATTTCGTTTGTATTAGATAACTATAAAACTATAAACAAAAAAATATAAAATTTAATAAGTTAAAAGTATTAAACTAACATAAATATGAAACATAAACTGAAAAATCTGTGTGGTACTGTTAACAGAGGTGGGTCAAGATGTAAAAAGTACATCCAGAGGTGGTTAGGAGGGTACCAATAACCACATCATTTTATAAATACGATAAACTTACAAAATTATTACTGTTGTCTTTTTCCATAACAAAATTAAGGATCGCTAATTTGTACTCCGTGCATGGATATGTTTTTCTAAGACTAGTCCCAGGAATAAGCTGCAAGCCATCGTGAGCACCATCCTTACGCGGTAAGCTTGTTGGGTGGTGGACGAGTCACGACGTGAGTATGGACCAAAGGTGAGATGCTCACTACATATGGAATTGTGCATTGTGGGTCTCCTAAAATTGTATCCGTTGCATATTTAAAAATAATAATAATAATAATAAAAATTAAGTACCTCGTTTTTTACCTATAAATATCTCTTAGCTTCAATACTTTTAAACACATTCTCTCATTGATATACATTCATACTCTTAATACCATATTACTTTTCAATTTACTACCAAAATGTTTCAACAAAACACTCCTCGAACATAAAACGTCAACAACAAAACACTACCCGAAACACTCCCCCGACACCCGAAGGAACATTTACTCTCAGAAATATTTCACCGTCAAACCAACAAATCAATTTACGCACACCATCATTCTTTTATAACCAACCTTACCAAAACAAACCATACCTACCCACAACACAAAGCTTTTAGCCTATTCTCACAACAAAACGTTTTCCATTCGACACCACCAACTACGGTTCACAAACCTATATGGGTGGTTTGTCATCACAACAAATATAAACCAACCTATGTCTCCCATTCCTCAATTTAATCTCAACGAAATATACTCACCTCAATTTTCGGAGACCATGGCTCCTGTTCGTGAGGACTCGTCTGTTGAATAAGCCCCCCCCCCCCCCCCCCCCACTTCTGACGAGGAAGCCGACAAGAAGACGCCAAAAGAAGGCGATTCAAAATGATGAAGAACAACGATCTACTGCATGGAAACCTGAAGAAGAAATTGCATTGTGCAAAGCTTGGGTTCATATATCAGAAGATAAGTTTGTTGGTAATGCAAGAAAATGCTGGAATTTGAAATGCGGTTTTAGCACGCATGCATATAGATTGTCATATAATCCTACGTAGGACCTACAATATGATAAACGGGAAATGGAAGACGGTACATCCAAAAGTTGCTCAATTTTGTAGTGTGTACGGTAATGTCTTTCGGACGGCAGTGAGTGGCGCTTGAGATGGTGATTACACCCAACAAGCAATTGCAAAATATGCATCTGAATATGCAACCTTGTTTACACTTCTGCATTACTAGGAGGTGTTGAAGGAATGTGTTAAATGAAAATATGTGAAAGTTCTGAACTTTGAAGAAAAGAGCAAGAGATATAAGTCTTTAGGCTCTAGTTTGTTCAACACGTCACATTTTGTGAATAGTGGTTTTAATTTGGAACTGAAGCAGAGACCCTTGAAGTGTTTTAAGACATTAAAAAAAAAGGAGTTGAAATTGAAGCAACAAGAGTTGAGAATCCGAGAAATTGAACAACGCCAAAATGACGAAGCATTCTATTTCCATCCTACTGATCACTTGACTCCAGAACAACGCGAACAGGTCGAGTTGCAAATGCAGAAAATCCAGGCGAGGTGAAAATTACAATTTTAGTTTACATTTTCTGCCTAGTAACTAATATGCTAGAGATAGAATCAAACTTGTTTAATATCACACAATACTGCATAACTAAACAAAAGAAGAAAACAATTGTACGTGTGATTCATATAGAGATCGAAATCCGTTCTTAATTTTGTATGTTTACGTTTCTAATTATCTATGTAGCTTTTTTATATATTTAATGAATAAAAGTTTTAGTGTAAAAAATAAAAAAATGGGTTGAAAAGTGATATGTGTGAGTCGTTGGGAGTGAAAAGTGAGAGATAGTGACGGAAGAGAGAAAACTGATGTAAGTGCCTAGCGAAAGCAATCTAAGTATCAAGTTCTTTTAACTTTAAATTGTTTAGGATTGCTAGTTTTTAGTTTGTACCCCGTATTATTTTTTATTTATTTATTTTTTTGCACTGTATCATAAAAATGATCACATAATACAAGATACTAAAAATCTAATGAGAAAAATCAAAAAATGTGTTTTTGAGAAAGTGTTATTTCAAAAATCTTAATTATTAGAAAAAAATACTGAAAAGGGTAATTAAATAATATTAATTTTTTTTTTGTCAAAAGTAGCTTAGGTTGATCATACGGTAAGGGATACATTAACCGAACCCTCTTTATGGGAGGTAAGTACAAACCCTCCCATAGGGTAGGGTGTACCATTGTCCTTTTTTTTTAATTTTTTTTTGTCCTTTGGTCCTTAGTCCTTTTCTTGTTTTTTTGACCTTTTTTTTGTTCCAGTCCTGGTGTTCCCAAAGTAACACAAGCAACACAAGCAAAACCCAAGTCCAGGTTTTCTCAAGTAACACAAGCAAAAGCCAAGTCCAGGTTTTCTCAAGTAACACAAGCAACAAAAGTCACAAGTGCAGGTTTTCACACAATCAACACAAGTAACACAAGCAAAAAGTCCAAGTCCAGGTTGTTGTCCAAGCAAAACATGTAACACAAGCAAAAAAACACAAATAGAAAAAAAAAAAAAGTCCAAAGTGCAGGTTTTCGTCATCGCCGAAAAAGGCTCGGATTTGAAAACATAATTTAAAAATAAAAATAGTTTAGTAAGGCTTGGATATGAAGGTTGCAAACATAATTGTTTGCCATCCATTCGGGGTTGAAAAACCCATTCGTCATCGCCTTTTGCACAAGGTCCAGGTTTTGACCAAAGCAACACAAGCAACCATCTCAGATTCACCAAAATCCCAACAAAAGCCAACACAGTTCAGATTCTGCAAATTCCCAACAAAAGCCAACACAGGTACAACAATATTCCACAACCTACCAAGTTCACAAGCTCAGCAACAGAAACACAACACACAGCTCAGATTCTGCAAATTCCCAACAAAAGCCAACACAGGTACAACAATATTCCACAACCTACCAAGTTCACAAGCTCAACAGTATCACCACATGTTCCACAAGTGAAACAAGTTTCACAAGAGAGTTACTATATTAGAATAGGGAGGGTCAGTATATCACACCCATACAAGTAACACAAGCAAAGAAAGTCACAAGTGCAGGTTTTTTTCACCCAAGCATCAAGGGAGTATTAACCAAACCCAGGTTTACAAGTCCAGGTTTTGTCACAAGCATCACAAGTAACACAAGCAAAGAAAGTCCAAGACAACAAATGTCGAACTCACCATTTAGCACAGAACAGGTAAAGGCTCAGATTCATATATATATATATATATATTGCTCATCATGTTTGGCTGCAACTTCAAAGGTTGCAAATTAATTGCCTATCCATTTGGAAATGTCATGCCAAAATCTAGTTTTTTTTTTATAAAATCATAATTGCCTTTTCTGTTATTTTTAAAAAACAGTTTCATCACAAGTCTGTGGGGAATGGGGTAGGCCAGAGAAGGTATTCATACCACTCTATGGTGGCAGATCAAGGTGTTAACCTACCCACATAATCACCACAGAACCACCATAAGGGGTAGGATGTACTAACCCTCCCTACTTAATATCACATATCACAAAAACCTACACCAATGAACCACCAAAGCGGTCACATATCACATATAATCCACCACAGAACCACAAATATTTCACATAATACACCACATAATACACCACAGAACCACCAATAATACACCACAGAACCACAAATAATACACCACAGAACCACCAATAATACACCACAGATTCACTCCATTTTTCAAAAACCTCCAATTTTTTTTTCCAAACCCTAATTTTTCAAACCACATAATACACCACAGAACCACCAATAATACACAACATAATCACCACATAATACACCACAGAACCACCTAATATAGATCCGTGTTAATTAACCAAAAATATTTCAATTAACAAATGTTAATTGAAATAAATCACTCAATTTTTCCAAAACCCCCAACTTTTTTTTCAAAACCCTAATTTTTAAATATTAGGCGTTTCATAAAATTAATATAGATCCGTGTTAATTAACCACAAATATTTCAATTAACAAACGTTAATTGAAATAAATCACTCAATTTTTCAAAAACCCCTAACTTTTTTTCCAAACTCTAATTTTTCAAACCACATAATCACCAATAATACACAACAGAACCACCAATAATACACAACAGAACCACAAACCCTAATTTTTAAAAATTAGGGTTTTCATAAAAATAATATAGATCCGTGTTAATTAACCACAAATATTTCAATTAACAAATGTTAATTGAAATAAATCACTCAATTTTTCCAAAACCCCCAACTTTTTTTCCAAACCCTAATTTTTCAAACCACAGAATCACCACATAATACACCACATAATACACCACAGAACCACCAATAATACACAACATAACCACAAACCCTAATTTTTAAATATTAGGCGTTTCATAAAAATAATATAGATCCGTGTTAATTAACCACAAATACTTCAATTAACAAACGTTAATTGAAATAAATCAGTCACTTTTTAAAAAACCCCCAAAATTTTTTCAAAACCCTAATTTTTAAAAATTAGGCGTTTCATAAAAATAATATAGATCCGTGTTAATTAACCACAAATATTTCAATTAACAAACGTTAATTGAAATAAATCACTCAATTTTTAAAAAACCCCCAAAATTTTTTCAAAACCCTAATATAAACATCACCAAAACAACCTAGAGAAAGTATATCAACGTACCTCAGTTACACATAACGCTCTTATCACACACACTCACATCATAAACATCACCAAAACCACCAATTTTAGATCTAAAACATGGGTTTAGATCTAAAAAATGAGACAGAGTAGAGAGAGAGAAAAGAGAATATGGGTGAGTGTGTGTGAGATAAGAGCGTTATGTGAGGTGTGAGAGAGAGAAAAGAGAGAATATGTACGGGACGCGTTTAACGCGTTTCGTTTTTATTATTTTTTTAAATGTAATGTATATGTATATGTAAAAATGTATATGTAATGTATATGTATATGTAATATGTAATATGTAAAATGTATATGTAAAAATGTAATTTGTAAAAAGTAAAAAGTATATATTGTAAAAAGTTAATATATTTTTTTTGTATATTTTAAAAAGTTTAAAAGCTTATTTATATATAGTAAAAAGTTAAAAAAATGTAATTTTGTAAAAGTTATTTGTAATTGTACATTTTGTTAGTAAAAACCTAATTTTTTTCATGTTTGTAAAATGTATTTGTAAAAAATTTTTGAATTGTTAAAAATGTACTTTCAGGCGTTCGGTTCTGACGAGCAATTAACTGAGTGGGTGCAAAGTATAGCCCGTCAGCTCGGTTTTGTCATTGTAAAAGATAGAACCAAAGCAGAAAAGGGTTATCTATACGAAATAAATTATAGGTGTACAAAGGGTGGAAAATATAGACCTGAAGGTAGTGGAAAACGACAAACCAGTACCTTTAAAACGGGTTGCCCATTCAAATTAGTGGCGAAATATCATTTGACGGGTGATTTTTGGATTTTGAGGGTGAAAGATGATAGCCATAATCATGATTTGGCAGACTCGTTGCATGGTTTCCCATATGCAATGCGATTAAAGGAGGATGAGTTCGGTTTAGTCGAAGAATTGGCAGGTTATAATGTACGACCACGTAATATCCTTAGAACAATACAGGGTCGTAATCCGGATAACGTGTCTAGCGTTAGAACTATATATAACGCAAAAGGTAAGATCCGGAAAATCAAAGAAGGTGGTCGAACTCCAATTCAAGTCCTTTACTCATATTTAAGGGATGCAGGGTATATATATTACGATAGGGTAAATGAGCAAAATCAGCTTGAGGAACTATTTTTTGTTCACCCCACATCGTATGCTCTATGGTGTACATTCCCTCAAATCATGCTTATGGACTCCACGTACAATACCACAATGTTTAAATTGCCGTTATTGGAAATTGTCGGAGTAACTTCGACAAATAAAACATTCTCAATGGGGGTACAGCTTTTTAAACAGTGAGAAAGGGTTTAATTTTCAATGGGTATTGCAACGTGTGAAGTTAGTGATAGATCAAAGATACTACCCGCGTGTTATCGTCACCGACAGAGATTTAGCGTTGGTTGGGGCATGCAAAGCGGAATTTCCTGACGCTCACAGATTACTCTGTCGATGGCATATACAGCAAAATATTCTTCAGAATTGCAGAAATAGATGCGTTTCATCAGAAGACTATGAATCCATCAAATGGAGATGGGATTATATGATTAAAGCTCCGACACGCAGAGAATTCGCGCATCATTACGAACGCCTACAACAGCGATTGGTCAATCATGCGGGTACTTAATTATTAATTCACTGATTTTTATTATTTAGTAAATAAAAACCCGACTGACCTTTTTTAGGTCATTATTTTTTTCAGGTATTGCTCAGTATCTAAATAACTTGTTGCGAGATTACGGTAACATGTTTGTCTCGTGTATCATCGATCAATATCACTGCTACGGCCAGACAACAACGTGTAGAGTAGAGAGTCACCACGCGTTGTTGAAATTATATTTGGAAAGCACACAGTCCAATTTAGACCGGTTGTTGAGTGCGGTTGATAAAATTCTCTTTGCGCAAGAACGAGAGATAAAAGAGAGTTTTAATAGGAGCAAGAACGAGAAATTCAATAAATGTGACATACCAATATTTTCAGAATTGTGGTACAAAGTTTCAAAACATGCTTTCAACCTAATGCATATAGAACTTAACCGGGATATCGCCGTAGAAAAATGTGGCCATAAGTTGCGGACAGTTTATGGACTACCATGCTTCTGCGAATTTGAGTTTTATCGAATTCATGGTAAGTATATTCAGTTTATGACTATCAACTTATTTTTCCACATTAATATCAGTAACTTAGAGAAGTCACTTTTAACTCATGCAGAACGGCCCGTTCCATTGGATGCAATTGATGTTTATTGGAGAACCCTATCCGTCCCGTGGCCTGTTATCAATAAGCCACCGCCTGAAGATGGGTCCTTCTAGTGACCATGAAGATGATATTGCTTTTGAAGAGAACATGCGAGAATTCAAAAATGTTTTTAGCAAAGCGACTTCGTTTGTCAAGAAAAGCATGTTAACGAAGGTGAGAGGGATATTCCAACCAGAATCTGTGGACATACGTCAACCTGCTGTTCAGAAAAATACCCGTGGACGTCCAAGTGCAAAGGACAAAAAGTCGCAGGCTACAAAAGTTCCGGACTTGAATGAAGTCCCGGACTTGAATGACTTGAATGATGTGCCAACCATGAATCACCGAAGAAGCACAAATTCAAGGTCTACAAAAGCCCCGAAACGCGCTAAAGAACCTGCAAGACATAGTTCGTGCACGGGTCAAAAAAATAAGACACAGATTTTTCGTTGGAGATAAGGATAGCGAGGATTTTATTGATCGCATTCCAGAGATTTTCCGTTCACAGGTAATAAGTATTAAAAATGTGCTAGGTGACGGAAATTGTGGATTTCGGTGCATTGCCCATTGGATTTGGCAAGACCAGAATAGGTGGGCCGATGTTAGATACGCGTTACTGCAAGAGTTACAAGAACATGGTATAACTTACGTGAGTATGTGGGGCGAAGAAGACTTTTACCACCTTCGTGATACAATAAACTGGTTTAATGGACCAGCGCCTGAAGATTACTGGATGACGATGCCAAATACGGGTCTGGTCATCGCTTCAGCTATTCGACGACCTCTTGTATATATAGACCGTCAAGGTTGGTTCACATGTTTACCCCTATTTTCTGCTCCAAACTTATCACATGGAATTGACCCCATTGTGATTGCGCGTATAGGGGAGAACAGTGGTGCTCATTACATTTGTCTCAACATAGACAGAGATTCTCCACTACCACATAACCACCCACAATGGAGGTGGTTCAAACAGCCAATTGCAAACGAATGGGAAGCAATATATAACCATCGATGTATTTTGTAAATGTTGTAAATGATTATTCATTTATTTAAATGTTAATTGTTTGTAAATGTTGTAAATGATTATTCATTTATTTAAATGTTAATTGTTTGAAAATGTTGTAAATGATTATTCATTTATTTAAATGTTACTTGTTTGAAACTTAGAAGTTTGCTTTTTTGTAGAGTGTTAGTTCTGCACCAGTTATACCCCCTGATCCCGCACTGGCACCACCTAGTCCAGAAGAGGATCCAGAGATGGATGATGATGAGATGGATCCAGAGATGGATGATGATGATGATGAGATTGCTCATGCAGATGATGAGATGGATGATCATGATGCTGATGATGTTGATGAGATTGCTGCTGCCGCTGATGGTGTTGATGAGATTGCTGCTGCTGATGATGATGATGTTGCTGATGAGGAGGTTCTTCCTTTGCCACCTTCGCCAGCCATATCAGATATCACTTATGAGTCAGACACTTCAGATGCCTTAGGTTATGCACTTGAGACGGATGTCAGATCTACTTTTGAGGTTGGCGAGTCTTCGACCAGACCACGAGTTTCTCCTGCCGAACTTAGGGCAGAGTTGAGTCGTTTGAGAGATGACATCTCTTGGTGTCGGGGTCGCTATGTGTCGATGTCGAGGAGATTGTGTGAGCGACAATCTGATGTCAAAGGATTGAGGAGGGAAGTTAAGCGTGATAGGAGAGATATAGGCGATGTTTATGTTACGTTGGATGAGCACGCATCTAGGTTGACTGATTTAGAGAAAGCGGCTGTAGAGTTTCGAGAGAAGTTAGAGTCTTTTGAGAAGAAGATGAAAGAGATAGAGAAGTTGCTGGAGCAGATGGACAGTGATAGTAGTTAGTATCATAATTAGTATCTTGATAGTAGTTTGCCTTTGTATGTCTTTATTTTCAATATGTATGTTATTTGACAAACCTTTGAACTCTAACTGCTTATTTATTTAATTCGAATGATTTTTTTATTATTACTTTGTTTAAATTATTAATAACATTATTGATTGATGATGTATATTATTATGCAAATTCTTTGGTCAGATGAGCCAAAGAAATCCTTTCTGGTGCCGATGTAACAGAGGATTTATTGTAGAACGGAGATCCTGGCAAGATGGTAGTCGTGGGCGACTGTTTTATGCATGTCCTCTTTCAGTGGTAAATAATCATACGTTTGCTTAGTTATGTAAATAATTTGTTTGTTAAAAATAAATTTCTTATTATTTTCTTAACATGTAACAGCCAGGTACAAAAGACCATGGGTGTCGATTTTTCGCGTGGAAAGATGAATTTGAAGCAGAACACTTTAATCAACCCTCTTCTTCAACGCATTGCTCAAACTGCGTTGCTACAAAAAATGAGTGCGTTGCTACAAAAAATGAGAACAAGTTGTTGAAGGCAAGAATAAAGGCGCTGAAAATGGAGTTAGAAATGGCAAGAAATCCTGAGGATCACGCTTGTCAGTCAAGTGCCCGGCTCCATGATCTTTTAAATGAGATGAATAATCTTCATATGTCGTAGATTTTGTAGCTTTAAATAATGTGTTAACGATGTTGTTTAATTAAATAATAACAGTTGTTGTTGTACTTATTTAATGTGGTAATTTTTAACGTGACCGTTGTTGTTATTTAAATAAAATACATTACACGTCAATTATACAAACATTATACAAAATACATACAAATACACCCTAAAATATATTATACAAAATATTAAAAAAAAAAAAAAAAAGTACAAAAGTACAAAAAGTAAAAAAAAAAAAAAAAGTACAAAATAAAAAAAAAAAAAACTACAAAAGTAACACTAGGTACTAATAGGGAGGGTTAGTATACGATTTTAAGGAGGGTTATTATATCCTACCCTACGGTAATATGTTGCAGTACTTTTTGAATACTCAAAAAATAATAATATTTTTTTAATAAATCTAGAAAAATATTATATATTTTTTGGTTGTTTTCTCAAATCTAGTTATATTTATCACGAGGTCCAAAATTAATACAGAAAAAGTATGTGTATTTTCTTCGCAGAAAGAAAGTAAGATGATAAACATGATATATTCTTTGTTGGTATGAAGTGAAATTTGGCAGTTTTGGCAGAAGTAGCCTCAGTCGCAGTGCAAGAAAAGTGGGGGGAGAGAGTTTTGTCATTGGGAAGATGAAAATCATTTCCTTTCACTCAACAGATAATACCATGTTACTCCCACACTATTTTTCAGAAATAATGAAATTATCTCTTTTTAAATGTTTAGAAATTTAATAAACTACTACGTAGTTTAGAAACATCAACCAATCAATCTTTGTCATAACTGTATAACTACAAAAATGAGATATTATATACAGAGGAGTTGAGTTGAATGCAAACCTTAGAGCTTTTAAAGATACAATTAACAACAAATAATAATCATTCACTTTCATCAAAATTAAAGAAAATTATTTTTTTTTATAATTTTTTAAAATAAAATAACTTACAAACAATAAATCGGTAAGCGTTCTTAGCGTTTGTTTTATTTTATTTGTTTTCTTTGTGGATAATCGAACCACTGTGTTGGGGGTTTGAATCCCTCATCGCCCACAACTGGCCCAAAAAGGCCCAATTAGGGAAGGACCTTTCCCTCTGGGGTAAGAAAATCATGTTTATTGTCGCTTAACAATTTTGTGTTTATATATTTTATTTTACATTTAATCTGTTTTTAGAAAAATAAAATATTTTATAAATGGTAAATTCATAATATTTTATTTTATTTAACTTTAGAAGTTTTAGCTTTTTGCTCGCGTTTAAAAAATGCCAATTCAAGACTACCCACGGTAAGGAGAAACAAATCGATCAATCCACCAATCTCTATCGATCGGCATTAGTGTGGCCATATTTTTCAATCGATCGATCAGACGATTTTTTAGATTGGGGTCGCTTGGACGACCATGAATCGATTGGTTTTGTGTGTGTCGTTAACTAATATAAAAGTTATTTTTGTGGGGTATAGTTTTTGTAGTGTAGGTCGTCTTACTGTGACGAACAATTGTTGGAGAGAAAAAGCTGACATGACGGATAAAATAAGGGTGAATCCTCCCTGTCCAGCATAATGACATATGTTTGTATCACCACAGTTTCTTGGTAGTGATTCTCGTCATTCTGTTACACCAAAAGTCTTATTCATTTCTTACACTACGCCAACCGAAACCACAAGCCAATAAAATCTATAAAGAGTTAAAACACGACACACTATACTAGTTAGTATGCTAGTGTTTAGTTACCTGGATCCTTTGATATTTAGAAAAAAAAACATTTGTTGAAATTTAGACGTCTACTTATCAAATTACAGTAATAATGAAAGACTAGATATAGAAAGGGTTTATCTAATTGGTGCCGGCAAGGTTTAAGGTGCTTATAAAAAAAAAGTTTGAGCTTATTAAATTACAAATCATATTTAATCATGGTAGTAATTTGTAAGTTTAATTAATGTGTATTAAATCCAATTTATGATATACTGAATGTTCGTATTTAATAAATGTACCTTAACCAATACTCTGAGAGCACTAGTTAGACAATCTGACTCATTACTTTGAAATAAATGATGCTTTTAAAAGACCTAAAGGAACCAAATTCGATGATCTTTCAAAGGATATGACACACCATGGATTACCAAGTAACATGTTTATTATTTAGTTTCATGTGGGAGCTTTCAATTTTGACTTGGGCCGAAAACGAACCGGACGATACGAACTAAGTTTTGTTCATGTTCTTTTATTTTGTTATACTAGGACAAGAGGCGGATACAAACGCTTAAACGAACAAATTTTCTTGTTCATGTTTGTTTATTAATAAATGTGATTGTTCATGTTCCCTTATGTTTGTTTATTAAGAGATTAAACGAACATAAATGAACGAAAATAATGAACGTATGAAAATAAACAAAAGAATATACAATATATTGTGTTTTATGTGTGTTCATGTGTTTTGAGTCTACCAATTTTTAAGGATATCATAAAGATATATGATATACGACCATCAACAAATAAATGAACATTAATCAACGTATAATCGGACATTCAAGAAAATGTAACGACTTTCTTATTGGTTTTATGGGTTGCATGTAGGTCTTTTCGTGGTTGTTAATGTTGAACATGTCATTTTACTCTTCTAAGATGATGTTGAGTTCCATGTTCAAATCGTTTAACAAGAAATAGTCTACTAAAAGTGATTGGTTATTCATATTGAAATGATAATTTTACCTCCCATATTTTTTTTACACTATATACTCCGTATATACTTATTTTGCTGCCAATATTGACTATTCTTTATTTATTACTGTATTTATTTATTTTTGAAACTAATAATAAAATATTGTTTATGTTACTATTTTCGGATGTATGAATATTTAATACTTTTATATTATGAGCAGGACCGTCTCATGAATTTATAAAATTTTTGAGGTCCCTGGACGAAATTAAATAATGAAACCTTTCGATAAAGAATGCTATATATAAAGTGTCACTATTTATAAGATGTAATATAATTAGTTAGCAAAACTTTCTGACATATTACTTATTTAAGATACTTTCTCATCTATATACTTTTTTCTTTGTGAAAAATATGCGTACACATGCATATAATTATTAACAGGACAAATTTTGAGGCCCTTACAAATTTTAAGACCCTGTGCGGTCGCTCACTTTACACACCGTCCCTGATTATGAGCAAGGGTATCGAATGTAAAGGACCTTGTTATATAATATTTTGTTAGGGGGTGGTTTCTTAGGTTTTGAATGATGTTTAGTTTAATCATTTATTTGAGAGTGGGAAGTTTTTTAAGACCGAAATAATGGTTTACACCCGCCAATTAGCAAGGAAGAAGAATAGCATTAGGCAAGACATATCAAATCAATGTATTTATTATGACCATCTTTTATATTTAACTTTTGGACATTGAGAAAAAAGGGCTAAACTCCCCTTTTTGTAAGCTTAAAACTCGGGAGAAAGTCTCTCTCATGTAAGCTACTACATATACACAAACAAAAAAATACACGTACTTGCTTCATACCCACTGTGATACATAACATCTTTAACAAACAGTAAGTTAAGCTCAAAACAAAAACAACAGCAAAAAGTTGCAGATAGAGATAGAGATAGCGTTAGAGAGAGAAAGACATGGAGGGTGGTGATGGAGGTACTTCATCTTCATGTTTGATGAGTTTTGGAGACAACAACAACATTAATAACAATACTAACAACAACAACATTGGATCACTATGTCTTGTTCCTATTTCATACAACAACAACAATAACCTAATTTTCTCCAATAATAATAATAACTGTGGGACTTCTTCTGCTTCTGGTATGATGCTTCAAGACAATAACATTAAAGCCAAGATCATGTCTCATCCTCATTACCCTCGTCTTTTATCAGCTTATCTCAACTGTCAAAAGGTCATCCTACATATCTGTCTCTTAAGTATATATAGATCTACTTGTCTCACATGAAAAAAAATGAAAAAAGGGTTTGATAATCACTATTGCTTCATTTAGTATAGTTTAGAAGAAGAAACACAAAACTGTGTGTTTCTTGATTTGTGTCTTTTTCTCTGTGTGTATGTGACTTCATTTATTATAGTCATTTCTTCATTTAGTATATAAATACAAGTCTCTTAAATAACTGATAACTATGCAAGAAGCATACAGTATAAGATATTTCATATTTATAGCTTGTTTATATTTGATGCAATAAATACAGATAGGAGCACCACCCGAAGTTGTGGGAAGGCTAGAGGAAGCTTGCAGAGCTTCAGTGGTAGCTGCCATGTCAAGCCGGGAAGGTGGTGGTGGTAGCAGTGATGGTGGTATGATGATGATTGGACAAGATCCAGCACTTGATCAGTTCATGGAAGCTTACTGCGAGATGCTCATAAAATATGAACAAGAACTTTCAAAACCCTTTAAAGAAGCCATGCTTTTTCTCTCAAGAGTTGAATCACAGTTCAAAGCCATCTCTATTTCTACTTCTGATTCTGGTATTTTCTTTGTTTAACAAACTAGTTTAGGGTGTGTTTGTGATATTTGGCCTTTTTGAAAGAGATTATGGTCTTTAAAATAATCATAAGACATGTTTAAAACACTAATATATAGAATAAAGTAACCATTTAGTTGGCTCCAATATAAAAACTCTACTTTTATAATCTCTACATCTACTTTTTTTCACACTACAAATCATCATAAAGAAGCTAGCTATAGTACTATTTGATAAGTAAGAGATCTTAAAACTTTTGTTACAAATTTTGTCAAAAACACAATTTCCAAGAATTGACAAATAGTTTACCTACAGTTTCATATCACAATTCTTGTGAAAGTTTCTTTTTTTTGAAAACTTTATCATGTTCCTGTATATAAACATGTAAACCTTTGATATATAGGGCTTATCTACGATCTATTTATGACCCTATGAGGCTATGTTTGATCTATATGCATGTATAATCTAAAGACATGTCCCAAATAATCTATTTTTATGAATCTTTCACTCCATCTTGGAAGGTTTTTGTACTGTTTTACTAGTGAAATAACCAGTACAAATATCTTGTTTTTCACCCCCCTGGAATGTAGATACATCAAAGTACAACTATATGTCTCTTCTCTTGGCAATATCAGGTTGAATTACATTGTTTTTTTACCCTCTTGGCTTTTTTTTGGTACAATTAACATAAGTTAGATGTTGGCACCGTTAAAAAATATAAAGAAACGTTTTTTATTTTATTTTTTTGGCATGGAGCCCATGGAGGGTAGTGAGTCGTCTACTATTTTCGTCAACGATATATAGTCAAGGGCTTGTTGAAGAGTTAACATTCAATGAACTTGATTTCAGATTTTGTGATGACAAGGATTTTATGACTGTGTACTACTTGATTGGGTAGTATGTGTAGCCTTCTAACCCTTTTTCTGGGGAGTAAAATTGCATCTATATTTTGATGAGATGCACACATTTTTTGGAGTTGTCTATTGAAAGATCAAAAACAGGTGAAAGGCCTGCTGACTTTAGTATTTTTGTTAGCTTGCTACCAAGAAAGAAAAAGGTTATAAATGTAAATATTGTACGCAAGTACTCCATGACTATATATGAGTCTGCAAATACTATGATTTTTACCCTTGTTAGCTCTACAATTTTTGGAAGACTATTGTTTTCGCCTTCTTTGTCTAGACCATTCATTGTTTGATTCCAATGTGGCTTACTAATTAATAGGTTCATTGTGAATCTTACTTCAGTTCCGTTTTAGAGAAGACATCCTATCATGACTTCTATATGTTATAGATGTGTAGCATATTGTTGTTTCTAAAGAAACCGAATCCTCATGCAATGAAGAAAGAATTATAATTGTTTATGTGCTTATACAATGGTTTCATCATTGTGTATCCTTTTCTGATTATTTCCATGATATTTGATGTAAAAATCAGCTGGTGGTGACGGAGGTTTGGACAGAAATGGATCATCTGAAGAGGAGGTGGATGTAAGTAACAATCTCGTAGATCCTCAAGCTGAAGATCGGGAACTAAAGGGTCAGCTATTGCGCAAGTATAGCGGGTATTTAGGGAGTCTCAAGCAAGAGTTCATGAAAAAGAGAAAGAAAGGAAAGTTGCCCAAAGAAGCTCGCCAACAGTTGCTTGACTGGTGGACTAGGCATTACAAATGGCCATACCCTTCGGTACATCATATTTTCAGTGATCATATGTTATGTTCTTGATGAATTGAATCTTACGTTTTGCTAAACATTTGTTTTGACAAACTGATCATGTTATTTGTGCGCAGGAGGCTCAGAAACTAGCACTGGCCGAATCAACAGGACTAGACCAGAAGCAGATAAACAACTGGTTCATTAACCAAAGGAAACGACACTGGAAGCCATCTGAAGACATGCAATTTGTGGTGATGGATGCTGCTCATCCTCACTATTTTATGGAAAGCATGCTCGGGAACCCTTATCCCATGGACGTGTCGCTTCTCTAGGGTTCTATATTTATCTAGCGTGATGTGAAAATCTCAGAGAGAATAATTATGTCTACAAGAACATGATTGGAAGATGAGGGTTTTGCAAGTTTGTGTCAACCGTTAAAGATGTTATTCAGCTCGTTAGTATTCTCCTGTTGCCATTTCGGCCTGTCGATCATGAAACTTCGAATGATTCCAGACATTGATATGTTAGCCATGTACTTGAGCACTAGTAGTAGTATTATAATCTATGTTTTGTTGTCTTATTTTGACATTAAGAACAAATAATTGGTAAACTAGATATTTAATATGTGTGCACTTCAATTCGCGATCTTATAGTAAGTAAACATAGAGTTAGACATGTCGCATTGGCTAGGACGCGCCCGCAAGCTCAAAGATGATCTCTCTTGATAAGTACTAGGATATGCATGTAAACAATTTCATGTGTTTTTACATGCAAGTCGACCGAACGCTAAGTAAGTTTCATGTTGAAATTCGAAGTTTACTATTCATATGTAAGAGCTATAGCAAGTTCCAGTTTGGAGTTGACCACAAGTTGTAGCTCAAGATTATCATTGATGTCATTTTGTTAAGGGAGATGATTTTGACACACGAGATTTTGATTTGCACACTTCAGTATACAATCAATTAAAATATAACGTGTATAATCAAATTAAATATAATGTATACAAAGTACAAATTTTTTTATTGCGTAAGTGTTTCAATCAAAAAGTTAAGTGTCCAAATTATTTTTGTTTTGTTAAACCTGTTTATATGGTTCTTTAATTCAAGGATGTATAACTTTTCAAAAGTTAAGTGTCCAAATTATTTTTGTTTTGTTAAACCTGTTATATGCATGGTTCTTTAATTCAAGGATGTATAACTTTTCTTTAGGAAATATTGTTTAGAAAATAAAATATGAAAGGTCAAACAGCATAATAGGTACCAAAACGTCAAGTCTATAGTCTTGGTGATATATAGTTAGCCATCAATAATAAACAATTCACGAAAAGACTACTACAATGATAAACAATTTAATTTTACCTGCAAAAATGTGAAAGCTTAAAACATATTTCTTGACCTTGTAGGTGGAGAATTGAAGATGATTTCACACTCTAGTTTATTACTTGTCCGTCTCAAAATTACTATCAAGAGACAAAAATCACACAATTTAATAAAAATAAGAACGGTATAATTTTTAATCATTCAAATATAATATTTCTTCACTAAATTCTCTTTTTATTACTTAAAATAGAAAGTTTCAAAAAGAGAAACATAGACTATAATTTTGAGACGAAATGAGTATTTAATATACTTTTTGCAGTGTCCCATGTTCGTTGACCATTAGATAACCGTCATCACAAAAAATTATAAATGACTAATGATTACAAGTGTGTTTACTATAATTAACCACTTATAGCATGAAAAAAAAATAGCTTAATTATGTTATTTTGTAATTATGATATATTTGACAAAAATAACTCAAACTGTTAAGTCGAAGCCTCTACTTTCGTATATATTTGTTGAAGTAGTTGAAGTTGAAGCTAAAGCGTGAGTGTGAAATAAAACGAAATGACATTCGATAAAAATATCAATACAATTATAAGTGCATTATAAAAATTCCACACTTAAGATTCCACACTTAAAGGGTATACTATGCATACTATTCGTATTAAATACGAGTGGATACCTCCAAAATGCTCAAGTTGTAAGGTATTTGTTAATGTTCTTAATGATTCTCCTAAGAAACTTGTCACTTCTTACGGATGCTTTTACGAACATGCAAGCGCTAAAGCAAGCTGTACGTGGGGTTAAGATTGGTTCGAAGACTAAGTTCACTTATCAACATAAGGTACCAAGGAAACCGAAGGTAACTAATGATAAAAAGATATTACGGTTCCTTCCACTTCGAACTCGTTTGATGTTTTAAGCGCTATGGTGGATGTGAAGAAAGGAGAGGGTCGTAAAGCTTCGGTATCTGTTAGTCAAAGTATTATATCTCTGGCTGCAAGGATTAATGAGCTTAAAGTCAAATGGTTGATGAGAAGCTTGTGCTAGTGGATAATGATGGAAAGCCGCTAAAACCTTGCAATGTAGAGCTTTCTATGCAAAAGGAAACTACTGTGACATTAATATGTGAACCTAGTATTACTATGTAAAAGAAAAGGAAGATTCGAATAGTGATGAAGTTGAGGATATTGAATTATTGATGATGACATGGCTCAATATATGGCTAACCCGAATGGTGCTAATGGAGGAGCAAATAAGGGGCGGAGCCACCTTAGTAATAGTGGGGGCGATGCCCCCAACCAAGTCTTTGCGGATACATAAAATATATAAGAAAAAAGGTATAAATTATGGGGAAAATGTGCGGTGCCCTCACCCATACAATCCGAGTGCCCTCATCGCTCTCAGCTTTTCATCAATTTGAAAGTGCTCAAACGTAAAAAAGAAGATTTTCCGGTGGCTAGTTCAATCGGAAAACATGGGAAAGAAGATGATGGGTAATAGTGAAATTGGGTGTGGGATGGTGGGAAATGGGAAGTGGGGCCAGTAGGTAAAATGTATTTTTTTTAACAATATGTCTTTGTACATTGTTATTTGGTGGGGGTAAATATGACTTAAGATTTTGACTTTTTTTAGTGCTAATTGAGAAGGATTCTTTCATGTAGGGGTGTGCACGGTTCGGTTTGGGTCGGTTTTTGGCTAAAACCGAAACCGAACCGAAATGTTCGGTTTTTATATAACCCGAAACCGAAACCGTTCGGTTTTTGACGGTTCGGTTTTTTTGGTTTTTTGTCGGTTTCGGTTCGGTTTTTCGGTTTTTTCGGTTTCTAACCGTTTATATTTGGGCATGACAAATTTATACCAATAAACTTGTATTTATTTATTATTATTTATTTATTCTTTTTTTTTTCAATGTAAGAATAATAATGTTTATTCCATAATTTTATAATTACACACATATAGATGAAACACACACATGTAAATAAACATAAAAATAGTATGATCATCGTTATATATTTATTGATATATATTCTCAAGTAAACACATGACACGACAAACACGCATATAAATTTAAAAGTTAAGATAAATATATTATATATCTACCCACAAAATGAATATAAACTTATAAATATGATTTATTTAGTTATTTATTTATATTATATTAATTATATATTTTTATATAATAAAATCGGTTCGGTTCGGTTTTTACGGTTCGGTTTTTGGACAAAAACCGAAACCAAACCGTATATTTCGGTTTTTGAAAAATTAAAAACCGAACCATCGGTTTTTAGTTTCGGTCGGTTTTTTCGGTTTTCGGTTCGGTTTCGGTTTTTTCGGTTTTGTTTGCTCACCCCTACGTTTCATGTATGTTTTGTTAACTGGCATAGGTTATTTAATGTTAAGTACTTAATTCGGTAGTATTGTCGACTTTCTAAAATGATTTTCCATTAATTGTTAATGGGTTTGATATAATAGTCACATTTATTTTAGTTGATTTATTCATAAAACACAACTTTTATGACTGCCAATTTCTTGTATTTGATCAACGAAATTATACAGCTTAAGTTAGTTTATTTTTTAACAAACTAGTTGAAGTCACTAACTGGATTTTATTTTATAAACACCTAAACTTATAGTTAGTGTTAATTGCATCGTCGCAATAGAGCACTTTTGTTGCCTTTATTGCATACCGGACCCGATTTGTTTTATATTATGCGTAAAAATGACATCTCTCAATTATTTAACCACTCGCTCAATGCCCTCTTTGATCACATTTTCTGGCTCCGCCACTGGAGCAAATGATGCAAGTCTTCTTGAGTATGAAGATTATGATGGTAATGACTTAACTAGGGAACAACTTGCTTTCTGTGACGCGACATCCGTATCCATGGTAGAGTTAGGAAGTAGTTCTTGGTTTGTTGTTGGCATTATATTTTGATAGGATTATAAGACTGATCAGTCTTTCTTATGATAATTTTTGTTTGAATCACAATATGTGTGTTTGTTTGCCTGTAATGGGCATGAGATGCGTGATTCGCCCTCATCTTATGTACTTAATTATTCTTTAGAGTAATATATTTTACCGGGGAAACCCTCTAACAAAAGAAAAAAAAAAAAAAAACTCTTATAGATTTGTTATCTAAAGAAACTTGCATTAAAAGTTAGTTTATTTAAAGAACTCAAATTCTAAAAGCTTTCCGCCAAACATAAGATTAGCTCAATTACTACTCCATCTGTCTCAAAATTATAGTTCATATTTTTTTGGGATGTATCAAAAAAATTATCCACTTTTCATTTTAAATAATAAAAAGAGAATTTAGTTGGAGAATATTCTATTTGAGTGGATGAAATTGTGGTGATTTCAATTTTATTAAACTGTGCGATTTTTGTCTCATTTCAATAATTTTGAAACAGAAGGAGTATTAAATCATTGTATATTCAGAATTTATTACTTCTAATAAACAATTGTCACCATTTTTATGAAAAAGACATTTTAGTAGTGTTTGAATTTGACTTAATTGATTTAATATGAAAAAAAACTATTCAAAAAGTCATATAAAATAATTTGTTAATAGAGAAAGATGATTGAAAATATAAAGAGATAAAACTAAAAATGCCTATATTAAATCATCTATTATGTAAATAAAACTTAATACGAAATTTAAACAAACAAGCCTTCCATGTTGTTTATCTGTGTTGTAGACGTTTAGTAATGTAAATTATGTTTAGTTTTGCTAACGCGACTGAACACGTTTTAGTATGTAACTAAATAAAAAATTTAAATACACTAACGTAAAAATCACATTTAAAAGGAAATTTTGTGTCAAACTACTCAAATATTCTAACAAATGAACGTCCCATAGCACACATTATCAAAATTCCATATATTTACCTTATGTTAAATTATATCATTAATAATAACTCAAACTTGAATGAAATAAATGTGATATAAATCATACATAAATACACAATTTTTTTAGAATAACAACTATTTATCTTACACACATTATACACGGCAACCTATCTTACACATCTTAAGCAGGATTTAAGCCCACAACCATTTGGTTGGGGAGCTTCTGCAATAGTATGAGTTACTATTGAGACACAAGTCTTTTGGTTACACAAATACATAATTATATACTCAGTATTATTATATAGCACATAAAGTATTTATATTATGTTAAATCATTAATTATAACTCAATCTTGAATTAAATAAATGTAATAAAAATCATATATAAATACACAATTATATTATATTATTGTAAAGATAGTGCATAGCTGTAAATACACTACTTTAAAGATGCATTCACAAGGGAAATGAACATATAGAACACGTTTTTAATCATTATAGCAAAATAAAAACCACTAAAAAGCAAACTGTTATACAATAAAGCCAGCTGATTCGCAAGCTTTTTTCACATTAAGAATGTGGTTAGTGGTTAATATTATCTTCATTATAATCACCATCAAACAAATCCAAAATTCTCATTGTGTTAACAATGGCTATTTCTCTACCATTTCGACGTGTTTTTTTATTCTTGTTGTTCACCATTTGTTTCGCAGAAGAGCGAGATATATACTTGGTGCTGGTGGAAGGTGATCAACCGGTTGCGTTTTTTCAAGATAGCTCGGTTTCGTATAAGTCCAACAAAAAGCTTGATCCTAATAGGTGAGTGATCATGTATCAACTTTGTAATAATCTTAAACAGTGTTCGTTTGTCTGTTCTTTTCATATGAC
Source organism: Artemisia argyi (assembly GCA_030686995.1). Classification (NCBI taxonomy): domain Eukaryota; kingdom Viridiplantae; phylum Streptophyta; class Magnoliopsida; order Asterales; family Asteraceae; genus Artemisia; species Artemisia argyi. Next base: position 231,662,269 of record CM060676.1, on the reverse strand, counting down.
AGTTGTAATTTTTTATTTGTGAATATTTCTTTATGCATTGTGTGGCCCTCTTCGATCGATTCCTCATGTGAGCTTTACATCTTGTATATGATTCTTTCTGAACACACATCTTGTGCATGAGGGCATCTATTTTATAAGCATGTATAGTAGTTTACGTGAGCTTGTTATACTTTTGGTGTTTTTTCACGAATCTTTTGGTGTATTAATACGTAACTTCTCGCTAGACTAGTTTTGCTAAAGTATTCCCCCCCACCCCCAACCACCCCTCCCCCCAAAAAAAATAAAAATAAAAATAAAAACTACTTTTGTGCGTTTAAAAATAGGTGTGATTAGTTGGTAAAAAATACTACTATCTCATTTTTTTAAAAAATTTTCCATTAATTTCCAAGAAAAGAGAAATTTCATATTAACTAGCTAGAAAAATGAAAACCCCAGTCTAGCATTCTTCATTTTTTTTTTCTCTCTAGCAAAAAAGATGAGATTTCTCAATCTACCATTCAAGTATTTCATTCTAACCCAAATCACCATTGGTAAACCGTCGCAATCTGATTTAATCATTTTAAAAAGGAATAATATAAATTTAATTTAAACGGGTTTTCAAAATTCTCCACTCTTCTCTAAAGAATAAAAACCATTCCTTTCTCAACAAATCTATAAGCAAAAAAACAAGAAAATTTTCCACTACTAAACGTAACCTAAACTTCTTTACATAAAAAGCTATCAATTTAAAACTATATGACGGTTTTATTGATGTTACTTGTTAGAGATAAATATATGTTCCAATTATACAAATGTAAAGGTTAATAACTTAATATTATCATTTTTAATGGGAAATAAATGTATTAGTCATACTTCTTTCCTTTTTTTTCCAAATCCGGTTTCACTACTTAATGCAGTATGAATGTATTTTCTTTTCATTAAAATACGTATTGATATTCTTTAAATATACTATCCAGCATATGCAAATAGAGCTGTGATATGATATGGAAACCTAAAATATAAGTCTAATTTGATGCATAACCAATTCACCATTTTACACATCACATGTATATTATGAGTAATTCTTTGTTATATAAATAGTGAAATATTAAAAGCCCATGCAAAGCACTTGGAAGAGTCTCATGATCAACTTCTACAAAGCACATTAGAAGAAGGAGCTTACAACAAGCTTTATAGCTTCAACCACATTGTCAATGGCTTTTCTGTCCATACTACCCCTTCTCAGGTTCTCTTCCGGCGTCCATGCGCTTTTTCCGTCTTTCACCGACCCTTCTAATCGTCGTCTATCTATCGTAATCTTCAATACCCCCTTTTTGTCTTTTCACATATATACAGGCCAAGAAGTTAAAGAATACACCTGGAGTTAAGCTCATAGAGAAAGATAATGGAGTTCAATTGATGACAACTTATACGCCTAAGTTTCTAGAGATTCCAAGAGGAGTTTGGCCTGCAGTTGGAGGTAGGAGGCATGCAGGTGAAGGTATTGTGATTGGTTTTGTTGACTCGGGTATTAATCCATCACACCCGAGTTTTGCATATCATCCAAGGAGAGGTTACCCAAAGAACCTGACTAGGTTCAATGGAGTTTGTGATGAGGGACCAATGTTTCCAAAGAGTTCATGCAATGGGAAGATAGTTACGGCTCGGTACTTTTCAGCTGGAGTAAAAGCAAGTGGCCTTCTTAACGCTTCGGTTGACATCTTGTCTCCCTATGACGCTGTTGGCCATGGCAGGTATATGTGGTATTGACGGTTTGGACTTGAAAGTAACATAGTAATATATAAGATGACTGAAATTGTTAAATTTTTTTCAGTCATGTAGCAGCAACTGCTGCTGGAAATTATGGAGTTCCAGTGGTTGTAAATGGCTTCTACTACGGGAGAGCCAGTGGGATGGCACCACGTGCACGGTACATACCGTACATTCTTAAATGTCTACCTTATGCGCTTCTTTTAGTGCATTTGACCGACTTATGTGATCATTTTTGATTCAGAGTTGCTGTTTATAAAGCTATATATCCAAGTGTAGGAACCAAAACAGATGTTCTTGCAGCAATTGAACAAGTAAGAATTTCACTCGCACCGTGAACCACATGCCAATATATACACCTAATGCTCATCAACAAACTTGTAAATTGTGTAGGCGATAAAAGACAGAGTTGATATCTTAACGCTCTCAATAGGGCCAGATACACCACCAAAGAACACACTCACTATGTTAAGCGTGTTTGACATCTTTATGTTGTTTGCACGTAAGGCGGGTGCTTTAGTAATCCAAGCCGCTGGTAACCGCGGTCCAGGCTCATATACGACTGCTTCATACAGCCCGTGGGCTGTAGGTGTAGCTTCCTGCGACACAGACAGAACTTATTCCGGTTCTCTTGTTCTTGGAAATGGTCAAAGAATCCGTGGGATTGGATTATCGGGACCCACCTTTGGGAACACGCTACTACGATATAAGTTGGTCTTGGCTAAAGATGCAATCTTGCCAAATGGAAATTTCCCTAGGATCCCAGAGTATATAGAAGAGTGTCAACATCCGGAAGCTTTGGACCCAGTTATTGTACAACAAAGCGTGGTTATATGCACGTTTTCATCCGGGTTTCTAAACGGGACTTCAAATCCAACAGCCATTTCCAACACTGCAAGAACCTTAAGATTCATGGGTTTTGTATTTATTGCCAATCCAATGTATGGTGATTTCTTAACAGAACCTTTACCATTCTCTATTCCTGGAATAATGATTCCAAAAACTAGTGATTCAAAGATTATTTTAGACTACTACGAGAAACAAACCGAAAGAGACAGTAACGGAGTTGTAACTGCATTCCGAGGGCGAGCAGCGATAGGAGAAGGCCGGTTCGGTAATTATAATGTAAAAGCTCCGATCGTCAGTAGATTTTCGTCCAGAGGACCAAACTTTATGGACATTAAACGAAACCCAATGGACTTGCTGAAGCCGGATATTTTAGCTCCTGGGCGCCAGATCTGGGCAGCATGGAGCCCAATGAGCGTGAAACTTCCGATCCTATCAGGTAAGGTTGCATTGCATATTTGTTAGGATATATGATTTGTATGTTATGATGCTAATTATAATTTCGGTTTTTTCAGGTCAAAGCTTTGGATTAATGTCCGGTACAAGTATGGCAGCCCCACACGTTGCAGGAGTAGCTGCATTGATCAAGCAACGGAATCCTTCATGGTCGCCATCAATGATTGCTTCTGCAATGGCAACCACTGCATTTACATATGATAACCGTGGTGAACCGATTATGGCCCACAGCCAAGATATCTACACCTTGAACCGTTCTACGCCTTTTGATCATGGTGCAGGTCTTGTTAATCCAACACGTGCCATTGATCCGGGGCTCGTTTTTATATCCGGATTTGAAGACTACATGAGATTCTTGTGCTCATTACCAAACACTGATCCGGAAATCATCAAGACAGCAATTGGCGAAGAATGTGCACACTCGTTCCATGCACCGTCGGATCTAAACATCCCTTCACTGACAATCTCAGCACTTAACGGAAAACAGTTAGTAAGGAGGACCGTAAAGAACGTTGCTGATATGGCAGAGACCTATGTATGTGCGGTGGTCCCACCTAACGGTGTTGCAGTTGAATTAAATCCACCATGGTTTACCATAGCACCGGAAGGCACCCAAGATTTAGAGGTGATACTTAAAGTTACACAAGTACAAGATTCGTTTAGCTATGGTGAGATTGTATTAACGGGAAATATGAAGCATATAGTGAGGATACCGCTCTCTGTATTACCAGCATCGATGCCCCAAATATGACAGTACGTAAACAGATAAAGGAATCAACTTTTTGATACCTTGCTACTATATATGAGACATGAAGCATCGAGTCTCTATAATGGATGAGAATACAAGTGCTACTTCTTTGTATAAATATTATCGCAAAATCACTTTTACGTTCGCTGTGTATCTTAATCTATCTGATCATATAACATACAAATGGTGAACGATTAATGTAATAAATGAATGAGAGAATGAACTGAAAGATTAGTTGCACATACACTCCTCCCAAAGGTGCATGAAAATTACATCTGCACCGGAGTCTCTGTATGAAGTTCCCAAATAACAAATTTTCATTGAAACTTAACATCTTTATCTAGAATATATGAATGAAAATACCGCTAAAACTGGTTGAATGAACATAGAAATTGTAAAGAATATATGCTACCTGCAAGTGATATGGTATTGGATCAGATGCCAAACGATTACCGAACCCCACAAAATGAACAACTCTATTCTTCATTAGAAGTGGAAGAATAAATTTTAAGTAAAAACTTGGTTTCGCCTCTTTGGCAATATCAACATCCCACTAATCAACTTCTAGTTGCTTGGTTATCTTATTATTCAGCTTGATAATAGCTTCAACAAGATTGATATTCAAAGGTAGAGTACCATTATTTGCCACACTAGCAAGACACACATCCAAACTTAACTATAATATAAAGGTTGTCTTACCTTACTATCAGCAGCCATTGTTCATCATATACACAACTCCCATAAACATGATAGATACTACAAGTTACTCCTCAAAGTGAAAAGCATCTTCTCTTCGGATCAAGCCATACTCACCAACCCAACAACCAAACCATTGGTTACAAAGTATGCTTATTTGCCAGAAAAGTTTGAGAAAGCATTTGTGGAGTCTATGATAAAGATGAGCAGCATAACGGTATAGTAGCATAATGGGTGGCCAAGAGGTTAGGTTGAATTATAGATTCGTAAGCTCATTTCGTGGTCATATGTATGAAAATTTGAGATTGGTGATCTCTAGGTAATTTTTAATTCGATTTGATTTCCTTAGTGTTCTGGTTTTATTTTTTGTGAGGATTTGAGACCAATATTGGTTGTAAATGTGTTTTCTTCCTTGATCATGTAACTGTACCCTTGAGTTTTATGCGTAAGGTTTTGTCATTGTATTTATCAAGAATGTTTTAAGGAATTTCTCATGAAATGGGAATAGTGCAGTGGTGGTTTACATAAATAAACGATCAACATATTAAAGTCAGCTTTGTTTAAACTAGCTAAAGAGCTTAGAACTAAACTAAAACTGAACTTAATATATTAGCCATTGTTTTATAAATCAAGTCTTATTACATTATGCAACTTGCTATGGACTTTAGTCTTCAATATAAGCTTTTTACCAATCTTTTGGTTTGATTACAACTCCAAGCCAAATATTCTTTTGGAGATGACATACTATTACTTTGACATGATTGATTGCGTAAATTTAGAGTGATTTTTTACCATACTATGTGGATCGTAAGTATATTACACTTGACTTCAGTTCCTTGAACTAACTGGAGTAAAAACCCTGAAGTCTTACGAACAAGATCCTCTAACCATATTGTGATTATATCATGTCAAATATTTCATACAGATTTTCCGTGTACCGAATAAACATATCTCCTTTATTCTAGGCATTCCAATATCCAAGGAAGGATTTCTCATGGCATGAAAGATGCATGTGGGTTATTCAATTTAGACTTCCAGACTAATGTAAAAGAAATTTGATTTTATTGTCTAAAAATGCCTATTCAAATAAAGCAAATTATCGGGTAACAGTCACAAGGAAATATCAAACTCATGTCTAAACCCGTAGGTCTTATAACAAGTTAAAAATCAACTAGTTAAAATCACAAATAGGCAAAACAAGTCGCAACAAAATCTTCATAATTAACCTTGGCTCCAAGTGATTTCCACTTCCAAAGTGCAATCGTTACATTTAATGTCCTCTTTGAAGCTACCTTCACAATGCGAACTAAATACACAACAACCATGTAAAATAACATCTCCAGAATCAAAATCGGTTAAGCGTGCTTCAATAACAAGGGAGCACTTGACGGGTACAGCCAATATTGATCTCGTCAAGGGAACATCACCATCTTCTAAAACAGAACCATCAAAAGATTCAAATAGTGACGCCTTGTAGAAACTCTCACCTCTATAATCAAACTCATCATAGTAAGCAAGTATCACTCCACAAACTCTTCGATCACAAACCCTACCAAACTTCACCTTAATAGTAGCATCTACGGCATCCCTTAATAGAATGAAATGCATCCGTATATGCCCGTCATCACCTTTAGCAAACTTGCCACTACTAATTTCTGAATCGTTGTACAAAAAAGGTGAGAAGTTGAGATAATTTTGGTAATTACAGACTTCAAAAAGTTCATCCTTATTTTCAGTAGTAGCATAGAGTAATATACAAATCCGCATGGATGGACCAAACGGAACTGAATGTCGAGAACTGGGATTGCTAATCTCTAAACGCCCATTGTTTTTTATCTCTAGAGAATGATGCCAATCACGAGACAACAAACTAACACGACCAGGGCCCGGATTTAGTGATTTCCCCCACCCATCTGGTAATAACCCATAATAATCTTCTATTTGAATGCACCCAAACAACTTACCATCTTTAAAGTCGTGGTCTCTTGTAATATGGAGATAAATCGTAAATACCTCAAATCGGGTCCTGATGTTTGGATTTTTAGGTGGATTCCTAACTTCTAATGATGCAACATAATTTAGGGCTAGGGCCGCTGATATCGCCCGCAATGAGGGTTTCTACACACAAAAAAGAAGCAAAAAAAGGTTATATAATGTGTAACTTTGACAAACTTTTTTACTCCGTATTTTTTACTACTGTAATAGTTCTGCTCGAGTGATTGAACTAGTTTTTTTTGTAAAAATCCATTCTAGTATGGTGGTTAAAGATGTAGTAAGTAATGGAGAATGGACTTGGCCAGAAGAATGGATTGTTAAATATCCTGTGCTTAATCAAATACAAGCAGTGGATCTTATTGATGGTAGAGATGAGCTGGTATGGAAAAGCAAAAAACGTAAAGTTGGGAGATTTTCTGTTAAACAAGCCTATATTGATTTGCAAAATGAGGAGGATGAAGTGACATGGAGCAAGTTGGTATGGTTTTCACAAAATATATCAAAACATGCTTTCATTTTGTGGCTAGCAATTCAGAAAAGGTTGATGACACAGGATAGATTGAAGAATTGGGGATCTTATGATATGATGATATGTCCTTTATGTTGTGAAGATATGGATTCACACCAACACTTGTTCTTTACTTGTCAGTTTTCAAATATGTTTTGGAAGAAAGTTTGCTCTAAAATTGATTTGCAATGGGAAGAATGGGAATGGGGTGAGACAGTTAGCAAGTATGCAGTCATGGATAGTGGTAACAATATTAAAAGTATCATTAAGAGATTAAGCTTTGCTGCTAGTGTATATCTAATATGGAATGAAAGAAATCATAGGCTGTTTAGAGATGAAAAAAGGAGTGTGGAGGATTTGTTTGAGCTATTCTGTGATATCATTAAACTCAGACTTGCAGGAATGAGAGTCAAGCCTTCTCTTGCAGTGTTGAGAGCTCAGATAGAGTGGAATGTTAAAATGGTCATGGGGAAAAATGATGATTGATAGTATGTTTTGGTATCTGAATTGTATCATGGTGGTGTATATATGGGTGTTTGGATCAACAGTTGATTTTCATGTGTATGCTGAAAATATGGTTTTAAACCATAAAAATGCTTCTAACAGCTTGTGGAAGCATTTTTATATTAGAGTTCATCTCACTAGATGACCCTGTATCTTGGCTTAATGGATTCTTAGACTCACTTTGATTCAGAATAGACTGTTTCACTAGGCCTTGGTAGAGGTAAGTGCAGGATATTGTGATCAATATGAATCTCAGTTGAAATTAGGCCATAAAGTGGGTTTCCCAGTTGTGTAGGGTAGTATGAACTTGTAGGGTGGTACATGGGTTAATTGGAATAGTGAGGGGTGAAAGATGACCCTACTTGGTCCAATTAGTGTACTGCCAAGGGGGCATGTAGTATCTCCCTCAAGGTGTGTGTTTCCAAATCCTTGAAGCCTTTTGTAAAGAGGGAAATGTAGAGGATTTGGAAGAGCCCTTGACCGGATGGATTGGAAAATCCTCAAGGTAAAGACATCCCATTCCCCTAAAATAAATGGAATTATCAACTCATCAACTGCAAAATGTAAAGTAATTTAAATATAACAAACATTCAAACAGAAACATTTACCGAAGATGTCGTCGCAGCAGACTTAACATACTCAAGCATATGCATTCGTGACATTATAATAAACTGGCGCCGTAACACATCCATGGGCATTAGATTGGATTCATCCCATGATGGAGAGTTTACTATTGTGAAATCAAGTTGTTGTCTTGGTGCCCATGTGTCTATACCATTTCTTAGCATCCGATGAATATTCTGCAAGGAAACAAGAAAAATGTAGGTGAAAATTGTAATGCTATATATTTTAAAAGATCTGGAAAAGAAAAAAAAAAGATACCTCAGCCATCCAATTCCCTGATAACTTTATATTTACAAAACCAACATCATATACGCAGGGTTGCCCCTCTATCATGCAAGATTTCAGCTTCACAAGTCCTTCCTTGATTCTCTAAAATAATATAATAGAATAGCACACAGAAACATAAGATTACAGATGGAAGAAAAAGAAAAAAAAACAATAGTATACTCAAAAACCAGCAACCGTTGACAAAAGAATACTACCTCTCCAACATCTTTTGGTCCTTTAATATCCGGATAGTTGTTTCTCTTGCTTTTTTTTATTTTAGGCCATATGCTCAAGGAATTATTGCTGTAAATTTCTCATCATGCGTTATTAAGAAGAAAAAACAAAATGTAGCAAAGTAAAAAAACGCGAAAACAAGATGTATATACCATTCGAAATGACCATCTTTTTTGGAAAAAAGCATCATACACGTTTCTGTAAATTCAAGGAAAGTATCCTTGAGAGCGTTATTAAATAGCTTGAAGACTTGTGTTTTAAGGCGCCATTTATTATCTTCTTCCTGTATTACAAAACCAGTGCAGTGCAACAAGTGTATTTAAATTAGAAAAAGACAAGATGATCAACAATGTGTACATTAATAATAACAGGTCGGATACCCGCGCATAGCGGCGCCGATAAATATAGTTATATTATAAATATAGTGAATGAATTGCTAACCAACTACCCTCACAATTCCCTACTCGCTTGGTGAATTCGTTTCACAACATTCCGAATGTATGTGTTCGTTGTTTGCGTTTGTTTGGTTTCCCATATGCAAAGACCCTCACACACTCTCTTACCCATGAAAGACTCCCTCCAAAAGTATATAATTTTGACGAATTAAGTATGCATTGATTCAAATTAAGGTTAAAGTTGTAAAAAATTGAATCAAAATAAATAAACTCCCAAAAAATGTAAAAACAAAAAATTCATAATGTAACACCCCCAAAATTTGGTACAGCGGAAGACTCAACAAGCTTTCGGGGTGTTACGGGGATTGGTATCCAAACACAAGACATAAAAGAACGAGATAAAGTAAACAAGATAAAATACAACCACGCGGGGTTTTAAAGTTTACATTATCCCAAAACATCCAAAGTCAGGCCCAAAAGAAACAAATATAGGTCCACAATAGTTATCAGAGTTTTAGAAATATAGATCCACAACCGGTGCCAAATGCCAAGCCTCCAATCCCAAGCATCCGCAGAGCATCACTTAATTACCTGAGAAAACGTGCTAAAAGTCAGCTTTCGCTGGTGAGATCATAGGTTTAGGTTCTTAATTCAATATAGTGGACATGTACGCAAAACGCTTGCTAGCTAGACTAGGGCTCAATCATCCAACCAAAATAAATCCAACCAAATCAAATCCTCCCTATAGGTGCACGCTATAGCTCAAATCAATCCAATCAATAGCTTACCTAGCTCAAGTCTAGGCCTCGCTCTATAATCAATCCAATAGCTTACCTAGATCTAGTCTAGGCCTCGCTCAATATGTATGCGTAAGGATACGACATACCCAACATTCGTAAGGATACGACATGTTCAACTTACCTAGATCTAGTCTAGGCCTCGTTGTTTAGCTTACCTAGCTCTAGGCTAGGCCTCGCTCTATAACCAAATCAAATAGCTTACCTAGTTCGGGGACTAGGCCTCGCTCAATAACCAAATCAAATAGCTTACCTAGATCAAGTCTAGGCCTCGCTCTACCTAGTTCTATAAGCATAGCAAGTTTTGAAATCAAAAAGCGATAATAGTCCACATAAAACATTTGCACGTTTCTCACCCCAAGTATTGAAAACAAAGTTCAAGAGTAAAAGTGGGGCTATGACTCACCTCAAGTCCGGAAATCCTCAAAAGAAATGATAGAAGAGAGACGTAAGTAATCTCAAGCAACTCACGTAACGGCAACTACTGACTCGGCACTTCCTAACAATATTAAACCCGTTCAGAAATCATTTCCTCAAAATCAAATATTCCCATTCCCGAACGTAATTCATTTTTACTTTCCAAAATTATCCATTTCTCGAGTTTACTTCATATTCATTTGAAATTCGACGTTTGGTATCCATACGGGTGTAGGGTCGACACAGCACAAACCAAAAAGCCACAACAAAGAACGATAATAAGACAGCTACAGGTCTAACGTTAGCCCAATATATTATTTAAATAATTATTGAAGCTTATCAAATCCGTCGATTTGGTAACCTCCCATATTTATTTACGTAATATATCGTTCCACAATTATACCCAATCTAAAACACATTGCACATAAATTTCTATTTGGTATATGTCGTAGCCCAATGAATTCCCTATATATATTGTCGAATCGGCCAAAATTCCACGAGACATATAGTAATTCATTGCCCTAAAATATATACCACATCCTATGGGCGTCGTGGGATACGATGCCCCTTAATATATCCATTTTACATCGTCAAATAACTCGATCTAGAATAAGCCATTTGATATATAAAATGTTTATATTAACCGTCATATATCCGTGACAACACGAAGTCACAATATAAGGCCCACTTGGACTTTAAAGACCCAAAAATTCGTATAACTCGATAAGTTTCTAGTTTATAATTAAAGTCACGTTTTTAGTTGTTAGTTATTCGACGTAAAGTTCGTCATTATATATATATATATATGGTTATTAGTTATAATAATATCCCGATATTTATTGCACCATTATCGTAGTGTAATAACTATCGCTTTATTATTATCCGTTCACTCGTGATCGTTTTATTATTAATATACGCATTTATATATATATATGTACGTTTAACACGTCTATATACGTATATAAACGATTATATTCTTAATAATATTATTACGAGTTTTATTTTTAATATCAACCTTTAAAGATTTATCGAGTCATAGAATTTGGTCCAAATGTCCGAGTCATGACCCTCGGCTCATAGTCCAAGTCCAAACAATATAATCAAGTCGCAATAATAAATATAATAACTCCGTCCAACCAATCTCAAATCCACGTGCTACAACATGAGGGTCCGACTACGGCACCCGACTAATCCTATCTCCGTCATCTAATGACCGTCTCACAATCGGTCCCCAATCCACTTTCGTCAACACAACTCCAAGTATACTCACAATCAATAGATACCTCATCGCGTCCAAAATAATAAACCAAATGCCCATAATGAAATCACAACAAACATAAATAATATCAAGTAACATATATTGTCCGAAACCAAATATGCAACGGGTTGAGTTACCAAGTCAACCCGGGTCACTTATAAGTTCAAGACATAAAACGGAGCCACACCCGAGACTAAAGAGTCTCGGCTAGCTCTTTGAGCTTGCTCGAACCAAAACAGCCCCTAGGGGGTGTTCGGCCAAAAACCACACGACCATAAGGTCCAAAATAAAAAGGAAAACAACCACTCATTCGACCGGACCCAAGGGAGGTCACGGTCTTGCTCTCATCGAGCCATGCCAAACCAAACGGACCCTTAGGGTCGTCGGCCAAAACCAAACCACAACAACAAGAATGTCAACGAGGACCCCCTAGGGTCTTGGTATCTCGACAACAACAACAATATGACTCGGGGAGGACCCCTTTGGGTCTCGGCTCGACAAAACAAGCCATAACAACCGACCCCGAGACCTCGAGGGTCTCGGTTATGCTCAAACCGAGCACAAAACCAACCAAGAAAATCATCAAACAAGAATCCTTCCTCGAATTCGAACCCCAAAACAATCCACCCGGATACCAAACGCGTTTTAGATCTTGTTCTATCAAAAACCCACTAATATTTCGTGTGGTAACCCATAAACAAAACGAGTATCTTTAAATTCGTGACCCAATGGTCACGTTTTCGCCAAGAAACACGAGTAGGAACTCGTCTCACCTCCGATTCCTCAAGAAAACAACTTGGTAACCTCCAAACAATAAAAGGATGATGACTTTGGTGATTTAACGTGATGGTTTGAGGGGGTATTTGAGCGCGTGTAGTAGTGGATCGAAAAGGAAATGAGATGGGGAATAGTTTGGTGGTGGTGGTGTAGTCGTGGGTGAGGCGGTGGAGCGACTGTGGCGGCGGCGGCTCAAGGGTGCTAGGGTTTTGAGATGGTAAGATGTGAGGATGAAGGGGAGAGAGAGATGGTGTTTGTATGTTTTTGTGTGTGTGTGGTGTGGGGTGTTGGTTAAAACCGGACCACAAGGACGATTTTTAAAAAAAATAATTTTGTTTTAATAATTATTAGTGATAATATGGAGTGTGTAGTGGGCTAGGTAGCCCCGAGTAAACACACGGGCCAAACCCGAAACCTTTAATAACCGATTCACTTTTTCCAACCGAACCCGTTCAAAAAAATAATAAAACATCCGAATTCCGTAAAAATATAAATAAATTGTTAGGTCAACCTAGTGCCGAAGTCAAAGTAGTGCCAACAGTAACGATCTCAAAATAAATCATCACGAACGAAACGAAACAAACCATAATTAAATAACTAATTCTCATAAACATCGTACGACTAAAATCAAGTACCAACGTTTGTAAAATATCTCGTCACAATAAATTTCCAAAAATTCCATATTTATTATATAAATGTAATGCGGGTTTTATAAAACGGCTCCCTATTTTGCCAGTTGTCACACATAAAAATATATCAAAATAAATATTGAACCGAAGAGCACAAATTTTTAAAAAATATGGTGACATGTCACTATTGCATCTCCTTATCTTAATTTTAGATGAACCGGCAACTTAAATGTTTTATATTATAATAATAATAATAATAATAATAATAATAATAATAATAAAGTGATTGATAATAATAAAAAACAAAATAATAATAATAATAACAATGATAATAGACTTACATGGGGTGTAGAGGCTGCAATTGTTTTTTTTTGAACAGCAGATGCTGCAATTGTTGGTGCCATAGTTGATGTGGAAGCTTTCATCGTGGGGTCAAACTTATACCAGCTTAACATGTTCAACATGTTAATTAAAGTTGGCATTTCATATACCTGTATTACAAAACAAAACCATTGACATATCTTTCTTAAAAGTGTAAGTTTAATAAAAAGAGACAGATGACGATAATGTGAATAGACTTACATCTTGTGGAGAGGGTGGAATTGTTAGTCCCCTTGATGTAAAATCTTCCATGACATAGAAAACCTCAGACATTCTTGACATGTTCATCATTCTAAGACTACTCCATAGTCTATCTTCCTGTATCACAAAACAAATCATGAGTGTAAATTTAATAAAAAAGATGATAATGTGAATAATAATAGACTTTACATCTTGTGCAATTGTTAGTGCCTTTGTCGATGTTTTAAAAGTTTCCATCATAGAGCAAAACTCAGAGTTTCTTAAGGATTCAAAACAACTCCATATTGCATCTGTCTGTATTACAAAACAAAACCATTGACATCATCTTTCTTAAGAAACAAACACACCCTAAATTTAATAAAAAGAGATAGATGATAATGTGAATAATAAACTTACATCTTGTGGAGAGGGTGAGGGTGCAATTGTGGGTGCCTTTGTTGATGTAGAAGCTTTCCTCATAGAGAAAAACTGATACCTTCTTACCATGTTTACGATTTCAAGACTACTCCACAGTCTATATTCCAGTCTATCTCTATCTTCCTGTATTACAAAACAAAACCATTGACATCAGTGTAAATTTAATAAAAATAGATGATAATGTAAATAATAGACTTACAATTATTGATGTCTTCATTGTTGAGAGAAAATCTGTATAGTAAACAAGAAGCAATGTTACTGATGTTTAAATACAAAGAATAACAAAATCAACAGAGTTAAATCTAATAAATCATCATAAAAAAACAACTGATCAAATTAAATATCAGTGTATAGTAATTAATTTAATCGACATTAATTCGTTAGTCAATTTATTAACTGAATAAAAAAAAAAGAAAAAAAAAAAGAAGAGATATATCATGAATCAATAACAATCGATGAGCCTTACTACAAGGATTGATTGATGATTGATGATCGATTACAGGATGATTGATTGATGATTAATTATCGATTATAAGATGACCGATATCCATATTACCACACCAACCGACTTATTACATGGGTCTAATGGGTCATCTTTTAAGTGTAACTGCTATAATGGGTTAACTTATTTAAAAAAAAAAAAAAAGGGTCAAATGAGTCGACTATGGGTTACATTTACAAAGTCGTGAAAAGGACTTGTCATCAGATTTTGAGGGCAAAAGTATGAAAGATAAAGACAACAAGAGGTGTGATAGTACAAAAGAAAAGGACGAGTCAAGTTGTGATGAGGTGAGCAATGGGATTAAACGTAAGCCTTCTAAGTTGGATTTGGAAAGGATAATATTATATTCTCGTGGGCTTCGTCCAAACATGTCTATTAAGGAAATTCGTGATGGGTTTGCATCTTTCAACCCACCTCAAACAAGTAGCATCAAACAATCTCATCCAACACCTCAAAAAGGTTCAATTCTTCGATTAAGGAAAAAAAAGACACACTTGAAGAAGGAAAAAATAAAGTCCTCTAAAGCACTTAAATTGCTTCGGAAATCGGCGTCTTAATTTGTTTGTTTTAAGGAGTCTTTTATGGAGTGTTCACTTTGTGGTGTCTTTATTTACGTTAGGTTTTATTGAAGGTTTGTTTAGGTTTGGAGTATTTTAGGTGTCTTCGATGTGGTTGTAATAGGGTGTCTTTTTAGGTAGTTTGGTAGGTGTTTCTTTCACGTTTGCATGGTTTGTAACTTTAGCTCCTTGCTATCTTTTAATTCAAAATTGCCGTTCAAAAAAAACATTTACAAAGTCGGCTAATGTCCTTTTGGAGGAACATCATTTATGCTCTTAAGTTAACGGGCCCTCTTGTTAATGTCCTTAGAATGGTTGATGGAGAAAGAAAGCCGGCTATGGGTTACATTTAAAAAGCCATGGACAAGGCTAAGGATGCTATTCGAAATAGCTTTCCGAATAGGAAGGACCTTTATAAGAAGACTATTGAGATTATCGATAATAGGTGGGAATGCCAGCTCCATCGACCTTTGCATGCCGCTGGTTATTACTTAAACCCATCTACTTTATATGATAATCCAATTTTTGCTCCAAACCCTGAAGTGGAAGAGGCTGCAGTCGTAAGGGATGGTTTACTTTCATGCATCCAAAGGTTGTCTCCAAACACTGATGTTGAAGACAAAGTAATAAACCATCTGCTATTAGGCAAAGAAAAGAAATGGCACCAGGTAAGTAAAACAACTTAAAAAATATAAACCATCAGCTATTAGGCTTTAATGCATTATACTTATTTTACTTTTCTTTATATATAGCGGATTGGTGGATGACTTTTGGAGCTTCTGCTAGAAACTTGCAAAAGTTTGCTATAAGAATTCTTAGCCTTACTTGTAGTGCTACAAGTTGTGAAAGAAATTGGGGGGTCTTTCAACACATAAGTTACATAGTGTAGCGAGAAATTCAACACGTAAGAAACTAAGAATTCTTGTGCACTAAAATACGGAGTATTAAATAACCCATAATTGTTTTCTTTACAGCTACACACTAAAAAACGAAATAGATTGGCACAAACTAGATTAAATGATATGGTTTATGTGAAATTCAGTCGTGCATTGGAGCGACGATATAGAAGAGAGGGGAATGCGGATCCTATACTTTTGAATGAAATCAATGATAGCAATGAGTGGTTGATGGGGAGAATGAAAGGTGATTGTGAAGATGGTGATGATTTGGTGTATGTTGGTGAAGATTTGACATGGGCTGATGTAGAAAGAGCTTCTGGGGCAAACGTGTTAGTTGTTATGTGTAAAACAGTTCCAGATTAGGGTTAAGATAATCAATAAAGGTACCGGATATTCACTTGAAATCGTGGTATCACTTTCCAATAGAAACTATTCGACCCTATGCCTGGGTTACACGAATATCTCTATGGGATAAGACCAAGTGATGTTCTTGTTTTAGGCACAAACCAAGAACCAGATGCGTATTAGAGTGTTTAGGGTTTTGTGTTTAGAGTTGTATCTCGTATCTCCATGCAGAATGATGTGATCTCTATTTATAATAGAGAATACTCAAACCCTAGCCCATGGTATTATGTATAATTAACGGCCCATTAATTATAACATAATAATTTCCATAATAATAGGATCAGTGGTTATCAGTGGAAACATTATCACTAGCAGTGGTAACACCATCAATGGTAATACTAACCCTTGCAGTGGAAACAATAACCCTTGCAGTGGTAATATTAACACATCAGTGGAAACACACTAACAGCAGCAGAATCAACTAGCAGTAGAATCAGCTAGCAGCAGAATCACAACACTAGCAGCAGAGTCTACTAGCAGTACCTTGATCAAGCAGTACCTTGATAGCAGTACCTTGATCAATACATAACCACTATTGAGTCAGGGGATTCAGTGACCAAATGGGTGTATACTCCATACTTCCAAACCCATTACCAGGTGTGAATAAATCCCTCAAGTGCACTAAATTTACTAATAATCCTCCCCAAATTTAGTTCACTACCTTTGCATGAAAAATCAAACACAAAAACAAAACAAGTGCATAAATGAAAATATCCTGAGGATTGAATTTCCACATTAGTACATATACTTTCAAATATTCGAGAATCAGGGTGTTCTAAGAATTGAACCCTTCAACCCATTTGAATACCTGATGATAAATACACACAAGTTTTCAAACACTAAAATACTCCTGACACTATATAAGCCATGTGTCCATATCCAATTCATAAATGTTGTAAAAGCTAAAAGTCCAAAGCTTCCTGAAGCGGCAAAACTTCAACATTTACATAGGTGGTTCATCTTTAATTCATGCTCTTGCTCAGCACTTTTTCAAAGAAAATTAACCATTAAGAAGTGAAGACTTCATCCTCCTTTCCAGCAGGTAACAAGCACAACCTTGGGATGTATGTGATACATGTGCTTCAGTCCACCAAATGATCAGCTTTCCACATTGAACTCAGCTTCCAAGTTTCCTTAGAAGGGAGTTGGGTATCCTTGCATTCAGTGACTATGTTGGACTTAAACCCATCCCTTTAGCAGACTTCAAAACCAAGTCTCTAGCCAAACCCTTCGTCAAGTGATCAGCTAAGTTTTGTTGAGATTTAACAAATACTATAGATACTACCCCATTCATGATAAGTTCACGAATCATGCTATGCCTAACACCTAAGTGTCTAGACTTCCTATTGTACATCTGGCTATAAGCCTTTGCCAATGTAGCAGCACTATCACAACGGATAGAAATAGGTGCTATAGGTTTAGACCACAATGGAATCTCAAGAAGCAAGTTTTTCAACCATTCAGCTTCTTTGCCAGCAGCAGCTAAAGCCACAAATTCAGATTCCATGGTTGAACTGGTAATGCAAGTTTGTTTCTTGGATGCCCAAGAAATTGCACCTCCACCAAGTAGGAATACCCAGCCACTTGTAGACGAATTGTCTTCAGTGTTACTGATCCAACTTGCATCAGTATATCCTTCTAATACTGAAGGATAACCAGTATATGAGAGACTATAATCCATAGTTCTCTTCAAATACTTAAAGACCCTCTGAATTGCTTGCCAATGATGAGCACTAGGATTACTAGTATACCTGCTCAGTTTACCCACAACAAAAGCAATATCAGGTCTTGTACAAGTCATGGCATACATCAAGCAGCCAATCACCCTAGAATACTCAAGTTGAGATACAACTTTGCTAGTATTAGGCATTAGCTTCTCACTTGTATCCATGGGAGTACTCACTGGAGTACAATCAAAGTAATTAAATTTCTTCAACACCTTCTCAATATAATGAGACTGAGATATAGAAATTTTATTACTTTCATGTTTAATCCTAATGCCAAGGATAACATCTGCCTCCCCCATATCCTTCATGGAGAACTTTGATGACAAAAATTCTTTTGTAAGATCAACTTGATTTTGGTCAGTGCCAAAGATCAACATGTCATCAACATATAGACAAATGATGACTCCTTTACCAGATTCATCAAATTTGCTATATACTCATTTGTCAACTTGATTAAGTAAATAACCACTAGACAAAATCACTTCATCAAACTTTTGATGCCATTGCTTAGGTGCCTGTTTTAGTCCATAAAGAGACTTAATCAGTTTACACACCTTGTTTTCATTGCCAGGCATGATGAAGCCCTGAGGTTGGTTCATATAAACCTCCTCATCTAAATCACCATTCAAGAAAGCTGTCTTCACATCCATCTGATGAATAATCAGATTGTGAATTGATGCCAAAGCAATTAGCAATCTTATGGTACTGATACGTGCCACTGGAGCATAAGTATCAAAGTAGTCTATTCCTGACTTTTGTTTAAAGCCTTGAATAACTAATCTGGCCTTGAACTTTTCAACAGTTCCATCTACCTTCATTTTCTTTTTGAAAATCCATTTGCTACCTAGAGGTTTGCAACCAGGTGGTAGATCAGTCAACACATAAGTGTTATTGCCCATGATAGAGTCCATCTCATCATTAATTGCTTCTTTCCAGAAAGCAACATCCTGGGACTTCATTGCTTCTTCAAATGTTTTGGGATCATCCTCCACAATGAAGCAATAGGAGTATTGGTCAGAGACCTCACTCCTTGTACCTTCAATTAAGTATAATTAAAACTCAGGTCCAAATGACTTTGGAGTCCTCACCCTATTGCTCCTTCTGAGCTCAGGTTCAGGTTGTTGTTCCACAACCTCAGCAGGAACCTCATTAGCAGGAACCTCATCAGCAGGAACCTCTGAAACACCATTGTCATTGGTTCCATTTGGAATCCTTTGACTTGGTCTAGGGATAGATGAGAATCTGTTCTCATCAAATAGTGCATCCCTTGATTCAATTATTGAGTTAATTGAAACAGACTCATTAGGTTCTATAACATAAAACCTATATGCCTTGGAATGCTCAGCATATCCAACAAAGATGCATTCAATGCCTCTTTCACCCAAAGTTTTCTGCTTTGGATCAGGGAGTCTTACAACAGCCCTACAACCCCATATCCTAAGATAATTAAGGTTAGGTTTCTTTTTAGTCCACAGTTCATAAGGGGTAACTTTGTTCCTTTTGTTGGGAACCCTATTTAATAAATAGCAAGCTGTTAACATAGCTTCACCCCAGAATCCTTGACTCAGCCCTGAATAGGACAACATGGAATTAACCATCTCCTTCAGCACCCTGTTTTTCCTTTCAGAAATACCATTTTGCTGAGGAGTATAAGGGGCAGTCGTTTCATGGATTATACCAACAGACTGAAAATACAGAGTAACCATGTACTCACCTCCCCTATCAGTCCTTAATCTTTTGATTAGAGACTCTTGTTGCAATTCAACTTCAGTTTTAAATACTTTAAATTTATCTAATGCTTCATCTTTAGAATGTAATAAATAAACATGACAAAACCTAGAAGCATCATCAATAAAAGTCACAAAGTATTTCTTATTCCCCAAAGAGGGAGTAGCATGTAAATCACAAAGATCACTGTGAATTAACTCCAAAACTTTAGTTTCCCGTTTTACTCTTTGAAAAGGTTTCTTAGTTATCTTGTTCAACATACAAGTTTTACACTTTTCAGTGTTCACATCAAAGGCTAGAATTATCCCATCCTTAGACATATCTTGCATTCTTTTAAAATGTACATGGCCAAGTCTTGCATGCCATAGGTTCGAATCATAAAGTTTAGATGTAGATATAAAAGCAGAATCAATATTATCATGAACAATATTAAGTCTGAACATTTGATTACATAAATAACCAAAACCAATAAAAACACCATTTTTAGACAAAACAAACTTATCAGATTCAATAACCTGTTTGTAACCACAATTATTCAAAACACTACTAGAAACCAAATTCTTTCTAATATCAGGAACATGTAAAACATTAAATAAAGAAACAATCTTTCCAGAACTAGACTTCAACTCAACTCATCCTTTTCCATGCACTAGGGCTGTTGACTCGTTTCCCATGTGAAGAATAGAACCATCATTCATTGACTTGTAGGTCTTGAACCAGCTTCTATCTTTACACACATGTATTGTTGCTCCAGAGTCAACCCACCACGCAACATCATCATCCTGCACAAAGTAAATGTCAGATATATATGTAACATAATAAATCTTAAAAGACTTATTAAACACATTCTGACCTTTCAGAGAATTGGTGTTACCATTCCCTCCACTTGTGCCTGATCCATTGGATTTGTTTCCAACTTTACCACCCTTGCAATCTTTCCTGAAGTGTCCAGGTTTCCCACACTTCCAACAAGTCACCTTAGGTTTCTTGTTAAGATCAGATTTGGTATTATCTTGATGCTTACGCTTGCCCTTGTTGTCATTGTACTTGGAGGAGTTGTTATGCTCCACCATATTGACAACTGATGGACCAGTAGCAGTGCTACTCTTTGGCTTGTCAATGTCTTGAGCTTTGAGTGAATCCTCAATGCGCAAGTGACTGCCCAACTCAACAAGAGTTAACTCCTCCTTCTTATGCTTAAGCATATGCTTGAATTCTTTCCAAGAAGGAGGAAGTTTATCGATGATACAAGAGACTGAAATAGCCTCATCCATGTTCATCTTGTGTTGTGTGAATCGACCAAGTATACCAAGAAGTTCATTGTATTGTTCCATGACAGGTCTAGAATCAACCATTTTGTAATTGTTAAAATTACTTACAAGGAACTTCTTACTTGATGCATCCTCAGCCATATACTTGGCTTCCAAGGAATCCCATAGTTCTTGTGAAGTTTCAACATTCTGATAAATATCAAATAAAGTATCAGACATACCATTGAGAATTAAACCTCTGCAAACATAATCATCATTCTCCCATTTGCTTCTTGCTCTCATCTGATCCATAGTAGCAGCTTCTCCAAAATCTTCTGGAATCTCAGTAGTAAGAACATACACCACGTTCATACTGGTCAGCAAGAATTGCATCTTCTTCTGCCATCTTCTGAAATCCACACCTTCAAACTTTTCCAACTTGGAAAAGTTAGCAGCTATTTGTCTCATAGCAGCAGCCATTGATTATCACTAATAGTTTCTATTGATTGTTAGTTGTTATGTGTAAAACAGTTCCAGATTAGGGTTAAGATAATCAATAAAGGTACCGGATATTCACTTGAAATCGTGGTATCACTTTCCAATAGAAACTATTCGACCCTATGCCTGGGTTACACGAATATCTCTATGGGATAAGACCAAGTGATGTTCTTGTTTTAGGCACAAACCAAGAACCATATGCGTATTAGAGTGTTTAGGGTTTTGTGTTTAGAGTTGTATCTCGTATCTCCATGCAGAATGATGTGATCTCTATTTATAATAGAGAATACTCAAACCCTAGCCCATGGTATTATGTATAATTAACGGCCCATTAATTATAACATAATAATTTCCATAATAATAGGATCAGTGGTTATCAGTGGAAACATTATCAATAGCAGTGGTAACACCATCAGTGGTAATACTAACCGTTGCAGTGGAAACAATAACCCTTGCAGTGGTAATATTAACACATCAGTGGAAACACACTAACAGCAGCAGAATCAACTAGCAGTAGAATCAGCTAGCAGCAGATTCACAACACTAGCAGCAGAGTCTACTAGCAGTACCTTGATCAAGCAGTACCTTGATAGCAGTACCTTGATCAATACATAACCACTATTGAGTCAGGGGATTCAGTGACCAAATGGGTGTATACTCCATACCTCCAAACCCATTACCAGGTGTGAATAAATCCCTCAAGTGCACTAAATTTACTAACAAAACGAGCCAAGTTATTCAACTCGAGCATCAAGACAAAGTGGTGTTGGGTCATCGAGGGTTGATAGAGGAAAAGCACCTGCTCAAACATCTCGTAGACCATCCAACCTCTTTGTGCTTGAAGATGAAGATGATTTGGAAGAAGATATCGAAGTGTCTAATGATGAGGATGGTGATCCTGTCCTCGGATTTGAGGAAGATGATCTTGATGACTATTAGTTAATGACTAGTAGATGAAAGATATGGAGAAAGATAATCGCTTTTGATAGCTTTTTGTTATATTAATCTTAAACTCTTCATATCTTACTTATTATTAGTAAAATAGTAAATAGTAACCAACTTTTGACATTGTCGTTAGTGTTGGTTTTATAGATAAAATAATAATAGTCGTGTGTTAGGATCGAACTTGAGATCATGGGATTGCACACAATACGTATGAAGAGAAAAAGTAATAATTATTTATAAAAAGTTATAATTAATTATTAAACACAAAATAAATAATAATAATTAGTATTATTGATTAATGACTAATTATTTATTAAACGAAGATTAGGAAAGTAATACTAGACAAAACATGGAAACAAGAGAAGGTTCCGGAAACCCCTTGGGGGCTCCAAACCGATCGGCAAAGGGGGGCAACCCACCTCCTTTGTGCCTTGAGCTCCAAGTTTTGTATAGTATATAAGCAAACCCAAGATGCATGTTTTTCTCATAACTTGTACACACACATCTTGGTGTTTTCTTCTCCCTTTTCTTTCTTGGTCGATCCACAAACCGAACACCCCTAAGGGTTTCGATTTTCCATAAGATCAAAAAGGTTTTGTGTTTTATTACTTGCAAATACTTTTCTTGAATTAGTACGTGTGTACAAGAACGTGAATCAAACACACTATTGTTTGATTCTTGGATTGAATTACAAAAAGGTAAGGGGTAATTCTTATAATCCTTATAAACCCTAATTAGGGTTCTTGGTTCCGGAAGATTGCATTGATTCTTGTTCGGGCTAGAATCACTACGGTATGTTTACTATTTAATTATTGATTAATTAATTACATGTTATTTGATTATATTATAATTGCTTCCGCTATGCTCACTTTGATGTACTTGGTTTATTTATATGAAGGTCATGATATAATAATTCCAACAGTGGCATCTAGAGCCGTTACAATGTGTAATTAATTATCGAAACGCATAAAAATTGGATATTGATTCGTTTAGTTACATGTTTTTAGGGTTTATTTGTTAGATTCCTAACCTTAAAATATTTTATGGGTCGATTGACCTTAATAGGGTTTTAGGGTTTATGGTTTTTAATTTTTTATATGATTAGAAACCCTAAGATGTCATGTAATTTTTATGCGTTTTAGTAAACGATCTTGGTGCAATATGTTAATTGTTAAGCTAAATCCATGAAAATGTGCATATTTGCATGGATTTTTATTGTATTATAATTTAAATTGTTTATATATATTAATGGTTAAGTTATATTAAAACATGTAAATTTTAATAGATGTCGAATTGGGGAAGACTCCAATATTAAGTAATCAATTATGTGCTATGCGGTATTTATTTAATTTTGGCTTACGCAATCGATTTATCGATGTATGTGGCTCTTTTTCCTAGAAAAAGAAAGCCCTAATTGAATTAATACGTAATACACCTAGATTTAATTATTAATAGGACTTTTTAATAAGATTTGCATGTGGCTACATGTTTTATACATATTTAATTGTTATGATTATGTATATTTGTTTATTTAGTTGTTTTATTTTTTATTGTATATTACTTGTTTTTGTTTATTAATTGTGTTAGACATGTTTATAAACGAAAAGGGTAAATTTTTGAATAGAAAAATAATACGGACTAAATAATGGCGAAATTGTTTTGGTTTTTAAGAGTTTAAAATTTCAAAGGATTGGTTGATTGATGTTTTTGTACGTAATGGTTAAATAGGCTCGACCGAAGTTTACACACTATAAGATGGGTATAAGGATGGCAACACATTAAATTGTGGCCTTAGAGAGACAACATTCTGTCTTAACGCTCGTTTTTGTGTAAATTAGACTTACCGAACAACCATTACATGTACATTGTCATCTTAAGGGTGAATAATCCACAATTCCACAATGATTATCCGAAACACTAAGCTTTCGGGCTTATGCAAAAGTACGATATAGTGGACGATAATTGATGGTTATTCTTTAATTGGTGAACCCGATACCTCAATCAAAACTTTGTTATTTTACTCTTAGCTAATTGGTAATAAAAATGTTTTGTAAAACCAATGTTATGAAGTTGTATGCATGCTTCTTCATACATTATTTTGATCACATCAAAATAGTTATACCCTTATAAAATTAAGTTGAATGCCATCTAATTAAGAACACTTGAAGTTGTAATTTACGTCAAGTGAGACTTGGCGAGATTGCAATGGAAAGGTAAATTTCATAAATTCATTGCTAGCAGATCAACTGATGTGATGGATTTGTGAGTTTGCAGTTTTTTAAGTTAGACGACTTAAATTGAGTAGGAAGTGAGACTTGGACTCAAGGCATTAAGATGGGGACTAAACATGCTTACAATACAAATGTTTTGTGATTGTAAATCCCATATATCAAGGAATTGGACAAATGTTATGCCAATTACTTGTACGACAAGTTACCTCATATTATACTTTCATTACTAGCAGATCAACTGATGTGATGAAACTATGTTTATGGAGGATCCTAGTTTTCAAGATTATTCTATGGATATTATTTCCTTGGGTATTTTAATTTTCTTGAAAAATTGTATTATCAAAAATACTAATGTTTTGAACTTTCTTTATCTGTAGAAATGGCTCAAACTGATAACACCAACTTTCGTTCTGTGTTCAAAACTTATTTTGAACGAGAAAAATTGACTGGCTTGGAGAATTTCAATGATTGGTATCGTTCACTTAGGATTGTCCTGCGAGTGACTCGTCAACTTGAAATCTTGAAAACGCCTTGTCCTGATGAACCTGTTGGCGAGGCAGCTAGTGATGCTGCTAAGGCAAAATGGAATCTTGATTGCAAGGAACATATTGATGTGGCCGCAATGATGTTAGGGGCGATGTCCACACCTCTTCAAAGGCAGTTTGAGGAGTATTTCCCATGAACATGATTGATGAACTCAAGAAACTATATGAGAAACCATCAAATGTGTTGATATAAATAATGTTTGTGAATGTTATTAATATTTCTCAATAAACCTATGTTTTGATAATCACAAAACTTAAATCAAATTAAGTCAAGAATAAGACATAAACAAGTATTTGGTGACAAATATTTACCTCTACATCTTATATCACTTAAGGTATGCATAAACTTAGTAACTTATGCATTACATGATCAAAGGAAATTTTATATTAATACATAACATTATATAAAATGATTTTAACATTTTATATATATTTGTAAATCATTTTTGGTAAAGCTTTATTAAACCACAAAAGTATGATTTCAAATTTCCAACAAAAAAGGGCAAATTTTATCCAGAGAATCTTTTCAAACGTTCAGGAGGGCGGCCCCCTTAATTTTACTAGGCGGCCCCCTTAATCATTAAGGGGACCGGCCTATAATTAAGGGGACCGGCAACGCTCTCGAACAGTAAAATCTGGCCCTTTAAATACTGGATCATTTTGCACATTTTCCTCACCTTTTTGCACTATAAACTTTCTGATCCAATCCTCTTCTCTAGATCTAAAATCCTTTGATCATATATTTCATAAGTCTTTGTTTCCAAGTGATCCAAAGCTTCATCCATTCAAGTGCAAGAAGAAGAACACTTCTCTACATCCATCTTATTGTAGTGGTGTTGTGTATAGCTAGTTTCATTTAGTTCTAGTGATAGCTATTTGTTAAGGTGTTGTGAATACTTGTTGATTGTAGAATCTTGGTGTGTTGTAAACTAGTTTAGTAGTAGTGACTTAGTTGTGCATAGAAGAAGGTGTGAAGATTGATAAGGTGTGAAGACGGTGTGAAGTCTTGAAGAAGGTGTGAAGGTGTGATTAAGGTGTGAAGATCACGTGGTGTGATATTTGGTGTGAGATTGGTTCTAGCTACGATTAGAACTCGACATTTAGCTTAGTGTCGTTAACTTGTGTAAGCCAAGGTGTGTAAGGTTTCTCCATCATAAGGAGTTTGTTGACATAGTGAAGAAAACTCTCGAGTGTGGTACTCGGGGAGTGGAGTAGGGCAAGGAAGGTGTCCTTGTAGCCGAACCACTATAAATTCGCGTGTTGTGGTTTGATCTTTCTAACTCTATCTTTTCTTCATTATATTTCAATACTTTCAATATTAGTTTAGACTTGCTCATATTGGTTGTTGCTTGAATTCACTTAAGATCGAATCGAAAGTTTTTATAACCAACAAAATATTTTGGAAATAAATTTAAAAAGACATAAAACTATTCAACCCCCCCTTCTAGTTTTCCACAATTGGTATCAGGAACCACGTCGAGCAAGATCTTTAAAATATATTGTATTTTAAAACTTGTAACGATCTATGGAATCTGAAAAATATTTAGAAGGGCAATCTATGCAAAGACCACCACTATTTGAAAGTGATGGATTTTTATATTGGAAAAATCGATTCGAAACTTATGTGAAGTCAAAAGATCTAGATCTTTGGCATGTTATTACTAATGGTGATTTTTTACCTATTCAAAATAACCCGGAAACTAAGAAAGATGAAATAGTACCTTTTGAAAAACAAAATGATGATTTAAAAAGAAAACTTGCTAAAAATAATGAAGCAAAAATGGTTATTTATAATGCGCTACCACGTAAAGAGTACGAAAGGATCTTTATGTATGAAACCGCAAAAGAAATTTGGAACTCTTTACTAATAACTCACCAAGGTAATAGTCAAGTCAAAGATAATAAGATAGATCTACTTGTTCAACAATACGAGCAATTCACGATTCCGGAAGAGGAATTAATTGACAATGCTTTTGCTAGATTTAACACTATCATCACAAGTTTAAAAGCACTTGATGAGAATTTTTCTAGTAAGAATTTTGTTAGGAAGTTTCTTAGGGCTCTTCATCCAAAATGGCGAGCTAAAGTGACGGCTATTGAAGAATCGAAGAATTTGTCAACTTTGCAACTTGACGAATTAATTGGAAATCTAAAAGTCTACGAAGTCATCATTAAAAAGGACTCCGAAATGGTCAAGGAAAAACGAGAGCAAAGCAAGTCGATCGCCTTAAAAGCTAGAAAGGAATCTAGTATCGAAGATAGCTCATCTTCCGAAAGTGATGACGAAGAATACGCCATGGCCGTAAGAGATTTCAAGAAATTCTTCAAAAGACGAGGAAGATTCGTAAGACAACCGTACGACGAAAAGAAAACATTTCAAAAGAGTAAAGATGACAAGAACAACAAGATTGAAAGAAAGTGTTTCAAGTGCGGAGATCCAAATCACCTTATTGGAAAATGTCCAATGATGACAAGAGATCAAAATCAAAGAGCATTTGTTGGAGGTGCTTGGAGTGATAGTGATGATGATGAGAATGAAACGACAAAGGAAGAAAAATGTCTCATGGCGAATACACCAAATGAGGTACATTCCGAAACCGAATATTTTAGTGATGAAAGTATATCATTAGATGAAAAAGATCTAGATAATGAATATATTAAACTATGCAAACTAGGACAACTAGTAATGACCAAAAACAAATCACTAAAATACATTAACAATCAATTAGAAAATGAAGTACTTGAATTAAAAATTAAAATACATCAACTAGAAAAAGGTAAAGAAATTTTTGAAGAATGTAAATCGTGTCAAGAGCTTAAAGGTGAAAACGAAATGCTTAGGAAAGAAATTCGCAAACTTGACAAATTTGAAAATAGTAGTCAATCACTTAGTAAAATAATAAGTATTAAAAGAACGTCCGGAGACAAAACCGGCTTAGGATTTAATTCAAATGAGGCTTCAACAAGCAAGACTAAAAATGTAAAATTTGAAAGTGAACTCAACAAACAAAAACCTTTAGAATCTAATCCTAAGTATATACTTATTAATGATAAGAAAATACCTCTTGCCAATGATGAAGAAGTTAAAGATTTTTATAAACCGTCTTTAAAGACCGAAGTAGGATTGTCTAAACCCAAAATAAGATCTAAAACTCCACCACCTAGAAAACCAAATAATTCTCATCCTAGGTCTAAAACACCTCAACCAAGAAGAAATCAAAATAGACAAAACTATAATAACAATAGTAATCAAATGTGGAACTACCAACAAAGCTACAATCCTTGGAGCATTCTACCACCTTTCATGCACCCGAGTCAAATGTTAAACATGTTTGGACCAAAAGGACAATGGAGATCAAATGGCTAGACAAACATTCCTTGAAGCAATCTTGGTTTTTCTCTCAACATGGACTTTTTCAAAGTCTATTTTTCATCTTGATGATGTTGAAGATTTCTTTTGAAGACCACCGGGTACGCCATTCTTTCACAACTCATTGCCATGCTTAGATAAATATGTATTGTTTGATTTCGTCAATTTTTTTTGATACAATTTGTCATTGTCTTCTATGTGTTAGAATCACATATATACTTATATATACATACATATACTATTATACGTAATATACTAAATATATATATATATATATATACATATATATTCACTTGCACATAACCTAGATACGTCATTTGTTGACTTTCTAGAACTCCAAGAAATCGTTCCTTATCGAACCCTTTCTTTCCCTCTCTCTCGATATTCTAGTAAGTCCTCTTTTAGGAGACTCATGACGATGAAGGGATATGAGTCAAGTGGACTTTTATAATGCAAGAACGCCTTCGCACATGAACACTATGGATGAAACAAACTCCTCTCGCCAAGTATATCCTATCTCCGTTACTATCCTTCAAATCTCACTCATCAACCCATCTTTCAAACACACTTATACTTATATATATATATATATATATATATATATATATATATATATATATATATATATATATATATATATATATACACTTATTCACATATTCCCGAACACACCTCAAACCCTTCATCAACTTAACACTTTGATCATTTTATCCAAAAATTGTCAAAGGTATATTTTAATTATCGAAACGGTAATTAAAAGTTGTTAAGTATCTTATCATCGTGCCAATAGACATTTACGTATTTTTGATATATTATAAATCTAAGTATATACGTATAAATATTTTTGTTCCAAAAACGATTTCCGCGAAATTTGGAAAATTTCAAAGGCGGCCCCCTTAATGATTAAGGGGACCGGCTTGTTATCGAGGGCGGTCCCCTTAATGTTTAAGGGGGCCGGCCATCTGAGAGTATCCAAATTCATTTTTCCTTCTTAATTCCATTCCCAAACACTCCATTCACTCATTTGTTCTTCCCTTCTGCTACTGAGTACGAACCAAAACACCCAAAAACTTCAAAATCCTCCATCATATCACCAATCCGGGGTTATTTCGCAAGGGGCAAACATCAACCAAACATATAACAACATCTTTTGTAAGTTTTCCAACATGCATTTCATCACATTTCATTCGATTTGGTGTCTAATCAATAATCATGCATTTTATTAAAACTCATTTTAATTCGATTTTAAGAGTAATTGAAGCTAGTAATTGAACTACCAAATGCTCCCCATAGGATTAGGATGATGTTTTGCAACTCAAAATTAGTATAACATATCATCTTGTCAAAATCATTAATCGCCCATAAACCCTAGTTGAATTTTATTTTTCATAAGTCACATTGTTGATATAACTCTTAAAAACCATTTAAAACTTACTACATTACGTTGTTTTAACGATCTAAACAATCAAAGCATACTTTTCAAGTTGTTGTTAAATGGTTCATGAAGACAACATGGGCGTTTGGTTCATGAATAAACCATAACTATATGAAGTTATTTGAAACCTAAAACTAGCTTATAAGTTTTGTTAATAATACTAGAATCAATAGAGGTCATCAAGATATATAATCAATATATATATTGATATTTTTAGGATATTGTTGTCTAGTTAAGGGAGCGTTTGGTTTATCTCGAAAATGATAATTTTGAAAACTAAAATTCGCTTTTTTAATCTTTTAAACAAACTCATATTGTGTCAAACTCTTACGAAATGGAAGATATATAATCTAATATATATCTAGCCTTATTTCGAAAAGAATTATGATATCATACTCTTTGATATTATATATTCTAAACGAGTTTAAAATCAAAATAAAAGGAACATTATGAAACTACTTCATTGAATATTTTTTTTGTCGAAGTAGAATTTCGTTCCACATATATTGCATATAATCATATATACATATATTTAACATATGCATGACAGTTGTTTTTATATTAATTCTATTTTTGTTGTTATATTGTCTAGGTGAAAATGCCTAAGACCACGGTTGGTGATGTATCCAAAACCAAACAATACATTCCAAAAGTCTCTTCTACTCCCGGCATGTCTCCTTCCGTTGCATGTTTCTATCGTCCTATTGAAAATAGAAACATTCACGAAGGAAGAATTGTCGATCCATCTTTTTATGAATCTGATGACACCGAACGAATGTTCTCTAATATTCGCTTTGAATGTCTTTTCCAAATCAACGAACCTATCATTCCTCGTTTTATCCTCGACTTCTATAGCCAAGTGACGGTGCAAACCGATCCCTATGGCAATCTCCTCATTTCATTCATGATTCAAAATCAATTTATTACTCTTACTCTTGCTCAATTCGGACAAATTCTTAGAATCCCATTCAACGGCCAAGCCGTTTTCTCAAATGAATGGGATCTTTCCACTCTTGAAATAAATCGCCCTCAGGATGGCCCCTACTATTCTGAGATTCCTAGCCCTGAAGACATTCGCCGAATGCTTGAACTAGAACATCGTACGACTAGTCGAGTAATCAAGTCGAAGAATGTCGATATTCATGCAAATCAAATCCTCCTCAAAGAGCTAAGCCAAGATATGAAGAAGTGGGAAGAAATCATTCGAGAGAATGCGTTTGGTACTGGTGGTCACCGTGATCATGTCACGGCGAGCATTGCCCGCATGCTTTATTGTGTTATTGCTGAAGAGCAATACAACTTGGCTTATCTTTTTATTCATCGAATCATGTCCGCCAAAAACACCACAAATGCCAATCTTCCTTACGGTATGTTTCTCACACGACTTTACCGTTATGTGATGGAACATTACCCACATCTTCAAAGAGACTACTACGTTCATATCCTTCCTACTTTGAACCAACTTACTCGTGTTCGTACTCGCCGTCCTCGTAGTGACAAAGGAAAATCTCGTGTTCCTTTGTACTCTAGGGGTCATGGTTCTACATCTCATCGTGATGACGATGATGATGAGGAGGAAGACACCTCACGTGTTAGTACTCCATCCCCCACGACCTTTGTGGAAGATCTTTCCGATCTTGATGATACCGAATATCAAATTCCTCTTCCTCATGAACGTACCGATGAGCTTCTATTCACTCGTCAAACGTCTATCATTAATCGTCAACAACAAATGCATGAAGAACTTCGAGGGGGATTCAAATCCATTGGGAAGATGTTTAGAAAGATGGTTGGAAAGAAGAAGAAGTAGAAGATTTTGATGTATTGCTACTTATTATGTGTTTTTAATTTGACATTTGTATGGTTTGTTACTTGTCCGACTTACTCGGAAATACTTGTGTTAGCTCTTGTTCATCTCTTGAATAATTTTTTAGTCTTTGAACAATTATCATGCTATGCTATGCTTCTTTTCTAATATGGATTATAATATGTTAATTTGCATGCAAAATTTGGTTATATATATATGTTTATATATCATCATTCCTAGTGTACATGCTTCTAATAGAGCTTGCTGGAAAAACAAACTTGAAAAATGGCCAAATTCTGCAAATTTTGGGTTTCTGGTCGTCTGGGAAAACACCAGATGGGCGGTCCCCTTAATTCCCTAGGCGGTCCCCTTAATGATTAAGGGGGCCGGCATACAATTAAGGGGACCGGCCATCTGGAACTGGGTTTACTGTATTCTTTTGCATCTTGTGAATCCTTTCTCTTGTTTCAGCTACCATTTCCCATTTTGACTCAACTGATTTTAGAATCTCTTTCAACCATTTCAAACATTTACCTAAATCATCCAATTCCATACTATAAATTCCCTCCATTTTCACCATTCTTCATCTCATCATTCATCATATCATCATGACTCCTCCAAGCACCTCAAACTCCAAAACCTCCAAGAAACAAAAACTTGTGGTCATTCCTCCAAAACAACTCTTCATTGACTTAACAAATGAAGACAACATAACCCCATCACCTTCACCAAAATGCTCCTCTCCAAGTGCACCTAATGCACCATCCAAAACACCTTCCACTCATGGAACTTCCTCATTTTCCTTACCCTCAACCTCATCAATCAATGACTACATCAATTCACACTTGTCACCACAAGTATCATCACCACTTCCCACACAAGAACCTATATCCACCCATCTTACAATCTCACTTTCACCAATAACACCACTTGATACTCAACTCTCATCTCCACAAATTACACCACCATACTTTACCAATCCCGTACCTTGGAGGATGCTTGAATCACATGGTGATACTTGCCTTTGTTGTATCCATAACCAAACCATCATCTTTGGTCTTAAAGATGAAATTCAATATATGTTTTCATATATTGAACATTTGCTTACCAACCCACCACCACCTCCAACTCCACCATCCTCTCCTATAATTCCTCCATCACAATTCTCATCCACTCCTCCACCATCACCATCATGCTCTCCAAATTAAGCATTTGATATGCTTAATAAAATAAGTCTTTGCCACCCCTTTTGCTTGCAAGCTCTATGAAGTCCATGTACTTTTGCATGATAATGTATCTTTCTTGATTAATTGGCTTATGTATTTGCTATTATGTTGTTAGCTCTTGTACTTGTATTGTTGTGTCTTGACACAACAATTGTTCTAATATGAATGCTTCTTTCTTTCCTTATTACATTATATTGGTGTGCATGTCTATACTTGTGCTTCTAATATTTTTGTTTTGCAAGCATTCCATAGCTCGTTCTCTTGGTGCCCCCAAACGAGGGGGAGTACACATCAAGGGGGAGTTTCTACCCGTCAAAATTTTCACGTATGAAAACTTGCCGGCTTAACCTTTTTGATGTAACAAAAAGGGGGAGAAGTACATATAAACTCACTAAAATACTTGTTTAAAAACTAATTTTTGAGTTAATGAGTTTAAGTTTTGTAATCATCAAAAAGGGAGAGATTGTTGATATAAATAATGTTTGTGAATGTTATTAATATTTCTCAATAAACCTATATTTTGATAATCACAAAACTTAACTCAAATTAAGTCAAGAATAAGACATAAACAAGTATTTGGTGACAAATATTTACCTCTACATCTTATATCACTTAAGGTATGCATAAACTTAGTAACTTATGCATTACATGATCAAAGGAAATTTTATATTAATACATAACATTATATAAAATGATTTTAACATTTTATATATATTTGTAAATCATTTTTGGTAA